>OX421483.1:16979133-18179133 GCA_949126895.1 Eilema caniola | reverse complement strand
GATATTTATTGATGTACGAATACCTCTTCGTGCACTAAAACTACTGGAAAGGACCTGCTGTGCAATTCTCTAAGGCAGCGTTTCCCATTTGTAGGGTCGTGACCCGGTACCGGGCTATCAAAATAAAATACCGGGTCGCACCATTCCCGCCCTTTTTAAAAAAATAATACCTACCATCGATCGACGCACTCTAAAAATAAATGTAGAAACCGACTTGAAGTGGAACCAGACCTTTGGATAAAACTTTCGTCATTTTCCGCTAACTTGAATTCTTTAGTAAAAAATAAGCAACAGCTCCATACTTCGCGCTAAAATTTAGTGACTAAAAAGGTGATGCCAAAATATTGTATGTACCTAGTATTAATAAAACATTTCTACTATTAATAAATGTGTATTATTAATGAAACTAGCTTGGGTTAAAAAGTATTCATTGGGTCACGAAGGGCCAGTGTAAAAATTACCGGGCCATGGCAGAACAATGTTTTGATTGGCTATCCAAATAAAAATATTCTTTTTTTTATGCCACTTAGGTGGCAGACAAGCACACGGCCCACCTGATGGAAAGTGGTTACCGTGGCCAATGGACGTTTACAACACCAGGGGCATCACAATCGTGCTACCGACCCTGTAGATACCTTTTAATACCCTTCTTGATGAACCCCATATTGTAGTCGCTTGGGAAAACCGCGGCAGGAAGTTCGTTCCACAACCTGAGCGTGCGTCGGATGAAGTTCCTTTCAAAACGCACGGTGCGCACCTATGGCGAGTGGTGCGATGATAGAATGCAGCGGTGGGTATCATATCAAACAATTCATCTGAGCACAAACCATTGTATAGGCGGTAGAACACACACAGCGAGGCAAAGTCCCTCCTGAGGCTGAGAGGTTCCACATCGCCTGGGAGTATGGGATTGTCGACGAGCCTCAACGCCCGTCTTTGCAATGAGTCGAAGGGGTCAAGCTGGTATGCAGGCGCTTCATTCCTTTATACCTGATATACGTATGGAGTAGTATCGTAGAAAGCGACGAAGGTGGTGTTTGTCCAAGTCACTGTTGTGAAGTCGCTGTTCTCCATCCCACAGTAGACATACAACCCATGACTACGTACCGCTTGACGGTATGCAATAGGCTGGATCTCTGTTCTAACAGGGTCGGCAGCGCGAGTGTAGCGCCTCTGGTGTTGCACACGTACATATGCCACTGTAAACACTTTCCATCAGATGGGCTGTGTGCCTGTCTGGTATAATTTGTATGGCGCCTATAATATACAATAAATTGCCTAAAAATTGGAGGGAGTTGAACTGCAACAAATTCAAAGCAGTTCTAAAAAATATGTAAGTGCAAAAAGCTTATTATAATGTTACAGAATTTCTTAATGATTATTTGAATGAATAATAACTTCCTAACACTGTGACGCGACATACTTTATTAAACAGACATTTGATTTTTGTATTGTATCTATTATTTAATTTGATGACTACATTTGTGACATATTTATTATTCTATGTAAATGACTATTTTTGTTATTTGATTTAGTTGGTATAATGATAATAATGATAATTGAAGTAGAATAGCTTGATCTGAATCTATCGAAATACTTAATTATATTTCTCAATTAATATATTCAGTTTAATTTAGTGTGAATAATAAATCTTATTGTACGTCTTATCAGACATGCTACAGTGATACCTACTTATAAATGTAATTTACAACATCTTCTATTACCTGTGACACACAATAAATTGATTTTGATTTTTGATTTTGAAGAAAAAATAATGTGCGGCTGAAAATCATATTTGGTGAAATGTGGGTGTTAATACTCTGCCTATCTCTTCGGAGATTTACAGGCGTGAGTATATGTATGTATGTACGTATGAATTTGTAGCTTCAGACTGAAAATAATTTAGATGATTCATACCAAGAGGTAGATATATATAGTTTATACATTTTCATGGCTAATTAATTTATAGTTATGATAAAACGTGCGTGAATCTAAATGATATTGCAAGTATAATAACGATTATGCTAATATACTTTGATCTGGAGTTATAAAATATGGTTAGTTTTAGATCAAAGAGACTTTAGAGATATGATTTTAAGTGGCCAAACCACACTTGCTACTTCATACAAAATATAGTATGTGTGTTTAACCTCAAAATCGATTATTAATGTCTCCGTGCAGTACCCATCAACATAATTATCACCATCTTAGCGTTGCTCTCGGTTGCACCAAAGTCCTCCACCTCGAACTCCAGAAACCGCTTATTACTTTTGATTTGACTTCGTCCGAACTCTCAGAAGAAAGCCTACTTCAAAATCTCGTCCGTCAGCATGATGAAAAATGGTTACCGCTATGGATGTGTGCAACACCGGAGTGACACACTCGTGCTGACGACCTCAGTTTCTTACTGGTGTCATCTCAGATCGGGGTCACATTTCGAACTGGTCGGTGGTCTTTAAAATATTTTTAATTTTCACGTTTTATAAGTGCCGTTTTAATTATCTAAACAGAATAAAATGATTTTTATTTTAATTAATAAAGAATGGACAGTAAAGATACATTAGTATAATAATATTACTATAATAAAATAAAAAAACTAAAACTAAAAGAACTATAAAGCTAAAAAATAATAATTAAAATGCGTCGTATAATTCCTCCGTATCATATGCCTCTGGTGTTAGCGCTACATGATTTTTGACTTTTGACTAATTTGCCATCCCCAAATGAAAGATTGGATGGACTAGACAAATCGCAGACACAAATAAATAAGTAGACCAAGTATTTTCAAAACATTGATTGATCCATGCAAAAAGGATCTATTCGGTAGTAGACGTTACTGTTAGCGTCCGGAAGTAACCTAACTTTCGTTCGGAAACGGAAGACGCGCCCCTTAATGGATAACTATTAGTGGTAAAATCCTTAATTAAAATGTAAACAAAAAAAAGATTACACAACAATGTCGGGTAAATATTGTTAAGCGACCTAATGGCGGAGTTCTTAAGGAGGTTACGCGTTTATTTTAATTTGAGGGTAGTTTTAAAAAAGATCTACTACTGGCTGGATACACTGTTTAAAAAACAAAATGTCAGTTGTAGGTTCTTGTGTTAATTTTGAATTACTAATGGAACGCAGATATACTAGAGTGAATTTTGACGTAAAACGAGACAGTGTATAGTTACCGGCACATATCTTGACCCCATTTCGCGAGAGAAAGTTTTCATCGGGTTTTAGATTTTCAAATGTGCACCACCTGCTATAAAGCTTGTTTCGATCTTTTCAGCATCACTCGGGTTTTTACTTTTAAACTTATTTTTTTAAATTATTTATTATTTATTATAGTTTACTGAATACACAAAGCCCCAACAATAGACGCCCGCTCTGGCTCGTTCCTGGGGCAAAGGATGGCCCTTGCGGTTCAACGAGGCAACGCGGCCAGCATCGTGGGCACCTTTGCGCCGGGAACGATACGGGGTGGGTTATTTGACTCGACATGAGTTTTGTGTCTAGTTGTATTACTTTTTAGTTATTACATAATTAATTTATATGAATTATATTGTGTATTCAGTAAAATATATATAATAAATAATATAAAATAATAAATAAACACATTAAGTTTTTTACTTTTTAGTTATGAAATACCTATATATATTTTTATAATCGTCTTTTAATTTTATTGTTTTCGATAGAACCCCACACGATAAATTTGAATGATTTTTTTTTGAATATCTGCACTTTTATTTTTTTTTATTTTGATACTACTATGACAGTAAATACAAATCTAATGACACCTCTCAAGCTAAAACCCATCGAGCCGTTCAGGGTGCAGAGCGTGCTAAACAATTATAAATACATACATACATACATACACTCTCAAACATAACCCTCCTTCTAGCGCAGTCGGGTAAAAAAAACACCCAGTCTACTACTAGAGATAAAAGTCACTGTATCTGTGGAAATCACAGTGGCTAGCATGATAATGATGATAAAGTGACTTACTTGACGTGTGTGCAGAACAACACGAGCAGTACGAGGAGGGCGCATGATGGCCGCGGTATGTCCATCCTCTATCTGTAACAAACAAACAAACATACTTTAATAGGTCAATATTACACATCTATTGAAATAAAACGGATTTTATCGCCATTTATTTCTTATTATTTGCTTTTAGTCTGGCGTTTCGGCTACCTTTTTTTATCGTTTGGCAAATTCCCACAGGTACCTCCCCCACCTGAGCCAAATAGGGAGGTTATGTCGGACTCGAACCGACTTAACCGCACGCCTTCTGTGTGTCGCAGCGCAAGGCTGAAGGTGAGGTAGCCATAGAGCATATCCCTTGCATCTAGGCTGACCCGGGCCATCTCGCTCGATCTGGCCCTCTTCAGGGGCCAATTTGGCTAGCTTTCAGTAACAGGTGACTAAGGATGGTAGTTGTTGCATAGTTTACATTAAAAGTAACTTCCTGCTATGGTTTTCCCAAGCGACTACAATATGGAGTTTTTTCTGGGTCGGCAGCGCGAGTGTAATTCCCCTGGAGTTGCATACGTCCATAGGCCACGGTAACCACTTCCATCAGGTGGGCCGTGTGCTTGTCTGCTACCTAAGTGGTATAAAAAAACTCAAAGTACTAGAATTACACATGGAATTGGAATCAATTTTCATCACATAGCATAGTGTAAATGGACAGGGTCCTACTAGCACATTCGGGGCCCTACTAACACTTTCGAGCCTTACTAGCACATTCGGGGCCCTACTAACACTTTCGAGCCTTACTGGCACATTCGGGGCCCTACTAACACTTTCGAGCCTTACTAGCACATTCGAGGCTACTACATTACTAGCAGCCATATTAACACTTTGGGTCCTACTAGCACTTACGGGGCCATACTAACGATTTCGGGGCCCAAGTTAATCATTTTACCTGTTAAACAAGGGACGAACCTCAGGCATTAGCTTTTCTCTCGGGTTTGAGAGGACGAGTCAAGGTCAGAAGGCAGTTGCTCTCGTAAAAGTCATCGTACTAAGTATAAGGATTAACGGAAGCCTGCTAGCTTTTTCGGCTTGGCCAAATTGAATCGGGGGAGCAAAAATAAACGACGGGCTCCGAGTCTCGAATTCAACCGGGACCAACACTAAGGTGATGATGATGATGATGCTGGACATAGGCCTCTCCTAATATTAGAAGGCTTTGCCCTACTGTGCCCACGCTGGCCAGACGGGTGGTACAGGGTTTTATTTCGAGTGTTCCTTCTCTCGCAGTGATATCTTCTGCGTGTATTTCCGTCAGTCGCCTCTTAAGGCGCCCACTCACTAACAGTCCGCCTGCAGTCCGCCTGCAGTTCCTGATCTGTCCGGCGGCCTGCAGTCCTAAGCCGATAGCGCCCACACACTAAAGCGATTTTGGCCCGCCGGCAATTCCCTGTTGTCAGTTTTGCGACCACACACTAGCAGTTGTGAGTCGTCAGTTTTAGGTCGTACGATCGCCTGCCGGTAATGGTCTAATATCAGTTACATAGAGAGTACGAAACAGTGCAAGCGATTTTCGACCTTATTGACATTTTCTTAATTACATGTTTTTTCGCATAAATAAATGCTGCTGATCACGAATATAAGAAAAAAAATCTAGATTTGTTATGATGTCAATAAGGTTGAAAATAGCTTGCACTACGTTATTCTTATATGAGTACATGCTAATCATTGTGGGAAATAGGTGTTAGCTATTTTGAACCTTATGGACTATGAAATATAGACGAGTATGTACAAAAAATGAATAAAATCTTAGTAAAAACTGACACGAAACGTCAATCGACAGGCCCGTTGTGCTCGTTCGCCCTGACGGCCTGGGACTGTCCGGTTTAGAACTGTCCGGAATCGTTCGGTGGCCACACACTATCGGATCGTATTAGTCGTCAGTCCAAAATCGTTAACGAAACTATTAGTGTGTGGGTTATTGCGATTAACTGACAGATTTATATCGTCCGGCCGTCGTCCGGTAAACTGTTAGTGAGTGGGCGCCTTTACGACACCCTTCGGATGAGATAGGTGTGTATTCTTTTCCACCCTACGGATGATTTTTCATATAAATTCATTTTTATCCCATATTAGAATTCTTCTGACAATGAAAATAGAAAAAAAATACAAGTATAAAATTCTGGCATTTTTATAGTGTATGTTACAAAACACACAAAAAGTTCGTAACGTATGTTAAACTGGTAACCTTTGTGAAATGGCTCTGTAAAAAGTCCGTAGTTTGTTCTGTCAACATTGAAAAATTCACAAAATGCTCTCAAAAGCCGTTTATTTATGTTAACAGGATGTAAATAAAAAGTTACGTTCTATGCGCATATACAGTAAACGACCAAAGTTGCTTTGTACTAAGATATTTACTAATCTTGTTTTAATAAATTCTGCATGTGTGCCTACGCAGTCAGCATCAGTGCTCCGAGTACGAAAAATATTCGTACTCGTAACGTAAACGTACCGAGAGAATGGATTGGCCGCCTGCCTACTTGCGTGTGTTTGAAGCTTGCCAATCGCAATTCTCGGTTCTCTCGAAACGTTTATCTTACGAATACGAGTACGATCAATCTTGACCAGCAAAGTACTTTACATCTTTGTATCGATCTGATTCAGACTGTTCATGTACAGTGGTGTTGATACGTGAGAAAAAGTACTCAAAATGATCATAATACCTTAGTATTCAGTGTCTCAGAGCACAAAAAATATCCAATCGCAATGCTTCGTTCTCTCGATAAGCTTACGTTACGAATTTGAATATTTGGAATACTTTCTAATCAAGATCGATTTGTTGATGACTGACTTTCAAAACACGCTCCTAGGGTAGGCCACACACTGACTTGATTATTGTTTGGGCGAATAATAAAAAATAAATGAAAAATTGTATAATTTTATTTAATCATAATAATAACAATTTAATGCGAGCCACATTAACTTATAATTAAATAATAAATATTGGAATCCGTATCATTAATCAATATTAATTAATTACTAGAAGTAATAAAATCACTAGACGTCTGAAATAACGCTATTGACACGAAATAAGGTACTAAGGTACATGTTACATAACCTTTTAAAACAATAGGAAAATAATCAATTTACGAAATAAAAAAGATAGAGTATGAGTAACATTTTTAAAAGAAAGGTTTTTTTTGTGAGAAGAGGTCCATTATAAACATACGAATAATAATTTATTATCGTGAAATACTAAATGTTAAATATAGTGATTTACAATAAAACACTATGCATTTGATAGTGACAACCAAAGTCCCAAATTTAGCCATTTCACAGAATCGTTAGTTGATAGTGACGTCTTTTCTTTTCTCTATTCTTTGGTCATATATCCGAACCAGAGTCAAGGTCATGAAACAGTTCTTGTAGTGAGGATTCAGGTTCCGATTTTATAACCTGGATATTGAATGGTTTACTTTCACAGACCACAGTAGAGGTAGAAGCTACAGGAAGCGACGATTTCAAACTGTATGTCTTTATAAGCTTTATTATTTTACTTTTCAGGTCCAATTTATAAGTGTCTGCTATTTTTTTAAAGTCACCTACTAGTGACAAGAGAAACATCTTATCTTCATCGCTAGTTTCGCAAGGGTAATCTTCACTTTCGCTAAGGCGCTTCCGTGATCTTCTTGGCACTTCTGTCACTCTAATTTCTACAGGCGGACTAATCTGAGGGTCTAAATTAGATGAATGTCCTTGTTGTCCTTTATCTTCGGTCAAATCTTTTAGAAATTGTAATTGGTCATAGTACGGGTACAGTTTAGGTGTGGTGGGGGACCCACTCTTTTTCTTTAACTTCCTACAGTATCTAGTGAAACCGTCTCTTATAGTTTTCCATTTCGCTTGGACATCTAGTTCTGAAAAATAAATACTGTCTATGTACTCAAAGAAATAATATACAAGCCGAAATTAATAATCTAGCTGTTGGGTCATTTAAAAAAACTGTAGCATTTTCTTTTTTAATTTTAAATCTAAAATGCATGAAAAGTCACAAAAATAAGAGCACAATATTTATCAGTAAGATAAATAATTGTGTTTCAGGTTCAACTTAACTGGGTTATTATGTTTGAATTAAATAATTTGTTTTATAGATTCACAGAGCTCACTGGAGAGCTTTTGTGCTGTCAGTGGGAAGACCAAAGGCTATTCCTGCTTTGTCTTATACGCTGGCGGCACAGAAACTTTCTGTGTTTACAGGGTCGGCAGCACGAGTGTGTCTCCTGGTGTTGCACATAGCCATAGGCCACGGTAACCACTTTCTATCAGGTGGGCCGTGTGCTTGTCTACCACCTCAGTTGTATAAAAAAAAGATGTTTTACTTAAAAAATGCCTAGTCCTCTTTTGAAAAAACAAATCCCGAGTTTTATAATGAAACACACTATGTAGTACCAAACTACCCACATGAAAGTGAAAAATTAAATTTTATCTTTACCATTGTCCAAATCGAAATCCCGAAATAATATTAGATACAGTTTAAATATTTAGTTATAAGAATATAACACAGTAAATAAAAATAAATAATTCACTTACTAAACGCGTATTGTTCATTTGATGATCTATATTCGTAATCACTTAGAAGTTCTTCACAGACCGCCGTCCAAGCTTTGTTTTTTTGTGATTTATTAGTGTAGTCAAGTAATCTATAGTTCCAAATACATTCATTTCTCTTTACAGCGTCAATTAATACATCGGTATCAATTTCATAGGTGAAACTCATTTTTAATCCTCACTTCTGAACTATTTCCTCTCACAACTGTTACAAGATGGAGGCGATACGGTTCTACTACAAGTGTCGCTATTTGTCAGCGGTTACCGTCAACTCTAGTGTTGGCAAACTATAGTCGAATTTTTAATAAGATGAAGTGTAGTGAAACCGGCTAAAATCGGAACTACGCAAATCAAGGGCAATTTAATACGATTTGACAGTATTAAAGCGAAAGTGGCGGCCTGCTTCAGTTCACGGATTTGTTGGTTAATACAGTAAGCTGACGTTGACTGGTTTGTCAGTTATTGATAAAATAAAAATAGCGTTGTGACAAAGTGACTGACTAAGACAATCTTGGTAAATCATTCGTTGATTCTTTTTTGATTCCGTCTAGAAAATCATGACAATTGAGGGTGGCAGCGCGCGGCGCTGCGCCATGAGTGAACGAGAACTGAATGCAACACTATTACATTGAATATGGTCATACTAAGGCAGTGCAGATAAAAAAAAATAGGAAAATAGTTAATAACAGCATGAGACCTATTGAAAATGAAAGGAAATATGGTTAAAACACTGGGAAAAATAAATTAAACTGTCTATGAAGTACAGGGCTGAAATGGCTCCGGCAGAAAAGCATCTGATGAGGCCGTCAAGCTGAGTGCCACCATTGTTAACATGGCACGTGTATATAATGGTGGCCCTCTTTCTTGAGACTTTACCTTCAGCTTACTATCAGGCGAGGTAAAGTCAAATTGACGTATCCTATATATAAAAGGGTGAAAAATGGTGTTTCACGGTTTGCAGCGATATTTAACATTCTATAGTAAAAGTTAATCGAGCGAGTGTTTGTATGTTAATAAATTCAATTTGTTTATATAACAATTAGTAGAAAAAGCACTAATAAACATATTATTTATAAAATAATAAAAATAAAAATATATTTTTTCATTTTTCTCACCAACTATCAAATTACATAGTGTTTACACAACTCAGGGTAAATAGAATCTGGTTGTGGATCGCTGATGCCTGTTTTTTTATGCCACTTAGGTGGCAGACAAGCACACGGCCCACCTGATGGGAAGTGGTTACCGTGGCCTATGGACGTTTGCAACACCAGGGGCGTCACAATCGTGCTACCGACCCTGTAGATACCTTCTAATACCCTTCTTGAAGAACCCCATATTGTAGTCGCTTGGGAAAACCACGGCAGGAAGTTCATTTCACAACCTGAGCGTGCGTGGGATGAAGTTCCTTTCAAAACGTACGGTGCGCACCATTTCCGGTCGCAGTGTGTGAGGATGAATTCCCTGCTTATGGCGAGTGGTGCGATGATAGAATGCAGCGGTGGGCATCATGTCAAACAATTCATCTGAGCACAAACCATTGTATAGGCGATAGAACACACACAGCGAGGCAAAGTCCCTTCTGAGGCTGAGAGGTTCCACATCGCCTGTGAGTATGGGATTGTCGACGAGCCTCAACGCCCGTCTTTGCAATGAGTCGAAGGGGCCAAGCTGGTATGCAGGCGCTCCGGCAAAAAGGTGACAGCAATACTCCATGTGGGGCCGAAATTGTGCCTTATAAAGCAGAAGTCGTTGCCCCGCAGTGAAGTACTGCTTCGCCCTGTTGAGCACTCCAAGTTTCTTTGAGGACAGCTTCACCTTGTCCTCCAAATGGTTGCGGAACTGAACGTCGCTTGAGATGTCGACACCTAGGATCCCAATACTCGAAGAGATGGAAAGTGGTGTGCCCAGGAATTGCGGCGCCACAATAAATGGGGTTTTCTTAGCGGTGAGTACACATACTTGTGTCTTAGTGGGGTTAAATTGGACTAGGTTAAGTCGACCCCAATCGGATACTCCAGAGAGAGTAGTCTCGATTTCAGACACAAGTTGTTCGCGTCTCTTCTCCACCTCGAATTGAGGGATATTTGCACGACCCGTGTAACACGTATCCCCGGTACTGTCATCCGCATAGCAATGAATAGATCCATCAGACAGCATGTCATTGATATGCAGCAGAAACAGCGTCGGGGACAACACGGAGCCTTGTGGGACACCAGCGTTTATGTCCATGCGGTCCGAGCAGCTGCCATCGACGACGGTTTGGATACTTCTGTTGGACAACAAGTTGGCAATCCATTCGCAAAGTCCCTCGGGGAGTCCGTAGCGTGGCAACTTCGAAAGAAGACCTCTGTGCCAGACCCGGTCAAAGGCCTGTTGTAGGTAAATGATTACCTGATTTACTGGTCACCAGCCAACTGTTTATATGTACCCACTTCGTATCTAGTACTGAATTGTAGTAAATTGTCTATGTTTTTGTTGCATTTTTATTAATTTTATTTTATTTCTTATATTTTATTAAGGATAATAAGGATTCCCATTGTAAATAATGAATAATTGCCATAAAATTTTAATGTTACTTTTAAATTTTTTTATTTCAACATCTAGTATTTTCAGTTTATTGCATTTTCTGTAAAATTTCCCCATTGAAATGTCATTTGTTTTTCAAAACATTAAAATAAGATGATTCAATTGATTTAAGTGCATTTTAATTTATTAAAATGTCGCACTTTTAGATTCGGCACAGAATAGATAATAGTACTAGCGTACAGAATGGAAGCTCACCCCCTCCCACCGATTTCATTTCCTCTCCCCGCACGTCAAAATCATGGGCGCTTTCATGGGCGCCTAAAATAAAGGTTGTCGCTAGTAAAATGTGTAGTAATGGCACTTCGGGAAGAAGAGTGAAAAGTTCGGCTAGCTTCGGTTTTTAAAGGTGCCCACTCACTAACAGTCCGCCTGCAGTCCGCCTGCAGTTCCTGATCTGTCCGGCGGCCTGCAGTCCTAAGCCGATAGCGCCCACACACTAAAGCGATTTTGGCCTGCCGGCAATTCCCTGTTGTCAGTTTTGCGACCACACACTAGCAGTTGTGAGTCGTCAGTTTTAGGTCGTACGATCGCCTGCCGGTAATGGTCTGATATCAGTTACATAGAGACTACTAACAGTGCAAGCGATTTTCGACCTTATTGACATTTTCTTAATTACATGTTTTTTCGCATAAATAAATGCTGCTGATCACGAATATAAGAAAAGAAACTAGATTTGTTGTGATGTCAATAAGGTTGAAAATAGCTTGCACTACGTTATTCTTATATAAGTACGTGCTAATCATTGTGAGAAATAGGTGTTAGCTATTTTGAATCTTATGGACTATGTGCATAAGAAATATAGACGTTTATGTACAAAAAATGAATAAAATGTTATAAAAAAATAGTGATGTAGGTACATGTCATCATAATGTTATTAGTTATTACTTCAGACAAAAGAATAAATTTAATTCACTGTTTTATTCTAAGTTTATTACGTAAAAAAGCTGACACGAAACGTTGATCGACAGGCGGCCGGCCGACGTGTGCTCGTTCGCCCTGACGGCCTAGGACTGTCCGGCTTAGAACTGTCCGGAATCGTTCGGCGGCCACACACTATGGGATCGTATTAGTCGTCAGTCCAAAATCGTTAACGAAACTGTTAGTGTGTGGGTTATTGCGATTAACTGACAGATGTATATCGTCCGGTAAACTGTTAGTGAGTGGGCGCCTTAAGGCGTCCTCTCTTTCACACATGACTATAGTGAAATTTAACCCTCAAAAGCATCTTGCTTTTTTGTATAAATAACTAATGAACTACACATAGTAAGAACATTTGTACTTTTTCCACAGTATTTATTATTGAACCTGACTGGTTTCGCCTTATGGTAACTTCAAAAGTTTACATTGATGTTTTTGAAATGTTTCTGATCTTAAACACTAGAGGTATTTACGACTAGAAATGTTCATAAACATTGGGAAACTGTTCAGGTTCAATAATAAATACTGTAGAAAAAGTACAAGTAGTGTTCTCAATATGTGTAACAACAAGTTCCACCAAGGTTCATCAATGAACCGTATAAAAAAACTAATGAACTCGATGTCAGGTTCGCCCAGTAAGAAATTCGTGAAAAATCTTATCAATTATAATAATTTTCTTATAGTCCGGGTTTTTTAGAAAATAACTCTAGAACTAGCATGTTAAGTGACATTATGGTGGACCGATATTTATTATAGGTGTATTATTTTTTTAACATTATAAAGATTATAACTCAAAAGCAGATGCAGATTTACATTAGTAAACATTCTAGGGTTAAAAAATGGGCGGTACCTGGCAATGACGGGATCCATGATGGACGACATTAATTGTGATACATTCAAATTGAAAAAAATACCACACTTCATAGGCGTGAGCTGTCAAAATATTGATTCATAAATTTTATAAAGTATATAGTGGTTAAAACCATTTGTTTCTAAATAATATAAATAGATATCTTTCTGTGAACTTTCGTTTAGTATAAATTATAATTGATACTTAAATAAATTAACACTTTTAAATTAAAGTGTGCTGCCATTTTTCTAATTTCCTACTCGCTGTTGACAATTCTACATAAGTATTAGGATAGTTATTACAAAAACCGGGCATAAAATCCGTGTCATTCAGTTGAGGTTCAGAAACCTTGGTACGTAATAAAAACACCATTTATAAAAAAAAAATCTACCTCACCCTTGGCAATGGAGCATTAATTACTAAGGGATAAATACTAGTAGTTTTGTAAAGAGTTCCAGATCATTTTTTGGCATCTGGAGATCAAATCTGGTATTCTCACTTATATTTCTTTTATACGATACGTATCTTTATTTTAAAGCTCCCTGAATATTTCACCAATAAATATTGAAATCCGTTCTCAAAAAAGCCACAACAAACGTCTCCGCCTTTTCTCATGTTTTTTTTCCACAACTACCTGTAAGGAATCATGTTATTTAAGCCAAAAATCATCAATATCCGTTCATAAATAACGCGACAGAAAAGGCACTCCTTTTCTCCTCCGATTAAAAAGCTCTAGGCAAAAATGATTTTTAAATCAAAGAACATGTATGCCATGTTTGGTTACAATCGGTTAAGAAATGTGCCCTATAGACCGAACGGAACGGAGACTATTTATAATTAATGAAAAATTTCACGCGGGCGAAACCGTGAGCAACAGCTAGTTTTTATAAACACAATCGGTTTTAATTACTCTATAAACATATCAAAGTCGTGTTATAGCATTGTTTTGTTATTTGTGCCAATTCTGTTGATTGACAGGACCAAAATGTATCGCCATATTCTTTTCTTCCGAAGCGAAGAAAAAGATAGAAATACGTTTTAATGTAAAAATCATTAATATGAATTTTTGTAACAACAGAATTGTCGCCTCCGTCGGATGTGACGTAAATCATGACACTAAGGGATAGAGTGAGAAAAATCACGCTATCTCACTCGAAAATTACCTCAAATTTCAAATAGTGCCATCCATGACATTTCTAATTTTCTCACACATCAACACTACCGTGCATGTACACGAGCTATGTTTGTAGTAATTACAACGCGATTGTTTCATACATTTTTCCAAGAGCTTCCGAGGTGTGGATTCGGGCATTTCGTTTGAAAGATCTATTTTTTGTTTGAGAATCAAAATAAGACGTAATAAAAAGCTATGTGATGGTGTTCGAAATATAAAGAGATACAATTTCACGAAATTTTGTGAATAAAGAAAGAGTTTTTTTTAGCAGATAAGAACATAAATCAAAAAGCTCTTTTTCCAATGTTGCTCGAAATCTGTAAGATAATGTGAAAAATGACTCAGCCAATAGTTGTAGAACTTGTAACTACCTACTACTTTTAGGCTTATTTGTTTTCAATAGGTGGTTCACCATTTTTCACACCCTTAAAATGCACGCCATTTCAGCCCCGTACTTCTTAGCGAGTTCAATTTATGTATTTCCAGTGTTTGAACCATGTTTTCTTTCAATTTGAAATTGATGTTCAGGTTCATTTTCATCATATTTGACGTTATCTGCACTGGCTTAAACGCCTAACAGCGTCTAAGAGGTACTGTGCGGAGCCATCCCTCTGAAGAGTACTCGAATCCATGCAAGAGCGAATTTGGGTCTTGTACGAAAGACACCGCTGCTCCGGCGTGAAAAACCGCTTCATCTTGTTCAGGACTCCGATTTAGCGTGACGCAGATTTGATGACGCTTTCGATGTAGTTAAGATTGCAGCAAGCATCCGTTTCAGTCATGTTAAAGTGGTCCTAAAGTGCCAGCGGTGTGTTCTAGAGAGTAGGGAGAGGAAAGAAGGGAAGAGCCTTGATAAGATTACCAGTCGCACTTCTTAAGCCTACAGAAATGTAACGTAAATGATCTACAAGCTTGAGTGCGAGGATTTACACAAATGTATAACACGGTGTGATTCACAAACAAGTATAATTCTTATTCAAGTTCGCGATAGATAAATCTATTGTAAATATAGTGTAAACGGCGATGCCTCTCACGTAGGGTTATCACCACACAACAGAGATTGGGTTCTGCAATAGTATTTTGTGCCTATTGTGAAACGTTATAATTCGGCAGTTGGAGGCAAGGGGTCCGATCTTCGTATCCACGACCAAGGCCCGCTCCTTCTCGTACCTAGGCCACGGTAACTACTTTCCATCAAGTGAGCCGTGTTATTGTCTGCCACCTCAGTGGTATAAACAGACTACCACAGACAGTACAGATACGGCAAATTTTTTTTTTTAATTTTAAACGCTATTTTTATTTAGTTAAAGTCCAAAATTAAATGAAAAGAGTTTCATTGCACTTTATATACCATCCACTATGCAAAAAGCCACTTTAATCCCATTTTCCTAAAGTTTAAAATTTAATGCAGTTTTCTGTAGTGTCTATGTCATGACAGTGGTATTCTATAGCAGGATCTAGTAGTTTCCAAGGGAATGTACAGTCAAAGTCAAAAATGTTGCTTAGTACCTACTCAAATATTTACAAACATTTTCGAATTAAATTTTTAAGCATATTTCATGTTAAATATTCAAATCGAATTACATGAAAATGAAATCGGTCTAGGCGGGGTTTGAAACCGCGATCTTTACCTTACAGGAGCAATGCTTTGACCACTAAGCTAATATACCTCGCCCTTACCAATCCAAATTTTCCCTCTTATATCCGTCTTAGAAGCGACGGTGGAGCACCCGCCGACTATCAGAACCAATGAATAACTTTTCAATCATTTTAAACATCGATTTTTGACTACTCCGCCCATACAATTTGAATTAAATTTTCAGCCACTTTTCATGCTAAAGATTCAAACCTTGTTTTAATCAATTCTGTATGTGTGTAGGTACAGTCAGCATCAGATTGATCTTAACTAGCAAAGTACTCAAAATGATCATAAAGGTCAATCCCTCCTGAAAGACCAGCGGCCGGCGACGGCCAGACTTCTATACTAGAAATGACTGCGAGAAAGAGCGCGCGGCCGCGTGACCTATCGTGGCGTCTCGCGGCCCCTTCCTTCGCCTTCAAATAACTATAACCTTTTCCCCCGGAGATAATATTATATGGTTTGTAATATTTTGCACTGTACTACCAGGCTTGATTAGTGATTGGGTAATTAAAAATACGTAGCACAGGTAAAATTGTACTATTCTTTATTTAATAAAAATAATAAGAATTTCTTGCGAGACACTTTCACTCATAATAATTGAGCTTAATAATAATTTATATTCACAACTAGTTGGTCTTTTATTTTAATAAAATAATTATTGAAAATCAATATTAATAATATCAAGAAATTCATAAAATCAATCAGAAGTCCTTATTAATTGAAATTGACAACAGAATATGGTACATGGTACATTGGATACTACTTTTAAGTAACCAATTCACAAGAGAGAATAGATTTAGAATAAGTCACATATTTATAAGATCCGTAATAAATTTTGCTTGTTGTTGTATATGTTGTACCAATAATAATGGTATTGTGAAAGACTTACTGTTAAGGCTCGAGTACACCATGGCCCATGCTCGGCAAGCGCGCACCATCGCCATTGTGTACAGCACCAATTGTATGCAGTTGCAGTGCAGTCCAATGGCCCAATGTGTGAACACCTACTTGATGATTGTTTAGAGAACATGCATTACAGAGCAGGAGTGTACTGGGGCTTTATAAATATACCTACGAATACGAGAAGTAGCTAAAATCGGAAGTACGTTTGTCACTGTCAAATGGGTACTGTCAATATTGTCAAATCGTGCTAAATTGTCTTTGATTTTCAATAAAACAGTATGCATTTGACAGTGACTACCATATTTAGCCATTTCATGGAACTTCAGCTTCAACTTCAACTTTTGGTTTATGGCTTTTATTTCATGGAATCGTTGATAGATCTATAGAAGTCATAGATTTATTCTACATCCGAATCAAACTCAAGGTTCGATATCTGAAATAGCTTTTGCGTTGAAGATTCCGGTTCTGTTGTTATAACCTGGATATTGCCTGGATTGTATTCATCGGCCACTGGAAAGATAGAAGTTTCAAGAAGCGACGATATAGTTCTGTATGCGTTCATAAGGTTTAATATTTTACTTTTGAGGTCCAATTTATAAGCGTCTGCTATTTTTTTGAAGTCACTTACTAGTGACATGAGGAACATCTTATCTTCATCAATAGATTCTCCAGGGTAATTTCCTGGGGTAAGGCGCTTCCGCGATCTTGGGGACGGACTAATCTGAGAGTCTAAATATGATGAATGTCCTTGTTGTCCTTTGTCTTCGGTCAAATCTTTCAGAAATAGTAATTTGTCATAGTACGCGTACAGTTTAGGTGTGGTGGGGGACCCACTTTTCATTTTTAACATCCTACAGTATCGGGTGAAACCGTCTCTTATAGTTCTCCATTTAGCTTGCACATCAACTTCTGAAAAATAAATACTGTCTGTGTATTCAAAGAACTAATATAGCTAATCTACTCAGGGAATTCATCCTCACACATTGCAACCAGAAATGGTGTGAATCGTGCGGTATGAAAGGAACTTCATCCCACGCATACTCAAGCTGTGGCATAAACTCCCTGCTCAGGTTTTCCCAAGCTAGTACAATATGGGGTTCTTCAAGAAGGGTGTTAGAAAGTTTCTTCAGGGTGGGCAGCGTGAGTGTGACTCCCCTGGTGTTGCACACGTCCATAGGCCACGGTAACCACTTTCCATCGGTGGGCCGTGAGCTTGTCTGCCACCTAAGTGGTATAAAAAAATAGAAAAATCTACCCATTGCTCGGGACCTTTTTTTTTTTTTTTTTTTTTCTTTATTTCAGAGAATATGGTTACAGCATCAGGTTTTATAGTATTTCTAAGTCGGTACAGCATATTCTGCCGTGTGGCGTTGAAATATAATATTGTGTTCAAAATGTCCTCTATACACGCAGTACCTAGTAGAGTGTGTTGAGGACGTGGACGAACTCAAATTTACCAAGCATCGATTATTACAAAACAATCCACGAGCCCCAGGGCCTCGTTTGTCTCACGCCTTAGGTCACAAGGTATACTAGCTGGGCCCTGATTCTGCTATTATATTCCTCATGGCAAAACCACTGCGGTACCACGGACACTGTCACCAATGCTATTCAACTTTAGACTTTACCGTATTACAATTAAGGTCTAAAATTAAATGACAATCTTGTAAAGTGAGTTAAAAATGTTATAAACTATTCCTCTGTTAATTTTAAACCTTAAAACTTCCAACATTAAGTCTAAAATATAATGACATTTTATGCAATGTCAGTGGTATGACTATGGTTTTGTTATGTCATAAAATTAGCAGAATCGGTGGCCTGTTGTGTCGTTTTATAGATGACTATTGCAAAACTTAAAATCTACTTGTATCACTCAATATATTAAATGTCATTAAATATAAGATTTGACTTTCCCCAGTGAAAATAATAATAAAATTGCTTTTCAAATTTAACATAATATGTGAGCTATTACCTACGTTTTACCGCGCGTTTTACCCTCATGATACTTTTATTAGCTTTGAATTAAAAAATATTTATTTATAAAAATTTACAAGATAGATGACAGGACAGAAAAAAATACCTTGCCATCTTTTGAAAAAAAAAATGCCGCATTTTTTATGAAATACACTATGTAGTATATCTTACTTCACATGTGAACGTGAAAATAAAATTATCTAGTAGACAAAAGTTTTTTGTATTTTCGTCATAATCAAAATTCCAAAATAATATTAGATATAGTTTAGGTATCATTTAGTTATAAGAATATTTTCTTCCTTTTATCGCTAATTCCAGTCGCACCCGAAGATTTCACCTCGGAGTCTTGGGTATGCGACGGCCTTTGACCATTAATTTATGAGAATATAATACAATAAATAATTCACTTACTAATCGCGTGTTGTTCATCTGATGATCTATGTTCGTAATCACTTATTAGTTCTTTACAGACCGCCGCCCAAGCTTTGCTTCTTAATGATTTATTATTGTATTCTTGTAATCTATAGTTCCAAATACATTCATTTCTCTTTATAGCGTCAATCAGTACATCGATATTAATATCGTTATTGGAACTCATTTATAATGCTCACTGCTGTACCCACTAGTTGCAGTCAAATGAGGTCACAAGATGGCGGCGATGATACGGGTCCACTAGAAGCGTCGCGTCGCAGCGTCTATATCAAATCTTGGAAGCATTCACTGATGTTTGGTGAATAGTTTATGAAATATATCTACCCTCAATAACACAAAATTCCCTAGACTATGGCTTAATCAAATATAACTTTAAAAATGTATGTTCTAACTTTCTTGATAAGTATAAATACCTAAATAGCTATTATAACTTACTAGGGACCCGGCCCGGGGGGCGAACCAGGTCCATCTATCGATCAGTTTTTGAAGTGAAAACTTCTTTAGCGGCGTTGGATGGGTAAAAATTAGAGATGCAACGGATATTCGGTTGCTATCCGGTATCCGGCCTATCCGGCCATTATTTTACTATCCGGCCGAATACCGGATAGTTGCGCACTATCCGGCCGGATACCGAATAGTGATTCTGTTTGGTATTTAACTTTGAATAATGGTTAGTATACAAGAAAATAACAACAAATTAATAAATAACAAATTCACAATTACGTATACACTACTACATACATTAAACACAAAAAAAACTTATCTATTCTACAAAATAGGCGGGTGCACATGTACTGCATACGAAATAGTTCCGTACACTGACCTAATAAAACACGTTCCTCGGCTAGGAAAGGGTCCGCGCGAACCTACAATACGTAACAGGTTGAAACCTGCACGACGCGCCCGCCGCCATCTAAAATGTAGGTATCGTTAGGCCGGCCGAATATTCGGCGGCCGGATACCGGATATTCGACCGGTGATCAGGCCGAATATCCGGTATCCGGTATCCGGCCAAACAACTATTCGTTGCATCTCTAGTAAAAATTGTTAAACTCGCGTCAGGATCGCTTGACCTTTGAACCGTAACCGACGACCGACGTCATACAATATTAGCTATAGACTTTCCATTTTGCAATATACGATGAATAGCTTCGCAGCATAGCGGTAAACGCTTCGACTGTAAGTCCTTATGGTTTCATATAGTACCGGGTTCAAACCTGGCCTTCTGACACTTTTTGTGATTATTTTATCTTTTTGTAATTTATTAATTTCTTCTGATAGAAAATTAGCAGAAAATTAGTGATAGGGTCTATGATTGGCGCTGTATTATAGGTATGGTATTCTATGTTTTTTTATCTTTTTCTATGTATATAACGAAGAAACAACAACTCGTCTTTTTTTTTAACCCGAGCCTCGAATCTTCCAAATTCTAAGTCATCCTTCCCCTGAACATTCAATGATGTATTATAAACTATAGATGCGTTGTCCGGACTCTAAAATGGCGACAAAAACATAATGACTTTGGTCATCCTTTTACGCACCAATAAGCGAAGCGATAGTGCGCTACAGAAAAAATACGTCATAAGTATATTAAATTCGTACCTAATCATAATATTATTATTGATATAATGTTCACGCATGAACATGACTTACAGCAAATTCCTATATTCTGACGTCAATGGACACTACGTGATATCCAAATAATAAACTAAGATGCTCTTATCATCACGTAGTGAAAGTGACGGACGAGGAAAAGGACTGCTGAAGTTGCATGTACACCAATAGCACACTAAGACGTAGTTATAGTTGTGTACATATGATTAAATTAGTATTTAAGATATAGTGAAAGTAAGAATAAACCAGTCATCAAGTTGAGCCCGACTTTGACTCATTACCTATCCAACCTCTCACTGTGGCCAAGACACCCTTAGCCGTCAGTACCTGATCGGTCTTGTGAGCCTGCTTGACCGGCAGTGAGAAAACCTTACCACCTGCACCCCAATTCCTGTCTCTGTCCGTCTGGTGTCTTAGGTCGCCTGGCATCAGATATCCTGTACCTATTATATATACGTATTTAAATACTTATAGTAGGGCTAGGGTAGTAGGGCTAAGGGAGTAGGGACGCGTAGGGGTACCAACGACGCACCGTAGTGACGTACACGAGCGGAGGTCTGTGTCACCGAACACCACCGAGTACCACGCCGTGACGAACTATAGGTTAGGGTTGCGAACACAACTTGGTCTGCCAGCGAGCCCCCGAGAACCAAGCGTGTATTGCACCATAGGGTAGCAGTTAGGAGGACGTTAGGATTACAGTAGTATAGGGTGACGGGATTAGGATTAGTTAGGATACTTTTGCCTTAGGAGTACCGTAAGTACTCCTTCGTTAGGATAGACTAGGATAGAATATTAGGTTAGCCACACTTTCCTGAACAGTCGAGGTAAGTGCTGTTATCTCCCTGTTCAGTTTGGTCCTTCGAGTTACACTACAACTACACTAGGTGGATACAGTTATCCTTCGAGTTTGTAGTTATCTCCCTGTTCAGTTTGGTCCTTCGAGTTACACTACAACTACACTAGGTGGATACAGTTATCCTTCGAGTTTGTAGTTATACTAGGTGGATACAGTTATCCTTCGAGTTTGTAGTTATACTAGGTGGATACAGTTAGGGAGGCACGTCTCAACATGGACATCCAGCAAATTAACTCGCTTATCAAAAGTCAAGAAGAATATAACAAGACAATAAACCAACTATTTACAAATATTAAAAAAGACTCGACAGCGAGGAAAACGGAAGAATATATAAGGAATAGAAGAGACCAATTAACAGAAGCTTTCACGAAAGCTTCGGAAAACCATGCAAAATTAGAAGATCAGGAAGCCTTAAAGAAACATTCTTATGTGAAATCTGACTACTTTGGAGCCATCAAAAGAAACTATACTAGCGCAATACGGCATCTGGAAGAATGCGAAGAGAGGATTAAGTCTACTCAACAGCTGCAGGGATTAGAGGAGATACGACCCGAAACAATCCGGAACAACTCAGCAAAAATGAACCTGCAGTTATATCGCATCAAACAGATGCAGTGTAGCCTAAACAAGGCCAAATTGGCGATATCAAGTAATAAACCAACTTCTCATTTTAAAATGCTTATAGCGACGTTACAAACACAGTGCGATAAAATAGAGGAAACTCACTTCAGTATTATAGAAGAGGGAAGTACATTGGAGCATGAATACTTCCAGGAACAAACTTTCGAAACACTGAAATTGGAGTATGATATCATACTAGATCAATTATATGATAAGATACAGACGAGCAAGAGTGGACACGGCTCATCGTTAAAATTACCAGAAATAACCATTCCGACCTTCTCCGGGAGATATGAGTCATGGAGTTCGTTTTATGACTTATTTTTGAAGGTTATTCATGAAGGTGAGTCATTGACAGCCACAGAAAAAATGCAGTATCTAAAAACGCATACCAGAGGGGAGGCATATAAATTGATCAAACATCTAACCATCGGCGAAGCAAACTATTCAACTGCCTGGACACTGTTAATAAATCGCTACAAAAATGAAAGGATTATCATTACCAAACATATAGACAACATCATGAATCTACAAAAAATAAAAGTAGGAACTGCAAGCAATTTGAAAAGTTTACATGACACGATGAACGAGAACTTGGAAGCACTAAAAAACCAAAAGATTGATATATCCTCATGGTGCCCTTTGTTAACACGCATGTTAAGCCGAACTTGGGATTCGGAAACAGATGAGAAGTATGAAGAACAATTACAAGAGCCAAACCAACCTCAATCATTCTCCTCAATGATGTTTTTCCTCGAAAAACGGTTTAAGTGTCTTGAAAACAGCGAAGATAATATCAAACCACGTCCGGAAGCAGGACAAACCGCAAGTAAGCAAAAAGCAAAGAATGTAAGTAGCACGTGCTGGTTATGTAATGATGATAAACACACAATATACGAATGTAAACAATTTATTGCGTTGTCAGCACATCAACGTCATAGCGAGGTGAATAAACATAGAATATGTAAACAATGCTTAAAGCATGAATCATCATATCCGTGTTATAGTACGGCGAAGTGTCGAGAATGCGGAAAGCATAACCATCATACATGGCTACATAGGTCGCAAACAAGCGACAAACCAACATACAAATACTACAAGAGTGATAATTATAAAGGTTCAACGAATACAGCAGAGAACCCAAGTACGAGTAAAACCAAGGCAAATATGTCTACCACAGAAGAATCGGAGACACAGAAAACGACATTGTTAGCAACAGCTCTGGTGCAAGCTCACGCCATAGATGGCACACCATACTTGCTAAGAGTGCTCTGTGATCAAGGTTCAGAGGCCTCTTTCTGTACCGAGGAAGTAGCCCAATTACTGTCCTACCCTCGCAGCAAAGTTAAAACCGAGATACTTGGTATTGCTGACGAGACACCGAAGACGTCGAACTATTGTATCAACGTCGAACTTGAACCAAGGTTCCCGAGCGAGTTTAAGTTACCCATAAAACTTATAATCTTGCCGAAACTTACCGGTTCACTACCAAACAAAGATGTACCACAGGTACAAACAAGCTGCTTAGTAAATAAACTAATTGCAGACCCTACATATTACCAACGAGGTCCAATAAATATAATTTTGGGCGCTCAGGAATATAGTAGAATACTACTACAAGGGTTGGATAAGAATGCAAACGGAATTATTGCTCAAAACACGGAGTTTGGGTGGATATTATCCGGAATATGTTGCAATCCAATCACTAACAGTTTAAAGATTGTTAGTATGACGACAACGACGGGTGAAATAGAACAAGTAACAAAATTCTGGGAATTAGAAGAGATTCCTGAAAAATATAATCTATCCAAGGAAGATATATTATGTGAAACGTTCTATCACCAAACTACAATACGAAACGAGGATGGAACCTACACCGTGAGGATTCCCTTCAAAAATCCCGACATAGAGTATGGGAATACACGCCAAATAGCAGTTGCTAGACTATTACAATTAGAACGAAAATTCGAGAAAAATAGTGTGCTGAAAAACCAGTATAAAGAATTTCTCAATGAGTACCAAGAAATGGGTCATATGAGAAAAGTACCAAAATCTGAGTATTGCCAAGGCAAATACTACATTCCACACCAACCGGTGATAAAAGAAGACTCACTGACTACCAAACTACGGGTGGTATTCGATGCGTCAAGCAAAGTCAACGCCCACATTAGCTTAAATGCTAATATGTTTACAGGCCCAAGGTTACAACAAGACCTGGCCTCGATATTATTACGATGGCGTAAACACGAAGTAGTGTTTATGGCAGACGTCGAAAAAATGTATAGGTTCATTAAAATTAATGAACAGGACTACCCATACCAAAGAATATTATGGAGAGAGTCACCTAAACATCCCATCGACGAATACGAGTTGACAACCGTTACGTACGGGACTGCAGCCGCACCGTACTTAGCGATCAAGACATTACAACAATTGGCATTAAGTGAATCAAAGGATTACCCGAGAGCGAGTCAAATAGTACTGCAAGATTGCTATGTCGACGATATGTTGTCAGGGGCAAAAGATATTGAGTCAGCAAGGTCATTACAAAACGAATTAATCCGCATGGTCAAGACTGGTGGATTTAATCTACGAAAATGGTCATCCAATCGCGCTGAAGTATTGGAAAATATACCAAATGAACGTCAGAATGACAGCATGTTAAAAATACCTCTAGATGAAACCAGAAAATCACTAGGGATATTATGGTCACCAGCAAAAGATAGGTTTTCATTTGAAATTATAATAAATAGAAACCAAAATCCAACGAAGCGGTTTATCCTGTCGGAAGTGTCAAAATTATTTGACCCACTAGGGTGGTTAGCACCAGTCATAATTAATATGAAACTGATCATCCAGGAACTGTGGACTAATTGCAGCGGATGGGATGAACCTGTAGATGATACTATCAAAAGAAGATGGGGAGAACTACAAGATCAGCTAAAAATGCTAGAAAGTATCTCTATTCCTAGATGGTGTAGATATACATCGGAGTCACAAATTGAACTTCATGGATTCAGTGACAGTTCCGAGAAAGCCTACGGGGCAGTTATATATTGTCGAGTGCGCAACAATAACAGCTGTTGTTATGATATTACGCTGTTACAAGCAAAATCTAAGGTAGCGCCAAGAAAACAAAAAACTACGCTACCTAAATTAGAGCTGTGTGCAGCACTCCTCCTTGCCAAGTTGATGAGCAAGATTAAAAATGACTTGAAGGTCCCAATTATACACACGTATTGCTGGACAGATTCAATGATCTCCCTAGGGTGGATCACAGGGGAAGCAGGTCGATGGAAAACGTTCGTAGCCAACAGAGTTTCGGAAATACAAAGATTACTACCGAAAGCCAAGTGGAATTACGTTAATACTTCGGAGAACCCCGCAGACGTAATCACAAGGGGTATAGCTCCGAATAAACTACAAGAATTGAAAATATGGTGGGAGGGCCCAGAATGGCTGAAGACGTCTACACTACCAATCACAAAAAATATTCCAAAGAATTGTGAAGAAATGAAACGCAGTAATCACGTAACCATAACGCCATGTGTATCTATATTTCATAGATTCTCAAGCTTTAACAGAATGATACGAGTGTTATCATATTGCTATAGAATTATACATCGGCAGAGAAATAAGGGTCCATTAAGCTGTGAGGAAATTAAGGAAACTAAATATCGAGTCCTACAACTTATTCAAAAGGAGGAATTTTCGGAACAGTATAAAGCGATCAATAATGGGATAGCGCTAAAGAAGGGCAGTAGACTGTCATGTTTAGACCCATTTATTGATGCGCAGGGATTGTTACGAGTCGGAGGAAGGCTTCAAAATTCAAGACTTCCGTATGATCAAAAACATCCTATTTTGTTACCCCACAATCACCAAGCAACGTTAAGCATAATACATGATGCACACCTGACGACATTACACGGGGGTAACAGTTTAACATTATCGTATATAAGACAACAATATTGGATTCCTGGCGGGAAACGTATAGTGAAAAATTACATAAGAAGATGTGTGAAATGCATACGATATAGATCATCGACGAATGGACAGAAGATGGGAGTCCTGCCGGAAGCCAGAGTAACAGAATCGTTTCCGTTTACTCATACAGGAATCGACTATGCAGGGCCCATACAAGTAAGAGCAATGAAGGGTCGAGGTCATAAATCATATAAAGGATACATTGCAGTCTTTGTATGCCTATCAACAAAAGCTATACACTTAGAATTAGTGGGAGATTTGTCCACTGAGAGCTTTATAGCCGCATTAAGGAGATTTACAGCACGGAGAGGTCCCGTGTCACACATATACAGTGACAACGGTACGAACTTTGTCGGAGCAGCAAAATTTTTACAGCAAGAAGTATTAGAGATAACCAAGTCGAAGGAGTTTCTAAACAGAACAACAGCCATAGGGATACAATGGCACTTTATTCCGCCGGCATCGCCACATTTCGGTGGTATTTGGGAAGCTGGAGTAAAATCAATGAAACATCACTTACGCCGAGTAATCGGGGATCAGACATTAACTTATGAAGAATTATCTACATTCTTGCATCAAATTGAAGCATGTCTGAATTCAAGACCGTTATGCGCGCTAAGTGAGGATATAAATGATAACTTAGTGTTAACCCCGAGTCATTTTCTAATTGGAAGAGAAGCAGTAGGAATACCTGATCCACTATCTAACTTAAATACAGATATTTTAAATAGATGGAAAAATATTCAAAAAATGAAAAGGGATTTTTGGAAAACATGGACGCACGAATATTTACACCAATTACAACAAAGATATAAATGGAAATCTAATCAAGAAAACCTGTCAATCGGCACCCTGGTTCTTATAAAAGATGAAAATATTAGTCCAAGCAAGTGGCCAGTTGCGAGAGTCAAGGAAATACACCCAGGCAAAGATGGGTTAGTGAGAGTAGTCACTCTAATAAAACCGTCAGGCGCCACCCAGAAACGATCCATACATACGCTTATTCCGCTACCAGATGAGGCGGGTGTAGAGAAGCGCTGCAGTAATAGCACTGTTCATGCAAACGTCAGTGCCAGGTCAAATAGCAGTAGAAATCAGAGGTGTACAACGTCCAAATGGTTTATATATTTACTAGTATTTATACAGCTATTTACTAGTCTACACGCAACATTAACTTACTCGGTGAAAAGTTTGTCACCCGGATTTTATGTGGAGCAACTAGGGATTGCAAACATAGACCGAGGCATGTTTAGAATAGAAATTGTATACGAACGGAACCGCCTCAGCCAAGAACACGCTGAAATAAAATCAACAATTGCTAGATTTAAACAAATGTGTGACAATGCGGCCGTCGTGACGACCGAAACGCATTGCGAACAGTTCTATCAGCACTTACTAGAACAAGAAGAAAAATTTGAACGAGTAAAAGAATGCCTAACAGAAATCAATACAACAAGAAAAAAAAGGGGCTTACTAGGGCAATTTATGACATCAGTGTTTGGGGTAAATGACGAAGTTTATCAAGATATAGACTCGTTGAATAAAAACCAGCAGAAATTAATTGAAGCGGCCAATCATCAAACGAAGTTTATGATATCGGCTATGTCGCAAATAAACAGCACCGAAGCAAGGATAAGTAACAAGTTAGAAAACTTTCATACGAAATTATCTCAAGTGATTGAAAAGATAAATAGCTATGATCACTGGTATGTGACAACCAACCACAATAGCATAAAAATCCAAATCATGCAGACATATCAGCTAGCGAATAACTATATTGAAGAAATATTAAACCACTACAACGGATTACTAGAAATATATTTAGCCAAAGCAAACGTGTATAGTGTACTATCACAAAAAAATATCAGTGATTTAGTATCGTCAGCCAACAGAAAAATGCCATCAAACTTGAGGATATTGCAGCAGCAATTGTTAGAAACCAGAATAGCGGAAAATAATACGCACATACAAGTACACGCCTATTTCCCTATTCAAGACGTAACACGATATACTTTGATTCACATAACAACGGTTCCGAAGAAAAATGAGGACAAGTCATTTCAAAGCATAGAGGTGCAAAAGGCTTATATAGCACTGGATTACAACAATGAACAATATTTTGAGCTGGACCGAGACGAATTTAGCAGTTGCATTCAACGACGGGAGCATCTTATGTGTTTTCCGAGGGTCGTGAAGAACATGCAAGTCCACGAGAATTGCATTGTTGAACAGCTTCTCAGGAATCAAACTAGTTTGAAGTGTCCGTCAAACAAATTCGTAATACCAAATACCATCATATGGAAACAGCTATGTATGCAAAATTCATGGCTATTCATAGCAAAAGATCATATTACCGTATCCATCATTTGTGATGGTCAACGGGAGGAGATAGTCCTTCAAGATGTCGGGGTCATCAGAATAGCCGACAACTGTTTAATTAAATCGGCTAACAGCAGACTGACTGCCAAGCGTGCACTATCAGTGCAGGTAGTCTCGTCATACACCAAACCACTGGACTTCAACATCAGCACCTACATACCCACTACGAGGGGGAAACTAAACAAGTCAGCTGAAGACGTGATAGACAGTACAAGTGATTTCTATCAACATTTAATCAACAAAGAAGTCAACTTAGAAACCAGTCTATCAAATAATGTGTGGTATCAAATTCAGTCACATACCTACTTAGTAAGTATAGTATCATCGATAAGTATGTTGGTGATAATTATCATGCTAATTGTTTTTGGACCCAAGATCGCGAGCTGCCTCAGCACAACGTGCCAGCGTAATAAGTATCGCCCCAAGGTATCCAGGAGAGAGCGGCCGCAGCACGCAGAGCAACCCACCGCCAATCAACCTCCACCACACACTATATGGGATGCTGTCTACAGCCAGCCGAACCGAATACCGAAGCCAGCAAGACAACATTCGGATGACAACCAAGTTCCAGCCAAGGAGGACGCCATTGAGCTCTACGAACTGAAGGCGCCTACCTCTGGGAGTGGCCAGAATGTTCACGCATGAACATGACTTACAGCAAATTCCTATATTCTGACGTCAATGGACACTACGTGATATCCAAATAATAAACTAAGATGCTCTTATCATCACGTAGTGAAAGTGACGGACGAGGAAAAGGACTGCTGAAGTTGCATGTACACCAATAGCACACTAAGACGTAGTTATAGTTGTGTACATATGATTAAATTAGTATTTAAGATATAGTGAAAGTAAGAATAAACCAGTCATCAAGTTGAGCCCGACTTTGACTCATTACCTATCCAACCTCTCACTGTGGCCAAGACACCCTTAGCCGTCAGTACCTGATCGGTCTTGTGAGCCTGCTTGACCGGCAGTGAGAAAACCTTACCACCTGCACCCCAATTCCTGTCTCTGTCCGTCTGGTGTCTTAGGTCGCCTGGCATCAGATATCCTGTACCTATTATATATACGTATTTAAATACTTATAGTAGGGCTAGGGTAGTAGGGCTAAGGGAGTAGGGACGCGTAGGGGTACCAACGACGCACCGTAGTGACGTACACGAGCGGAGGTCTGTGTCACCGAACACCACCGAGTACCACGCCGTGACGAACTATAGGTTAGGGTTGCGAACACAACTTGGTCTGCCAGCGAGCCCCCGAGAACCAAGCGTGTATTGCACCATAGGGTAGCAGTTAGGAGGACGTTAGGATTACAGTAGTATAGGGTGACGGGATTAGGATTAGTTAGGATACTTTTGCCTTAGGAGTACCGTAAGTACTCCTTCGTTAGGATAGACTAGGATAGAATATTAGGTTAGCCACACTTTCCTGAACAGTCGAGGTAAGTGCTGTTATCTCCCTGTTCATATAATATAATAATAAAATGCATATTATATTATCTGTGGTACTATGGACGTATGGTAAGTAGGTTTAATTTTTAAATATTAGGTGTTTTCGCCATTTTAGAAAGCCGCCATGTTCCTGCATGACTTATCTTTAGTTTTTTATACATCATTGCCTACATCAGTATGTGCTTTATTTTTCCGCCTGATCTGAATTGACCGTTCTGATTGCATATAAGAATCGAGGAACTCAATCACAGAATTAAAAGAAACTCTTCTTTACACTATGACTCAGTCCTACTGTTTAAGAATTTAAGTGCCACAAACTTTGACTATATAGGTAACTACTTGTATACACAGTAACTACTTAAGTTACTGTATTTACAGAGACATTGTAATTTTATTAGCAACGAAATGCAATGAAAAGGACGGCACGAAATAAATAAATAAATATTCTACAACATTCTAAACTTGTACCAAAGTATGTAAGTACTTAACTTCGACGACGTCACAGGACCTATCAAACTCAACGCTGCAGGTGTTGACCCAATTGTGAACGCAGTTTGTATTGTACATCCGTGACGAGAACAGTTTCCGAACGAGAGAGCATTTGTGTTGTCACCGTGTGCTGCATTGCCCTGGTTTGTGTGTACTTACAGGCTGCACGTGTAGCCACTGCAATGGAGTGGGTTTCGGAGAGGAAATCTGACGAGGAAAGATTAGCTATAGGGATCTGGTTATTCTTAGCTGGTAGAGAAATAATTCAATGATTGTTAATATTTCGGTTAGACCAAATAAAAAGTACTTAGTATTCTGTTGTAATCTAGATAACGAATACCTACACCAATATAATATAAAAAAGTAACCCCGTAATATTAATTAAGTGGTATAAAATAAACCTTATTTTGTTTTTTAAATAATATTAGTAGCCGAAATTACTAAAATTCCCGCTAAACCCCTGCTTAGCTATATAGCTTGGGTCAGAAGTTAGTTAACATCGGTAATGTCCATGATTTTGTCTGTGATTCCTGAACGAAAATAATACGAAAAAAGAGATCTTGGCATTCAGCCTTCGCTTAATTATATAACTTTCATAATTGTTTTCATTCACCGTTTGCAAGTACTATTGACCTTCATCAAAAAAATTCAAATAACCTTCTAAAACAAGCCCATATTTACACAACTCAATAAAAATGACAACTCTTGGCAAATCTCATTAAAGTTCACAACAATTTCATCGGCGGCCATCAATAATTTCAAGATGGCGTCGTTCCAACCTTTCTGACAGCAATACGGTAACGGCGATGCACTTTATTTATAATACAGACTGATAAAGGTCGGTATAGCAGAGTATTATTATCTGTCAATGACTTCAGTGAAGTTCTGTGTCTACTATTAGACTGATTTTCTTTTATATATAGGTCGCTAAATGTATAGATACAGTCAACAAAATGCATCACAAAAAACGGCGTGAAAAACATGTGTGAGTTAAATGTCAATATTGTTCCTTAAACTGTCAATGTTTGCATGTCTTTGGATGTATATATCTATATGTCAAATTATACCGAAGTAGTAGAAAGCCATATTTTACGCCGCGTTGAAATGACACTTGCTGCGTCAAGGTATAGAGTTTGTATTTAGTCTAAGGTCACCAAATAACTACAACGCGCCTGATAGAAAGCGGTGAATAGCGCTCCCTAGGTTAACGGCTTCGATATAATTTTTTTCACGCCCCGCTTAAAGGCTAACGAATTGCCACTTGTCTAGAAGGGCTTCTAGACAAGTGGCAATTCGTTAGCCGGCGTTTCATGGAACAGAATGACGAATGTATGGGATTTGACGTATATGACAGTCGTTAACGCATGTGAGGCGCAGGACTGTAGCAAGAAGGAAACATGTGTATGCTGGTTTGTGCAGAGTATTGTATAGAATAAAAATTATTATCACGAAATGCCACTATTTGATCGGCAATAATGGGCAACTTTATAGTCTACCCAAGCAAGTTTTCGTAACGGAACACTGTATTGTTTTAGAAATTTAGAAGATAGTTGCCACGCAAAAATAAATACCTTTCAGATGTACTTACCGATTCCTTTGCAAGAGGTTTTTTTTTTTTTTTACGTGCGGGAAATCCCCACGGATACCCACCCCTCCGGAGCCGAAGGGGTAGGTTATGTCGGACTCGAACCGACTAAACCGCACGCCGTCTGTGGGTCGATGTGCTAGGCCGGAGGTGAGGTTGTCTTTTGACATATCCCTCGCACCCCGGCTGACCCAGGGCCATTCCTCTCAGTCTGGCCCTCCTCGGGAGGGGGGACCACGCGGTCCCCGACTCGCCCCCGGTATGGGGGGGGGGGGGCGCGCACCGTCCTACGATGCGCGCCGCCGCCGTGGACTGCTTCTGCTAGGGTAACGAGCGGCTCCACCCGTCACCCTCAGGCCCGCGCTCATGGGGGGCGGAGGTCGGTTTGCGTCCTCCGACGCCCGAGCCGCCTTCGAACGCGGCCAGCGATGTCCGCGAGGCTTTCTCGCTCGCTGCGCCGCGCCCGCTCTGCTGTCTCCTTCACGAGCATGACCTGCTCGCAGAAGGAGGCGCTGGCCGCCCACGCATCCGCGCAGCGGACCATCGCCGCGAGCATGGTGGAGAGCGTGAGCACTCTCACCCCCAGGGCCGTCACAAGCTCCCGCCTCGGCGCTTCAAACGCCGGACACTCGGTGAGCGTGTGCAGCCCCGAGTCCACGCTCGCGTCGCAGTGATGGCACTCGGGCGTTGGCTCTATGCCCATCAGATGCAGGTACCGCCCGAAGTTACCGTGTCCGGTAATGACCTGCGTACCGTCAGGGTACGAGAGGCCACCGTGTGGCCTCTCTAGCCACTCCCCCATGATAGTAGGGGAGCCCACGAGGCTAAATGGGGATTTACTCGAGCGTCGTAGAGACCTATTGGGATCCAAAGCTTAGATGATAAGAAGAAAAAAATGTTATATGATATATACCTTTACATCGGTGGGGGAAGCGGCTATCGATTTTTAAATATGTAAAAAAAAACTGTTGCATGGACATCCTCGAGCGCGTCAGATATTGATAGCATCAATGCCCTACGTATTTTTAATAATATACGTATGTTAATCTGATCGTTTGCATGATGCGGGTGGTTGGATTTAAGGGTTGAAAATGAAAAAAAAAAACATTAACGAGCGCGTCAGATTTTCTAAGGGAGTGTTAAGTGCACCAAAAAAAAGCTCTCATTCACTAATCTGACGATTTCGATGGGACGCAAACTCGCGACCATTTTCATAATATGCAAAAAAAATTCGCCATTTTGAAATACTCAAGCGCGTCAGATTAAGATATATATGGTTCATCTTTATATTCTAAACGTACTGTCTCATAATCTGACGATTATCTAGATGGATTCGCCTGATCTGACAAAAAAAAAATTAGAAAAACGGTTCACCTTAATCCCTGCAACTTCCCGCTAATTCCATTCCTGGGCGCTTAAAATTGTACTTATGACATTTTTGAGCTCAAAATATAATTTATGTGATATTTTGAGTTCGCTGAGTTCAAAGATATAATATTTCTATGCATTTGAGCTCTCCCAGCTCGAAAGTCTGACAGAAGTTTCATAGAACACTATTTTTGGAATTTTCAAACCGCAATAACTTTTGAATGGATCAAGCAATTTTCACGCGGTTGGCGGCATTCGACGCAGTTTTATCATCCTCATAAGTAATTTTGCAATTTTAATTGATCGATACACAAATTTCGGAGTAATCACGAAAAAACACTTTTTTGGGTTTCTTTCGTTCACGATACCTCTCGGACGAATCAACCGCTTTTGACCAGCTTGGTGGCGATCGACGTGGTTTTTCAAGCTCAAAGGCGGATTAGTTTTTGAAATTGATCGATAAAGCCGGTTAAAACTTATTCCAAAAAAACCACTTTCAAAAATTACTTTTTTTTTTGAGATTTTTCAAAATTTCTCAAAATCTAATTTTAAGGGAAATATTTAGAACGCCGTTTAGTAGATTCCGAACGGTTTAGTCGTTACACAACACACACACGCACGCACGCACGCACGCACGCACGCACGCACGCACGCACGCACGCACACACACACACACACACATACAGACATAGTGACAACATCACAGAGGTAGTCAGGGAAGCTTCCTATGACCTTAAAACGTCAAGATCTGATGAAAACTCGATTTTCGCAAAACGGGGTAAAACCAATAACTTCCCGAATTGTTTAAAAATTTTAAGTTTTCTTAGCGGTAAGTCAAAAATTTAATTTTTTAATTTTTTTAAATCATTGAACTTAATTAATTGAAAAGCTCAGGAAATAGCATGCAAATAAATAAGTGTATGCTTTTTTTAGTAGAATACATGTATTTATAAGAAAATTACTTTAAAAAAAGCTTAAAACAATTTAATGTTTTATAATTAATTGATTAATTAATCATCATCTTCATCCGTAGAATCATCTTCCTCTTCTGGCTCAATTTCATCCTCAGATTGCGTATCTGTAACAAAAAATAATTAAAATATTTAACAATATTTTTTTTTATGAACAACGTGTTTTTACGAAAAACCTGATTCTGGAGTAACTTCAAGAATATCAGGTGTTATGACTACATCTTCGTACGCTTTCGGCAATTGGTCACCTGCAAACCAGTTCATTTTAAATTTCTCGTCGACAATTTTCCATCCATAGTCCGTTGGTAAAAGATCAGTAATTTTTGCATTATGGGCATTACTCCATAAGCATGCAATGAATTTTGTGCGTAACACTTGCTGGAGTAACTCCGATTCACAGGGTGGCAAGTTGCACGCATCGTAATTCCGGACACTCAAGGAGAAGGGTTGCGACTTGTCTTTTACTTTGTATGTCCTATTGAAGATGACAATCCTGGCTTGATTGACATCGTCTAACTTTTTCAATCCATACAAGTGGCAAGTAAAAGACTGTATAATGTTAAAAGAATCCTGCACATTATGCACCTTTGATCCCAAATCCAGAAATGCTTCTTGGAAAATTTCTGAATTCATTAATAATTGTAAAGGTTTCTTTTTCCCTCGTCGGTACAATGCTGGGTTGAAATCGCAACCAGTGAATGCATGCAAAGCTGGAAGCGCTTTCGAAATTTTTGAACCTAATTTTTTGTAGAGAGCGGATACGTCGATGCATCGGCGGGCATTGCCAACTCCAAGATCCATCCAAACTTCCACTCTTGCTTGCAGGTGTTCCATATTTGCTAACATGATGACCACTATATCAGTATCAGAAGTTCTGACAGTAATGGTAGAATCTTCATTTTGTTGGCAAGCAACAAATGCTATTTTCGTATCCGCTTCTTCGTGATCAGGGCATGACAACTCATTGTTAATGATGCGTGTTACTTTATTATCAGTAACAGAATATTCATAACACAAATCATGTATTATGTAAATTACCTTACTACCGATAATCGTTGCCATCTCCTGATCGGCCCAATGATCGATCAAAAACTTGACAATAGCTTCTTTAAACTTTATATTTTTTAAGTCTTTCGTAAATTCTGCTGTTCGTGTTTGTTGAGGACCGGAAATGTGGAATTCCTTGGCATCTACACTACCTCGAAGAGAATGCTCATAATCCTTGATAGAGGGTGTGAAGTAGCGATCGAATACAATGGCAACTTTACTTGCAGCGTTATTGACAAGGCATTGTAATATTTTCTTTGACACACCTCCAAAACTACGGGCATTTCTTTAAAAGTATTTAAAAAAAGAAGCCATCTATAATTACAAGGTCAACTTGGGGTGGCGGTTGCTCAATATCTTCAACTTGTTTCTCTAACTCGTGAATTAGTACTGACTTATCAGTCTTGTTTAAAGAACCATCTATATGGCACAGTGATAACGGAATAGGAGTTATGGGAAAACAAAGTACTTTTTCCAAGTCTATACTCGTGTCAAGAGATAGAGCTAATAACCGTCCGAATAAATCCCGCTGCAATGTAACTTTGTGCACTTTTTCACCAATTTTCATTTTTTTTTCTTCTTGAGGCTTGCAAAACTTAGCACCTTATTTTTTTTACTGACTGGTGAAACCTGTCTGAAATTAAATTACATTCCATTATGAATTGATCGCGCAGAAATGTTCCTCCAGACACTGTATTTAGTAAACAGTTTGTAATTTCTAGAGAAGCAGCTTGCCCCGTTGAAATGTTAAACAACAGATCCTTATCAATTGAAGAAGAGAATGGATTGATGGTCTGCAGGACACTGTTCGAAAAAGCTTCAATTTGGATGTGTTGTTTTTTCATTCGATCTGGGTGTAGATCAGCAGCAATTTCATGGTAGTTTCTGTCAAGCCCTGCACGAGTAAGCACATGAGATATGATTCTTGTTCGCGCTCCATGATTTTTAGCCCAACGTTGCCTAGCAGAAATTGAATTTGTGAGGTTAACAATTCCAGTAAGACGACGAGCAGCATCACCATTTATCGTCTGCTCTAGCGTTAAATCCACAGGAATTCGTGAGAAATGCTTGCTGGTTCTTCTGATTCCAAACGAACCCTTAGCCATTTCAGATCGGAGGCCTGGATGTGTGTTATCTACATGTTGCAGTAAATTTATGTAGCACACTAGCCATCGACTATAGTTTGGTTGATTGTAATAGAAGAATAAGCTGACGATTTTCGCAATGGTATATATGTACAATTCTAAATCTCCAACTCTAATACTTTTAATGAATAAGTGGTAAAGATTTATAAAATCGATGTACATTGCGTAAAATTGCGCCGTTCTTCCGTGCTTGCCGTCTAATGTGTCTTCTGTGTATTCTTCATAAGATTGAATGAGACGTTGTGTTTCTGCATGCTGAACTTGAGGAGAGACATCTTCATGAGCCAAAAATGTGGTGAGATATTCGAACACTGATTCGTCAACTGTCAATTGTTTGTTTTCCAAAAATGCTTCGAAATGTAATTGTTGCAATGCCAACGCCACGAGAGAATGCAACCGTTTACATCTGTTATAATTTTTTCCGCTAATAAAACCTGGCACTGAACCATTAGCGATCAATTCACATTCAGTCATGATATTGCTCAGTCCACAATCTTCAATAAAAGTACCAACTGCCTTAAAAAAAGCCAATTCAATATGAAAGGCCCCTAAATGAATAAAAATGTTATCAAATCTTGGAGATTCTTGTGCTTGAATACAATAACTAGTGCGAGCTATAGCTAGATCATAGGTGACTTGGATGTAGGGAGCTTGACACTCATTTGCAATATCCTGACTCAACTCTAGAGTTTTCAAAACAGTTGAATTGTTGGTGGGAGATTCATTAATTGGAGTAAGATATGAAACTTTTTGAACTCGTGAATCGTCAATCAAAATCTTGCTGTGAAATCCTACCCACATTGGAACATTCGATATTTTATACTTATGTAATAACATCCACGTAACGTCCAGCTGTTTCGACATACTCAAATTGTCTGGAGCTTTATTAAGCTCTGAGATGTCTAGCTGACTCCAGGTGGTAATTTTTAACTTCTTAGTAAATTTATGCATTTCAAAAGTTATTTCTTCAAATGCCCTGCGTTTTCTTTTTTTTTGTTTTTGGAGTAGTAATGGAAAATTCTGGAAAACTACCATGCACAATCTCATCGATTGTTGTATTTTCATTTGCAGAAGGGCTAGAAGATTCCAATGACACCGGATCCGGATTCTGCACGATATCCTGAAAAATTATGCCCACCGTATCATGCAAAGTATCTTTGCCGTTGAGGGTTTCTACGAAGCGGTCGAAATTGTCGAATGCGACACCAGTATTCAAGTCCGGGCGACGTTGAATATCTTCAGGATGTCCTGATCCTACGTGATCACTATTTACCGTTGAAAATGTCAGCTCAGTCTCTAGCTCTTCTTAAGTTGTGTAAGAGCAACAGTGCCCATATTTTGAAAGTATATTAACAACTTTCTTACTGTTGCATAAGCTCTTAACTGCCAGACCTAGGGTAATTTGCTTCGAAGTTTTAATTTTGTGACTAAAAGCTGCATAAATCAGATCTTGCCCAATGGAAAAAATAGAAAGCTCTTTTTTATTTTTCTATTTTCTCGTGCTTTTTGGGATAGATGAGAAACATCACCACAAATGAAAGATTCCAAAAACAATGAAGAAGCTCTGGCACGTAATCGCACTCTCCCAATATCAAATCTTCAGCTGTACAATTTTCAGGCAATTCTCTTCTGGTTGAGTTAAGAATTTCTTCACGAAGTTGTGTTGCAACTGAACGGATGGTTTCTTTTACTGCCATCGTTTTAAATAAACTCTTGTAAGTTAAAACAGAGGCGGAGAATGGAGCAAGAAACTTTTTTTTCAGCGTAAATTATTTTTATCTTATTGTCAAAAGTTTCCATCAATTTTCTTTCCAAGTGACGGTCTGAGAACGAAGAAATATTGATGGAATTAGATAATAAACTGCATTGCTGCTCTAACAATTTTTGATATTCTTTTTTTACGAAATCAAAAAACAAACATTCACTATTCTTGACCACTGTTTCTTCTAACATTTCACAAAGAATAGTATACGCAGTATTGGTAACTTTTTTTTTTCCTTACAAATTCACTATTATCATTCTTATAAATATCGCGTAAGTATTGATCCTTGCAACATTTATGGTAGGGAATTTTGGTATCATCAGAGAAAGAACTGAGCTTTTCCAACATTTGTACATCATTTTGTTCCATGGCCGCGCTTTTCAAATTCTCAATAGTTTTTAATCTATTGACAGCTAAACGAACTTCACGGCCATGATGCCGTTTACGCTGTTTTTGGCAAATGAAGCACGTTTGTGATGCTGAATCCTTATGAGCGACAGGCTCATCTGTACTGAATGAATTATTGAAATCCTGAAAGCCTTCCTGAACGTTGGTGGACTCTCAAGCTTTGAAAATTTTATAACAATAATTTAAGTATAACATAAAATAAAAATATTGGTTAAAAAATTTCAAATTCGATAGAAATAACACTTACTCGTCTGTCGATGTACCAGAAACCTCAGTAGACAAGGAATCAACAGTACCATGTGCTTCGGAACACTCTCCAGAATCAGGAGCATGTGTTTCGGAGCTATTTCCCGAAACTTCCGGTGTATTGTCATGTTCCAAATACTGAAAGTCTCGCGGTATTTTAATTGCAGTAAATAATTTATAGCACTGTGCGTAATATAAATCATTTAATGATGATTCCAACGACAATTCGAGGTTATCATATGTTCCTCGTGACTTTCGTATAACCGGCTTGCTCCGACGATATTCCAATATATTTACACATTTTTTTAATGTTTCTACAGTAAATTTAATTGTTTTTTGTAAGGTACTTTCACCACAAAATACACATTTCAAATTAATAGCACTCATATTAAATATTTATAAACTTTAATTCACACAACTAATATTAAAATGTCATGACAATCATGGCGTCATGGCAACAGAAACCAGAGTGGGGACGGAGTGAGAGAGTAATAGATAGAGAAAGAGTGAGAGAGGAATAGAAACGCGGAGAAGGAAATGTAGGCATCACGCAGCTGCACGCATTTAACTTTATCGACGAATTTTTGTTATTTCGGCTCGCGGAAATCGTCAGATTATACATTTTTCATTATTCTTGAATTATTTCCTTCAAAATAAAAAAAAGTTTAGCTACGCTCGAGAATGTCGAGATGACGTTTTTTTTTACAACTTTGTTGCCCTCCCCTTTTTTTACGTCACTCTCAAATTGTCAGATTAGTGGAATATACACTTTTTAGGATGTAATTAACTCACCCTACCTTAATCTGACGCGCTCGAGAATTTCTGATGGTCATTTTTTTTTACTAACCTGATCCTGTATCCTTCACGGGCGGCCTTATATATGGGCCTCATGTTTTGTGGAGGTACTTAACCGGGTACAAGGTATCCCCCTGTATATTAATCTGCCGCGCTTTAGTAAATCCCGAAATCCCCACTTGGGCTCCCCTACCATGATGGGTCTTACCGCCGCAATCACGGCGTGCCCTCCTTTGCAAGAGGTAAAGTATATCTAGCTTGAACCTATTGTTTATCTACTTAAATATTAAAGGAATCATAGTTTTTGGAGTGCTCATTTAAGATATTCATACAAATATTTGCATGAGCTAGGTAATCCTACTAATATTATAAACGCGAAAGCTTGTAAGTATGGATGAATGGATGAGTGGATGGATGAATGGATGGCTGTTTGTTTGTTACTCTTTCACATAAAAACTTCTGAATGGATTTAAATGAAACTCAGAATAACACATAGGTTACAATTTATAACGATAACCGATATTATAGCGATAACCGACATCCACGCGGGCGGAGCCTCAGGCAAAAGCTAGTATTATATAATTAACGGAATAATAAATTAGGTATCTACCGATACACAAACAACTTCCATAAGCCGATGAAAAAAGCGATCACTTACAAAAATGAATACAACTAATCAATCAATCATTATAATCGATACGTACACTCAGTAAGACAGCTTGTTAACAGAAAATGGTGGATGTGTGGACGTCGTTCGTTAAATTGGCACAGAGTCAAAGAAAACTTGAACGTTTTTTAATTACCGTACGATTATCTGTAGCTAACAGAGTGTAAATTCATCGATACAGTATTATTTCCAGATAAAAGTGCGGCATTTTGGTATTTAACCTCGAATTTATTTGAGCACTGTGTTTATGTTTTACTATAAGTACTCGTAGTAGACTATACAAGATGAAGTTGACGCAACTGAACTGTTCCCAAAATCTTTCATTTGATGTAAATAATAACATAAACCTTTCAATATTAGTATGGGTATTTTGAGATAACTTACACTTTAAACTATGAAGCACATAACTTACCACCGTCTTCGTGAGCATGACTTCTGAAAAACAACCCATAAAAACTATGAAATGCTTTAGAGCCCGTTGAACATGGTCTTGTTAATTTTATTTGAGTTTAATGTAACTTTTATGTACCAATTATGTACATTAGAATTATTTAAATAAAAATATAAAAACAATACATAATATACAAACTTACAGGTTCAGGCGTCAAAGAATTCCTTCCCATCGATGTCAACTGGGAGAATGGCCAGAAGGCTGGCGGCATTGCCATGTTGAATGGCACCACCGATCCTTTGCGCAAGGAATAAACCAGCCCTCTGGTCACTGGTAGAGTATATAAAGCGTTTTTATTTACTTACTTATACTTTTCAAATAGAAGATTTTTGGAGACTTATACTGAATGTACATAGGCCTCTCCCATAGACTTCCAGAATGACCGATCCAAAGTAGCCCGCATCCAGCGCTTCCCGGCGACCTTGATGAGGTCGTCCCTCCACCTGGCCGTTGGGCGTCCTACACTGCGTTTGCCCGTACGCGGTCGCCATTCCAGAACTCTTTTGCTCCATCCTATGTTCAGCAGTGGACTGTGTATGGCTGATATGATGATGATGATGATGATGTTACTGAATGTGTTTCTTCAAGTTTAATTTTTTTGCTTCTTTAGAGAGCAAAAGATACTTATTAAATGTTCATTAACTTAAAAAAACCGAAGATTAATCTTCTTCATCTTTGCGTTAATCCCAGTCACATTCGAAGCTTTCAGCTTGGATTACGGGGTCCGCTTTACCAGTCTAACTGCAGATTTGGCTATACTTCAATATTTTCTGCCAAACGAGCTGTTAAACCCAAAGGCGATATCAAAGCATTGCAGCTAGACCAGCTGTTGGACTTTTTAGGGCTCAAACTACCCGTAATAACTGCCATAGGTGTTAATAATATTATAAGATTTGTGTGTTTGGTGATGTGCTCTTCTGTTAAGTAAATTTAATTGTCAAGCATTTCTCTTTGTGCATGTGGATTCTAGTTGAAGGGTACAGATGCCTTTCAATTGGAATCTATATGATTTACATTCTTACTGTAGCGTTGTTTCTGCTTCGTAATGTATTGCATGCTGTGTGTACTGTTTAGGTTCGCATTCTAGGTCAAAATTATTATAGATCTAAGTGGCTGTACTATGATTGTGAACTGTTTGTACACCTAATGAAATAAATAAATAAATAAATTAAAGATATACTTAATAAAATACGCGGTACGAGCGATTTGTATTAAAATCCTAACGAGTTGGCCGCTCTAAACACCCAAATTTAAAACATCGTTTTCTTAAAACATTTGGATCAGGAAACAAATATTTCTGGCTCCGTACGCTTAAGTGGTTGATTAAATATTTGCGTGTTGACCTATTGAAACGTCAAGGGCCGTTGTTTCCAAATTAAAGTACATTTTTATGGATATTTGGGTCGGTTTTATGGGTTGATAATTGATCATTTGTGGTTATTAACCTTCGCTAGGACCTGGTGACCGTGATATGATCAGTTTCTGAACGAGTTTGAGTGGAATTCAGAAGTGGCTGTGACCACGGTATTGTATCGAGAAAGTAATTTTCGGTTCTGAAATTAAGTGTTTACCTGTGTATAATTCCTACATAAAACATAGTATATTAATGATCAATAATGGTGATTAATTGTTAGACAATATACCTAAATAATGCAGCTAAGTAAATAGTAGATACTGATGCAATCGGATATTATTTCCACTGTGGTTCCAATATGGAAATTAATTCATTTACTATGGTAGGGGAGCCCAAGCGGGGATTTCAGGATTTACTAAAGCGCGGCAGATTAATATACAGGGGGATACCTTATACCCGGTTAAGTACCTCCACAAAACATGAGGCCCATATATAAGCCCGCCCGTGAAGGATACAGGATCAGATTAGTAAAAAAAAATGACCATCAGAAATTCTCGAGCGCGTCAGATTAAGGTAGGGTGAGTTAATTACATCCTAAAAAGTGTATATTCCACTAATCTGACAATTTGAGAGTGACGTAAAAAAAGGGGAGGGCAACAAAGTTGTAAAAAAAAAACGTCATCTCGACATTCTCGAGCGTAGCTAAACTTTTTTTTATTTTGAAGGAAAGAATTCAAGAATAATGAAAAATGTATAATCTGACGATTTCCGCGAGCCGAAATAACAAAAATTCATGTTAGCAAATATGGAACACCTGCAAGCAAGAGTGGAAGTTTGGATGGATCTTGGAGTTGGCAATGCCCGCCGATGCATCGACGTATCCGCTCTCTACAAAAATTAGGTTCAAAAATTTCGAAAGCGCTTCCAGCTTTGCATGCATTCACTGGTTGCGATTTCAACCCAGCATTGTACCGACGAGGGAAAAAGAAACCTTTGCAATTATTAATGAATTCAGAAATTTTCCAAGAAGTATTTCTGGATTTGGGATCAAAGGTGCATAATGTGCAGGATTCTTTTAACATTATACAGTCTTTTACTTGCCACTTGTATGGATTGAAAAAGTTAGACGATGTCAATCAAGCCAGGATTGTCATCTTCAATAGGACATACAAAGTAAAAGACAAGTCGCAACCCTTCTCCTTGAGTGTCCGGAATTACGATGCGTGCAACTTTTTTTTTTTTTTTTTTATATAAATAGGACACGTCAATTTGACTTTACCTCGCCTGATGGTAAGCTGAAGGCAAAGTCTCAAGAAAGAGGGCCACCATTATATACACGTGCCATGTTAACAATGGTGGCACTCAGCTTGACGGCCTCATCAGATGCTTTTTCACGCCCCGCTTAAAGGACCCGGGACTGTAGGAAGAGGGAAACACGTGAGCTGGCAAGGAATTCTAGGTCCCAATGGTGCGACAAAGGAAAGAGTCACCGAACCGCTTGGTTCTTGAAGGAATGTTCTGCACCGTATAGGGGTGACATCTAAGTCCTGCACGTGTCGTCCTGTATAGGAAGGGGGAGGGTGGGACTAATTGGAATAGCTCTTCAGAACATTCACCATGGTAGAGACGGTAAAAAACTGCCAAGGAAGCAACATCTCTACGCATCTGCAGAGACTCGAGGGTACTCGTGACCTCAGGATTTCCGATAATGCGGACCGCACGTCGCTGCAACCTGTCGAGAGCATCTAATAAGTACTTTGCGGATCCATCCCAGAGATGTGAGCAGTACTCCACGCAGGAACGAATTTGTGTCTTGTAAAGAAGACATCGTTGCTCCGGCGTGAAAAACCGTCTCACTCTGTTCAGGACTCCGAGTTTACGCGAGGCTGCTTTGATGATACTCTCGATGTAGTTTTTGTTGTTCAGTTTGCAGCGAACATCCATACCGAGGATATTGAGGTTGTCCTGCAGTGGCAGTGGCGTGCTCTGAAGAGTGGGAAGGGGAAGGAAAGAAGATACCTTTGCTGTAAACGCACATGCCTGCGTCTTCTTGGCATTGAACTCGACCAAGTTCTCAGAGCCCCATTGGGAAATGTGATTCAGGATCCGGTCAAGCTCAGTGACAAGAAGCTGCCTTTTTTCCGCAATATGCGTCTGCTTATCCGCAGGACGTCCATGATAACTCCCGTGTAGGGTGCTATCATCCGCATAGCAATGAATGCTGCCGGTCGACAGCATGTCATTGATATGCAGAAGAAAGAGAGTTGGCGATAGGGCAGATCCCTGCGGTACGCCGGCATTTACCTGCAAGAACTCCGAGGCTCGTCCATCACAAAGGACGCGAATACGGCGCCCCTGCAAGAAGCCGGCAACCCAGTCGCACAGTCTAGGAGGCAGACCAAAGGCTGGTAACTTGGAAAGAAGCGACTTGTGCCAAACTCTATCGAAAGCTTTGGCGATGTCAAGGCTAATTGCCAATGACTCGCCGTGCTTGTCCATAGCCTCACCCCAAATATGGTTAACATACGCCAGAAGATCACCCGCTGACCGTTTCGGCCTGAAGCCATATTGCCGGTCATTAATTAGGGAGTGATCTTCAAGGTGACGCATGAGCTGTTTGTTAATAATGTGCTCGAACACCTTGCACAGCACTGAGGTGACGGCTATGGGTCGATAGTTGTTTGGGTCTGAGCGATCCCCCTTCTTGGGGATCGGCTGTACATTCGCCTCTTTCCAAGCCGTTGCCACCCTGTGAATCGGAGTTACTCCAGCAAGTGTTACGCACAAAATTCATTGCATGCTTATGGAGTAATGCCCATAATGCAAAAATTACTGATCTTTTACCAACGGACAATGGATGTAAAATCGTCGACGAGAAATTTAAAATGAACTGGTTTGCAGGTGACCAATTGCCGAAAGCGTACGAAGATGTAGTCATAACACCTGATATTCTTGAAGATACTCCAGAATAAGGTATTTCTTTTCTACAATAATTAAAAAAACACGTTAATAATATAATAAACAATTAAAAAGAAATATTGTTAAATATTTTAATTATTTTTTGTAACAGATACGCAATCTGAGGATGAAATTGAGCCAGAAGAGGAAGATGATTCTACGGATGAAGATGATGATTAATTAATCAATTAATTATAAAACATTAAATTGTTTTAAGCTTTTTTTTAAGTAATTTTCTTATAAATACATGTATTCTACTAAAAAAAGCATACACTTATTTATTTGCGTGCTATTTCCTGAGCTTTTCAATTAATTAAGTTCAATGATTTAAAAAAATAAAAAATAAAAATTTTTGACTTACCGCTAAGAAAACTTAAAATTTTTAAACAATTCGGGAAGTTATTGGTTTTACCCCGTTTTGCGAAAATCGAGTTTTCATCAGATCTTGACGTTTTAAGGTCATAGGAGGCTTCCCTACTAAACCCAAAAAAGTGTTGTTTCGTGATTACTCCGAAATTTGTGGTTCGATCAATTAAAATTGCAAAATTACTTATGAGGATGATAAAACTGCGTCGAATGCCGCCAACCGCGTGAAAATTGCTTGATCCATTCAAAAGTTATTGCGGCTTGAAAATTCCAAAAATAATGTTCTATGAAACTTCTGTCAGACTTTCGAGCTGGGAGAGCTCAAATGCATAGATATATTATTTCTTTGAACTCAGCGAGCTCAAAATATCTCATAAATTATATTTTGAGCTCAAAAATGTCATAAGTACAATTTTAAGCGCCCAGGAATGGAATTAGCGGGAAGTTGCAGGGGTGGCCTTTAAGGTGAACTGTTTTTCTAAATTTTTTTTGTCAGATCAGGCGAATCCCTCTAGATAATCGTCAGATTATGAGACAGTACGTTTAGAACATAAAGATGAACCATATATATCTTAATCTGACGCGCTTGAGTATTTCAAAATGGCAATTTTTTTTTGCATATTATGAAAATGCCCGCGGGTTTGCGTCCCATCGAAATCGTCAGATTAGTGAATGAGAGCTTTTTTTTGGTGCACTTAACACTCCCTTAGAAAATCTGACGCGCTCGTTAATGTTTTTTTTTTTCATTTTCAACCCTTAAATCCAACCACCCGCATCATGCAAACGATCAGATTAACATACGTATATTATTAAAAATACGTAGGGCATTGATGCTATCAATATCTGACGCGCTCGAGGATGTCCATGCAACAGTTTTTTTTTACATATTTAAAAATCGATAGCCGCTTCCCCCACCGATGTAAAGGTATATATCATATAACATTTTTTTCTTCTTATCATCTAAGCTTTGCATCCCAATAGGTCTCTACGACGCTCGAGTAAATCCCCATTTAGCCTCGTGGGCTCCCCTACTACTATTGATAATTTTCCCAAGAATTTCAGTATTATGTTTCAACTAGATATACTTCATGCCTCATACGGTTCAAGATACATAAGTAAATGCCCACAGATACAAACATCGTGGCAATGTCACCCCGTTAAATTAATGTAATATATAATGTATAATCATGTAGGTAACTGACTGCAAAAAAGCGCTGGTGCAAAATGTAAGCTTATATTACTATACTACTATATTACTAAGGACCAAAATTCCTAATAGTTAATCATCAAGTTTACACTTTGTGGCCCGAGGTGCCTTTAGCTTACCATCAGGCGAGGTGAAGTCCAAATGACGTAACGATAAATAATAAAAAAGTTATGCTAAAACCGACATACTAGTTAAAATCAATAATTTTAACTAGTATGTCGGTTTTTCAGGACAGAACTGTTTAAAATTTGAAATTGCCCTCTTTTTGCATGGCATCATAACACAAATACTTGTACATCTTGGCACGGTTACAGAATAACGCAATTATGATTGTTTGCTTTGGCTACCTGTACTAAAAACACTAATGTTTTTAAGCGCCTTCACTCTTTTTAGTGAATACCTCAGGGATTAGCATTAGCAACAAAGAGATAAAACATATTTCTGACTGTTCTAATATCGTATGTTATTTCGTCTCGTGGTCGGCGCAGATACAGAATTCAGGGGCCCCAGCATCTCTTCCTGGGGCCCTATTCTGTACCACCACGTTTTATAATGTAATGAGTTCAATTCGATGAGAACCTTAACGTAAAACGAACTTTAGATCTGCCTAAAGAGAACCTACATTACGTTTTTGTAAAGTTAAATATTGTAAAAGTAATTTCGAAAAAGCCCTATTCTTCCTACAATTCCGATTTCTTTAAGCGAATCATGGCTTCTTTCGAGGCTGACAAGATAGATTATACCACCATTCTAGAGAAAGGAAGCGTCTGGCCATTGATTTTTAGACTTCAACTCATCTTACTATTAAGAAGAAATTGCAATCAAATTGGCGGATCAAATATAATAAAAAAAATGTGAATATGGCTCTTACCTACGTACCTATATTTTTTTTTTCGTAAATAAACTTAGTAACATTATAATATCGCGAATCACGTTTACGCAAGGATTGCGGCAATTGTGATTTTTGTCGCAGCCGATCACGCTATCATCAAAATAATTTATATTGTCAATACAACGACAAAGTTAGAAGTCATTGCCAAATCTAGCATTTACACGCACTTTATAAGGTCCTAATTTTAAACGTGATCCACAATGCATAAGTAATTATTTTTAAATTGTAACTATATATTCTGTCAGAAGTTTTGCTTCGAAGCAAGAGCCTTGGATACGAACGTGCCTAACGCGAAATGATGATGATCATCACGCAATTTTGTCGATATTCAACACGGGGCTTAATCCCGTGATAGTCCTTTTCTAGAGGAAAACTTCATCAACTGAGTTAATTGGACCCATGTTGCCATGCTTGGTGCCGTTTGAAAGCAATATGCTTGCCCTTATTGCTATGCGCCAGTTGGCGGTATGTGGGTGTTAATATATTTAATACACCCCTGCCTACCTGCATTTATTTCTCACAAATTTTTATACCTACCTAAATATACCGAGGAACGTGTAAGTTTCAAAGTAGCCAAAAATATCGGCTTTCTTTCAAAACTTTTGCACGAGTTGAGTTTACATTTCACCTGATTGAGACAATAACACTGGCGTTGGATTCGTACCGACAATCTCCGGAACATGAGACACGAGACCAATCGGTGACGTAAATAACGATTCCCATTTATTATTCGGGAGCAGTGGGAATTCGCACGTGGCATCTTAATTTAATATAGTTTATTTATAGATTGATAAGTACTTTACGGAAATGATTACATTGAGTTGGCATCTATTTTAATTTGTTGGGTTTTCTGCATGAAATGGAAATGCGTAACAGTTACCGGCTTACAAGTGAAGTTGGCTTTGTAAGCCCTTGGGTAATCCGACGATGAGAGCTGTAACCAAAGGTTAGTACTTCTGACAAAGTGAGTTGTTTAAGGGGGCCGCAAACCATAGCAGGATTGCTACAAAAAATTTTAAAAACCTTTTTTTCTTGGCAATGTGCTGAGTGCGCAGCAAATCCTGCTTTGAGGGTCACACATTAGTGTAGTGGATCACCCCACATAACAGCGCGGCATGCCTGAGCCTTTTTTCCAGCCAAAGCAAAAAGGGTCCTGAAAATCTTGATAAACCTAATTTTTGTTTAGAAACTATCTATGAATTGACTGGTAAGTAATTACAATGTTATAAAAATAATTATGTATACATGGACTGAACTAGTTTAGTGGTTAAAGAGTCGGCCTTACGATCGAGGGGTTTGAATCCTGGCCATTACACTACCGACGCAGCGACGGGAACCCACTCCTAGCACACAAACCTTTCTGTAACTAATGAAATCAGCTGCTATTCAACCAAATTTCCTAATTGTTAAAAATGTAAAGAATTGTAAGCCTGTTAAGTATTGGTGTTGACATTTAATGTCAGTTATATTGATAGCAGTAATTGGCCGGCATTTTTGTCAGTTGGACTTGCGCCAGACGTCATTTGCACAGCCAATTAACGCAGAAAAAATATTTAAAAGTAAAAGTATAAAATATTTATTAGATAATATCTGAATTTAATGTTTGTTAGTTGGTATTTATGTGATGTGAAACCCGCTCTTCCGATTGAAAAAAAAATAGGAATTTTAAAGATAATTTAGTAGATACTGAAGCCTAATATTGGTTGCATGAAGAAGCCTTCTGAAGTTTGACCACCAGTCCTCTCGGCTCGAACATTTTCTGGTAATAATCAGTCCCAATTTCAATAACCCCAATTAGGTGTTTTCACCTAATACCCCACCATGACCTTGGGCAGGTAACCTCACCTACAGCCTGGTACCTACACCTAATGCTTGACGGATTAGGTTCTGATCACAAAAATATATTAGGATGTAATGGCCATGTGCGCAAGAAAAGCGTGGCAACTTTTTAGTCAATTCCTGTCCTACGAGACGAGAACTTTCGAACGGTTACTCAGTACTGTTAAGACTAACTTGTAATAACATCGTTAAAATATCGTTAATATACCATATTGTGCTATTATCAACTGTAGAATGAAAATGGAGAAGTGAATTTGAAAGATAAAGGTAATTTTTATCTCTCGTGAGTATTTAATTACAGTGAATAAGTCGCCACGCGCGATATGCAGGTGAATATTGCGTATGGCCGCTCTATCCTTATATAATTTTGAGGGTCTGTTGCTGGTTTCCCTCTTTGGGGGATGCTTATAAACCAAACCAAAGTGAAGAGAAGGAGTAAGCGGTTTTGATCTAAAGCAGCCCGCATGCTTGCGCTTCCCGGCGACCTTGAAGGGGTCGTCCTTCCACCACGCCTTTAGGCTTCCTACACCACTTTTGATTACAAGAGACAATAATATGGATTACAGTAATTATAGTTAAACTAGCTGACCCGGCGAACTTAGTGCCACCAATATTTAATATTTGTTCCCGCTGCACCCTCTACTACAATAAACATATATTATACATATAAACCTTTCTCTTGAATCACTATTTCTATTAAAAACAACCGCTTCAAAATTCGTTTTAAGCATACAAAGATTTAAGCATACAAAGAGATATAAGGACAGAGAAAGCGATGTTGTTTTATACTATGTAGTGATAGTGATGCACAATTAGCGGTTTTATCGCTAGATGCGATCTCTTCCAGGCAACCAGGGAATGGAGAAATATTCAGTAACACACACGTTACAATTAGTGGTGTAGTTGTCACATTCAAATATAAATCAATTAGTATTTTCCTAAATATAGCTGATGTTAGGTGTGGGTTTCTACGTCGTTGAGAAATTCGAACCCGGGACCTCTCGATCGTTACAAGAGCCAATAGATGGCAATGCAATCGAGTTCATAAGATTTAACCGTACAAAGGTGAGACGAAACGGAGTTAGTCTAAAATTAAAGCTAGTCCAAAACAAACATGTTTGTATGTGCTCATTTTTATGCGGTACCGTACCGTTCATCCGATTGCTATTAAACTTTAATTAATATAACATTTAATCAGTAACATTACTGCGTCTTTTCCATCATCAGGTGGGCTATGAGCTTGTTTGCTATTTTATTAATTTGAAAAGTGAATTTGAACGAGTTTCCTACTTCCTACAGTCCCGGGACCTTTAAGCGGGGCGTGAAAAAGCATCTGATGAGGCCGTCAAGCTGAGTGCCACCATTGTTAACATGGTACGTGTATATAATGGTGACCCTCTTTCCTGAGACGTTGCCTTCAGCTTACCATCAGGCGAGGTGAAGTCAAATTGACGTTTCCTATATTAATAAAAAAAAAATATTCAAAATATTTCCAGCACGGCACTAATGGATAAAACTTGACCAGGAAACGATCACTAATGGGTAAGCCCCATTGAAAGTTTTAAATTTTAAAACAATAGCTAATTATAATACCATTCGTTGTTAATTAATTTTTCAGTACCTAATATAAATACTTGATAATTATTAAACTTATTCAAAGTCATTATTTCTTTTAAAACATCCAAAAAGCGAGGTCTTTCCTATATTATTTGTTACTTTTAAAATTTTTGTTATATTTTTGATTAATTTAACTCCAAAAAGTCTTAATAAGTCAGATTCAAAAAATCTCTTACCCCTTTCTGATATTCCCAAAGCCAAAAACCTCCGCCCAGCTCTTAATCCAGTGTCAAATTTATTTAACTTCACTTTTCAAAACCATTTTAAGCACTGCGCTATACTTTTCTATTCAAACTTCATTTCAATACTTTTCGAACTATTTCTCAAACCCGTTGATGAAACTTGACGTCCGTTTCATCAGACGGTCACACAGCAACTGCGCCCCAGGCCAAATACATTGCTACCTTTGACACGCCGCGCAGTGCAATTAAAATGTCAACATGACAAGGTCGATTTTCCCGCGTATTTCTCTCAGGAAAAGCCGCCATGTTTTCAGAATATAAGCTTATTGTGTGCTTACAATTTCTATTCAGTATTGTGTAAATTTATTCACGAGAAGTTAATAATCTGTGTATTGTTATTAGAATTAAGTATATTTTGTTTGTTGTTTTATATTTTATTATTTGCTTTTGCATTAATATGGGAAAGTACCTAAGGGACAGATGTAGTACTTTTGGGACCCACCAATCAAGATCTATGGGACCTAACCATTAGGTAATTTGTCCTGTAAACCTATCGATTGAATAAAAAACCTGCATATTTTACAGATTTCTCTCGGGGTTGGGGTCAGACAGTAGGTAATTGCTGCTATAAAATATGGAAATAATAGGGGTTAAAGTATGAAATTGCCGTTTCATTGTAATAGGTACTTCGAATTGACACAGAACCTTCATGGTTTGAGATTTTTGAGTGAAACTTTTTCCACATGGTACCTATGTAGTTCTTCATTTAAAAATGTGCAACATTCGATTATCGACTTTCAGTTGTTTTTTTTATTCAGCTTAGACAAGAAAGATGGATACTTCGAAAATTCGAGTGATTTTTTAATACGAGTTCCGACGCGGAACTAACGCGGCAGAAACAGCTCGCAATATCAATGTTGCGTTTGGAGAGGGGACTGCTAATGAACGCACCGTGCGATTTTGGTTTAAACGCTTTCGTGATGGAAACTTTGATTTGAAGAACGAACCACGAGGAAGGCCGTCCACACAGGTGAATAACAATGAATTGAAAGACATGGTGGAAGCCGATCCGAGCCAAACTACCCAGGAATTAGCTGCATGGTTTAACGTTACCTTACCAACAATATTGACTCATTTGCGTCAAATCAATAAAATAAAAATATGTGAAAAATGGGTACCTCATGATTTGACTGATCTGCAGAAAGAAATGCGTGTTGAAACTTGTGTTGCCTTGTTGAATCGATACAGAAATGAAGGAATATTGGATCGAATTGTGACATGTGATGAAAAGTGGATTCTTTACGATTACCGTAAGCGAAAAATGCAATGGCTGACCCCAGGTGAAACGCCACAACAGTGTCCTAAAGCAAAGCTTACCAATAAAAAGGTAATGGTAACTGTTTGGTGGTCTCAGCATGGTGTTATTCACTATAGCTTTCTACGATCTGGTCAAGCAATAACGGCAGATGTCTACTGTGCCGAACTCCGAACAATGATAGCAAAACTAGCAGTGAAACAGCCCCGACTCATGAATCGATCTTCACCATTATTGCTCCATGATAACGCGAGACCTCATACAGCACGAGAAACCGTTTTAACTCTACAGGAACTGCAATTAGAAACTATCCGTCACCCTCCGTATTCGCCAGACCTTGCTCCAACAGACTACCATTTTTTTCGTGATTTGGACAATTTTCTATGTGATAAAAAGTTTTCTTCTCAGGAGGCAGTACAAAATGCTTTCACACAGTTTGTCGAATCTAGATCACCAGAGTTCTATCGCAAAGGCATAAATGACCTTCCTACTAGATGGCAGCAATGTATAGATAATAATGGTAATTATTTTGATTAAATAAATACGTTAAATTAAAAAAAAACGAATTTCAATTTGTCAGTACAAATCGGCAATTTCATACTTTAACCCCTAATAATATGGGTTTCGTATGTAATATAGTGTGTATGTTTAATGTATTTTATCCTTTTTGTGTTATTGTTATTCTGTTAGTAAATACTTAGTCAATTCTTCTGTCTGCACCTGCCTCTAGGTATCTGTGCGTCACCGTAAGGTAGACTGTTAGATAATTCCTTTGGATAAAGTTTGAAAATAAAAATAAATACAAATATAAAAAAGTCGTAAAAACATATTTTAAAGTGGAGATAAAGTATTAGGTCCTTACGTATGAAATTAGCGTTTTGTCGTACTGATGGTTAAGAATTCCAAATTCAAATTAATGAATTCATTTAGCTAGTTTTTTTTCTTTGGAATACAGTCATTCGTTTGTTATTTTTCTCATTATTTTTTCTTTGGCGTCGCTTATTACCGCGCAATGGAAAACATGAAATATCGGTATATTTACGAGTACGAGTTCTACCGTGGCACCAGTGCTGCAAAAACAGCTCGAAGAATTAATTATGTGTACGGCGCTGGTGTCGCTAAAGACAGCATGGTTTTTGGTTTCAACGTTTTCGTTCTGGAAATTTCGACCTTAAGAACCAACCCCGTGGACGGCCGGAGATCAAAGTGAAAAACGAAGAATTAAAGGCTATTGTGGAAGCGGATCCATCACAAAGCACTTCAGAGATAGCAGCAGGTTTCGGGGTAAGTGACAAAACTGTTTTAATCCACTTGAAGCAAATCGGCAAAGTAAAAAAACTCGAACGATGGGTACCTCATGAATTGAGTGAATCGAACTTGCAAACACGGGTCGCCTGCTGTGTTACTTTGCTCAACCGACATAATAATGAAGGGATTTTAAATCGAATCATTACTTGTGATGAAAAGTGGATATTGTACGATAATCGAAAGCGCTCATCGCAAGGGCTGAACCCTGGAGACCCAGCCAAATCCTGCCCTAAACGAAAATTGACTCAGAAAAAGTTACTTGTAAGTGTTTGGTGGACTAGCGCCGGTGTCGTTCACTACAGTTTTCTTAAATCTGGCCAAACGATTACGGCAGATATCTATTGTCAGCAACTGCAAACCATGAAGGAATAACTAGCTGTTAAACAACCGAGATTGGTCAATCGCTCTAGGCCACTGCTGCTTCACGACAACGCAAGACCACACACTGCACAACAAACAACCACTAAGTTAGCTGAGCTACAATTGGAATGCCTGCGACATCCACCGTACTCCCCGGACCTTGCTCCAACAGATTACCATTTCTTCCGGAATTTGGACAACTTCTTACAAGGAAAAAAAATCCACTCCGATGCAGCAGTCCAAACCGCCTTCAAAGAGTTTATTGATCCTCGCCCCCATGGTTTTTATAGTAAAGGGATCAATGAACTACCCATAAGATGACAAAAGTGCATAGATGACAACGGTGCATACTTTGATTAAATAAATATATTTTACAAAAAAAAATCGACTTTTTATTCCTCCCGGACAAAACGCCAATTTCATACGTTAGGACCTAATATTATACGTCGAGAAGTAATTGGACTCATGATGATTATGACAGGGGAAGGATGACTTAGAATTTGGAAGATTCGAGGCTCGGGTTTAAAAAAAAACAATCAAAAAGTATGCATGAAAAGGCATGAGTCGACCATGACATTATGGTTTAGTATAAAAATAAATAGAAGCTTCATCCATCGGAACGATCAACAATATTTTGAATTTCGATGAGTGATTTCAGAAATCAACAGCCCTTCGCCACGACTATACATTTAAAATAGCCTTAAATTAATCAAATTAATTACTTTTCACTAAACATCAAAAAGGTAAGTTACAAAAATTGTATGAGATAAATAATTGTGTGTGTGATAGCTTCTGTGGCGTGGCGGTAGTGAACGCGGCTGCTATGCAGGAGGCGCGGGTTCGATCCCCGCTCAGTGCAAATATTTGTATGCATGAATATGTATATTTGCATTGTTCTGGGTGTTTCTATGTATATTATGTATGTATGTATTTACAAAAAAAAGTATCCAAGTATGTTTATCCGCATTCTAGATTCCATAACACAAGCTAGTTAAGCTATGCTTACCATGGGTCTAGATAGCGTTGTGTGAAACGTTAAAAAAAATGTGACGTCATAATTTTGAATTGTCAAATAAATAATTCACTATTATACATTGGGTGGATGATAAAAATAAATAAATTACCGCTCTTTTATCATTCTTAATTAAATAAGGTACCCCGTATCTCATTACGAAGTAAGCAACATCATCAGAAAGAGAAATACGACACCATTTCTTTGTGTCTATTTTTACATTGAAATAAATAGGACATTCTAATATATATTTGAAGGGCGTAAATGATAATGGATTCCAGTTTAAACCTCCTACACAAAATAAATGTATTTTTGAATCTTTTATTTTTAGCCTACGTTCAAAAGTTCAAACAGGTTTTCTTTACAATATAATATAGACTCAGAATATCCTCAAATCGATTCATTTTTAGGAAGGCAAGTTTGTTGTTTGATTTAGAGTTTCCAATGAAAGATTGGGGAGATCCCAGTCAACATCAGATCTTTTTTAATGAACAAAGTGCTCAAGATGATTTTAATTACTTGATTTTTCTCCCTTCATGTTGTCGGATTGCCTAGTTCCGTTATGGAACTACGAAGAGTTTCTTGAGATTTTCTCCTACTAGTTCCATATAACTTTTTTTTATACCTCTGAGGGGGCAGACAAGCACACGGTCCACTTGATCCAAAGTGGTTACCGTGGCCAATAGACGTGTGCAACACCAGGGGAGTCACACTCGTGCTACCGACCTTGTAAACACAGAGTTTCTGTGCCGTGCCATCAGTGTAGAAGACAAAACATGAATAGGCTTTGGTCTGCCCGATGACAGCACAATAATTCTCCAGGAAGCTCTGGCTACCCTATTCACTGCTAGAAACACAACACGAGGTCATTATGGCCGCGGTACAAAAGGTGCGGTTGTGGAGGCCGCGGTTGTGGATAACTCCGTCCTACAGAAGTACTCCACAACCCAAAGGCGATATCGAAGCATTGCAGTTAGACCAATTGTTGAACTTTTTGAGTTCCAACTACCCGTAACGACTACCATAGATGTTTGTATGACAACTGGGATCGAAGGCTTAACGTGCTCTATGCGACCAATGCAAACCCATGGATTCATACATACAAATATTTGCGCTGAGCGGGGATCGACACCCCCTGTGTAGCGGCTGCGTTCACTACCGTCACGCCACAGAGCTGTCCTAAGACTCTCAAGTTGATTTGTAAATCCAGTTTTCTTTTTACAAAGTGTCTGAATGTTGTATTATTATTTTATTATTTAAAAAATATCAAATTCAAACAAAGTATCAATAATGTTACATTAAAAACATAGTTCATAAAATTAAAATAAAACAATCTGCGTAGATACATTTCAAAATTGATGTCATATAAAAATTCAGAAGGGAATTTAATAGGAGTTTAATAAAATAAAATAAATACTGGATAAATTCAATGCAATGTCCAATAATACAATTTATAATATGTCAATATAGGTAGTATATTTATAAAAGTTGTGTCAAAAGATATAAATTAAAAGTCAATGTTTTCATTTTCCTAGTTGTGTCATTATTTTTCCCCATTGCGATAAATTCGTCCAATGAATGAAAACAGGTACTACACAGATATGCTTTAAGTTTTGTTTTAAACAAGTATGTCCTATGAATATTGTTCTTTAGTTCATTGGTAGGCAATCGACTGCCTGATAGCAATTCAATTAAAATTCAAAATGGCCTCTACAGCAAATCGCCACAAATTTTGCCAATGTCAAGTAAAATGTATGTATTATAAAATTATTAATGGCGAAACGCCAATGTCAAGTGTGCCAGAGCCACGTTAACCACGCCACGAATTTTCCCGTGTTTCCACCACCCCCCACGAGATTCAGGTGGACGATCAGGTCTTATGGTTGGCTTCTAAGGGGCTGCCTGATATGAAACACCGCGTTTGACAATGTTTAAGGTGAGAAGAAAGGTTGTCTTAATTATATTTCTTCTTGTGCTTATTCTTAAGTCGTTCCTTTGTTCCTTCTCACATACATCATTTCAGTCATTCCTTTTTTTATCCATGGAGACTAGAAAGAAGGAAGACTATATGAAAAAGTGTCCGTCAAAATGTATTAAATTAGGGTGGCGCCACATTAACATCAAATCTAATCAATAACGTACGGTTATTGATTTTTTTCATTAACAGTTTGCAAAATAAAATTACTCTAAATGCACGTTTTCTTTAAGGTTATATTTACTAGAATATTTTGTACAACGTAAGTTGTTAAAATTCGCAATAATACTTTAGTTTAGTCGATAATGATATTAACAATTACTACATTGATACCATACCCTGTGCCTCCACCAGCACCATTGTGGAAGGTTTTTGAACTGTTATTTAGCGCATCCAGCTGGCCACTTTTTCCTCTTTTCTCCCATATGAGATTGTCCTCCTTCTACTCTAGTCTCCATGATTTTGTCACAGATAAACATAACTCCATGATATGCTCCGTCTCTTGCATGCCACTTACGTTGTTTGCGATTGTTTACTTCAGAACTCAAACGTTCTAAATTCAAAAATATAGATATTTATTTTTACCGCCATATTAATGTCATTGTCATCTATTTACTTTACTATCTATTTATTGGGGATTTGACAGACTAGTCAAATTAGTTACTTTATACTAAACTTCAAAACAGTAAATTATAATACGCTAATCTATTCTGTAGTAACCGTTTTTAACACTTTTAATTTGTCATTGATTTTATTATAAGGCTTTTCTATAATGTGACAATTAAAATAATCTAAAATAAATAACTGGTAATGGTTATAGGGAAACTTGTATGAAATAATTTATTGTGACTACGTTAAATCAATTACTAGTATAGTTTGGGTGGATGATTCAAAATATATAAAAATTTGCCATTCTTAATATAACACGTTCAGTGTTATATTATTTATTTTAACTACAAGAAAATACCCATTTCGTAGGTATGAGCCAAATTAGTTGTCTTGAGTAGGTGTCAATACACCTGTCTATACCTTCGGGAATAAACAGGCGTCAGTAAAACCATCTAATTTTAGAAATACTCGCTAACTAGTCGAATTATGGATTGCGAGAATTTACACAACGTGCACAAAAGAGAATCTATCGGATGATATCAAATGAATCTCAATGAGCCAGTTCTTATACGCATTGTGCACCGTGGTTTATGCCTGTGTTTATGTTTGCTTGTAATTGTGAGGTTTGATTTCCGGCCGAACAAATTTCAGTTTTTTTGTTACAAAATGTAGAAAGTAATAGACAATAGCCTTAAACACTATTATGTGTAATGAAAAACATAGTTTATAACATATGTAATAGAAAATGGTGTCGTGATAATATATGCGGGAAAATTAATGTTAAAAATGTTTCCTATCAAAACATTATTAAAACCACACCCGTTGTAATACACGTGCAATATAATTTTAAACTTGAGTTTTCCTATTATCAAAGATATCAGAAAGTTTAAAATAAAAACAAATGAAAAATTAACAATCAAGAAACCACACCCAATAAAATTCATTCCAATGAATTAAATAAAAATGGTCATAGTTGACAATGGTAACACGCAAACAGCCAGTCCAGGAAAAAAAATCCTTCTAGAAAAAAAATCACTTACCTCAACAAATTCCCACCATTCTCCATGCGAACCCGGAGAGTCACACTGTATTGCAAATAACTTTTAATGATATAAAAACGTGTTTGTTTAGAAAAAAAATGATTAAAAATGTAAGTGCTGGGGTCTGTACGGGATCGGGCGCGGTACTGAGCCTGGGCGGGCAGGGAAGCGAGGGTGGGGGGACGCTATTGATCGGCAGATCGCGCAGCATCCGACGGGGCTGGGAGCCTCCAGGAATAAACTACCTTTTTCAGGAGCACGATGTACATTGCTGGATTTGGAGAAGTTTGTGGGTGACTGTGTTGCTATGATAAAATTAGCTTGTTGCTTTTTGCTGTTTAAGTTGACCTCTAGCTGATGTTACAGTTTAAACTATAGAAAAGTACCAGTGCTTTATATCCAATATAATATGTAGCAAGCTCTACCAAGTGCAATCAATCTCCAGTACCTATAAACATAATGTTTTTAGTTGTAGACAATGATTAAAGAAATCATCATGTATCTACCTATGTAAAACTTAATTTTTGTTTATAGAATACTTTTGCGTGTACATGGTCCTGCAAATCGGTGCACCTGCTCATAAACGAGCGAGGGTGGATCCCCTGTGGGGGCCATCTGGATTAGTCAGGGATGCAAGGTATGTCTTAGGGCCTAAGACATACCTCGCAATCCCGGCTGACCCATAAAGGTGATTAAATAGTGAAAGGTTATTGATGCATAAACGTTCATCACTCCTGTTTTACGCCATCTCTCACCCAGTCATGTGAAAACTCAATATGACTTACGGTTTTAAATCGGTTCGAGTGTGAAATAAAAGCCGACATTCCTAACAAAACCAATGAGTTTATCTTGGGCTTCAAGGTGCAAACTTTGAACGCAACTGTAAAATCGCTATATAATACAATAGAAGTCTTCTATCTAGTATAAATGTTATACTGTGCGAGCAAGCAAGCAATACTATAAATATTAGGGGTTAAAGTATGAAATTGCCGATTTGTACTGACAAATTGAAATTCGTTTTTTTTTTAATTTAACGTATTTATTTAATCAAAATAATTACCATTATTATCTATACATTGCTGCCATCTAGTAGGAAGGTCATTTATGCCTTTGCGATAGAACTCTGGTGATCTAGATTCGACAAACTGTGTGAAAGCATTTTGTACTGCCTCCTGAGAAGAAAACTTTTTATCACATAGAAAATTGTCCAAATCACGAAAAAAATGGTAGTCTGTTGGAGCAAGGTCTGGCGAATACGGAGGGTGACGGATAGTTTCTAATTGCAGTTCCTGTAGAGTTAAAACGGTTTCTCGTGCTGTATGAGGTCTCGCGTTATCATGGAGCAATAATGGTGAAGATCGATTCATGAGTCGGGGCTGTTTCACTGCTAGTTTTGCTATCATTGTTCGGAGTTCGGCACAGTAGACATCTGCCGTTATTGCTTGACCAGATCGTAGAAAGCTATAGTGAATAACACCATGCTGAGACCACCAAACAGTTACCATTACCTTTTTATTGGTAAGCTTTGCTTTAGGACACTGTTGTGGCGTTTCACCTGGGGTCAGCCATTGCATTTTTCGCTTACGGTTATCGTAAAGAATCCACTTTTCATCACATGTCACAATTCGATCCAATATTCCTTCATTTCTGTATCGATTCAACAAGGCGACACAAGTTTCAACACGCATTTCTTTCTGCAGATCAGTCAAATCATGAGGTACCCATTTTTCACATTTTTTTATTTTATTGATTTGACGCAAATGAGTCAATATTGTTGGTAAGGTAACGTTAAACCATGCAGCTAATTCCTGGGTAGTTTGGCTCGGATCGGCTTGCACCGTGTCTTTCAATTCATTGTTATTCACCTGTGTGGACGGCCTTCCTCGTGGTTCGTTCTTCAAATCAAAGTTTCCATCACGAAAGCGTTTAAACCAAAATCGCACGGTGCGTTCATTAGCAGTCCCCTCTCCAAACGCAACATTGATATTGCGAGCTGTTTCTGCCGCGTTAGTTCCGCGTCTGAACTCGTATTCAAAAATCACTCGAATTTTCGAAGTATCCATCTTTCCTGTCTAAGCTGAATAAAAAAAATCAACTGAAAGTCGATAATCGAATGTTGCACATTTTTATATTTTTATTTTATTTTATTATATTTTTATTTATTATACTCGCCTCTCCACTGGCTCTCTAGTCGTATATTTACTCGCTCCTGTAGACGACTCTACTCGACTTTCGATCTTTATACGCCTATCCACTCGTTCCTATAACAATCTCTACTCGCCTCTCCACTCGCTTCTATATTTGGTTTGCTACTCGACTTTGTCCGTTCCGAAGCTCTAATTCATCTTTGTACCAAATTTCATAAGGACATCTTAAAAGAATTTATGCCATATTCCCCCCTTTTTTGTGCCATTGAAAAATGAGAAACTTTAATCCTATAGCCCTATTCCCCTTCCCCCCTTCCCCTTCTACCCCTTTTTTCGCGATAAGGGGTAGCCCATATCCATTTCCAAGCTCTAATCCATTTCTATACCAATTTTATCAAGGTATTTTCAAAATTGTCAAACTTACATACCCTAGCCCTATTCCACCACTTCAACTCCCTTTTTTGCAATAAAAGGTAGCCTATGTCCATTTTCGAGCTCTAATCCATCCCTGTACGAAATTTCATCAGAATATCTTCAAAAATGACAAACTTTCATACTAACTATCTAGTCCTTTTATCCCCCCCCCCCCTTTACCACATTAGTCGCGGTAAAAGGTAGCATATGTCTGTTACCAAGCTTTAATTAATCTCTGTGCCAAATTTCATCAGGATATCTTCAAAACTGTCAAACTTTCATCCCTTAAATCCGCCCCCCCCTATACCTCCATTTTAGGTAGCCTATGTTCGTTCCTAAGCTTTAGTCCATGTCTGTACCAAATATATCATCAGGATGTCTTCAAAACCGGCAAACTTTCATCCCCTATAACCCCCCTCCCTTAACCTCATCTTTCGCGATAAAAGGTAGCCTATATCCGTTTCCAAGCTCTAAACTATATCTGTACCAAATTTCATCAGGAAATCTTCAAAAATGACAATCTTTCACCTCAAGGCCCTAGTCCCCCCCTTCTAACCCCCCCCCCCCCCCTTTTCGCTATAAAAGGTAGCCTATGTCCGTTCCCAAGCTCTAAACTATCTCTGTACCAAATTTCATCAGGAAATCATCAAAAATGACAAACGTTCATCCCAAGGCCCTAGTCCCCCCCTTTTCCCCCCTTTTTGCGATAAAAGGTAGTCTATATCCGTGCCTAAGCTCTAAACTATCTCTGTACCAAATTTCATCAGGAAATCTTCTTAAACGATAAACTTTTATCCCAAGACCCTGGTCCCCTCCTTTTTCCCCCTTTTTCGCGATAAAAGGTAGCTTATGTTCGTTCCCAAGCTCTAATCTACCTCTGTACCAAATTTCATCAAGAAATCTTCAAAAATGACAACTGTCATACCAAGGCCCTAGGCCCCCCCTTCTATCCCCCTTTTCGCGATAAAAGGTAGCCTATATCCGTTCCCAAGCTCTAAACTATATCTGTACCAAATTTCATCAGGAAATCTTCAAAAATGACAAACGTTCATCCCAAAGCCCTAGTCCCCCCCTTCTACCCCCCTTTTTGCGATTAAAGGTAGCCTATATCCGTACCCAAGCTCTAATCTACCTCTGTACCAAATTTCATTAAGATATCTTCAAAAAAGACAAACTTTCATCCCATAGCCATATCCTCCCCCCCCCCCTCTCCTTCTACCCTTTTTTGTGATAAAAGGTAGCCTATGTCCGTTCCCAAGCTCTAAACTATCTCTGTACCAAATTTCAACAGGAAATCTTCAAAAATGACAAACGTTCATCCCAAAGCCCTAGTCCCCCCCTTCTACCCCCCTTTTTGCGATTAAAGGTAGCCTATATCCGTACCTAAGCTCTAATCTACCTCTGTACCAAATTTCATTAAGATATCTTCAAAAAAGACAAACTTTCATCCCATAGCCATATCCTCCCCCCCCCCCTCTCCTTCTACCCTTTTTTGCGATAAAAGGTAGCCTATGTCCGTTCCCAAGCTCTAAACTATCTCTGTACCAATTTTCATCAAGAAATCTTCAAAAATGACAACTGTCATACCAAGGCCCTAGTCCCCTCCCTTTTACCCCCCCTTTTCGCGATAAAAGGTAGCCTGTATCCGTTCCCAAGCTCTAATCTACCTCTGTACCAAATTTCATTAAGATATCTTCAGAAATGACAAACTTTCCTAAAAACTTTCATCCCCTATTTCCCCCCCTTAAACCCCCTTTCTCGTTATAAAAGGTAGCCTATGTCCGTTCTCAAGCTCTAATATACCTCTGTACCAAATTTCATCAAGATCGGTTCAGTGGTTTAGGCGTGAAAGCGTAACATACAGACAGACAGACAGAAAGAGTTACTTTCGCATTTAAAATATTAAATATGGATTTTTTCAACACATTTGCTCATAAACTGGCTGAAATAATAAATTAAATTGATTCTTTGATTGCTCAGTTAAAATTAATCATAACACTCTGCTAGGTCATATTGCATTGCTCAAAAGGTGCTAAACTGAGACGTATATTATTCTATCTGTCACAGTTAGGTATGTTACATCTAAATGATTCTTGGCACAGACTTCACATAAATATTAACAATACATACCTATTGATGACACATAGCGCCATTTCAAAATAGACGCAAGGTGGAAAAATATTGATGTCTTCTATAACTTTGTATTTTATGATTTTACTGGACATCATGCCGGCCTAATACCGTGGTCTAATGAACTCATTTGCAAATACCTAAAAGTAATATAATAAATGGATCATTTCCTGTACCTAGTTATAATAAATTATTTAACTGAGCTTGTTAATTTTAATGACAAAAGAACAGTAAATGTTGCGTCTGTTCGTACTTTATCGTTTTTATTGATTTTTAGTCATCCATCCATCTTATGATAGTAAGTTATTTACATATGACAATTTAAAATTATGTCATCATTACGGTATCATCATTTTGATGTTAAGTAAAAAGTAACTTATTTGACTAGAGAATAGAAATATAATAGAAATTTGACTAGAAATACACAATTTTCAGGGCATATTGTTTACACAACGTCATTAAGACCTGCGTTCTAGTACTATTTTCTATCCTGTACCTGCGTCTAACTGCCCCTCTAGACAAGTGGCAATTCGCTAAACGGCGTTTGATGGAATAGAATGACGAATATATGGGATTTGACGTATTTGACATGCGTTAACGACTGTCATATACGTCAAATCCTATATATTCGTCATTCTATTCCGCCAAACGCCATCTAGCGAATTGCCACTTGTCTAGAGGGGCTGGTCAACTAAACGTCACACAAGCAGGAGTTGCATGTCACGGAGATGAAAATACTACGGTAGATTTGCAGTGTCACACTGTACAGATCGCGTGAGGAACTCTCGCATCCACACAGCCTTCATGTCCGTGACACTGCAGATAAAAATGCAAAAGAGTCGCCTTCGCTGGTGCCTTCACTGACTAATGTAACCAAATAGGTGCAACATATACATAGCCGTCAATGTTTAAATTGATATAGTTTTCAATATCCATACCCAGCAATGTATTAGGTTCAATCTCTAGCGTCAATAGGCGCTGTCGTTTCCTCTCTGCTGTATTTACGGCGCTCCACCTGCGGCTGTAACACCGGCCACTTACCATTTTATTGTTTAACGTATCTTCACGCCATCTCGCTCACGTAATCGACAGACCTCTACATAATTACAATCTTGGGTATTCATCCATACTAATATTATAAATGCGAAAGTAACTCTGTCTGTCTGTCTGTCTGTCTGTCTGTCTGTCTGTCTGTCTGTCTGTATGTTACGCTTTCACACCTAAACCACTGAACCGATCTTGATGAAATTTGGTACAGAGGTATATTAGACCTTGAGAACGGACATAGGCTACCTTTTATCACGAGAAAGGGGGTTTAAGGGGGGGGAAATAGGGGATGAAAGTTTTTATGAAAGTTTGTCATTTCTGAAGATATCATAATGAAATTTGGTACAGAGGTAGATTACAGCTTGGGAACGGACATAGGCTACCTCTTATCGCGAAAAGGGGGGTAGAAGGGGGGGGGACTAAGGCCTTGGGCTGAAAGTTTGTCATTTTTGAAGATTTCTTGATGAAATTTGGTACAGAGATAGTTTAGAGCTTGGAAACGGATATAGGCTACCTTTTATCGCGAAAAGGGGGGTAGAAGGGGGGCGGACTAGGGCCTTGGTATGAAAGTTTGTCATTTTTGAAGATTTCTTGATGAAATTTGGTACAGAGATAGTTTAGAGCTTGGGAACGGACATAAGCTACCTTTAATCGCGAAAAGGGGGGAAGAAGGGGGGTCCAGGGCCTTGGGATAAAAGTTTGTCGTTTTAGAAGATTTCTTGATGAAATTCGGTACAGAGATAATTTAGAGCTAGAAAACAGACATAGACTACCTTTTATCGCAAAAAGGGGGTAGAAGGGGGAGACTAGGGCCTTGGGATGAAAGGTTGTCATTTTTGAAGATTTCCTGATGTAATTTGGTATAGAGATAGTTCAGAGCTTGAGAACGGACATAGGCTACCTTTCATCGCGAAAAGGGGGGTAGAAGGGGGTGACTAGAACCTTGGGATGAAAGTTTGTCTTTTTGGAAGATATCCTGATGAAATTTGGTACAGAGATAGTTTAGAGCTTGGGAACGGACATAAGCTAACTTTTATCGCGAAAAGGGGCGAAGAAGGGGGGGGGGGGGGACCAGGGCCTTGGGTTAAAAGTTTATCGTGTTAGAAGATTTCCTGATGAAATTTGGTACAGAGATAGTTTAGAGCTTGAAAACGAACATAAACTACCTTTAAATGCAAAAAGGGGGGTAGAAGGGGGGGACCAGGGCCTTGGGATGAAAGTGTGTCATTTTTGAAGATTTCCTAATGAAATTTGGTACAGACATAGTTCTGAAATTGGGAACGGACATAGGCTACCTTTTATCGCGAAAAGGGGGGGAGAAGGGGGGACTAGGACCTTGGGATGAAAGTTTGTCATTTTTGAAGATTTCCTGATGAAATTTGGTACAGAGATAGTTTAGAGTTTGGAAACGGACATAGGCTACCTTTTATCGCAAAAAGAAGTAGAGGGGGGGGGGGGTTTGAATATGGCTATGGGATGAAAGTTTGTCTTTTTGTAAGATATCCTGATGAAATTTGGTATAGATATAGATTAAAGCTTGGGAATGAACATAGGCTACCTTTTGTGGCGAAAGACGAGGATAAAGGGGGGGTTATAGGGGATGAAAGTTTGCCAGTTTTGAAGACATACTGATGAGATATTTGGTACAGAGATGGATTGAAGCTTGGGAACGAACAAAGGCTATCTATTAACGTGAAAATGGAGGCATGGGGGAGGGTAATAAGGTTTGAAAGTTTGACAGTTTTGAAGATATCCTGATGAAATTTAGTTCAGGGATTAATTAGAGCTTGGTATGCTACCTTTTATCGTGAATAATGTGGTAAAAGGATTGGGGAGGGATAAGGACTGGATAGTTAGTATGAAATGGTGATATTTGGTACAGAGATGGATTAGAGCTCGAAAATGGACATAGGCTTCCTTTTATTGCGAAAAAGGGAGTTGAAGGGGTGGAATAGAATATAGAAAGTAGAAATGTAAGTTTGACAATTTTGAAGATATCTTGATGAAATTGGTATACAGATGCGTTAGAGGTTGGAAAAATGGATAGAAGGGGGAGGGGGGAAGGGGAATAGGGCTATGGGATTAAAGTTTCTAATTTTTCATTGGCACAAAAAAGGGGGTGAATATGGCATAAATAGTAAGAATTTCTTTTAAGATGTCCTCATGAAATTTGGTACAAAGGTGAATTAGAGCTTCGGAACGGACATAGTCGAGTAACGAACTAAATATAGAAGCGAGTGGAGAGGCGAGTAGAGATTGTTATAGAGACGAGTGGACATGCGTGTAAAGATCGAAAGTCGCGTAAGTAGAGTCGACTACGGGGGCGAGTAGATATGCGACTAGAGAGCCAAATAGAATGCAGTAAAGGGTTGAGTAGAGAGGCGAATAGGGAGGCGAGTGGAAAGATGAATGTACTGGCGAGTAGAGAGTAGAGTAGAGGTGCGAGTAGATAGGCGAGTGGGGAGAGTCAAATAGAGAGGCGAAAAGAGAATCGAATGGATGGGCAAGTAGAGAGGCCAATGGAAAGGCGAGTTTAGAGAAGAGTACAAAGTCGAGTAGAGAGGGGAACAGAGAAGTCAGTAAAGAGTCGAGTATAAATTCAAGTATAGAGGCGAGTAGCAAGTCGAGTAGAGAGTCGAATATAGAGGCGAGTAGAAGGTCGAGAACAGAGGTGAGTACATAGTCGAGGACAAAGTTGAGTAGAGAGGCGAATTTAATGCTCAATAGCGTCGGATCAACACTAAGCGATAACCGACATCCACGCGGGCGGAGCCGCGGGCAGCAGCTAGTATTATATATACTACAAAATTTTATTTGATATACTAGATTGGCTTATGGGTCCCCACAAGATTGAAACGGCTTTTGCACCAGAGGAAGGCCCAAGAAAATATAATTGAATTACTTGAAAGATGATATGGGAAGTAAGGGAGTAACTGATGAAGAGATGAAATCGGACAGAAATATGTGGATGAGAATGACACCTTGGGCCGACCCCTAAAATTGGGATTGGGACGGGAGCAGACAGATATTGATGATGATGATAATGGGGCCCTACAAAAATCTCTGAGGTTTACCTAAGAAAGTTTACCTCTCAGGATTAGAGGCAGATAGCAGTCACTCCAATAAAGTTTGAAAAGGGGAGGAGGGGCACCACCGTGTTTGATTGCGAAAACCCTCTATAGTAATTCAATCTCGGTTAGATTGCGTTCAAGGGTCAGCAAGTGTAATGGTGACCCTCTTTCCGGAGTCTTTGCCTTCAGCTTACAATCAGGCGAGGTGAAGTCCAATTAACGTCTCCTATAAATAAAATAAATAAAAAAGCCTGTCTAAGCCAATATCAAAACTAAGCGCAGTGCTTCAAGGCTCCTGGCTGGCTCTGATTCTTATTGGAGCGACTGCTATCTGATCTCTTAACTCCAAGAGGAAAACCTGCGACATAGTCTCTTCTGTAAATTAGCAGGAGCACTGGCTTACTAGTAAGGTAAGGCTGACTCCAAAGATCTTGTACACCTGTAACACATTCATCAAATTTGCTTTTTTTTATACCATTGAGATGGCAGACAAACACACGGCCCACCAGATGGAAAGTGGTTAACGTGGCCTGTGAACGGATGCAACACCAGGGGTCGAGTCACACTCGTGCTGCCGACCCTGTAAACACAGACAGTTTCTGTGCCGTCAGCGTAGAAGACAAAGCAGGAATAGCTTTTGATCTTCGCAATGTCAGCACAAAAACTCTCCAGTGAGCTCTGGCTACCCTACTCACCGCCAGGAACACAAAACGAGGTTATTATAGCCGCGATATTCTGTAGGGCGGAGGTACTTCCCCAGTCGGACTGCTCAATTGGACGGAAATACCGTCGTGTCCTACCTCCTACATTTTTAAAGCTTTTATTTTGTGTTGAGCCTGCTTATTAGTGGGTCAAATTTCGTTATTGACATTTTAACCCCCTTTCTCTTACCTAATTGATCTTGATTGACCTTTACTTTTATAGTGATCTATACTATTTTTTATTTTATTTTTAAAACTTATCCTATTTCATTGAATGAAATTTTGAAGCATTTACTATGCTAACAAAAAAGATAGGAAAAAGTGAATGCTCAGGTGGGACTCGAACCCACGATCTTTCCCTTACAGGGGGAATGCTCTGACCACTGAGCCACCGAGCTACACCTGAAGCTATCCAAATTCTCCTATACTACCGTCTTAGGGCGACGGTGGGAGCCATCTACCGACATTCATACGAAATATCGGAAACAATGAATGATGTTGCAATTATTTTTAAACATTGTTTTTTTGATGACTCCCACCTGAACATTCACTTTTTCCTATCTTAATCGATTATCATATTTCAATCAATATAACTTGTATTTTTAGCTTAACAATCATTTAAGTATTAAGGTACCTACTTGTTAAGTTAACAGAAATGTCGTATACATACGGTTAGGATGTTATAGAACAATTTACTGCATTGACCTGAAAATTGAAGCGAATAGTTGCTCGCAGCTCGAATATTTAGGTCATCCATTCAGGCTACGAATATTGTTTTAAGCAATATTGATAAAAAAAGACGGGTTGCACTCCGGGAGTGCCGGCAGAAGCGAAATTTTTATTCTAATTCTCTTTATTTTCTTACAACTAGATGTTAACGTTACGAGCGTGGGGGTCGGTTTAAATAGAAAATGCGAGGACAACCGTTGAAAACAGATTTTATTCAGCTGCACTTAAATTACAGCAAAGCGCGTAGAAATTCAAAACTCTTCCTTACACAGTCACTTGTATAAATCGCACTGTATAGCTTCGCACACTTTATCGCTTTGATCGCTTCGAATACTAGTCGTAGACTAACTTGAGCGGAGGCTGTTAGCTCGCCTTTTATATCGGGCGCGGCCGAGTAGCGAAATATCGAGAAAAGACAGAAATGTTCTGAAAAAGACAGGAACTTTCTGGAAGGTTCTATTGGGTCTTGTGTCCCTTTCTAGCCTGACGTCTCGTTCTATTCATTCGATTCCTTCTAGAACAGTGACGTCAAGGCATGCTGTCTCTTTCTATAGTGCCGTCTCGCTCACTTCTATGGAAATTTGGCCATATATTGAAGTGGCCAAGCGCCGGGCGTAGCACTACCCCCCTTTTAGACATGCTCGTCCCGAGCATCATTAGATCCGTAGTATCTCGCCAGTCGGTCAACATGTACAACCTTCAAGGGGCTTCGCTGGTTGCGTTGTATCCGGTATGTAACGTCATTGATCCTGTGACAACTTTATACGGCCCTTCCCAGTTTGGAGACAACTTCGGAGATTTGCCTTTGCGACGCATCGGATTGTGTAGCCATACCAACGAGCCTTCGTCGAACACTTGCCTAGAGCCCAGATTCTCGGACGTGGGTGTGAACGTCATTTAGTCTATCGCGCAATGCACTAGCATATTCCGTGATTTCTTGCGGTGAATCTGGAGGACGTCCAGTCAGTAGATCAGCCGGTAGTCTCAGTTCTCTGCCAAAATTTGCACACGCAGGAGTCACCGTTGTGTTTTCATGTATCGCTGTTCTATAAGACAACAAGAACAAAGGAATATGACTATCCCAGTCCATCTGGTGGCTCTCAACAACCTTAGCCAAATGCCTATCCAAGGTTTGGTTAAATCTTTCAACCATTCCTGCTGATGATATGGGGTGGTCCTGGTTTTATGAATACCCATTATCCTACAGGTTTCTTGAAATACCTGTGATTCAAAATTTCTTCCCTGTTCACTGTGTATTTCCAGAGGAACTCCATATCGGCAAAACACTTCCGTGACTAGTCTTTTTGCGACTGTAGTTGCTTCCTGGTTAGGTATGGCAAAAGCCTCCGGCCATTTAGTAAAGTAGTCCATTACTACTAGGATGTATTTGTTTCCAGACTCTGATGCAGGAAATGGCCCTGCAATATCTAATGCAATCCTTTCCCAAGGCGCTCCAACATTGTATAGCTTCAATGCTCCCCTGCTCCTTGTATGAGGCCCTTTTACCGATGCGCAGCATGTACATTTCCTACACCAATCTTCCACGTCCTTACGGCAATGGATCCAATAGAATCGTTGACGAATCTTCATCAAAGTCTTCTTCACACCAAGATGGCCGCCTGAAGTTCCGTCATGAAATGATCTCAAAACCTCATTAATTTTAATCTTTGGGACAACCAACTGCAGATGTGAGTCTTTCCCGTTTGCAGACTCCCATTTTCTACACAGCCCCTCTAGACAAGTGGCAATTCGCTAGCAGGCGTTTGATGGAATAGAATGGAGAATGTATAGGATTTGACGTATTTGACATGCGTTAACGACTGTCATTTACGTCAAATCCCATACATTCGTCATTCTATTCCACCAAACGCCGGCTAGCGAATTGTCACTTGTCTAGAGGCTCAGGACTCCATTGTGTATCACGAGGCTTTCCCATTGTGCCCAGTAGCTCTTCGTAGCTGCACTCATTTGGGAGACATCACTCCATTTCGGCTTAGGTGTTCCGGCCTTTATCCATTCGAGAATAGGCTTGATGTCTCGATCCTCTTGCTGTGCTTGCTGTATGGCTTCGCTACTCCACTCATCGCTGACAGTAACAGTCCTCGTTCTAATCGGCACACTGTCCTTAGCTTCTTGCCTGCCACAATGGTTACGTTCCACCGGACAAGGTCTTACAGAGACCGCATCTGCATTTCCATGCGCTTTCCCACTCCGATGTTCGATGACGAAGTCGTATTTCTGGAGCTGTTCAATCTGTCGCACCCCTTGTTCTTGGCCATTACCTTGTTGAGTCCGTTTCGGGCAGCTAGGCCGAATATGTCCTTGTTCTTTGCAGAAATGACACCTGGGGGCGAATTTCAGACGGTACACACGTTGCTCATTTGTTGAGATCTCACGCAATCTATGAGGTCGAGGGTTATGTCGTACAGCTTCCACTTCAAGAGCGTGAGCAACAGCATCTTTTAGGGTTGCATGGTGACCCAGACGGACGGCAGCTCTCACCTCCAAGTCTCTGATCCCGTCAATAAAAGCTTGCACCAAAATGCTGTCAAGAAATGACGAAGAAGCTCCTTGGTAAGCTTTTCTCACGAGCTTTTCTATTTCCAAAGCCCACTGCTGCAGAGACTCATTAAGACGCTGGTTTCTGTCCTTCAATTGGGCACGGTAGACATGTTCCAAGTGACTATCACCGTAACGTGATTCCAACGCTTCAAGAAGACGGTCGTAAGTCACTTCCTCTCCAAGCGCCTCTAAAACACTGAGTGCTTGGTCGCGTAACCCCAACATTAATGCTGTGTTGGATTGCTCCTTATCCCAACCGTTCGCCTTTGCCACAGACTCGAACTGTAGTTTGTATGCAGTCCACGAGGAGGTCCCATCAAATGGCGGTACTTTGAACTTTCCGACGGCCTGTGCAGATGGAATGGTTGCAGAGCCAGCTGTTCCGCAAGCTATTTTCGTCTCCAATTTTTTTACGTTTTGAGCCACAGACTGCAGCCGTTCCTCATAACTCTCAAATTTCTCGTCGATGCTTCCTAATTTTTCATCATGGCTTTCTATTTTTTCGTCATGGCAATCGAGCTTGTCTTGCACTGAGTGAATTTCTTTTTGCCATTCTTGATCTTCTTCTCTCTTAACCTTTAGTTGCAAGGCCTGCTCCTCCTGTTGTTGCTGGAGCTGTGCCTTCAATTGCAGAGTCTGTTCTTCCTGGCGACGCGCCTGCTCCTCTTGTTGACGCTGGAGCTGTGCCTTCAATTGCAGAGTCTGCTCCTTCAATAAGGTCATAATCGCGTTCAGGTTAATTTCCGATGATGATCCTGAAGCTACCGTCGACGTACTCGGAGTACTCGCAGCCTCTTCCGCGGCCTGGCTTCGGGTTTTCACTCCCTCCCTCTCGTCTCTCGGCGTTACCGGCATTTTCTATCCCTTTATGTTTATTTCTTATAACTAGATGTTAACTTTGTTTTCTAATTTTTTTCAATGACATAATATACTGTTACGAGCGTGGGGGTCGGTTTAAATAGAAAATGCGAGGACAACCGTTGGAAACAGATTTTATTCAGCTGCACTTAAATTACAGCAAAGCGCGTAGAAATTCCTAACTCTTCCTTACACAATACACAGTCACTTGTATAAATCGCACTGTATATTATTACTACATTATTCGCACACTTTATCGCTTTGATCGCTTCGAATACAAGTCGTAGACTAACTTGAGCGGAGGCTGTTAGCTCGCCTTTTATATCGGGCGCGGCCGAGTAGCGAAAGAACGAGAAAAGACAGGAATGTTCTGAAAAAGACAGGAACTTTCTGGAAGGTTCTATAGGGTCTTGTGTCTCTTTCTAGCCTGACGTCTCGTTCTACTCATTCGATTCCTTCTAGAACAGTGACATCAAGGCATGCTGTCTCTTTCTATAGTGCCGTCTCGCTCACTCCTATGGAAATTTGGCCATATATTGAAGTGGCCAAGCGCCGGGCGTAGCAATACTTTCTTGCTTTTATGCATAGGTTGGTCTTCCACTAGGTATTTACAATTATACCTAGACGAGATCCTACGAATCCCGGGAATACGTTTCCATGGGGTGAATTTTTATTGCCATTGGTCTGGGTTTGTTTATTCATACTAATATTATAAGCTAGCTGTTGTCCGCGGATTCGCCCGCACGGATGTCGGATATTACTTAGTGTTGAGTCAACGCTTCTTCTTAATCTTAGCGTTAAATCCCAGTCGCATCCGAAGCTTGAAATCTGGGGTCCGCTTTACTTGTCTAACTACGGATTTGGCTAAACTACTACCATCTGACCTCCACAAACTAAAGGCGATATCGAAGCATTGCAGCTAGACTTTAGTCAACGCTATTGAACATTAAATTTTTCTAAAATTAAAGTAGCCAAGTTACGCCCTATTACATCAGCTACCTGCCAATAAAGGTCCCGTCAAAATCGGTCCAGCCATTTTAGAGATAAGCCGGAACAAACAGAGAGACCGACAAATTTTTAAAAAAATGTTATTTTTGTGTATGTATCTGTATTATATTCATATGCATGTAGTTAAAACGGTTATTACAATATTACAAACAGACACCCTAATTTCATTTATATGTATAGATGTATAGTTGGGAAAGTGTATGTGTGTGTCTGCTTCTTTGTCCGTCTTTCACGCCTAAACCACTGAACCGATTTTGATGAAATTTAGTATAGGGGTAGATTAGACCTTGTGAAAGGACATAGGCTATGTTTGATAGCGAAAACCGACATCCTCGTGGTATATAATATAATCCGTGTATAATATAATGTTCTAGATGCCATAACACAAACTAGTTGAGCTAAGCTTACTTGGATCTAGATAGCGCTGTTTAGAATGTCCTAGAATATTTATTTATTGAGAGCGACAAAACTAAATTATGACAGGGAAATTGATCTCGCCAATAAAAGTTCAAATTACATTCAATTTATGAATGCCAAACGTGATCGCATCTACATGGTCACGTTTTGCTCAACGAATTTCATTGAGTCGAATGCGATAGTCTCGTTTAGTTGAACGGAATTCTGAGCTTAGTGATTTGACCGCAGAACAGAAAAAAACTGATTTAACAGCTATGGGAATAGCTTTTTTTGAATGTCATTACTAACGTTCCAACAAAAGTTATGGTTGAAACTACGTTAAACCGATAAGAGTTCACTAAGTTCTTGCTGGTGTCTTCTTATAGTGGGGGTGAGAGTGCTCACGCTCTCCACCCTGCTAACGGCGATGGTCCGCTGCGCGGATGCGTGGGCGACCAGCGCCTTCTTCTGCGAGCAGGTCATGCGTGGAAGTGCGTGGTCGCGAAGGAGACAGCAGAGCAGGCGAGGCGCGATAAGCGAGAAAGGCTCGCTGACATCGCTGCTCGCGCTCGAAGGCGGCTTGGGCGTCGGAGAGCGCAAACTGACCTCCGCCCCCCATGAGCGCGGGCCTAAGGGTGACGGGTGGAGCCGCCCGTCACCCTAGCAGAAGCAGGCCACGGCGGCGGCGCGCATCGTAGGACGATGCACGCCTCCCCACACCGGGGTTGAGTCGGGAACCGCGTGGTCCCCCCCTCCCGAGGAGGGCCAGACCGAGAGGGATGGCCCTGGGTCAGCCAGGGTGCGAGGGATATGTCACATGACAACCTCACCTTCGGCCTAGCACTACGACCGACTCGACTCGACTACGTCGGTTCGAGTCCGACACAACCTCCCTCTCCGGCTCCGTGGGGATTTCCCGCACGAAAAAAAAAAGGTGTCTTCTTAGTAGTGTTCTCTTTAGTAGAATCAACTTACCGAACTAGCGAAGGAATCGTTTTCAAATGATTTATTTACTTTATTTAATATTATTTTAACTATTTCTTGACATAATTGTAAAATTTTGACGTTCATATTTGTTCTTTATGTGTAAACTGAATGAAAGAGATTGATTAATGTTTTGTAATTAAATTTTGTGGTGAAAAGAGAATCAATGACCTCTATCCTCCATGAACGCAGGCTTGGGGGTGACAAGTTGAACAGACAAAAATTGTTAACCTCAAACCAGTATGCCCACTAAAATAATAGTGAAAAGGGTCAAATGGTGGATCGGATTGACGGGGCACTTTCAAGGTTGACGCTGATTTGGACCAACCTGCCACTGCCAATTATTCACTTTTCACTGATTCACTATTTTCCAGAAATGTATTGGATTAGGCTCATTATTATCGCAGTTAACAAAATGACAATGAATGATGTATTATGCTTTTTTATGTTAGAAGTAGAAGTAGGTGCATTTTTTATGTTATGTCGGTTGCTGAAATTGAGATAATAGTACAATGGCACCATTGTTTATGCTTATTTTTTTATTTATTTTTTTAACATCATCGAGCCCTGCGCGCGAGCGCAGTGCCACAGACTGTTTAGTGCAGTTTAGTGTTTACTCCATAGATTATAAGGTAGAGAGTTCATTCTTTCTCTTACATAATTGTTGTTACTTTGATTTTATTTTTTGTATTTTGTTCCATCTTGCGAATTGTTACTTATTTTATTTTTTTATTGCGTGGTTTCTTTTATTTACTTTATTTCTTTATTTAATGTTATGTTGTGTTGTATGTGTGTGACGTCACGAGTGGTCCCATCTGAAAACCAGCGCAGCGCATAATTTTATCGTTATGCGTAGCAATTATGCTGAGATGGGGCCATATTCGGGATCGCACAGTGTAAACTTACATGTAATTTACATGACATTTATGTAACTGGTGGTTGTACATTGTGCGTGTCCTGAATTAAATGTTTTTTTCTTTCTTTCTTTCTTTTCTTTCTGTTTGTCGCCCTAACAGAAAGCAGGTCGGGGTAGCGGTGCAACTTGCGCACCCATATCGACACTGGAGCTAGCTCTAGGTCAGCTGGGGTGCGAGGTATTGTCTTAGGTGTCTTAGGCAATCATGGACCCCCGGCTCCTGAGAACTAAGACGGCGTGTGGTTTTGGTTGATTTGAATCCAACATAACTGCCCACACCAGGCGGTGGGGGATCCCAAGGGGATTACTGCATAAAAAACTTTCATTGTAGGAGGTAGGACACGACGGTATTTCCGTCCAATTGAGCAGTCCGACTGGGGAAGTACCTTCGCCTTACATAATAACCTCGTGTTGTGTTCTCGGCGGTGAGTAGCGTAGCCAGAGCTCACTGGAGAGTTTTTGTGCTGTCAGTGGGAAGACCAAAGGCTATTCCTGCTTTGTCTTCTACACTGACGGCACAGAAACTCGTCTGTGTTTACAGGGTCGGCAGATCGAGTGTGACTCCCCAGGTGTTGCATGTGTCCATAGGCCACGGTAAGCACTTTCCATCAGGTGGGCCGTGTGCTTGTCTGCCACCTCAGTGGTATGAAAAAAAAACAATTTTTATTTGGCTTATCTTGACTTTTAGGAGAGAGTTATTCAGTAGGTTTACCAGCGAAGAGGTGAAGGTGAATTTTTCTAGAGCCACATACATCATAAGAAATTTTAAATACGTATTTACACTAAAAATGTAATTATTACCAAGAATCCTAAAAGTCTCGCTGCTTCCTTGGTAATGAATACATTTTGCTTTCCTTTTCAGTTTATGAAACTTTCTCAAGAATGTGCTAATCAGTGCCTGGCAGCATCAGACCGGGGATGCCAACAACACAAGTTGGAATTCCTTCTCCGTGCGGAAGCTTTAAGTAAACTTCCAACTTTTATCGCGATGAAGCCATCATTTTTCAGTTAATTGAAAAAGTTTCCGACAGCAGACTGTGTCCATGAGACATGGGATTTTTTGGGATATCAGACAGGCTATGAGTATTGGAAGTGAACATTGTCTATAGTCCACAGTGATATTTAGACCTAAAATAAACTTCATTAATACCATATGTTTTGGATTCTATACATAGTTACTTACTTTTTTTTAGTAAATACTTACTATATTATAAAGAAAACACTTATACGCTAATTTACAAATTAATATGGACACACATATTTTCACTGAGGGGCAATCGATCCCGCGACATCTGACATAGCAGTCGAAAGCTCTACCGCTACGCTATAGACGTATTTACAACTTCTTATTACATAGGTTTGTTTATCCCAATTGGAGGGGTAAAGGTGTATCGTCATCCATGTTTCACGAACTATACTTTTCATTACCATACAATAGCTCAACGCCTATTGCCACAAAATAGGCATTTTTTCTTACCCTTTAGGTTTATTGTCAGATGAAGGACAGCCCAAACTTCCAATACTTAATTTTTTTTTAAACGGTAAGATTATTTTCAAGTATTTAATACTCGGAAAGCACACTGCGTTGTCGCAGTAGTGTTTCGTGTGAAGCCAATAGGTGCGAGGGCGGGTGTCTTGCAGTGACAGCTTTGACACCACATCGCGCCGGAGCCTTCAAGCTTGTGGGGCTGGTCCCGATGTAAGCATAAAGCGTTATATGTAATAGGTATGTATTTATGAGTCACATTGGTATGAGGTACTATCTTGAGTCATTCGATGAAAAATATATAAAAGATGAAAGCTGTTGCCTGTAGTCGGAGATGGACTGCATAGAATCTGACCACGTGCCAGCTCGTCGAGAAACCATTCCAAGGATAAAAAGTTGTAATTCTGGACTTTAATACTTAAAATCTACTTAATCCTGGACTAAAATATACCAGTCGGATTTGTTGAGCTGTTTGAGCATGATTGCAGTCCACTGCTGGACATAAGCCTTTTACAATGTTGGGAGGCATTGCCCTACAGTTTCCACGCCGGCCAGACGGATTGCGACTGGGTTTTATTTCGAGTTTTTCTACTCTCGTAGTGATGTCTTCGCCTCTGACGACACCCTTCGAAAGAAATGTGGTGGTACTTTTATTCTTTCTCCGTCACCACACGGATAAGTTTTATGATTGAGTAACAGATACACTTTCCGTCAGCCGTACTCTGGTTTACTAGCTTGGTACTATAAAAAGCTTTACTATAAGTTTCGTTATAAGAGTGAAGAATTAAATAGCTTCTCACTTTCAATATATTTATTCATATTTCAGGCTCACACCGACCTAATTTTATTAAAGCTCCCATTTAAATACGGCCCACCAAATCCAATTTATTCCTCGGGCTTCTGTTACCTTCTCATAAAAGAGAAAATGTATAGAAAAACCTTTGAAATCATTCTAACAAAACCGCGAATTGAGCGCCTGTACAAAAGGAATACTCCAATCCACGCGTAGACGTTGCTCGCAATAAAAAGGCAGGCGCTCTTAACAAAAAACGTGAAGTGAATTTTCAAGCACGGCAGGTATTATTTGAGACCTAATATAGCTGTACCTGGTGGTCTGTATAATAGCCTTCGAATGTTTTGAATATAAATCGCTAGGGCTGTAGATAGAAGAGAAGCCTACCTAGATGTCTACATGCAGGTATTTCACCGGTACTTATTCATTCACCAAACCTTTAATCGATGAAAACTTGAAATGAAGTTTAGGAAGTAGAGGTACCTACTATCAATCAATCAATCAATTAGCCCACGGCAGTCTACTGCTGGACATAGGCCTCTCCCAATGAGCGCATTTCGACCGATCCTCCTCCTTCCACGTCCAGTCTGTCCCAGCCGCCTTTTACCTACTATCACTGAGTACTGAGTATGAATCTGTTTACAATCTGTTTGCTTACAGACTGACAAAAGCGATAATGAAAAAAATACCTTTTTACTTTTCACTTTTCACACCCCTGAATCTCGTTGAGATATTCACAAAAGGCAGGATGAAGCCTGTCCTCGTATCCGGATCAAAGTAGATTGTTGTACCTTTATAAAGACTTTTTTGTCAGGTGGCAACAATAGCTGGAGAAAATGTTGAAAATATAAAAAGATTTAGAAAAATGGACCAACGTGTTTAAACGTCAATAGATAGAATATACTTACAAGATGAAGGTGTACAGGGCCCTACCAACATCCTTGAGGGTCACAGGCAGGGATTAATACACACACGTTGCGACCGGAACGCATGCTTTTTTTATACCACTTTGGTGGCAGACAAGCACACGGCCCACCTGGTGGAAAGTGGTAACCGTGGCCTATGGACGTGTGCAACACCAGGGGAGTCACACTCGTGCTGCCGACCCTGTTAGAACAAGGAGTTTCTGTGCCGTCAGTGTAGAAGATGAAACAGTTCCAGCTCTCCACGCTCCAGCTGTGGAATGAACTCCCTGCTATGGTTTTTCTAAGCGACTACAATAAGAGGTTCTTCAAGAAGGTGATTCTACAGGGTTCCTGCAGAGTCAGAAGCACAAGTGAAAAGCCACCTCTCATCAGGTGGACCGTGTGCTTGTCTACCACATAAGTGTTATCCATACCTACTAATATTATAAATGTGAAAGTAGCTCTGTCTGTCTGTTATTACGTTCCCACGCCAAAACTACTGAACCAATTTTGACGCAATTTGGTATAGGGGTAGATTAGACCTTGAGAAAGGACACAGGTTATGTTTGGTCGCGATAACCGACATCCGGGCGAAGCCGCGGATTGCAGCTAGTAAAAATCCTCAATGTTTGAGGTTTAATTATGTTAATCGATAAATCAAAGTTCATTGCTCCTAAAAAATAATCTTTCTGTATCTGTGACCCGATCGCCTGCGATCCTTACATTATCATGATCACGGCCTGGTTAGTGTGCTTGGATAGGCAGATCAAATTACTGAGATGATTTGGTGCTATATATACTACGCCTTATATATCTGAAAGAGTACACGGCTTATATATAGGCCCAGATTACAAAAAAGATTATGAACATGGTATACCTCAGGACACGTATCTTGGACTCAAATCGCTGGATAAACGAGGAACTGGCGCGTGCGGATTGTTTTGTACTATCTGTACTTGCTTTAATCTAGGCTTGGTATTTGACGTTTTGTCGGACAGCATCAGAACCTCACATGAGCAGCCTTCATGGTTGCTCATGTTTGCGGATGACATTGCGTTGATGGATGCGGACAGGAACAGGCTGGTGCGACGCGTGAAAGTATGGAAGGAGGCACATGAGAGCGACGCGACGGTCTGAAGCTAAATGTGGCGAAAACAGAATACTTGGCGTTAAACTCAACAGATCCCACACCCGACCGCGTAAGCGATGACTTCGTCAGGCGCACGGACCAGGTTAAGTACCTGGGATCTGTACTTCGTGACTGGTGACATCGACTACGACATCAAGGCACGTATTGCCGCCGCGTGGGCCTAGTGGCGGGAAATAAATGGCGTCACATGCGATGCTCAAATGCCAGTTAGGTTAAGGGGCAGGTCTATAAAACGATCATTAGGCCTGTCCTTTTACACGGCTGTGAGGCGTGGCACTCGCATCCGCGGCAGCTTTCATGTCCAGGACATCGTAGATATAATGCAAGAGAGTCATCTTCGCTTTTATGGCCTCGTCTTGCGGCAGCAGCCAGGCTACGAGGGTAACAAATGCCTGGCAATGGCGATAGGCCCAAAAAGTACTGGTTTGGCGTACTTGCAGGGAGACATGCGTGCAAATGGTCTCACTACCATCGGACGCCCAAAATCGTGCGAAGTGGAGAAGGAAGAGCCAGAAGGCGGACCCTGAGCTACGAGGGCATCTCAGCCTCGGATTCAATCAGAATAACGTCTGTCGATGACAATACTTGGTGAATTTGAGCTCAGCAACCGTCGTAGCACCCCGTGTTATTCCCAAAACACGCCCAAGAAACTTGTATTGAACGTATGGAGTACATTTTAGGTCCAATATAAATGTCCCGAGCAATAACACAGTTCAGTTGGAATCGACAGCCTCCGTGGCGTAGTGGTAGTGAACGCGGCTGCTACGCAGGAGGCGCGGGTTCGATCCCCGCTCAGTGCAAATATTTGTATGCATGAATATGTATATTTGCATTGGTCTGGGTGTTTCTATGTATAATATGTATGTGTTTACAAAAAAAAAACGTATCTAAGTATGTTTACCCGCATTCTAGATTCCATAACACAAGCTAGTTAAGCTATGCTTACCATGGGTCTAGATAGCGTTGTGTGAAATGTTGTGTGGAAATATTTTCTCTGGTGAAATCCAACCTTAATCTCAAATGCAACAATGCATTCCTACATTCTTATTACACCAGCCAAAACTATGGTTACGAAACAGTGACTTGTCACTACATCTCTGCTTGTCCCTTCAGGGGTATACCTACATGCGTTTAAGAGCATTTGTACAGTAATTATTTCCACACACAAAAAGACAAACAGTTTATTTATGACCACCATTTTAGACATCATTTCAGTTCAGTTCAGTTCAGTTCAGTTTTATCATTTGATAGTGAGCAGACGTGTTACTCATTTAGCTGTGAATATTTGTCATATTTTAGTATCAGTGCTGTGATTGGACATTGTTCATATTTTCAATTCCTTGTCGCACCTGCAGTGTTGTTACCTGCTATTTACGCCCAGTGGGTGGAGTTTGAGAAGGATAGAATATCTTAGTAAGCTCCTGCCTCATCGTGTGTATCTAAATAAATACAAACATAATTGGAAAAAGAATATCGGGCTTTGGGACGCGAACTTGCGACGTCTGAACGAGTGCGCCTTGGGGCGGACCGCTTACCCGCCTGACCACGGAGACAATTGGCCATTTGGTTGAAAATCTTGATCAAGCTTCCGAGGTGTACTATTACATGCTTTTTTTTTAAATCAATACATATATAATCACGCCTTTGTCCCCGGAGGGTTATGCAGAGGTGAATTAACATCCACATTTCACGCCTCAGTATTCGGTCCCACATAATAGGGGGAATAAATGAGTGACTATTGATAAAAGACAAAATACTTAAACAAATAAAGGAAAAAATAAAATTAGTGAAGGGAAAAGAAAATATTTAAGATAATTTTAGTAAAGTAAAAAACTGTCAGCTATGCCACGCGTGACACGCACACCGCCGCTGGGTTCTGCGCAGTCGGAGCCCGACCTCTCGCCATCGGCCAGCACTACTGGGACTCCATATTCCAGCGTTAGTACTACATTGAGGCCTAGTAACAAGCGTTTCCGTGGCGATGATGGCTGTCTCGAGCAAAATGAATTTGGGGAATTGAAGAATTTGTTACTCTCCTGGAAAGATGATCAAGAAATAATACTCAACAAATTGATAAAGGAAGTTTCTGAACTTAAACAACAGAACCAACGTATCCAGGAATCAAATTTGGAAATCGAAAGATCCATTCAATTTTTCAATGCAAGTTACGAGGATTTGAAGTCCCGTATAGAGACTTTAGAAGAGAGGCAAAAGGAGTATGCTGAGCAGTTACAAGATATTTCGAACATCGGTAGCAGTCAGTTAGTGTCTAAACTAGAGGCCAAGATTGATTTAATGGATCAACAGGCGCGGCAGTGTAATATCGAGATCTGCAACCTACCCGAGAAGCGTAGTGAGAACCTGATTACTATAATGGAGTCCATAGGAAAAGCTGTGAATTTGCCTGTGTCACAAAATGACATTATATCAATAAACAGAGTGCCACACGCTCAGCCCCAAGATAAAAAGCCTAAGAATATTATTGTTAAGTTCAAATCACGCATTATTCGAGATAACATACTCAGCGGCTACCGTAAAAACAAGGGTCTCAAGTCCGAACAAATAGGGCTGTCTGGTACAAAGGTTCCTATTTACCTGAATGAACATCTCACATTAAAAAATAAAGCTTTATTTCGTGAGGCTAGAAAGTGTGCTAATCAGCATGGTTTCAAGTACGTATGGGTCAGGAATGCAACTATACTTATACGTGAGCGGGAAGGTGCATCCGCGTTTGCTATACGCTGCGAATCCGATCTTCGAAAGGTTCAAACTGGTGATAAAACTTGTACTAAAAACTCAGTGTAACCTATTCACATATCATCATGCTAATATACGAGTCCTGTGGGTTATAACAACTTTAAGAAATAATGTACTTTTAAATCATGATCGATGTTGTGTTGGTCTAGGATTTTATTATTTCCTACGTATGGATGCGTGTTTACGTTTTACATATTTTACATCACATAGAATACGGGACCGTACATGTATCTCGCCCGTACAGTGGTTTGTCTATAGTTCGTATGGTCATGGCTCATTGGGACGTAACGTGTGCGAATTATTGTTCTGGAAACTTTGCAAGGATTTCAGAGTATCATACTTTGTAGGATATATTGCTGTGTTAAGTCATCATTGTGTATAGTTATCTAGTTTTTAATGGATTGTAACAATAATATTTTAATATATTATCAGAACTGTGGCGGGTTCCGTACAAAGATGCATACATTGTATATGAACATAATGTCGTGTTCGTACGACGTCATTATACTGACAGAAACCTGGCTTATTCCTAGTATTCTTGACCATGAATTTATTGATGATCGCTATATTGTCTTCCGACATGACCGTGATCGTGCAGCTACTGAGAAAGAGGACGGTGGGGGCGTTTTAGTGGCTGTACTTCGTGAATTACAACCTACAGTGATGTTGACGTATCATGTAGATGTTAGAGTAGAGCAGGTTATGGTTCAGCTATGTGCCTCCGCGCACAATAAAAGACACATTATTAGTGCTGTGTATATTCCTCCCCGGACGCCACAGGAAGTGCATGTTCAGTATTTCGATATGATACAGACAATTGTTAACGAACCCACAACTAGCTCTTATTTCATTGTGGGGGATTTTAATTTACCCGAAATTGAATGGGTCAATCAAGGTGACTGTGCAATTTCTAAAGTTACAAACTCAATTAGTCGGGAAATGTCAAATTTTTTAAGTCTAATCAGTGGTACGCAATATAACACTCAAAAAAATAGCCTTGATCGTACACTTGACCTATTCATAGCTAACGTTGATTGCCGTATAGTTCCAAGTAATAATCTTTTAAACCAGCACAGTCACCACCCTCCTTTCTGCATATTAACTTGTTTGGAGATGGCACTCATTACTATGAAACATAATGTAGTAGTGAGGTACAATTTTTATAAAGCTAATTATGATAAAATGAATGAAGATCTGACTGATATTAACTGGGACGAAGTGCTTTCTCACCTCGACCCTGAACAGGCTGTCGATGTGTTTTACGAGACACTGTATAGGATTATCAGACAACATGTCCCGTTAACTCGAGCTAAAAGCTCCAAATTTCCCTGCTGGTTTCCTCCGTCACTAATACGAATAATTAAAGTTAAAGAACGAGCTTGGGTAAAATGGAAGAAATACGGTAATGTTTCTGATTATTTATGCTTCTCCAACCATCGCAACCTATTCCATAAGGAATATACAAGATGCCTTCGCAATTATTTGAACTCAGTTGAGGATAGTATTCCCATGAATATCAAACACTTCTGGAGATATGTTTCTACCAAGAATAGAAAGTCTGGGTTTCCTATCAACATGTCCTTCGGTAATACTACTTCTGACAATGCTATAGATACTTGTAATTTATTTTCCTCTTTTTTCTCTTCTGTCCATGAACCATCTACTTTCGATCCTAATGTATGGCAACCTTCAACACACTGTGCTGGTAACGCCTCGAGTATATCAAATATTTATTTGTCCAAGGATGCGATTTGGAAGGCACTCAAGACACTAAATTCTTCAAAGGGAGTCGGTCCCGATGGTCTCCCACCTATTATCTTTATAAAATTATGTGATAATTTATGTATTGCTCTGCATATTGTGTTTAATAAGTGTTTGTACGAAGGCGTTTTTCGTGCTGTCTGGAAGCGAGCTTTTATCACGCCCGTATTCAAAAGTGGGGACAAGAATAAAGTTGAAAATTACCGCCCTATTTCAATTCTTTCTACTATGTCGAAGGTTTTTGAGGGACTGGTGCATGATGCAATATACCCTATAATTCATCCACTTATTTTATCAGAACAACATGGCTTCGTCAAGCGGCGATCCACTGCGACGAATCTTATGATATTTACAAATTATCTCTTTGAAAATATGGACAAGCGTATCCAAGTAGACGCGGTATATACGGACTTTCAGAAGGCCTTTGATAAGGTGGATCATAAACTTTTAATGGAGAAGATTGCCTATAATGGAATACATGGGAATTTGCTTCGGTGGTTCACCTCATATATTTTTAATAGAACACAACGAGTCGTTGTTAATGGCTATGAATCTGAGCCTGTAGTTGTGACATCTGGGGTTCCTCAGGGATCCATACTAGGCCCTCTCTTATTCATCTTGTTCATCAACGACATAAACCAGTGTTTCATCCACTCAAAATTTTTATTATATGCAGATGACATAAAGATCTATATTTCTTGTAAGAATATACAAAACTGCTTACTTCTTCAAGGTGATTTAAATAGGTTAAACGAATATTGCAATAAAAATAAACTATTTCTTAGTTTACCAAAATGTCACTCTATTTCGTTCACCAAAAATAAGAACAAGATTAATTTTAATTACACAATAAATAACGTACTATTAAATAATGTTACATCCATCCGTGATTTAGGTATTACGCTTGATTCTTGTCTACATTTTGATATACATGTAGACAACATCCATACTAATATTATAAATGCGAAAGTAACTCTGTCTGTCTGTCTGTCTGTCTGTCTGTCTGTCTGTCTGTCTGTATGTTACGCTTTCACGCCTAAACCACTGAACCGATTTTGTTGAAATTTGGTACAGAGGTATATTAGAGCTTGAGAACGGACATAGGCTACCTTTTATCACGAGAAAGGGGGTTTAAGGGGGGAAATAGGGGATGAAAGTTTATATGAAAGATTGTCATTTCTGAAGATGTTTTAATGAAATTTGGTACAGAGGTAGATTAGAGCTTGGGAACGGACATAGGCTACCTTTTATCGCGAAAAGGGGGTAGAAAGGGGGGGGACTAGGGCCTTGGGATGAAAGTTTGTCATTTTTGAAGATTTCTCGATGAAATTTGGTACAAAGATAGTTTAGAGCTTGGAAACGGATATAGGCTACCTTTTATCGCGAAAAGGGGGGTAGAAGGGGGGCGGACTAGGGCCTTGTGGTGAAAGTTTGTCATTTTTGAAGATTTCTTGATGAAATTTGGTACAGAGATAGTTTAGAGCTTGGGAACGGACATAAGCTATATTTTATCGCGAAAAGGGGGGTAGAAGGGGAGCGGACTAGGGCCTTGGGGTGAAAGTTTGTCTTTTTTAAAGATTTCTTGATGAAATTTCGTACAGAGATAGTTTAGAGCTTGGGAACGGACATAAGCTGCCTTTTATCGCGAAAAGGGGGGTAGAAGGGGGGGGGACTAGGGGCTTGGGATGAAAGTTTGTCATTTTTGAAGATTTGTCGATGAAATTTGTTACAGAGATAGTTTAGAGCTTGGAAACGAATATAGGCTACCTTTTATCGCGAAAAGGGGGGAAGAAGGGGGGGATCAGGGCCTTGGGATAAAATTTTATCGTTTTAGAAGATTTCCTGATAAAATTTGGTACAGAGATAGTTTAGGCCTTGAGAACGGAGGAATATGGAGGCATAAAGGGTAATAAGGTATGATAGTTTTGAAGATATTCTGATGAAATTTGGTACAGGGATTAATTAGAGCTTGGTAACAGACATATGCTACCTTTTATCGCGAATAATGTGGTAAAATGGTGGGGGAGGGATAAGGACTGGATAGTTAGTATGAAAGTTTGTCATTTTTGATGATATCTTGGTGAAATTTGGTACAGAGATGGATTAGACCTCGAAAATGGACATAGGCTACCTTTTATTGCGAAATAGGGAGTTGAAGGGGTGGAATAGGGCAAGGGTATGTAAGTTTGACAATTTTGAAGATATCTTGAGGAAATCGGTATAGAGATGGATTAAAGGTTGGAAATGGACATAGGCTACTCCTTATGGCGAAAAAGAGATAGAAGGGGGAGGGGGGAAGGGGAATAGGGCTATGGGATCAAAGTTTCTTATTTTTCATTGGCACAAAAAAGTGGGTGAATATGGCATAAATAGTAAGAATTTCTTTTAAGATGTCCTCATGAAATTTGGTACAAAGGTGAATTAGAGCTTCGGAACGGACATAGTCGAGTAGCGGACCAAATATAGAAGCGAGTGGAGAGGCGAGTAGAGTTTGTTATAGGGACGAGTGGATAGGCGTATAAAGATCGAAAGTCGAGTATAGTCCACTATAGGGGCGAGTAAATATGCGACTAGAGAGCCAAATAGAATGCAGTAAAGGGTTGAGTAGAGAGGCGAATAGGAAGGCGAGTGGAAAGATGAATGTAGTGGCGAGTAGAGATCGAATAGAGAGTTGAGTAGAGGTGCGAGTAGATACGCGAGTGGGGAGAGTCAAGTAGAGAGGCGAAAAGAGAATCGAATGGATGGGCAAGTAGAGAGGCGAGATGTCGAATATAGAGGCAAGTAGAAAGTCGAGAACCGAGGTGACTACATAGTCGAGGACAAAGTTGAGTAGAGAGGCGAATTTAATGCTCAATAACGTCGGATCAACACTAAGCGATAACCGACATCCACGCGGGCGGAGCCGCGGGCAACAGCTAGTTGTAAATAAAGCCTTTAGGATGTTCGGTTTCGTAATGAGATGTTCTCGTGACTTTGTACGTCCCGCCACATTTTTAATGTTATACAAGACTTTGATACGGTCTCAATTGGAGTATGCTATTCCTATCTGGAATCCTTTTTACGACAAATATAGTTTAAGACTTGAAATGGTGCAGAAAAAGTTCTTGCGCTCAATGAATTATAGATGCTTTCGCTCAAAAGTTCCATACTCACAATTATTAGAACGGTACAATGTTCTGAAACTGGAGTTCAGGCGCATGCTTCTAGACGTCATGTTTTTATACGGCCTTTGCAATAGTCGATATGATTGCCCTTGTTTAGTTAATAATTTGTACTACGTGGTCCCAAGAACTGTAATCAGGAGAGGAGCGAGCGTCCCTAGGCTTTTCCATACAGAAATATGTAGAACTAACGCTGGGTTACGTGCACCTCTCCATCGTCTTCTGGACACATACAATACGCATTTTATGGAACTTGATGTATTTTCTTTGTCTAACCCACAGTTCAAACGAAAAGCCATAGAGTTCCTGTCCAACTTGCAGTCGCAGGATTGATTTGTTTAATTATCGATTGATCGGATTGGTATCTTTACTTTTAATTTTTACTAATAGTTTCCCTTTTGGTTCTTGGTTCAAATCTATTTGTAATAACGTTTTTTTAATATTTGTTTAATAAGCAGCCACTGCTATTAGTATAGTGTAAACTCAAAAATCTGTGTACATCTCTATGGTCAGTTCGTGGACAATTGTGTTGGTTACATGGTGGATAATTTGTATTAGTTTTCAAGTTAATTTGTATAAGACTTTATCATGTAACTGTTTTTTGTCCCTAATAAATAAATAAATAAATAAATAAATAAATATGACTATAGGTCCGGTTTTAAGCGGGACTGTCCCTTTATTGGTACTTTGTCACGGTATCCCTGATAAGAGCATCGGGATGTGATATTGTTCCGTTTTCCCGAACAGAAGGAAACATTAGGCCTGTTCAGGCATTTATTTCATCAGTTTTAAGGATATTGCAAAACTTTGGTGTTTTGATTCCTGATTTAGTAGAAAAGGACCGCCCAAGCTCTTCCTGTGTGGGTAAGGGATATAACTGAAGAGGTGAGTGGATGAAGGAGGTAACCAACAATTTCTAAATATCGAGATAATCGGCTTCAAAGTTTGAACATTTCATTTGCAATTATTATGTTTTCTTATAATTTATGTCGTAATATTATGGGGTCAAATTATAGTGATTGTCCATATTTATTATCGGAGATGCATAAACATACAAATAAGTGGATGGAAATTTATTTATTTGAAAAACTGTGCACATACATTCTTCTTCCATTGACAATGTAATAGAAATTACGAATATTAAGATTGGAAGAAGGGAGTATGTAACATTAAATAATATAAAAACATGCATATATTGCAAATTTATCAACTTAATCTTGGGCAACGAGGTTATGTTATCAATATTGATATTCAGGTTTCCAGATTTTTATGTTTTTTAAACATTAACTTACGTTTTCTCAGAAATAAACTAGTAAGTTGGAACTTTATTTTCTTCCAACTTTAATATCTACTGCTAAACCTTTTTAGCATATCATCACCATCTTAGAGTTGAATACCGGTCACACTACAAACTTTTTACACTTAGAACAGTCAAGACAGTCATTCATCATCATCTTTACATTAGTCCCGGTCGCATCCGAGGCTTTCACCCCGGAGTCCGTGATCCGCTTTCCAGCCTTTACTTTTCTACTTTACACGGTTTAGGGCACCTATGGTGTGAGACTATTGGCCCGCATATCATCCTACATGACGTAAAGTCAGCACTTTTTGGGTCTACCCTTTTACCGGGGCTCGGTGCAGGTGATATGGCTAAACAGAGCCAAGCCAACATGACAAGGCTGCCCCGGATGCGTGACTTCCTCACGCTATGCTTAGGTGTACTCAATCCATCCACCGCAGCATATTCATCTCCGTAACACGCAGCTCCTGCTTGTGTTGCCCTAGAAAAGGCCATGCTTGGCAGCCGTGTAAGCGGACAGGTTCTTGGGGTCACAAATGCCACTTGTTACCTCACGTCGCTTGACCCATACAGCAACAATGCATGTGTTGACGCCAAGTCATCACCTGTGCGGTCGGGTGTAGGATCTGTGGAGTACGCCTTATACTCGGTCGTCGCCACATTTAACTTCGGGCGGGGAGCAAGCGCCACCTTTCATCACTCTCATCAAACTACCCCTGACCAATCCACCAGTGTGAAACAAACAGCATAAATGAGCAGCCGCGGAGTCTCTGATGCTGTTCGACAGAACGTTTAATACCAGGTTTAACAGAAACAGACATCCTTTCCTTGGTGAGTACTTCGACAGTAATTTTTTTTTCTGTACATATATGTCATACGACACCCAAGTAGTTTAATTAGCCAGGTAAGTTAAGGAGCAACTCGGAGGGTTTCCGAGCGGAGTCGATTTCAATTTGGAGTGGAATTGGTTTGGAGTCGGTTCGGAGTTGCAGGTAGTGGAGTGGAGTAGAAGGGAGTTGGAGTGGAGTCGTAGTGGAGTCGCTTTGGAACCGGAGTGGAGTCGATTTAGAGCCCGAGTGGAGTCGGTTTTGAGTAAGAAGGGAATCGAAGTGAATTCGGTTAGGAGTCGGTTTGAAGTCGGTTCGGAGTCGGAGTAAAGCCGGTTTGTAGTTGGTATGAAGTCTGAATTTCGAAGCGGCGGGAGTCGGTTTAGACTTGAAGCGAAGTCGATTTGGAACCTGTGTGGACTCAGATTAGAGCCGAAATGGTGTCCATTTTGAGTCTGTTTGGAGTTGGAGTTGGAATGGAGTTGGGGGGAGGTGGAGTCGAGTCGGTTGAGAGTTGGAATCAGTTTGGTATTTGAGTGGGAGTGGAGTTGGAAGGAGTCGGAGTAGAGTAGGAGGGAGGTGGATTGAAGTTGGTTTGGAGTCAAAATGGAGTCGCCTTGGAACTGAAGTGGAGTCGGTTTAGAGCCGGAGTGGAATCGATTTGGAGTTGGAGGGAGTCCGAGTGGAATTGGGAAGGACTCACAGTGGATTCGGTTTGGAGTCGGTTCGGAGTTGGAGTGAAGTCGGTTTAGAGTTGCAGAGGAGTCGGTTGTGAGTCACAGTGGAGTCGGCTTAGAATCGGAGTGGAGTCGGTTTGGAGTTGGAGGGAGTCGGGGTGGAGTCTGAATCAAGTCGGTACGGAGTCAGAGCGAAATCAGATTGGATTCTATTATATTTGACATGCAATGCGTGAAGTTCGGTAACACATGCGTGATGTTGGCTGCTGATGCGCAACATGACATATCTTCAACGATTAATCATTTGTGGACTTACAAATTTTTCCACTGCTGCGCGTCTTCGTTGTGCGAAAATTTCGCACAACATGGTACGTAACAATATTGCCTAATGGGTATTCGGTTTCGAGGAGGGCATTAAAAACTGAGACCGTATAGACCTACTGTATAGACACAGCTTCGTAAGAAAATTCGTCACAAAAACGGTCTGGAAAATCGGTTTTGAGTGAGTTAGCTAATGTCAATATTGTTCTTTAAACTGACAATGTGTGCACGTCATGGCATGTATGTGTGACGCCGTTTTGTCACACTTGTGGCGTCCATAGAGTTTGTATAATAGTTTCAGATTAAAAGATTCCATCTGGTATAAAAACTAGATAATGAGCTAATATATTTTGATATTAATCTGTACACCATAGTGCGCCTTTTTGTACTGTCATGTATAACGGTAACAAAAAGTTGCTCATTGTTGTTAGTCAAGTAGTAATACAGCCAGTCTAGTAGAATACATAGAAAAGCAGCAAATAAAGCATCGTGGCAGTGCATTTTCCTGCACATAACCCCTTCTTCCATGGAAGAAATACGTTTAATTAACCAATTTCAAATGGAAGAAGGTGTTAAGTCACATACCTCCTTCTTCCATGACACTTATGCGTTTTTTGTTGCAGTTATGTCCTTCATCTTCTGGTATTTTTGAAACTGAGCTTAAATTGCGGGGTTTTTTGGTCTAATATAGTTTATATACACCTATAACCGTCATATAATGCAAAAAATCAAAAATCTCAAAAATGTTAGTTACGCCCTTCATCCACTCACGTCTTTAACTGTTCTCGATCCAACAGTAAACATACAACCCAATCCACTAGACAGCAATAGGCTCGCCCCCAACTACGCGCGACCGAAAGTCATAGGTAGCGACATGTGGATCTGAATACACCTCTGCCTACCCCTTCGAGGATCTACAGGCGTGATTTAAAATTAAATGAAACCTACATCGCTTAATGTACAAAATGAAATACCGAAATAAAGATATATTTTTTGTATAGTGTGTTCATAAATTGTAGTTTAAAAATCGAATATTAAAACAATGGCAGCAATTATATTTCTTCTAAAAATCATCACTACTAAATTACCTTTCAAAGCTAATGTTCATTTTGATCATCATCTGTCTCTTGCGGGCGTCGACGGACGTCTCCCTCAAAACCTGAAGGTTTAGTCGCAATTCCCCCGTTCCCGATTAAACCCGATGTTTTTTGCCTTGTAACAAAGTGATAAAACGCTACATTAAAACCGAAAAATTTCGGGTGAAACCTAGAACAAGGAGAATCACGACCAACCCACCCTGGAGAATAAACCCTGCGCCTGAAGCTCGTTCGTTAATCAGCAAGCATACTACCTTGCAGACAAGATTGACCTGGGTCCTAAAAACCTAAATGGAGCTTCAAAAAAGTTATTGTCCCATTTTATCCAAAAATAAATGGACACATTATCCTTACCGGATCTGTCTCGTGTTACAATATTTTGAAACATCTTTCAAGAAACGATCGCCTCACCCAACGCATTGAGCAAGACCTAGGGTTTTACACTCGTCTATATAAGACCATTTATTACCATATTTTTCCTTTGTGTGACATTGGATTACATATTGCGACGGTATGATGTATGTTTGCAGTAATACTATCGCTGCTAGCTATATTGTGTAATTTACTTTCGATATTTGTTCTCATTTCTATTATTGCGTTGATGTTATAAAGATAGTGACTAATTAGATGGCCTACCTTTTTATGAAGTCAATTGTTGCTTACGGAAATCAGATACAATGTGGTAGTATACGCAGTATATCTTAATTTTTATTTATTTACTAGCTGTCGCCCGCGGCTCCACCCGCGTGGATGTCGGTTATCGCAAATCGGGGTATGAAAAATAGATGTTGGCTGATTCTCAGACCTACCCGATATGCCCACAAAATTTCATGAGAATCGGTCGAGCCGTTTCGGAGGAGTTTGGCAACGAAAACTGTGACACGAGAATTTTATATATTAGAAGATTAAGATACACAACAAATTACAATCAATCAAATGATTAACGATACATAAGCAACTTTTTTTTTACGTGCGGGCAATCCCCACGCATACCCTCCCCTCCGGAGCCGGAGGGGGAGGTTATGTCGGACTCGAACCGACTAAACCGCACGCCGTCTCTGGGTCGTAGTGCTAGGCCGAAGGTGAGGTTGTCATGCGACATATCCCTCGCACCCCGGCTGACCCAGGGCCATCCCTCTCGGTCTGGCCCTCCTCGGGAGGGGGGGACCGCGCGGTCTCCGACTCAACCACGGTGTGGGGAGGCGCGCATCGTCCTACGATGCGCGCCGCCCCGCCGTGGGATACATAAGCAACTAGCAGACATATTGAACTGGATTGTAACTCAGAACAGTGTAAACAAAAATCAGAAAGGGTTACCTTAACGAGTTAAGTATTGCAACAAATTACACTTTAGTAAATTGATAGTGGTACAAGAAACAGTGGGTGCAGTGGGATTGTTTACCAGGACACAGCGTGTCTTCTATGTCCTAATCAACCCGTTCAGGCTGGAGGATACCCCTCATGATAGACAGATCAACACTCATCATCATTCTCCTGCTTTTATCCCAAGTTTATTTTGTGTCGGCGCAATATTTACTCGTCTCCAGTTGCAGTCATCACTCCTTTCTTAACCATATCATCTTTCACACAGTCCATCCGACTCCTTTTAGGTCTTCCTCTCCCCTTGTAGCCATCCACTTCCATAGATAATGTCTTCCCTAAGACATGACCTTCAATCCTACGCATTACATGTCCGAACACTCGTCGGTGTCGAATTATAGAGTGCGGTCCACAATTAGCAGGTTATTGAACATTTTTAACAAGAGTAAACCTAGTGTAATAGGCCGAACTACCTTATACGACCTTCTAGTTTATTCCCTATCACAAAAACAGTCGTAGGGACGTACGAACTCCTTTACGAGCCATATATAGGTAGCTGTGTGTTGACGAAGAAAGACTACAAGTATCACAACCCATCTCATGCGAAGGGCGTCTTAAGAGGCAACTAACGGAAAAATACGCAGATGATATCACTACGAAAGAAGGAAAACTGGAAATAAAATCCTGTACCAACCGGCCTGGCCAGCGATGAATCAGAAGGCCACAGTCTCTTACCGTTGGGACAGGCCTATGTTCAGCAGTGGGCTGCAACAGACTAATTGATATAGAGTTCAGCCTCCAAGGTTGTACGGGTAGCCCTGAATACAGCCTACTCATGCTTAACAGCATAGGGGTAGCCAGGTATGGATTCGAGGGAGGGGAGGTTTATATCGAGAGTGGTAGTGGATTATGTGGAGTGGTAGTGGCAGTATAAACAAAACAATAATAATGTGCATACTTTAAGACAGTAATATTTCACGAGCGGATTTTGTTTCCGCAAGGGATTCCACTTCCACAATGGATTCCACTTCCGTTAATCTTAAAAGCATAGTATTTTGCCTATGACAGCTGTTCAAATTTTCAAAAAATTCACCTGGCCCCCGATTCTGCTAATTTTATGACATAACAAAACCACTATCATTCTCTGACATTGCATAATTGTCATTAAATTTCAGACTTTATAGCTGAGTGTTAAGGTCCAAAATGAAAAGAGGAAGAGTTTATAACATTTTTCATTCGCTCTACAATATTGTCATTTAATTTTAGACTTTAAGATTATAATCGTAAAGTCTAAAATTAAATGGCATTAGTAAGAGTGTCTGCGGTACCGCGGTGGTTTTACCATGTAAAAAATAATAGCAGAATCAGAGCCCTGGCCTGATGATAAACTGAAGGCAAAGTCTCAAGCAATAGGGTCACAATTACAGACACCAATTATATAACAATAGTGGCCCTCAGCTTGATAACCTCATCAGATGCTTTTTCACGCCCGTTTAAAGAACCCGGGACTGTAGGAAGACTAGGAAGTGGGAAACACGTAAGCTGGTGATGAATACTAAGACGATAAGCCTATAAGCAGTATTTTATCGTCTCTGCCATGGTGAATGTTCTGAAGAGCTATTCCAATTAGTCCCACCCTCTCCCTTCCTATACAAGACGACACGTGCAGGACTTAGATGTCACTTCTATACAGTGCAGAACATTCCTTCAAGAACCAAGCGGTTCGGTGACTCTTTCCTTTGTCGCACCATTGAGACCTGGAATTCCTTGCCAGCTCACGTGTTTCCCTCTTCCTACAGACCCGGGCAGCATCTGATAAGGCCGTCAAGCTGAGTGCCACCATTGTTAACATGGCACGTGTATATAATGGTGGCCCTCTTTCCTGAGACTTTGCCTTCAGCTTATCATCAGGCGAGGTAAAGTCAAATTGACGTGTCCTATATAAAAGAAAACTATAAACTGTTCGTCGCTCGGTTTAAGGCAGTGTAGAATTTGGGCCCTCTCATCTATTCCCATGCGGTGTCGTACAAGGTGAGTACGAGATAGGGCTGTTTAACGTCAGACAGATTTATACAGCCATCAGATACATGGCTCGAGTTAACAATAGTGCCCAGAATACGGCAATAAGCTCACCCCGTATTACGTGAGACCGAATTCCATGATTGGTGGAATATAAATGTTAATTCTCCTCTGCCTAACTCGGCGGGGATAAAGGCGTGATTATATTAATGTATGTATGTATGTAAGTATACTCAGTTTATATAAGTACCTAGTAGGTACAAGCTAATTACAGCTACAAGCTAATTACACTTGAAACACTGGACTTATGTAATTAAGAAAGTGTAATTACCTAAAGTAATTAGTCATGGGTGTCTTTATTGCGCCACCTACTGAGAGACTGACAAAATATATAAATGTACTGAAGGTAGGTACATAATATAACTGAACTCAAACAATAACATACGCTCCCTATAAGCCGAACGGACAGGATTACAAATGAAAGGGTACTGAAGAGGGTGCAAGAAATTGCAGAGAAGAAAAATGATAGGTCACATGATGCGACACGATTTGTTTCTATTAAAAGCAAATTTTAGAATTTTGAAAAAACCCACGCCGGTAAGTAGTAAATGACAAAGCATGCAATAATTAAAAAAATCGTATTGGTTGGTCCTCCGACTTCAATATAGATACCTAGTAATATTTTATTCTAGCGTAGTCGTGCTGGGGGATTGGATGTTAGGATCGTTCCGATAACATGTAAGAAGGCTTTTACATACAGTTACTTTTACCAGTTAGGTGCCCCCGCCACAACGACGCTAATATCGTAACATCTATCTAAGACCATGCTACAATCAAACCCGAAGCCATAACTGAAAACTCCATCAAAATAGGACTAGTGGTTTTAGAGAAAAATGATAATAATGATTTGCATAAACAACGTTCGTTGCAGCGCCCCCTGGTGAGTTGGCACTGTAACACATATCTCAGAATTTGCTCAAATTAAATCGGAGCCTATAACAAAAAACTGCGTCAAAATTGGACTTGTCGTTTTGGAGAAAAATGGTAACATTGATTTGCACAAATATTGTTTATTGCAGCGCTCCGTGATGTTGAGTTGTCATCGTAACACCTATCTAAGAACATGCACCAATCAAACCCGAACCCATAGCTGAAAACTCCATCAATATTGGACTTGTCGTTTTGGAGGAAAATGGTAAGCGCTCCGTGATGTTGAGTTGTCATCGTAACACCTATCTAAGAACATGCAATCAAACCCAAATCTATAACTGAAAACTGCATCCAAATCGAACCTGTAGTTTTGGAAAAAAATAGCAACATATGTTTGCACAAACATCCTCTCGCCCCAAACGCATGTATCGTCTCCGTTCCATCGCGGGTAAAAAACATCAAAGAAGGGTAGATAGAAGTAAAGAGAGGAAGGGGTAGGCCAAGAAGAACATTTATGACACCGATAAAGGAAAAGGAGGAACAGCTCAAAAATTTAGAGAGAGATGCTCTCGCTATCCCCGTATTTGTCCTAGATTAGAAGGCGTCCGAGATGCAGCCAGACAGGATTTTAAATGTACTAATCTGGTCTGAATTCTAAAATTGTATGTGGACTACAATATTAGAACCTAGAATGCTGCAGTTCTTGGAAGTATGAGCTCTATCTCTCCCTCGTCGCGACTACCTCGCATAACAGATTGCCCTCAAAGTTTATAATCCAGTAACACTTGTAAATATCATGTATCTGGAATAACCTTTGTAACGCGTCAACTTATAGATAAACTTGTGTCCCTCAGACGATTCCACCTTATCGAATAGTGGTGACGAGTGGTCTCATCTAGCTCTGGCTACTAGCTCTCTTAGTGGCGCGCGTATCTCTGTACGCCTCGTGATCTTAGAGCGAGTCAAACGCCGATTGGCCTGAATCTGCACTCGTACGAACTTCCGAGCCACCGTTAAGTTTGGTTCGAGGTATATTGGCCATATTGGCTACGCATCTATTAGTCACTCTTAACTTTACCCTCATATCTCTTAAGTTCTTCACACTTTTGCACTGTGATGCTGTTATTGCAGTTATCCGAGGTATCCCTTTACCGTTTACTCCCCTCCTCTTTACCCTCCCTTTACTAATATTCCTCCAATCCCTACAGCTAAGCATAGGAGAGGGTTCACGTCGGCGGAGTGCCTGAATTAGAAACCAGGACCTCTCGATAGTGAAACCGATTCCTTAACTACTAAGCTACTGACGCTTTTATGAGTGTAAGTTTTCGTCAAAATTAAAAAAAATATACATATTTTTCTGTGTTTAGAAGAATGCATGTATACATTCATACAATCTTCACTTACTCAATTAAGTACCTATTAAGTAGATAACAACACAAGAAATCTATTATAATCTGGTTTGTACTATACATTCCCGCGGTTCCTAACCAAGAATTATTCCGCTTTTTGCTGTCACATAATCGCTGTCAAGGCGTCGCATCACACTATCACGACTTTCCTACATCTGTGTAGAGGACAATGATCAGAGACGGACCTAACGACACTCCCCACTGGCAGCGCAGAAAGTAAAAGCACATCGCACCTCGACTCGAACTCACTGACTATTACGAGAGTGAGCGCGGCTCACGCGTTATGTCAAAAAATTCCCGCCAAAAAAAACGTCAGAAAGACAACCCGAGTCGAGTTTCGTCCGAAAACCTTTAAACCTTTTTAATGTTTTTTTTTGTTTGAAGTAATTTGAAGTGCGACGAACTCTGGAGTGCACCGTCCCCAGTTTCATAAGTGCTTATAGAATGTTATTGTGGCGTCGTAAGTGAAAGTGGCGTGACGTAATCATTACATTAGAGCTATTATTATGGCGGATATCGTTCTTTGTGGGAAGCGGTGTCTTACTGTTTTCGGAATTTTTGGTAAGTTATGCTTTTTTTCGAAAGAGTAGCCTTTTTGGGCCTATGGCGAATTCTTACCTCCTTTTTTTGTTATTTATAAGAAAGTATTTTTAGCGTAAACCAGACTACTAACTTCAAAGGCAATTTATCATTAAGTATATTATAAATTAAAAAAAAAAAAATAATAAGAAGAATTTCGTAAAGTTTAAAGAAAGGATTAAGTGGTTATTATCTACTTATAATTAAGGAATTGTTGATAGAAAGCAGTATTCAGAAAACTTATCTTTTTTTTTCCTTATTTATGATATAAAAAAAGAACTAGCTAATTACTCATGTACTTATATGTTAGGTTGCCTAGCCAGAGCATATCCCTTGCACCACGTAGCAGCGATTCTAGGATATTCTAGATAATAATATGGAACTCTATTTAGAACCCATATAAACACACTTAACTTGAATGGAATAAACATACTTAATCTGAATTGAAGAATTCAAATAAGCATAGTAAATAAAAAACTACATAAACAAAAAAAACGTCGATGTAATTTTTTTAATGCATACCTATTTATCGCCTCACAAATAGCCTCATTAATGTTTTTAGGGCTACTTGTTAGTAACCGACATTAAGTACATAAGTATTCCCCTAAATCCTTCAGTTAAGCTATACTGCTTGTGTCAGGAGTGTCACTCACGTCGTCATTGCAATGACCATGATTTGAACCAGCGACTTCTCGATCATAAGACATCCGACTTCACGAAGCTTGTATATATTTTTAGTAGTTCATTCATTACGAATTTCGGTCAAAATGTGGATTTTACACCGATTTTTCACCTAAATCTTAATTAAAGTATTAAAAAATTTAAACACGCAAGCAAAAGCAACATTTTAACTTTAATGAAGATGGATGAAAAATAAACAATCTACAAAAATGTAGTGCAACTGAGTTGAACCACAGAATAAATATCGCGCTTCCATCGTTATTTTAAATTGGAGACGTTTTGCTCTCAGAGCGTTTTAAATTACAGTCGATAGGCATCCAAGTCCATTTTACTTCCTAAACCTTATGATCCATAATGAACTCGTCTTTCCCAGAATTAAAACAAAACATTTAACCAAAGACTCAGGCATTCAAAATCTTTATTTCTAAAATTAAAACATAATCACTGAAAGTCGTACTTTTCTTTTTATTTAGCTAAAAAGGTTTCGATGCAAAAAGAATTCATTACGATATGAGCAATTTTGGTGTGTTCGGATTGTTGCAATTTGTATTGGTGCTGGAGAAACACCAGCCGGTCTAATCTAGTAGGTATAGGTATTAGACCAGCAGGTCTAATCTAGTAGGTATATTAGACCAGCAGGTCTAATCTAGTAGGTATATTAGATCAGCAGGTCTAATATACCTACATATATAAACACTCCGCTACCAAGCGTAAACACAGTGCTGTGGAGAATTAACCAGTAGACTAATTTAGAATGGTTTCAGGGACAGAAAAATTTGAAGATCCTCTAGGCTACAACAATAATTATCTACTTAGACTACCGGTTACCAGTTTGAATAACCTACTGTTGGTAAAATTCGCGTAGCCTCTGGTGGTAAAATTTGAATTGCCTAATGGCGATAAAATTTGAATAGTCTACTGGTGATAAAATTTGAATAGTCTACCGGTGGTAAAATTTGAATAGTCTACTGGTGATAAAAATTGAATAGTCTACTGGTGATAAAATTGGAATAGTCTACTGGTGATAAAATTTGAATAGTCTACTGGTGATAAAATTTGAATAGTCTACTGGTGGTAAAAGGATAGCCTACTGATGACAAAATATGAATTACCTACTAATATTAGGGGTTAAAGTATGAAATTGCCGATTTGTACTGACAAATTGAAATTCGTTTTTTTTTTAATTTAACGTATTTATTTAATCAAAATAATTACCATTATTATCTATACATTGCTGCCATCTAGTAGGAAGGTCATTTATGCCTTTGCGATAGAACTCTGGTGATCTAGATTCGACAAACTGTGTGAAAGCATTTTGTACTGCCTCCTGAGAAGAAAACTTTTTATCACATAGAAAATTGTCCAAATCACGAAAAAAATGGTAGTCTGTTGGAGCAAGGTCTGGCGAATACGGAGGGTGACGGATAGTTTCTAATTGCAGTTCCTGTAGAGTTAAAACGGTTTCTCGTGCTGTATGAGGTCTCGCGTTATCATGGAGCAATAATGGTGAAGATCGATTCATGAGTCGGGGCTGTTTCACTGCTAGTTTTGCTATCATTGTTCGGAGTTCGGCACAGTAGACATCTGCCGTTATTGCTTGACCAGATCGTAGAAAGCTATAGTGAATAACACCATGCTGAGACCACCAAACAGTTACCATTACCTTTTTATTGGTAAGCTTTGCTTTAGGACACTGTTGTGGCGTTTCACCTGGGGTCAGCCATTGCATTTTTCGCTTACGGTTATCGTAAAGAATCCACTTTTCATCACATGTCACAATTCGATCCAATATTCCTTCATTTCTGTATCGATTCAACAAGGCAACACAAGTTTCAACACGCATTTCTTTCTGCAGATCAGTCAAATCATGAGGTACCCATTTTTCACATTTTTTTATTTTATTGATTTGACGCAAATGAGTCAATATTGTTGGTAAGGTAACGTTAAACCATGCAGCTAATTCCTGGGTAGTTTGGCTCGGATCGGCTTCCACCATGTCTTTCAATTCATTGTTATTCACCTGTGTGGACGGCCTTCCTCGTGGTTCGTTCTTCAAATCAAAGTTTCCATCACGAAAGCGTTTAAACCAAAATCGCACGGTGCGTTCATTAGCAGTCCCCTCTCCAAACGCAACATTGATATTGCGAGCTGTTTCTGCCGCGTTAGTTCCGTGTCGGAACTCGTATTCAAAAATCACTCGAATTTTCGAAGTATCCATCTTTCTTGTCTAAGCTGAATAAAAATAACAACTGAAAGTCGATAATCGAATGTTGCACATTTTTAAATGAAGAACTACATAGGTACCATGTGGAAAAAGTTTCACTCAAAAATCTCAAACCATGAAGGTTCTATGTCAATTCGAAGTACCTATTACAATGAAACGGCAATTTCATACTTTAACCCCTATTACAATATTTTACCATCTGCAGGTGGTAAAATTCGAATAGCCTTTTGATGTTGAATAGCCTACTAGTGGCAAATTTCCAAATCCATCAAAAGTTCCAACATCTTTTAACTGCCATTACGCTTTGGTGGACTATTTTTCATGTTAGATTTTATTTAAAAGTTTATAATTAGGTACATTACAGAATAATACTAAATAATAAAAATTATGCTATATAATAGATACATACAAAAATAACATAAAAGAGGGGGAAAGACTGCAACTTTAGGCATCGAAAAATTCCTCCCCATCGACCTCTACTGGTACCGTGCCCAAAAGGCTGGCGGCATTACAACGCTGAAAAGCGATACTAATTCTTTGAGAGAGGTAATGGCCAGCCCTATGGGCACGGGAAGAGTCGATTAGGCGCTTCGCTATTTCTTTTAATAGCGCGCTAGTTTTAATACTAGCTCTCATAAGTAAGACCTATTTCCACTTTCAAATACAAGTATGTATGTACTAAAAATACTGTCTACTACTCGGATCGCGTTACAATCGATCATAACATCGTGCTGTCTAGCATAATCGATTGTCACACTCACGTAACTATTACGATATGAATCAATTAAAATTCGTTTCGCGCGCGTTTTTGTGTCAGAGCCTCTGTGTCGTACAGTAAAATAAAAACAGGAAAGTCGTGTGCAAAACATTTTTAACTTCTTTTTAGACACAGATTTCATTGTTATCTTACATATTTTCACTTCCATCTTTCCTTTTTAATTAATTAGGAGCATTTTTAATGTCATAATATATCTGTGCCATTTACTTATATGCATACTACGGTACGGCTGGACATAATGTAATGTATCACGGTTCCTGAATGAGGCGGAAAAGAATTTTGACAGGCATATCGACAATTTAACGCGTGATCTTTTTGACCGCTACAAAAGTGGTTCATTCTTGCTGGTCAAGTGGTGATTTAAAATCGTTACCAATTTTTGTGTTCCGTACAGCCAGTCTTTCACTTTTCTACTCATTCTCTTGTTTTGGCTTATCTTAGCTTTTGCGGGAGTGTCGTCTGACCGCGTAAACCCAAGAGCCAACCCTGCGCCCGAGTCTCGTTCAATTATCAGCACGTGTACCAGTTAGCTGGCGTAGTTAGCCCCAAAGTTCGTGGTTGTCTAGATGGAAGCTATTCACTTGAGACTTGAAAATTCCCAGAGAACCACCGAGATGGTTATTAACTTGCAATAAACTTTACTTATTTTCACAAACGGGGAGCGAGTCAAATTCGATAAATAAAAATTAGGACATCTAACAAAGAACCAAAGTTACTGACATAGCTCGCAGTAAGCAAGTTAAAGCAGCAATGGGCTGACCACATCTGTCGAAGGACTGATGGCCATTAGACATTTGGACCAAACGAGTCCTAAGTTGAAGACCGCGAGAGGACGCCCCCCAGTCAGATATACCGACGACCTGTAAACGGTACTTAACTGGGGCAGATTGAGCGACTGACATATTTCAAGACGCCTATTGCCAGCATTGGCTTGCAATAGACTAATTGAGCACGATTTACACAAATGACCAGCGTTTGTAAAACATTCTCCGCCGATAACATATCGCGAGCTTGGGCATTTGGGACAGCATACAACCCAATTATGAGTTTCTTATCGGCACCTAACACATCGTAGGAGGCACTCAGCCTCGCCGTAACTAGGTTTGTGCCGGTAATAGATTTACAACGAGCCGAGTTGAAACTCCTATCTTTAACATTGATTGTGAATGTATGAGGACAAAGATATTGGAGCTGTGGTAACGATAAAAAAGCATTATTGATTTGGCTCCAAAAGTCTTGGTGAGGCTCTCTACCTCTGTGATGACAGAGAGGAGCCAAGTCAACTTCGCTTACAAGCCGGTAGGTATACCTGTTGACAGAAAGTCGAAGCTCAGGTGTAAGATTCTCTTGGTGAGCAAATGACTTAAAATACAGCTGAACGCTACAAAAATAACTGAACGGATTCATATACTTAGTTCGAAATATCACAGGGGCTTTTTATTCCGAGAACAGAGAAGAGCGCGGTAAAGGAAGTCAGTATTTCAAGTGAACTTGCGCAAGCAAAGGTTAAAGCTTGTTTTATCCATACTAATATTATAAATGCGAAAGTAAGTATATCTGTTTGTGTGTCACTTAATCTGTCTGTTACACTTTCACGCACAAACCACTTATTCGATTTTGATAAAATTTTGAATAGTGGGAGATTGGTTTTTGAGAAAGGACATAGGCAATGTTTGGTCCTGACAACCGACATCCTCGCCGCCGGAGCCACGGGCAACAGCTTTTATTTACAACAGTTTTTTATTTGTAGAAATTGACCCAATTTCTTACGCTTACAGTAATAACAAACCTGTCGCGGGAAGGGCATGGATGCGGAAGACGCAGGACCGGTCATTGTGGAAATCCTTGGGGGAGGCCTTTGTCCAGCAGTGGACGTCTTTCGGCTGAAATGATGATGATGATGATGACAGTAATAATAAATTTCAAATTCAAATTCATTTATTTCGTGAAGCATAGGTTACAGAATAGATGTTATCAATAATATTAGACCAAGCTAAGTTCCGCAAGTAAGGCATACAAAATATTAAATGAGACCATAAAATAGATAAATATGTGCAGAAATTGGATTCTTAATTTGGTCACTTAAGTTAATTAGGTCACTTTATGACTCAGATTTATAGTTATAATCATTTAATGGTTATAACTATAAATCTAAACCATAAAGTGACGTAAACCGTTCGAGTGAATGAATGGCTTCAAGTTTCTCTCTGCAACGTTAACCTTGACATCCAGTGGCAGCTATAAGTTATGTTCAGACACGTTTCTTACGGCATACTAAGTTATAGTGATGTTATGCAACATGTTGCGATAACTGTGTCATGCGTAATAACGATAATTTATAATCTAATTGAGGTGGGACTGTCGGTTCCGTTTTAAAACGGAACAAAGCATTTAATTACTAATGTGTGTATGTATAGTAGTCTACTACTGCATATAAGCCTCTCCCAATGTTGGGGGCCTTGGCCTTTTGTTTCCACGCTGGCCAAAAGGGTTGCCACAGGGTTTTATTTCGAGATTTCCTTCTCCCGCAGTGTGTTTTTTCCATTTGCCGGCTCCTACGACACCTTTCTCAGATGATAAGGGTACTTGTACCCTTTCTCCGTCACCAAACGGATTGAGTTCAGAAACCAAATAAGTATTTTTGAACAAAAAATTAGACGTATAAAACAAAATTGTACAGAAAATTGTAAAAAAGCTTCGAATCAGGTACTGAATGAGTTGAGAAGATTAAAACGCGCGTCAAATTTTGGTTGAAGCACCTCGGCTAACCTGTGCTATCTCCGGTATCGAGCTAGTCCCCTCAGGCTGGCAACCACGCTATCCCCATCTCGCCCCTGCCACTGCCCCTGCCTGCTTCAGCTAGGGTGACAGACGGCTCCACCAGTCACCCCAAGGCCTGCGCTCAGGGAAGAAGGGGGTCGTTGTCTAGTAGTACCATATAGAATATAATGTATTGCCATTTGACTTCGTCAAGCTGATCTGAGGATGGCCCCGGAATGTGAATAGTGGAACTCTACAAAAGTTAATGATAATGCCTGGAACACCTAATAGGTAAGTAGCTCTTTTGACTAGCTCGTGTTTAACAAGCATGTTGTCTTGTTTTGCTAGAATATTATTTAATGAATTCATTCATGCGTCACTTGGCAGGCAGCCCGCTTTCAAATTACGTGATCATCAACAATTTTTTTGTCTTTCATTTTAATGAAGTTCACTTCATTTTCAATTTATCTTTTTATATCTTTTTTAAATTTTCTATCATGATTTTTATAGTGATGAAGGAAATTATTGTTGAGAGTCGAAGACTTTATAATAATTTTAAGAATTTCGAGATGGTCTGCCATAGGATATTTACAGGGTCGGCAGCACGAGTGTGACTCCCTTGGTGTTGTACACGTACACAGACCACGGTAACCACTTTTCATCAGGTGGGCCTTGTGATTGTCTGCCACCTAAGTGATATAAACAATGTGATAAATACGATATTCCCATCACGCTTTGAAGAGTTACGCGCGCATCCCCGTCTGAAAGGGGGATGTGGCCTTACCTGTCATCACGGAGCCTGCGCTTATGGAGTACGTAGATCGTTGAGCGATGGGGTTCCCATAGATTGCAGGAACGAGATTAAAACTCCACGAGGATGGCGCCACGGACAATAGCTAGTTAGATTTTTTTATTTAAGACATGTCTGAAGGCTGAAGGCAAGTAAAGGAAAGCATGTCACTATTACAAACGCGTACCATATTAACAATGGTGGCACCCAGCTTGATTGCCTCATGAGATGCTTTTACACACCCCTCTTATAGGACCCGTGACTGTAGGAAGAAGTAAACACGTGAGCTGGCAAGGAATTCCGGGACACCCATCCGCTTAGTTTTTGACGGAATATTCTGCATGCATTCCGTATGCGGCTGGCATCTAACCCCTGCACGTGTGATCCTGTGTAGGAAAGAAGATAGTGGTACTAATTGGGAGAGCTCATCAGAACATTCGCTATGGAAGACAATAAAAAAAACTGCCAGAAAAATACAAGATTATGTGGGTAATGTCGCTTATCTGGCAGTATACACAAACCCATGCAGACGATGTTGATACACACAAAAACAATGGCGAACTACCTAAAAGAAAAGCGCATGTACGATATGTTTTACAAACCGTACACTTTCCAACTTTCTACCAAGGTCTTTATACTTCATGACGATAGCGTTCTCAGCATGACGATCAGTTTTGGATTCAAATAAGATAAATGCACATTAACTTAAAGTAATAAATTCAACTAATAAAGAAAATCACACAAATCATCACATAATAAAGTTCAAATTGCACGTTTTCGTGAATGATCTAAAGGTAATCCAAATCAAGTTAAAGAAAAAAAAAATAGGCAGTGGCTAAAGCTTTTATTAATTTTAGCCACCCGTAAGCTAGGTATTCACATTTTGCCACTTGCAAACTATTCGAATTTTGCCCACCCGTAAGCTATCCAAATTTTGCCACCAGGAAACAAATTATTCAAATTTTACGTCTCTTATATCTGCTCCCCCCCAGGCTCCTGCCTACTTGCTCGTAATAAAATCCGCAACAGCGTCTAGGTAAAATTATTTCCATCACTATGCCTCATCTAGCCAAACTCACGGACCCGCGTGTAACAATATTAGGTTAATAAAATACGTTCCTATCTCGGAGATAATTCAGTTGCTGCGTTCTATATGGCGCTGCCAACGACATCGCTAATGAGGTACTCGTAACAATCACTTATCGCAAATTTAATTAAAATCTCATTAAACATAACCCGGTAATCCTTCGATAAAATAATTTGACTTTCCACCACCGTTTTCCTATGCCAACGGGGCTCGTAGCCCAAATATTAAAACCTTGCGATGCAATGTTAGGCATTGTTAACCAGGTCACACTTAAGAAGAAGAGAAGAATCAAAGAAACACAAATTCCTCACCAGCTCACGTGTTTCCTTCTTCCTACAGTACCGGATCCTTCCTCCGGAACATCTGATGAGGCCGTCAAACTGAGTGCCGCCATTGTTAACATGGTACGTGTCTGTAATGGTGACCCTCTTTAGGAGAAGAGATAAAGTGAAATTAGCGTGTCTTATATAAAGAACTAGCTGTGCCCCGCGGTTTCACCCGCGTTTTTCTCGTACGGATCCCTAATTTTGAATCTTTCAAATCGGACCAGTAGTTCCAGAGATTAGCGCGTTCAAAAAAACAGCTTTATAATATTAGTATAGATGAAAAAGATGTGTGACCATTCTTAACGTGTTGTGATTTGAGATCCCTCCGTTCTTCGAAGGACACGTTCACCCTCTGTCTGGTTGTTATAAGAACATCTGTGACATTCCTTACGGGAAGTTAAAGTTGGTAGGACACGATGGTATTTCGGTCCTATTGAGCAGTCCGAATGGAGAAGTAGACAAGTGCCAAATTGTTAGCCGGCGTTTGGTGTAGTAGATTGACAAATGTATGGGATTTGACGTATGTGACAGTCGTTAACGCATGTCATAAACGTCAAATACCATACATTCGTAATTCTATTCCATCAAACGCCGGCTAACCAACGAATTGCCACTTGTCTAGAGGGGCAGGACTTAGATATCCCCAGCGGGTTGTGAAGATCACGTGTACACATCACAACTAACACAAGCAATTTAGCTTACTTGAAGGGGTTACTAGAAATGCTTACAAATAATTTCGATTACTATAATTCTTTAAAAAAAATTATACTCTTCAAACTAATCAATAAGATGTCTCTCGCGGCACTCCATAAAACAGACCTACTGACCTAGTTCTAGAATAAAATAGCAATACATTGGAGGATGAAGATCCTTACATCTCAAGCCATTAACAAAATGATACAACTAACCACTAACTGACCTACTAACCTGGCTCCAAAATAAAATAACAACAAAGACTCCAAATAACCCCAAACAATCATCATTATTGTTGCATTTGAATATTATGCAAATGATTTACTATTACTCAATACTAGCCGAATGAGTCAGTAACGTCTGACCGCGGTTCGTGAGGTAACGAAATGGACAACTATGACATAACAGACGTGCATCCGTCTTTGGTGTGTTATTTTTAAACTTTATTTTTATTTTGAGAACAATTTGAGGTTCTATGCCTAATTACCGACTGGTGGTAGAAATTTGATGGCACAAATTTGTCACAAATTTCGGCCGGGTGGGTACCACCGTGCACGATCGCGAAATACCCTCCATAGTAATCCAATCTCGGTTGGATTGCGTTCAGGAGTCAGCAAGTGCATAGCCAGGCGCGGGGGCCTGTGGTCGCAGCACTAGCGGGACCGGTGCGTGTCACGCGGTGCTGCGACTACAATCCTCATTTAATGAGGCCGTAAAGCTGATACTTTGCCTTCAGCTTTCCATCAGGCGAGGTGAAGTCAAATTAATAGATATATATAAAAAAAATATGAAAACGAAAGCAGGGTCATTTAATAATCCGTCTGTCTAGTCGTCTGCCTATAGCGTACGCCACAATTGACATCAATAAACTACTGAATCTTTCCCAATGAACGCCATGGTTTTGATCCTTAAGATGGCTGGCATTCATTCTGCTGCATCCATAATGCGATTCTGACCCATATGCGCTGCGCCCGACTTCGCCAATGGTCAGACTGGGTGACGTCACTGCTTGAGATCTGAAACACGCTGAATGCTTAGATAATTGCACAGCTGGTCTGATGACCTGACAAAGCACCTGAGAGTTACCTTTTTGAGGTCTTCACTCCATATGACTGAGGAGCGTCCCGAGCAGAGGTATATTACAACCATCTTTTATCAGATATCACAGGATCCTATTGCCATCTGTTATCATGTTATAGCAGTTATAGTTCAGTGCATTTTTTTTATCGTGTGGGAAATCCACATGGATACCACCCCCGCCGGAGCCGGAGAGGGAGCTTATATCGAATTCGAACCGACTAAACCGCACGCCGTCTGTGGGTCGCAGTGCAAGGCCGAAGGTGCCACTGCCCCATGATTGGTCTCACCGCCGCTATTAAGGCGTGCCCTTCGCGTGGTTGCTCAAATCGCCAACATATCCAGTACTGGTGCACAATAAACACCATTGACACTGTTCATTCTTAGAACCAAATCAAAATATCACGGTCATACGTAATTATACGCAAACGCATGCAACTGGACCAACGAGGTAACTAATAGTAGCCATCAAAAGTGTGCAATGGTACCGGTCCACACGCAAAACTCTTCACTAACACACATTTTTGACTCATTGACCGTATTCTGCTAGCGAGAGTGAAAGCAATCGCGTCATCGACTCTTGCGCAAGAACTATTGTTGATCGCGGGTAAGGTGCGCGCGCGCAAATCTCGCACGAACCTCAGACTTGTAATTTTATTTTAATTGCCATTTATCTTGATGAAATTCGTCAGTGTTATCACGATGAAAATGATATTTAGCTTTGTTTAGCAGTGTGAAAAACATTATGTTGTTGTAGGTTTTGTGTACCGACTTCGGGAAAAGGAGATTGTTTGCTTTGTATGTTAGCTTACTTGAAGAAGTTACTAGAAATGTTTACAAATAATTTCGATAACTAAAATTCTTTAAAAAAATCACACTCACCAAAGTCATTACTAAGATGTCTCTCGCGACACTCTATAACAGATCTACTTTTTTTTTACGTGCGGGAAATCCCCACGGATGTTTGATTACTGTTTACTATCATCATCAGCCTGCCCTTGTCTCAATGGGGATGCCGCCTGCACTTTTATCCCTACAGAGGGCGCCTCGTAATGGCCAATGTGAGCTGTCATCTACGTAGATTTCATTGTTTGTCTCTTCAAATCTGACAGCTATGAGTTTGTTATTGTCACAGAACAGATGATTATTGTTGTTTGGTCATATGCTGCTGCCATCTGCAATTAGTTTTGCGTCGCCATCCCCATTGTTTGAGGTTTGCGTTGTTGCCTGTTGATGTCATATCCTTTTCTTGCGATATCCTCAATTCACCTAAACCATCCATTCATCTTTTCATGGCCTACCTCAGCGCCTTAAGCTCTCTACATTTATGTTTTTAAGCTTTCTAACACGTGTACAACACCTGGAGCGTCACGGTAGCGCTGCTGATCCATTAAAAAGTCCCTTTTGAAGAACCCCATTTGCGGTTTAAAGATATTTTTATTTTCTCAAAGAACATACATTGTTCACTTAAAAGACAAACTTATTAAATTAATTACATCTAACAAAATGTTCAAATACAGCATATATATTATAACTATAGGATAGAATTAATGTTAGTAGGTATTATAACTAATTCGTTAGTAGGTAGTACATATCTGAAGCCATCATCACTTATTTAACAAATCAGATTAAAACAAACAAAAAACACTCGAGTCTGAAATAATAAGTAAGTAGGTTAGTTATTCCCAGTAAATATGTTCGTAATCTATTCTTAAAAATAGGTACTGATGCAGATTCTTTGACATGTTCGGGTAATTTATTATACAACCTAAAGGCGCCCACTCACTAACAGTTTACCGGACGATGGCCGGACGATATAAATCTGTCAGTTAATCGCAATAACCCACACACTCGACTAATACGATCCGAAGGTTCGATCGGAACGATCACAAGTTTTGTACATACTCGTCTATATTTCTTATGCACATAGTCCATAAGGTTCAAAATAGCTAACACCTATTTCCCACAATGCTTAGCACCTACTTATATAAGCATAACGTAGTGCAAGCTACTTTCAACCTTATTGACATCACAACAAATCTAGTTTTTTTCTTATATTCGTGATCAGCAGCATTTATTTATGCGAAAAAACATGTAATTAAGAAAATGTCAATAAGGTCGAAAATCGCTTGCACTTTTTCGTACTCTCTATGTAACTGATATTAGAGCATTACCGGCACGCGATCGTACGACCTAAAACTGACGACTCACAACTGCTAGTGTGTGGTCGCAAAACTGACAACAGGGAATTGCCGGCGGGCCAAAATCGCTTTAGTGTGTGGGCGCTATCGGCTAAGGACTGCAGGTTAGTGGGTGGGCGCCTTAACTCCTTCATGTCTGATACTTTTTTTACCATATGACGTCCTGACCAATAGTACCTCTAAGTTATTTTTACGCCGCGTATTATACCTATGACTCTTCTTTTGGAATGTTGTTTGATTTATGATATTAATTAATAAATTTAAATTGTACAAATGCAAAAAGCGGACAAAGGTGGACTTAATCACATAGGTATTTGCTACCTGACTGGTACCTTTAGTAGATACAGATATTTATGTCAACGTAGGTGCACAAAAGCATTGTGGTAAGAGTGGATATGGTATTATTACAGTCACTTGAGACAACCACAGCAGCGACCCAGACCCCGACCCCGAGCTGAAGGCCTAGTACGTAACCGGGACTGACTGACTGAATGTATTCGATGTTCTACTTACTACTTATCGGTGTCGAAGACGTAATTCCAACTAAACCAATATACATTAGACTGATATTGAATTTCGACCACAAACAGTATTAGTAGATACGCGCGGGCCTGAGGGTGACGGGTGGAGCCGCCCGTCACCCTAGCAGAAGCAGGCCACGGCGGCGAGTCGGGGACCGCGTGGTCCCCGCTCCCGAGGAGGGCCAGACCGAGAGGAATGGCCCTGGGTCAGCCGAGGTACGAGGGATATGTCGCAAGACAACCTCACCTTCGGCCTAGCACTACGACCCAGAGACGGCGGCGGTTCGAGGCCGACATAACCTCCTCCTCCGGCTCCGGAGGAGGGGGGGGGGGGTATCCGTGGGGATTCCCCGCACGTTAAAAAAAAAGAAAGTAGATACGTGTGTAAAGTGAGGCAGTAATCGAGGAGCTAGCCTGTACCGAGCACCGAGCCCCATCCCCGTTATAAGGGCCCTCGGACGCAGATCAGCTGCGTCCAACAAGGTACAAATCCCTTTAATAATCCTCCTTTTTTATATAGGGCACGTCAATTTGACTTCACCTCGCCTGATGGTAATCTAAAGGCAAAGTCTCAGGAAAGAGGGTCACCATTACAAACACGTACTATGTTAACAATGGTAGTACTCAGCTTAACGGCCACATCAAAAGATCCAGCACTAGTGCGAGCGGTGGGTGTCACGCGGTGCTGCGACCACAATCCCGTCCGCCCGGCTATGCACTTGCTAACCCCCTGAACGCAATCCAATCAAAATTGAATTACTATGTAGGGTTTTTTCCCAATCGTGCACGTTGGTGCCAGCCTAGCTGAATTTGTGCCATAAAATTTCTACCACCAGTGACTTCCTACTATAAACCCATCCTGTTTCGTACTAATTTCATTAATGTGAAAAATCACACCAACGGCTGGATGGACCTAGTTGAAATTTGATCCTGGGATAATAGATAGGCCTTACCTTTTATCCCGGGAATAGTTTCTGGGAATGGATTGCGAAAACGAGATCAAAATTCCACGCGGGTGGCGGACGCGGGCAGCTGCTGGTACCTTTTTACTTTTGATTTGATAAAACCTAAACAGTTTAGTTGCTTTACGCCACTTAGCTGGCTCAGAAGCACACGGCCCACCTGATGGAAAGTGGTTACCGTGATCTATGGACATGTGCAATACCAGCGGCGTCACATTCATGGAGTACTTGGTCACCTCGCGCTGCCGACCCTAGTTAGGAGCCCCATTATTTTGCACCAAGGCCTTTGGTCACCTAACTACTATAATGCGTGTTTGTCAGTCGCAATTTAAGTGTTGAAATAATAACGAAACTGAAACTGTGAAATCGTTTATGTATAAGGAAAATCCGCACTTGTGTAATCAAAAGAATCCGATGAAATAATTCTGTGAATCAGTGGCAATAAATAGTTGAGGTCGGATAGGAAACCGGGTAATCAAGTACAGGTATAATTTTTATTTCATTCAAGAAGTATATCGATACCTGTTTAATAACTTTGATGGGCGGATACAGGAGGTGGAGCGTACTTATCCTCTGAAGATTGTCATAATTGGGGCTACATATGAATATGTTGCCCCAATTATGACAATCTTTACACCCAAATAACACGACACAATACCAAATAACACGCTTTGAAATTGGCTCTAATTGATCAAAACTCCATTCAATTGAAGTTATTGCCATCTGCTACGAAAGAAATGACCTAAATTAAGTATTTAGAAGTTGAGTTACAAATTGAACCCGCGACCTCGGACTGAGCAGCTCCGAGCACCGAGTCAACCTCAGGAATATTTTGAAACTTCAATAGGGGCACTTCTACTTCACACAAAACATTACCAAAGTATCCCTCCTCAAATTCTCGCCAACAGAAATAAAATTAGACAAATGCCTTCTAAATAGCTGACGTTCAGTTTTATACGAGAGCTATAAGAAATGAATGAGGTAGAAAAGGAAATCTGTGATGAATGAAAGAAAGCTCTTAAATGGCACCTGTGCCATAGAATAGAACCTACGGTTTATATACCTTGAGACGTCTTGGATTTAAAATGTGCTGTATACGCGCAGTAACATTTCTTGTGTCTTTTAAGGTGCTACGGCGGTGGACAAGCTCAAATACAATAAGCATAGATTATTATAAAACAACACGCGCGGGCCTCGTTTGTCTCATGTCTTAAATCCAAGAAATGTGTCCCGATATATAACTATTTATCTAATGTGGCCCTAACCCTACGTTAGGTAGGTACATAAGGGCAAGCCAGGTTCAGAACACAGACGGATATGCATACATAGGTATTGTCTACACACTGCTAAGTGTAAGTGTAAATACTTATGTTAAAACTGAGAAAATAGAATCAAACTAGATACAAAATTTAAAAATAAATACTTTACGTGATTATTACGCACTACGCACATTTACTTACCACTACGGCACGGTACGGTATCTACCCATCTCACTAGCAGGATGCCGTCAAGCTGAGAGCCACCGTTGTAACATTATTTGGTGTTCGCAGTGGTCTTCTATCCTGAGACTTTGTATTCAGCTATCTACTTGTCCTAATGTAGAATTATCTATCTATCTATCTATCTATCTTGGTGGAGCTATATTGACGTGTCCTATTTAAAAATGTCTAATTTATCGATGAGGGCTGATATAACGCTGGCAGGATACTGGCCGATCTTGGCTCACCGTGGTGAAATCCAAGGCAAGCAATGAACATCACTGACATATTTGGCAACCATGACATAACGCAAGGTGTGTTGTCATAGCCTCGTTGTAACCTCGGGGAAATACACTTTTAATCGCATGCGTTGTGCAGTGTTGACGACAGGATATTGTGATCGAGCTTGGACCGAACCAAGATGGGTGGATAAACAGTTTCGTTAGGTGACCGTATGGATCATAACATAATCATACCTACATGTCATGTACATTTCCCAAGCCAACTTCACCTGCCCCTCTAGACAAGTGGCAATTCGCTAGCCGGCGTTAAATGGAATAGAATGACGAATGTATGGGATTTGACGTATTTGACTAGCGTTAACGGCTGTCATATACGTCAAATCCCATATATTCGTCATTCTATTCCACCAAACGCCGGAGGTGCTAGAGGGGCTGTAAGATAGACAAAGCTCTAACACTAACTCTCATCAAGGACATTGAAGGTCACGGGGACATAGCTTTAACAGAAAACAAAGGAATAACTTGCGCGATACAAGCTTTTGAAATCAGTACAACCCTTTGTCGTTTTAGTATCTTTGAAGAATTTTGTTGTTTTTTTTTTTACAACTTAGGCCCGGGTTTGCCTACTATCTCAATGTTGGTAAGGACAGCGTTTTCTTTTTCAATTTGAATAATTCTTTTCAACATAATAATAACATAGTCCCAGCCATTTTTTTCAGGTCATCGGTCCATCTCCTTCTGTTTTCCTTCTCGCGGTCTCCACTTTAGGACTCATCTGCTCCAACGGCCATTGGTCCTTCGACAGACATGGCCAGTCCATTGCCACTTCAGCTTGCTTATTCTAGTCTAGATGCGGAAGGCGGACGATCGTACGAATTGGCGCACATTGGGAGAGGCCTATGTCCACCAGTGGACTGCGTTGGGCAAATTGATTTATTGATTGTATTACATAGTTACTGTTACTACACTAATTACATTAGTGACGATATGCTACTTATATAACCTAAGTTTATCACCGCTTCCTTGACGCTAAAGGAGAAGACACGGATTTGATTTGATTTGAAAAAAAACTGCGCAACAAACTTCATGGATGTCAAGATCCAGGACCCCAGGCAAATGCAATTTTAAATGTACCAGCATTGGTATTTGCATGGCGATTAATGGACGATAATGACATTTCCCAACCTACGCGCCGTGAAAACAAAAGATATCCTCGCACATTTCCTTGTTAGTCTTGTCTCGTTACACAACCGGCGCGATGTCATTGGAACAAACTTTCTAGCAAGGAATGACGTACACTCCATAACACTAGATTACCATCCGTCCATGTTGACATCGGCGCTGCATTCGGCGGGTTTGTTCTACTTTGTGACTAGGTATTTAAACATTGTTTGACTGTTTGTTTAGTGGTTATGTGGGTGCTATATTGTATATATCATTAGCACATAAGTGATAATCTTGTAGTCTATTTTATACATGGAGAAAGAAATCATATTCTGTCCTTAGTGATTTTGCACGACTGCCCAAAAATAATTGAATGATTAAAATGATATGATTTAATATTAAACATACAAAGAACTTCACAAATATTTTAATGTACCTACTTATTTAAGTAGGGTTAGAACATCATCCAATTACGAAAACAGATATTCGTTTCTCTCCACATTTATCAATTTTCGCGTACAGTTTCAATATGGTAATGCATGATTCAATCATATCGGAATCTTGTGAAAATTTCGGTTTCTTTTAAATATGGAAGAACTAGAAATTATTTGTCACGATTTCACTCAGCATTTTGATTTTTTTTACTGTGGGATCAGAAGGCCAATTCTACAAATAAAAAGTTATTCAAATTCCAGTCTAGATCTAATTTCAACCTCCCAAATGTCAAAAACGATCACCATTACAATATTCTTTCTTAAAAATTGAATTGCGAAAAAACTGTTTGGGACATTTCATTTGATGTTGACAGATCGAGATTGAATTCTGGATAGTTTAATGTTTGTGAGAGAACGCTTAGCAGAGCAAGCCGACCTCAGCCTCTCCCTTTCCATTCCAACGTGACTCTTCAAGAGCTGGGTACTGTAATAAAAAGAGTACGAAAAGGAATGGAAGGGAAATATTGTCCCCTACTGCGGTCGAGCCTGCCAAGAAAAGAACAATGGCTCCAACCCAAATATTAACAAATTTATCATCATATTCAATTGTATTCTTCTTTTGTTCCAGGTACTCTACTGCTCACGACAGTAAGATGCCAGTATCTAGACCACCACCCGGGTAGGTACGCATCAGTTTTCCAAATCATCTAACACCAGCACAAACCTGAACCAATTTTACACACATATCTTTCCTTCCAGTATCCTTCGTGCGGAGGTCAGGTGATTGGCCCAACCACCATACTCAAAGACACCCACCATGGCACCAGTTCTCATCACCCAGAAAAAGATCTCCAGAAGCAATACCAGCTATATCTCAAAATCCTTATTATATCCACAATCAGTATAACCCTGCGATGTATCAACAGGGGTACAATTTCCAAGGTCCCCCTCAGTACTATGATGCTAGGTCATCCATTTTCGACCGTCATGATTCTGGGCCAAATGATCCGAGGCTGCTATCAGATTCTGCGTTCACGAAAATATCTGAAACTCTAGGTGCGATAAACACTGTAGGACATTACTTAGTGGATATGGTTAACGATCGAGATAAGAATGAATCAGATCCAAAGCTGCAACAGCTACCTCAAGCCATTTACACGATAAGCAAAAACGTGCTAGGTCGAAATGTTACCGATAAAATTGCACCAATTGTCAAAAAAGCGTTACCGAAAGTTTTACCAGATGCTCCAATAACAAAGATCACTACAGCTGATAGAATAGACGAGGATGACGACGCTAAATACTGCACAACGCCTGAAAATGAAGAGGGAATATGCGAAGACTTGAGCAACTGTCCCCAACTATTGTTAAATTTAGTTAACCTCCGAGAATCTTTATGCTTCAAAGACCTGTTTGTACCTGGAGTATGCTGTCCGAAGGATGCGATAGTACCATCAACAGAAAAGCCTGTGATAGCAACAACGAGTAAGCCTACTTATCTAGTTGCAGTGACGACTAAAAGGCCTAAACCTGTAACAACGACAAGACCCTCAGCTGTGTTAGTATTAACGACGAAGAAGCCCAAACCGGTCACAACCACAAAAAGACCGGTAACCCAAAAGACGACTAAGAAACCGACCACAACTACTGTGACCACACCGAGGACGCTCCCCACCACTTCTTACTATACTGTCACACAACCTAGTGTTACACAACCTAATTTCTCTAACATTGTTGATATTGAGGGTAAGTATTTGACGTAATATGTAATTGTTCCATCAATTGACTGCATTCATGGTAAAAAGCTTAGGTGCAGTCCAGAAAATACGGATCACCATTTCCGATGCTATTGAACTTAAAATGGCGGTCCCTAACTTGATAGTATTAATAGCTTGATAGATTTCACGGATCAAGCCCTGCTTGTAGAACCCGGGACTGTAAGAAAAGGGAATTACGTGCGCGGGCAGAGTATTCCAGCTCTTTATCATGATGATTATTAACCAGCAGTTGCCCGCAGCTCCCCTCGTGTGTCATGTTGATTATCGCGATAATCTATTACCTTTCTCAAGGTCTAATCTATCTGTATATTAAATTTCTTCAAAATCGTTTCAGTGGTTTAGGCGTGAAAGGGCTACTTTTGCATGTATAATCATAATAATTAGAATGAATTAACGCGTTGATGTCTTTAACAAGCCTATTCAAAAATTAAGCAATTCTTCTTCAAGATTGATTTCAGACATAAAATTTGATAATTATGCCTTCAATTTTATTTTAATCTGAATTATTTATACGTCTTCATGGGAGCGGCCGCCGTCTGACGTCCCAATCACCAAAGCCTCGTCCTTTAAATTACAGGCGTAGTCAGCATCAATAAAATGTTGAAAACAAAAGTACTCAAAATAATACAAATACCAAAATTCCAATTTTATATTGGTTATTTATTTGAGTACTCAAATAGCTACAGGCGAGATTGGTATAGCCTTGATATCACTGACCTACCCACCCTGTATATACTTGATAAATACCCCACAATACCAACAAACTTAGAGTGACCATTATTTCCTTTTTCTCGTGTGGAATTCCGCTTAGAGACCTTCAAACTGCAAGCAGTCTTAAGTCTTTAGATAGGTGTATATGAGATTGTTTAAGGAAAGTAGCTCTATCTATTTTTAATAACGCCTTTTTAAATGCAGACTGTGGTCAGAGAGAAGACGAAGGAGGTCGTATCGTTGGGGGCACGGAGTCCAAGCCTGGTGCATGGCCCTGGATGGCCGCTATATACTTGCACGGCAGCAAGAGGAGAGAGTTCTGGTGCGGGGGCACGCTGGTCGGCAAGAGGCATGTCCTGACAGCCGCTCATTGCACGAGAGACTCGAAGCAGAGGCCGTAAGTTAATTTTCTTTTTAATTTTCTGGGTATTTTCCAAAGTTTGTTGAACTATGAGTCTGCAAAGTTTTTTTTTATACAATTGATGTGGCAGACAAACACACGGCCCACCTCCTAGTAAGTGGTTACCGTGGCCTATGGACGTGTGTAACACCAGGGGCGTCACACTCGTGCTGCCTATCCCGTAAACACAGAGAGGCTCTGTGCCGTCAGTGTAGAACATAAAGCAGGAATAGCTTTTAAACTTCCCACTGACAGCACAAAACCTCTCCAATGAGCTCTGGCTACCCTACTCACTGTCGGGAACACAACACGAGGCTACTATGACCGCAGTATTCTTTATGACGGAGGTACTTCCCCAAATTGAGCAGTCAATTGGACGAAAATACAGTCGTGTCCTATTTCGTTATATATTAGTCAATGTTGGCAATGTATTGGGTAGGTAGTTTTAGTTTTATGCAAGTTGAGAGCGATGTTGAGTCATAAATGGATTAGAAGCTGAAAGTTGTTTACTAGTCTTAGTTATGGAAACATACTCGGAACTTCCATTCGTTTGGTATTGACTAAAATTTAGTAGTCATTCAGTGAAACCGAAAGTTTTAAGCGTTCATTCAATTTAATACCACAGTCTAATGAATTTCATAGCATTTTTATTATGAGTATTGGCCCTATTTGCATTGACGTCGCGATCGATTTTATTTGGGACATCGAAATTAGATCCAGACTGAATTGATTCTTATTCAAATGGGTTTTAATTGAAAAAATTGAATCGGTCTAGGCGGGGTGTGAACCCGCTATCTTAACCTTATTGGGGCAATGCTTTGACCACTAAGCTATCAGACCTCGCCCTAACCCATTCAAATTTCTCCTTCTATATCTGTCTTTGAGACGACAGTGGAGCATCTACCGACATACTTACGAACAATCTGAACCAATGAATGAATGATTTTCCAATCAGTTTTAAACATTGATTTTTAATAACTCCGCCCATATATTTGAGGCCTCTCCCTCTGTTGAGAGGCTTTGGGCTACAGTTTACAAGACGGCCAGACGGGTTGGTACAGGGTTCTTTTTCGAATTTGCCTTCTCTCGCAATGATATCGTCTGTGTATTTTTCCGTTCGTCGCTTCTTACGACATCCATCAGATGAGACGGGGTGGTGATACTTGCTGTATTTTTTCTCCGTCACCACACGGATAAAAATGTATTGGGTTAAATATTGAAAGGTGCCCATTATTTTCAAATTCCATCATTGAAATTCCAGATTCCCACCTCGCCAATTCAGCGTACGCCTGGGAGATGTAGACCTTGCCCGAGACGATGAGCCCTCCCGGCCCGTGACGCTGAGGGTGGTGGCAGTTCACGCTCACGAGGAATTCTCCAGGGTCGGCTTCTACAACGACATCGCTGTACTCGTGCTGTCTGGTAAGGAATTGAGAATTTAAACTACTGGTGTGAGGTAAGTAGATATTGGAGCAAAGCTTTTGGATATAATATAATATCCGTTTCATAATATTGGATTTAAAAGACCAATTTAGATTAGGAATTTAGGATAGATTCGGCGTGTATAGTTAATAGGCAAAATACCTAGTTAGTTTGTATAATATTCTTGCAGTATGTATTTAATGTGTCCAATAGTGCCTACTCTTGCTGTTTCTTAATTATGTAGGCGCCATCAAAATCTTCAAGGCTTATTGAAGACGAAGGAACTCAGGTTCCTCAGTCCCAGTCTTTTTATACCACTGAAGTAGCTAACAAGCACACGTCTTGGTGATGGAAAGTGGTTACCGTGGCCTATGGACGTGTGCAACACCAGGGGAGTCACACTCGTGCTGCCGACCCTGTAAACACAGAAAGTTTCTGTGCCGTCAGTGTAGAAGACAAAGCAGGAATAACTTTTGATCTTCCCACTGGCATCACAAAAACTCTCCAGTGAGCTCTGGATACCTTCTCAACGCCGGGAACACAACACGAGGTTATTATGGTCGCAGTATTCTGAAGGGCGGAGGTACTTCCCCAGTGGGACTGTTCAATTGGACGGAAATACCGTCGTGTCCTACCTCCTTCCTCTCGAAGTTTGGGACTCCGAGGGTAATCGTTCCCGTAAAAGTGATTTGGAAAGAATTGCTAAGCAGAACAACTCTCCACAACTTGGTTTATTTTAACTTTTATGCAAACGATTGCCATCTGGCTACCCAGGCCCAAGATGAAAGTTTACACCAGAACCTCGTCCATTAACCGGCAGGTATATAACTAGACCCTCTAGACAAGTGGTAATTCGTTCGGCGTTTTTTCTTCTTCTTATTTTATTCAAATGGCTCCTTGCATCAGCTATTTGGTTGCCGATGATTCTGCCAACCTCAAGGTAGAGATTATGGAATAGAATGATGAATTTATGGGATTTGACGCATATGACAGTTGTTAACGCTTGTCAAATGTGTCAAATCCCATACATTCGTCATTCTATTCCATCAAACGCCGGCAAACTAATTACCACTTGTCTAGAGGAGCTAGTGAGGATTACTTGGACCTCGAAGATCTCGATGGAGTCCAATACAACCTAATTAGGAAGCTAATATAGGCTTATTATTGCATTTTCAATCATTCAATTAGCTTACCACTATTCACTGCTGGCCCTCGATTTTGCTAAAGCAAAATCAACTGTCACACCACAGACACAGCGATAAATTTTAGACTTTATTGCTATAACCTTAAAGTCCAAAATTAAATGAAGAGCGTCACATTTCACTTTTTCAATCACTCTACAAAAAGCCATTTAATATTAGACTTTAAAAACATGACGTAAAGTTTACAATTAAATGGGTAATTCTTACAGTGTCTGTGGTATGATGATGATTTCACTTTAGTAGAGTCGAGGCCCTGGACATAGGCCTCTCCCAATGTTGGGAGATTTTGCCCTACTGGTTCCACGCTGGCCAGATGGGTTGGTACAGGGTTTAATGTTGAGTTTCCTTTCTCTCGCAGTAATATCGTCTGCTTATTTTTCCGTTAGTGGCCTCTTACAACACCCTTCGGGTGAGATTGGATTGTGATACTTATATTCTTTCTCCGTGAACACCATTAAAGCATACTTTCAATACGATAACTTTACTACGGCTATACTCACGTCAATCGTCAGGATGCGCCCGACTAGTTTCGGACCCGACCGGAGTCCTTATTCATGAGCAGAGCATCCAGGCGCGGCGACGTCAGTAAAGCACCGAACGTAAAGTAAAGTTATCGAATTGAAAAATGGCTCACGATAGTTTCTATACGAAAATACTTTCAATAACTACCATTCTAACAATTTCAGATAACGTCCAAAAGTCGAAATACGTCATCCCTATCTGCTTACCTCATGGGGAGCTGACGAGGCAGTTGTTCGACGGCTCCGTAGCAACCGTGGTGGGTTGGGGCACCACTAGGTACGGGGGAGGAGAGAGTTCCACACAGCTGGAGGCCAAGCTGCCGGTGTGGAGGAATGAAGACTGCGATAGGGCGTACTTCCAGCCGATTACGGATACTTTCCTGTGTGCTGGGTATGCTAGGGGAGGGGTGGATGCTTGTCAGGTGAGATATGCTTGATATTTAGTTTTTTTTATCCTAAAATTTCAGATTAGGTGGCCAAACGCTCGAGCACTTTTTATATTTTGACAGCCTCCGTTCGATTCCCGCTCAGTGCAAATATTTGTATGCATGAATATGTATATTTGCATTGGTCTGGGTGTTTCTATGTATAATATGTATGTATTTACAAAAAATAAAGAACGTATCTAAGTATGTTCATCCGCATTCTAGATTCCATAACACAAGCTAGTTAAGCTATGCTTACCATGGGTCTAGATAGCGTTGTGTGAAATGTTGTGGAATATTTATTTATTTATTTATATGCATAACACAAGCTAGTTAAGCTTACCAAGCTGGATCTAGATAGCATTGTGTGAAATGTCACTACATACCTATTATTATATTTATACATACATACATACATACATATATTCACGCCTATAATGCCCCGAACGGATAATAAGCAGAGGTGTATCAACACCCACATCTCGCCTACAATTATTTGCGGTCCTACGTAATGGACAAGCAATTGGACATTTTGTTATGGGCGGTATGTTTTCTGTCGGATGAGGACCAGCTCTAGCCCTTATTGAGTTAGCTTTCTATGACACCCTCACCCACGGGGAGAGGTAGGGTGGCCTTTTATTGCTCCACCGGGAACCAATATAGTATCATCCATCGTCCGGTGATAAAATCTGACGGTTGAACTCGAAGTTCGACTGCTACTGAAGTCACGGGTTCGATTCCCATTCATTGTAAATATTTGATTACATGAGTGTACTCTAGAACCTTTTTTACAAGCTCTGCTTAATTTTTGGTCTAGATGTCACTGTCTTATTCAGCTTACCATCGTGTGTTATGCATGTTTCACTTGCATGTCAATATTTAATATTCTATTCAGAAATAAAATTAAAATCTTCATTCCGCAGGGTGACTCCGGGGGTCCCCTGATGCTGGAAGTGGACGGTAGGTGGACCCAGATCGGCGTGGTCTCCTTCGGGAACAAGTGTGGAGAGCCCGGCTACCCTGGGGTATACACCAGGGTCACACGCTACTCCAGCTGGTTACACCAGAATCTAGTTTAAGCAAAGTCAAATTATTATTACTATGAAAAAAATAGTGACTGTAAAAGAACTTGACTTGTCAAAAATGTAATATGACTTCAAATGCGTTTACCATTGTAAAATTACCAGTAATTATGGTATTATTACCAGTAATTGCAATATAATTACTAGAAATTGTAACATGCATGCAACAATTGTAACAAGCATGCAATAATTGTAACATACGTGCAATATTTGTAACATGTTTCTACTAATATACTTAAGTACTGGGAATTAATTAATATTGGTAATTGTGACACAGTTACTAGTAATTTTAATATAGTCACTAGAAATAATAACATACTAGTAATACTTAGTAAGTGTAACATAGATACCTATTAGTACTTGACTTTTCGTGCGGCCATTTTAAGAGTTTCCTTCCCTAAGTTACACTATGACTATTCGTTGTGGCAATGCACAAAAGTCCGTCAGATTGCCGTTTTATAATTAAATATATTAATCTGGTTTGCATATGCTCTATTAAAAAAAATTAATAAGTTATGTACAGTCAACCCTTGACTACAGTCTCAAAATGATCTTAATACTAAGGTATTAAGAGCAAATCAATTATTTTTATTCTTTTAAAATGTATTAATATTCGAACTAAATGTGTATACAAAATATCAGAACAATCGATCAACAGAAAAGGGGGAAAATCAAGGAATTAAAATAAATTTGAGTACCTACTTTGTTCGTTAAGACCGATCGATGCTGACTGTAGGTACCTATATTTAATCAACCTCATAGGCAATTTATAATTGGAAACTCTAAAAAGTATATTTGAATTTTAGATTTTGAATTTACTTATCTTATAGTTACTGTTACCAAATGAAACAATTTTTAGAAGCAGAGTAAGTACTTAAATAAGTCTTAAATCGTAAGTAACCGCAAGCAATAATTTATTTTTCACTTTTTGATAACACCGTGTGTCATGTGCACTCGCCCTTATTTATTTAAAAATGTAATACAAGTAACAATGAACATTGTTGAAAGTACCTATTGTATTGTGATAATGTTTAGAACTGACTGTTAGGAATAAGGAAATTAAATAGATTTTTTATATTCTCATTGGTTTATTTTAATAATTGTCTTCCATTATTACAAACACATCGCGATCGATAACGGTAGGTATGTACATTATGATATAAAAGGATCTGCATTCCACGTTCAAGCTGTGAAATGAACTCCCTGCTATGGTTTTTTCAAACGTGGTGTTCTTCAAGAAGGGCATTAGAATGTTTCTACATGGTTGGCACCACGAGTGTCACAACCCAGGTGTTGCATCATCCCTAGGCCACGGTAACCACTTTCCATCAGGCTTGCTGGTCTGCCACCTGTGTTATAAAAAGGTAATGCAGCTTATACGGGCAGGCCGCAGGATTCATTGAATTTTGACGAAGATTAAGTCATAATTTACTTTAGGTAAACCTCCGTCTGTACTTCAGGAATCTTTTCATGATTATTGAACAAAGAATACATAGCCTCTGTTTACTATTTCTGAACGAAGAATACTTTGTCAATACGTCATATGTGACAAGTTGACATTTCTTTCTGATTTGTAACATAAATACTATACCTGTTTCTCTCTTACACCACACATACGATAGAGATGACATACTAAATTCAAGTGAAGTTATGATGTGAAACTTTCTGATTAATTCTGATAACCAAATTGACATTACGCCGTGACTACTCGTATTTCATATGAATAAAATAAATAAACATGTATTAATATGTAACGAAGCTATACCTTTAAGTAGTACGGTTTTAAGGATACTTATTACACGATAAAAGTGATTTCATGAGGTGATTACGAGTGAAAATTGTATTGATAATTCGTCAAGATGAAGTATTCGACATCTCCTACTCCTATGAGTAACTATCCTAGGAGTACTTCTCCGTTGCCAGCGCCTGCTAACTATAGTAATTACACGCCTACAACAGCCAGCGCGGCTGCCAAACGGTACAAGTACATCAGAAGACTGTTTAAATTCAATCAGATGGACTTTGAATTTGCTGCATGGCAAATGGTGTACCTGTTTGTTGCTCCACAAAAAGTTTTTAGGAATTTCAATTATAGGAAACGTAAGTACACAGTTTTTTAGTCTAAACATTGATTTACTTCCTTGTAGTATAAGAAAAGAATAAAAAAAAAAATAGTTCATACAAGACAGATAAAGAGTTCTTTATTGTTTAGCCAAATGGCTAAGTAAAACCTTATTACAGTGAGATGATCTAGCAAATTTGCTGCTGTAAAATAAAATCCAATAAAAGAATGCAATAGTGTTTTTTTTGTTATTACCGGTGTTTTACTATTTATTTATATATTATATTTGAGAAACATAGTTTGTGACTTTTGTATTTCTAATATGAAATACATATACCTACGCCTATAAATCTCCGAAAGAGTAGGCAGTGGTGTGCTCACACCCACATTTCAATAACTACGATTCCCACATAATAGGCGACAAGCCTCTTGCCGTCAAGTGGACACTTACTCATGGACTATATGTTTACTGTCAGATGGAGTACAGGCCATAGAAAGGGATAGGGCATCCCTTAGTCACCTTTAAGACTCCCACAGGGGTCTTTAGGCCCTTTTCTACGCAACTGGGAACCAACAATTCTAATATGAGTAGATATTATATGTTAATAATAGAATAGTTAATCTTGTTAGTCTGTCTATGGAATGTTTCCTGAAATGGCAACAGTAAGGGTACCTATTGCATTGTTGGACGTCACATTCAATTTTGGTTCTACCTAACTGGGAAAGTACAGAGAATAAATGTTTAAAACCATTAAGAAACATCAGTTATGTTTTCATTGGTGAGTAAATTGACTAGAGCTCATTGGCCATCCCAATGCTGTACTAGATATAGAATAGAGATCAGATCAGGATAGATCAGAGATCCCAGAGAAAGTCCAAGAATATTTATATTTATTTGCATTGCCCGATTTTCATTTCTAATGTCCTAATATTTGTATAGTATTTACAAAAAAAAAGTATTTACTATCGAAATTCTAGAATCTATATTACAAAGTTTGCTAAGTTTGATTATTAAGTTGTCTAGAATGTCTAAATAATCTTCTTAGTATCCAAAGCTTTTCAACTTGGAGTCTGGGGTAGGCTTTACCAGTCTAACTGCGCATTTAGCTGCACTTCGATATTTTCCATGAAGCAACTGCCATCTGACATCTACACCCTCGAATGTCTCGATAGATAGAAAGTATTATCCTTATTTTGGTATCTTTTCTTTCAGACACAAAATCGCAGTTTGCCAGAGACGATCCAGCATTTCTAGTATTACTCAGTGTTTGGCTGCTTTGTAAGTAACACACTCGTCAAGATTATAATAATGGTGTTGATTATGCTCTCTAACTACAACCTACAACTCAGCTCCCTTGATGTCAAAATACTATGGAATATTTTCACCAAGAATCAAAATAGTTTCTATTAATTTGCCTCAATAATTTATATAGACGAAATTGATCCTAAAGGTCTGAATACGATTGGTATGCTTCGGTTTGGTAGAGCATTATTTCTATTGTGCAACAGATTGACAGTGTGATACATATATAGGGTTGTTAAAACCAACTGTTTGTACAACATAAAAAAATTTTGCTTGACTTTAACTACTCTGACACAATATCAATTCAGAAGAAATTTAATCTGATGCCAAATAGAAGGAGAATTCCTATTCAGAAAATATTTCAAATTCAAATCATTCAAAATCCAATTAAAATAAAAAAATAACAGCTCTAGCTTAATAATAGTACAGCGCGATGTGGAACAGAATCTGCATCAATATCTTATCTAGATCTATTTTTTAATCTAGATATCATTTGTTCTATTGTAAGCACATTAACTGTATAATATAGTGTATATTTGCAGTGGCTTGTAACAGGTAAACTGTTTATGAGTATAGCAAGCTCAACAGTAACATCTGATAGTCACAAGCTTATCTTTAACATAAAGATAACCCACTTAGAAACAGAATGTAACTACTCAAGTAATACCTAGCTAGTAGTAGTAGTAGTAATACCTAGCTACCTGCATATATCTTGACCCCAACTCGCGATAGAAACGAGGTCATTTGTATAGTTCATGTCATAACCGAGAGCTGCACCTCGGATTCCGTGGTCTGCTAAAATGTGATGTGGCTTAGTTTTTAACCGACCGACATTTTCGAAAGTTTACCCGAATATCACTCATTGAAATAAAACCGCTTTTTAACGGGTTCTATCGCGAATTATTTGTTATTGTTTACTTTTAGACTGACGTTTCGGCTACTTTTCAGCAGGGCTAGCATGGCATGAAGACAAAAAGTCCCCGGGGAGTGGAGAAAAATTTGTCTTTCCCTCCGTTTTTGTCCCTTTAGCTAGAACGGCGCACAGTGGATCGATTCATACAAATCGGCGGACATAGGAATCCTGAAACACTTTTTACTGATTTAAAAAAAAACTAATATTGCCAATGTGTTTATCTTAATAATTATAGTCGAAAACAAAGGGACACATTTTTGATTAGACTTCAATTTAAAAAGATATTTGACAAAAACTGATTTCAATGTATGGAAAAGTACATTAAAAAAGGGATAGCTTGCGATTTTCTCGTGTTTTCTTATTTTAACGCTTATAGTGACATTTAATGGGTTGTTAGCGAAATATCTGCCAAACATTTTAGGTACCCCTAGGCACCCCTGTGGGAGCCATTTGACAAAATTTCATTTTTCTTATTTTCTTTGAGAAAATATATGTCTAGTTCGTTTTTTACAGTTAATAAACTACATTTTAGCTTAGTAGTAGCCTACTCACATAAAATAATATTACTAGCATACGGGTTCGGGAGTTTTTGAGAGATACTTATGCAGATTACTAAGCAGACTACAATAATTTTGTCTTACTTCTTTAACAACATTTTTGTATTTTATAGTGATTTTTCATTAAGATTGGAGAAAACAATGTATTTAATCAAATAAAATAATAACGCGTTTTATAAAACATATATTATAGTTATAAAAATACAAAAACTTACTTATAGAAACAAAAGTGGTAAAAATAATAGCTTAAAATAAATAAAAATATATGATAGATATTTTTGTTTATTTTAAGCTACTATTTTTTGTCTACATATTTCTAATTTATTCTTTAAACAAAACAAAAAACAAAATTAGAATTATATAAAATAAAAAATAGTAGCTTAAAATAAACAAAAATATATGACAAAGACGATTAAATTAAAACTAAGTAATCAAACAAAATAAGAAATATGTAGACAAAAAAAAATATTCATTATCCGAAGCTTCTGTTTCTAAATCTTCTTCTTGCGCAGAGCCTAACAATTCATCAGTATCTATGAATTCAATTTCAGACACTTCTAGAATGAGTAGATTTAAAGTTTCTTTAAACAATGCCTTCTTTTGCTTTTTATCCATTCGTGGCCGTATTTGTGCTAAAATTGGATCGGATGAAATGAGCAAATTATTTAGAACATCTTCATTGCAAGCAATGCTATTTATTTTACGTGAATGGTTTTCTCTGTATTTTCTGAAGTCTTTATTTCTTGACTCCGATACCTCTTCCGAAAGAAATCCTATCGGAACTATAGATAAATGTTGAATAATTTGCGGTCCGTGAACTAACAACTTATGAATACTTGATGGCATGTAGTACCAAGGGTACAATTCTATGTAAAGCTCTGCTGTCTGTGTACAATATAGCTCAAGCTCCTGTATGTTTATCTTTTCGCCTGACGATATGCACTGAAGAATTACGGCGAATCTTCGGACCAGATTAACGTCTAATCCAGTCAATAAAGCCGTTTTTTCTGGATCACCGAAGAATCGACGAGCGCTATTTCCGTCGTTTGTTGTACCAGATCCTTGCTTTACCACATCAAGAAGTAGTCCAGTTTCGTTTCTGAATTTTTCTTGAATTTGGCGTTTTTTTGCCTCCATCATTTTCTTGTTTTCATCGCCTCTTGCTGCCCATGTTTTAAAATCCAACCTATATGAAATATGTAGAAGGCACTCCATACACCGGATCCAGGCATGCAGAGAACTTATTCCATATTTATAAATATCTTCACGGACTGGCTTTTCTTTTAATCTAGCCAAGTTATTCATTTCAGAAGGTCAAGCTTGGCATATATCACAAACAGATGCTGCTGTGCCCGAAATATATGACGTTATCTTACCGTCTATCATTGTTAACAGCAACTGATGTTTTATACTGCTATTCCCGCAGTTTGTAGGGACCAATTCTGAAATTTCATTTTCAAAAAAGTTCATTTCACTTAGCACGCTACACTCAGTCTCTTTCATGAACTTAAACATGATTGGCCGGCACAAAAAAGTGGAAGAAGGGCGCTCGTTTTCCCAATAATTTCTCCATCTTCTTTACTTAATTTTATTGGCACTAAGCTGGCCATAAACACGCTATTCATACTCTCTTGATTACTTTTTTTTTGCTTATAAATACTCACTAATACGAGGTGTTGGTTGTCGATAGCCGGAGAAGCGGGTAGAGATTCAACAAGTCTTTTTGACGTAAGATCCAAAAAAAATTGTAAACGGATTTTAGCGGATGTTTCTGTAACAATTATATCATTTTTGTCTGGATAACACTTCTTCTTTTCATTTTGTATCTTGTAGTAGCTCGGATACTTAGTTTTACCCTGTTTTAGGCTAAATTCTCTAAAAGCCATGTATCGCCACTTAGACAATTTCATTGTTACGTATAATGCTAATGCTTGCACTGCTGATATTTCTGTCAACGAGGTTTGTGATTCACTTTCAACTATATCCTTTATACTGGAAACTGATTCTGGATTTTCTATTAAATATTTTAATATTTCAGCAACATCTTGGTTTCCATTTGCTTTAAGAGCTGCAACAGTAGAGAACACTAGCTCTGTGACTTCACTTTTTGTACGTGTACGCGCTCCTTCCATTCGTCTACGTTTTTGACGGTCACTAAGATCCTCGAATACTTTCCGAACTATCTTTTCAGTAGATGTTGAGGCATCCATTGTAGAGGTAGACGGTAACTGTTCTTCAAATTCTGCTAATTCAGTGGATTTCATAAAAACTGATTGTTCGGTACTGGTACTGGGAACTGAAATATTTTCTTTAATAAATTGCGGCCACTGTATATTAGACTCAAGCCATGAAGAATTCTTTTTCATGAATTTTTCATGACAATTTTTGGAAACTTTCCATTTCGAATTTAATCGATAGCAGAATTGGCGACACCAATTCTGAAACTCCTTTAAGTCACTTTCACACAAGTTCAAGCTAGAGCTTGATATTAAAACATTGTATAAATAAAGGTGATCGTGAATATCTTCATGGGTGCGTAAAACAACATAAAGATCCAAGTAAGTGACAAAGCCATGGAAAGACATTATGATATCGTTCGCAGGGGGTGTCCAAAGTAGAACTGATTTATCACATTACGTTTTGTTCTTTTATAAGTTTTTACTAATTACCCTCATTAGTGTAAGGGTAATACTAATAAGCGTTGGTAATGACTTCTCAGCACAAGATAATGCAAATACAAGATTGTACAAATTTTAAACATGTACAAACTTGTAAATACTAGTCACCACTTTAGAAAAATGTTGCTAAAGAATTAGGACAAAATTGTAGTCTCCTTATAAGATTATCACAAAAACTCACGATGATATTATTTTTGATGTGGTACTAAGTAAGTATTAGTATTAAGCTAAAATGTAGTTTATTAACAATTATAACTGTTAAAAAACGACCTAGACATATATTTTCTCAAAGAAAATAAGAAAAATGATATTTTGTCATATAGCTCCCAAAGGGGTGCCTAGGGGTACCTAAAGTGTTTGGCAGATATTTTGCTAACAACCCATTAAATGTCACTATAAGCGTTAAAATAAGAAAACACGCGAAAATCGCAAGCTATCCCTTTTTTAATGTACTTTTCCATACATTGAAATCAGTTTTTGTCAAATATCTTTTTAAATTGAAGTCTAATCAAAAACGTGTCCCTTTGTTTTCGACTACAATTATTAAGATAAACACATTGGCAATAATAGTATTTTTTAAATCAGTAAAAAGTATTTCAAGATTCCTATGTCCGCCGATTTGCATGATTCGATCCACTGTGCGGCGTCGAGGAGAGACTAGTTTGTCACCGGGGACAACGTTTCTCCACTCAATGCTACCAATATACGAAAAAATATTCGACAAAATTAACAAAACCTAGCAACGTGCAAATTTTATAAGAGTAATAGTGACTTTTAAAATTATCAGTATTATGCTGCAGAATATTATTATTCATTTATTTATTAATTTATTTATTTGCTTTATCTTATTTTTAGTATTTATTGTAATATTAATAAAATGAGTGAAAAAATGTTGTAAGTAGGTATGTTTTATTGTGAATAAATGTGTGAATAAATGTGTGAATACTGTGAATTCGCTCTAAACAATTTGTTACAAAGAATATATTTTTTAGGATTAGGAGCACAGCAGCTCAAGTAAGAGTTTTAGTCGATTATGAAATGCAACATTATTTACCTTATAATGTACTGGCAAGCCATCTGATTCATTTAAGCGTCGCGTCGGAAGCTTAGTGGTTAAGGAGTCTGCCTTACGATCGAGAGGTCCTGGGTTCGAATCCTGGCCATTACACTACCGACGTGAACCCACTCCCAGTACAGGCGATTTAGCTTAGTTAGATGGGTTAGAGGGAATATTAGTAATTTCGATAATTTAGGTTGATAATATTATTAAAAAAATGCGTTATTCAATCCATTGCATACATAATATAGGGCCATATCTTAAGAAATCCTATATAAATTCATATGAATTCACTCTCTGGTAATTCGAACACATTTATTTGATCCCGCAGCATATGCCGCTGCATTTTGTTATTGCGTTTGCAGTTCACTTAGAACAAATAAGCCGCGAGACATTTTTAATTGTGTATTAAGCAATCTTGTTCCCACCTCAATAGTTCGGAGACTAATATCTCTCTATCATCTGCATGGGCGTAGCGAGGGGGAGGCAGGGGGGGCAGCTGCCCCCCCCCTAGCAGGCGGGCGGGCTGGCGAACTGAGCGAATTTTATTTCACCTCTTTATAGAAATTTACTGAGCTAAGCTATGTCATACTCATAATTATGGTAATATTGTTATCTTTCGCCTCGCTAGCACAGTTTAGTGTTATTCTAAAGTTTAGTTGAGTTTAGTAGCTCGGTAGACAGACGTTCGTTCCTGCCGCGCCGCGCCATCGCCGGCCGCACGCGCCGCGCCGTCGAGCCGGAGCGGGGTGCGGGTACGGGGTGAGAGGGGAGGCAGCTGATGCACAGCGCGCGTGCGCGTAACAACAAACAATATTTTGTACACAGATTTTGTATTCAATCTTGTCTTGGTGGTCCTCTTATAACGTCTGTTCGTAATTATCGTGCAATTCGAAGTCGTGAATCGAGATTTTTGTTGTAATTTAATTTGTTTTTTCGCTGTCGCTTCGCTGGTGTTTGGGTGGGTGTGTTGGACGACTGGTGTTTGTTTTAAAAAATGGATATAAGAAAGTTTTTCAAAGGTAAGGTATTTTTTATTATCACAGTTAATTTTAGATTAATGACGATATGATATTTATATTTATTTAAAAACGCGTGAATTTTTGTTTAAGGGACTTTAAAAAGAAAAAAAGCAGAAACTAGTAGTGAAAGTAGTGATGACGAGAAAAAGGAAGAAAGTTCGCTGGCGCTGGCTCAAGCTGGATCTTTTAGAGTTCAAAATACACCTGAAGTGGCTGCAGATGAATTCGTTTGTGATAACGATTTAGGCAAATGGGTAGGGCGAACTTCTTTGATGACCACAAGTCAAAAATTGGATATGCTTAAACGTTGTTGGGTGCCCCCTGAAAATTATGACTTTTCTAAGGTAAACCAAAGCTGCTGATCTGCAGCGAAAATTCAATCATAGTTGGTTGCAAACTTATTCGCCCTGGCTTGTTTATTCGAAACATCTTAAAGGTGCGCTGTGTTTATATTGCGTACTATTCCCTCCAAAGACAGTTGTTGGAGTTTTGGGCTCATTCGTAATTCGACCTTTTTGCCGTTTCAAATATATTCATGAATACTGCGTTAAGCATGTCTCATCACAATATCATAAATCAGCAGTTACCGATGCAAAACATTTGTCGGAGAAAATGCCTGTGGATATAATGATGAATACTGCTCACCAGAAAGAAATTGAGACAAATAAAAAGATACTGGCATCTATAATTTCTTCAGTAATTTTTTGTGGCACTCACGATTTACCTTTGAGGGGTAAACAGAATCATGAAGGCATTCTTGAAGACCTTCTAAATCTAAAAATTGAATCTGGTGATCAAGATTTAAAGCAGCATTTAGAACATGGCAAAAAAAATGCTATGTATACTTCCCCACAGATACAAAACGAAATTATTGAATTGTGCGGTTTGGTCGTAAAGAATGAAATTATACAGGAAGCAAAGAAAGCTTATGCGTATAGTGTCATGGCAGATGAGTCATGTGATATAGCGGGTAAAGAACAACTATCTATCGGAATCCGTTTTTTTGACGAAGATCAAAATATAATACGTGAAGAATTTTTAGGATTTGTAGAATTAGAGGCCATGGATGCTAATACAATTGCGACAGAAATTGATAAATTCTTAGAAAGCGCCGGACTAGAATCCAATAAGTGCGTAGGCCAAGGCTACGATGGCTGTTCGACTATGGCGGGGAGTATTAGCGGCGTACAAAAAAAAATTAGAGATAAATATAAAAAAGCCTTATACTTTCATTGCGCTAGCCATAGGCTTAATTTGGTAATAAATGACTTGAACCAAGTTCCAGAAATTCGTAACACCATCGGAACAATCAAAGACATAATAATTTTTTTTCGAGAATCTGCTTTACGTAGAAAATACGTAGGTACCTAATATTCCGGCGTTATGCGAGACCCGCTGGTCTCACAAATATAAAAGTGTGGCCATGTTTTACAAGCATTTTGAGGAGATCATTCATGGACTCGAGAACATATCTAAAGACGGAAATGCTGCAGCCAGAAAAAATGCTTATCAATTACATTGTGCTGCAACGAAATCAGTATTCATCATATGTGTGACACTGATAGCCAAATATTCTGCAATACTGGAACCTGTTGCTAACGCACTTCAGTCGAAATCTATTGATATGCATACATGTACGAACCATATTAAGAGAATTATTTATCTAGTAAAAGATCACCGTCAAAACGTAGACACAGAAAGTGAAAATATAATTGAAACTTCTCAAGGAACTGCATCTGCCCTTGGTACCGACTTACAAGTCCCACGCATTGCGTCTCGGCAACAACATCGGTCCAATCACCCGGCACAGAGCTCTTCAGACTATTGGAAAAGATCCATTATAATACCCTATTTAGATTCCTTAATTTCCGCACTCGATCAACGCTTTTCGAATGAGCATCTGCCAGCCTTCAGCCTAATGTCATTGCACCCAAACACAATGTTATCAATGACCCTCAGTGATTTCCAAGAGAATTGCAAAGCATTCACCAATTTTTACGAGCTCGCTATCGAGCCTGAAGCAGAATTGTGGTATAAATTGTGGAAAGACAAGGGGATTCCAAATGAAGAGTTAGAGAAAATGGATTTTACCGACACGCTTAAAAAGGCAAATACTTTCTTCCCCGCCACAAAGAGGGCCATACTTATTTTACTGGCGCAACCATGCACCACGGCCAATATAGAACGGTCTTTTTCCACCTTACGGCGAGTAAAAACGTGGTTGCGGTCTACAATGTCAGAAAATCGTCTGAACGGCCTATGTATGTTAAGCGTACATAGGAAAATGGTAGAAGGAAAGAAAGGCGAAGTTATTGAAAAAGTTTTAAATAGATTTTGTGAACAACCACGCAAGTTACTGTTTAAGTAATTAAAACTATTCTGTTTCTGGTTAAAATTCGTTTTTTATTGTTACACTTGCTGACCCGGCGGACGTCGTCCTGCCCAGTAATCAATCTTACACCTACCCTAACTAAACTAAACCTACCCTACACCTACCCTACCCCTATCTATGTATGTGTTATTCTGAGTCTTCAGCTACCTACATACCAAATTTCATCGTAATGTGTTCAGTAGCTTTTGCTTGAAAGAGGTAACAAACATGCATCCGTCCACACACACTCACAAACTTTCACCTTTATACCTAATGTATGAAAACATAAATTCAGTTTCTCTATGATTTTCTCAACCTGCCCCCCCCCCCTGTACAAAATCCTGGCTACGCCCTTGATCATCTGTCAAAAAGAGACAAATTATCTACACTTTACGGCCGCCGTGCTAAGCAAGTGGGGAAATAGTCTCTTATTTACGTCACAGCGAGGGACATAAGCTATCTCCTTTGACGCCATGCTAGCTAGCGGGGAGAAACACCTTTGTCCCCTGTCCATTTGACATAAGCGGTGGAGAGAGATATTTGTCCCGCGCCCATGCTAGGCCCGCAGCAGCCATGTTCGCGGTCTGACTAAGGATTGTAATTGTCATATAGTAAAACTGGCTGCTGAAAAATAGCCGAAACGTCGCACAGTGTATTATTTTGCCTCAGTAGCGGTTATCCTCATCTTTTTATGTCTGACGATAGATAACTACCTAACTAAATTTGTAGTAAAACTCCAAATAATTTATCTCTCATAGTTTTAGAGAAATTGAAGAAATCGAGAAAAGTCCATGGAAACCATAAAAACCATTTATCTCTTTTGTTGTTCGTTCTTATTCACGGATATTTTTTTTGTATGATTCTGTTATAATTTAGGCACCGATTTATGAAAAAAAAGAAACCTATTCTCGTCTATTTTAGCGAGCATATATTTTTTTATTATTATTTCATTTAATTTTTAAAAGACGCATCCCTTGCCGGTCGCATTTTTTTTAGTGCCTAATTGTTAATGGTGGTTATTACTACTACCACAAAAATAATCAGACGCTACCAGTACAGGACAGCTGTGATATTCAATCTTTAAGTTTTGAGCTAGGGTTGTCTCTCGTCGTCTATGGTAGATATAGTTTAGTTTGGTCATTATATATTTTTATTTTTCAGTCTGCACTACTTATCTACTTACTATTATGACAAGTACACTACATTTCAATAAAATAATAATAATAATAATAATTCTTAAACATATTTTTAAAAAATATTTAAAATGTAATTGATATATATTTAAAACTGAATAAAGAGAATAATAATTCTAAATTTATATAAAAAGTGAAAAACGTTTATTAAAAACCAAGAAGTAGTTCTGTCGTTACTTCAAAAATAGTTGAACCTGAAATTGATAAAATTCAATAGACCACCTCTGAGGTATGAATCAAAGAATCAATTTCGTTTATTCAGTTTAGGCCCATAGAGAGCACATAGGAACGTCATTTTTTACAATTATCTCTAGAAATATTATAAAAATATAAAATATTAAATAAAGTAAATAAACCATTTGAAAATGATTTTTTTGTTGGTTGGGTAAGTTGTTTCTACTGAGAAGTGTAACTGTACTAAACTGAATAAAAGTACCATACCTTAAATATATCGTAACCATGATTATCTGGTCTAAGATTTATACAAATGTTGCGCAATGTTGATGTGAGGGTGCAGTGTATGGTCCTTACCGTTATCGAAAATTATTAATGGATCATTTGTGGTCAACTCCACTTATTTAAATTGAATATCTGATTCAGAAGGGTAATACTGAACATTATCAGTTGACAACTGATAATGTTCAGTATTACCCCTACTTCTAATAGAGAAAGAACTTTCGAGAGTAAAGGCATCTTCGGTTTGCGACGTTTATTGTAGGATGTCGGATGATTCGAGTCCACGGTGAAATAATCGTATTTTTTTTTCTTTACAATTGTTCCTCGCCAAACTTAATCGTTTAACGGCGAGAGCGCGCTCTTAGCTGTGTATACTATATAACCTAGAATATTTATTATATAATTAAAAATTAAAAATAAAACAAAACATAGGTACAGAAATAAAAGTAAAACAAAATCTAGTAAAGTGATAGTAGTTTTCCGATCTAACTAACGATCATAACGCCAAAATTGGTTTCTGGATTCACCGGTTTATGTTATTTTTACCACGTTGCCATTCGCAAGAGACATACATACACATGTCTGAAACATCTTACAAATATTTGCGAAAATTTAAGAGTTCAGCAATATCTCAGCAGTAGAGGGGAATCACTAAATCATGCCACAATTTTAAGTCAATCTAACTCTATCTTAATTGTCAATCTAAATATTATAAATTTCGAATAATTGTATTTTTTTTATGACAACCCTATTTCCATAGAAATTATAAAAAAACTTAGAAACGTCATACCTCAGCTGTCCTGCATCGAAAATAATCAAAAATTTGTAAATAGGAAGCTACAACGCTAGAGTGTATTTGCCAAGTGAAAAAAAATGCGACCGTCAACTAGAAAATTTTCCATTTAATTTTTTCTGAAAATTTCTAAAATATTTTTTTTTCGTGTGCCAGGTCATTTGCATACCTGTAATTTTAACACTCAATTAGGTATATATTTCGCCATTTATTAGTAATTTTAACTATGATCAATTTTAATAATTTCGCGCTAAATCTGTAAAAAACTTTTAGACAAAGTTCAATGACCTTTCAAGAAAAGCTACATATTTTAAAAACCAAGCAATATTGTTAATCTGTTGTGTCATAGTATGCTGTATTATGATTATATCCGTTCCGTCCGCTACTGAGGCAAAATAATACACTGTGCGTCGGTATAAAAGTAAATAATTACAAATGAATCCCGATAGGATCCGTTAAAAAGTGGGTTTATTTAAATTTTAACCGACTTCCAAAAATGAGGAGGTTCTCAATTCGATCTGTATCTTTCTTTTTATGTATGTACATCGATTTTTTTTTTTTTATTATGTTTTATTTTTTCATTCAATGCACAATAGTTGCCATTTGTTCCCATAAATTATAAAAAAATGTATACCTAGTTTTTTACAGTAGTTTATATTTAATGAACATTTTGGTATTATTTTATTTCGGCTATATTAGGAGTGACTACCGTCGGTCTGTGCTACCAGCCTGAGTTGTGATTAGTGGCCAATCACTGACCAAGTTATCTGCTCGACCATATAGGCCTCCGTTTGACGTAACAATTACTGACAGCCGGGACCGACTTTTAATGTGCCTTTCGAAGCACGGAAGCGGTCAGATGAATTGCACGTAGGTACAACAAATTGCAAAGAAAAATGCTTCTTGTCAAGAATCCTTTACTGCGTAAATGTAACCCCCACGAAGCCGGAGTAGGAGGAGGGGTTATGTCGGAATCGAACCGACTAAACCGCACGCCGTTTGTGGGTTGTTGTGAATGTAGACCCCCTAAGTCTTAGGGTTGATTTAAGGTTAAGTTAGTTAGGTTGTTGTTGTTGCACACGTCCATAGGCCACGGTAACCACTTTCCATCAGGTGGGCCGAGTGCTTGTCTGCCACCTCAATTGTATAAAAAAGAAGATGATGGGTGCTCTCCTAGGCTCTTGGCTTCTTTATTTCATCAAGAAATTTTAATGTAATGTGTGTGACTTTCCAGTGTCGTCGATATGCTTCGGGCTGGCGATGAGCATGACGTGGACCAACATGCTGGTGTTCGTTATATTCGTGGTGTTCGTGGACTTCATCGGCGCGGGTCTGCTTGTGTCTACCATCTTCTGGTAAGGGGTAGGCGGGTACGGTGTGGTTCCAGTGTTGTCGATATGCTTCGGGCCAGCCGTAGTTATATAAATGACACGTCAATTCGACCTCACCTCGCCTGATGGTAAGCTAGAGGCAAAGTCTCACGAAAGGGGGTCACTCAGCTTGATGGCCTCATCAAAAGGGGATTGTCGTCTGCGCACCGCGTGCCACCCACCGGTCCCAGTAGTGCTGCGACCACAATCCCCCTGCCCGGCTATGCACTTGCGCTGACCCTTGAACGTAATCCAACCGAGATTGGATTAACAAATTGGCGATATCTAAGTTCTGAATTTAGACTAGACGGAATTCTTAGCGCCCAACTACTATTATACAGAGTGGAAGATTTTGGCCTTACCTGGAGGAGAAGTACTCTAAATACTGGAGATAGCAAATTTCACTCAAAGGAAACATTCCTTTATTTAAAAAAAAAAAGAAAGACAAATGCATTCAAAGATTTTCGAAAATTCGCTTGCCACAATCGGTAATCGAACCGACTAAAATCCGAAAAAATAACACTCTGTATATATCTGTAGAATATCTTTCTGTCGGCAGGTACGTGAGCAACAAGTACCTGCGGCGCGACGTGGACGGGCCCGACGTGGAGTGGGGCTACGCCTTCGACGTGCACATCAACGCGTTCTTCCCACCGCTGTCGCTGCTGCACTGCTTCCAGATCGTGCTGTTCAACAGTGAGTACTGAAGTACTACTTGCCACATGTGAACCTTCCATAGAGCACACACAGAGAGGAGGTGTTGGCCTGACGTGGAGTATGGCTAGTAGATTAGGAACAGAAGAGAAGTATATATATTGGTAAACTTAGGTTAAGTAGAATTTATTATTGACGTCAGTAAGAAACAACCATGTTGTGCTAGATTGAATAAAAATCTTTGACTTGGATATTTCACGCTAGATGTAATTAAATGTTACAAATATGTACTCAGATAATAAGTGGCTCCATTGAGAATCTAGTAGAATCAGTTTGAAAGACATTGTGTCTAAAAAAGTTGTGCACAGAACGAACGACGTCAGGGTAGGCCCAAGAGTCACAGTGCACAGTCACTTATTCTACCTCCTCTCTGTGTTTGCTCTGTGGTCAAGTATATTTAAAGTGTTTTTGAGGCACGCACACATATAAAAAGGTACTCCGACGTAATTTTTTTGGGTTAGTAAGATCTGATGCCAGTCGCTTCACAGATAATGTCGAAGTTCAGTCAAACACGCAGCTAGACTGGCAAAAGCGGCCCGGACTACTATGTAAAAGCTTCGGATACGACTAACGATAGTATAAATAAAAAATGATTAAAATAAAAACCCGACTGATGCTGAAAATGCCGGTACCCATTAATTTTCATCTGGTTTGAGATTTGCAAATGGGGACCTGTTTATAAGACTTGTTTCGATCTTTTCAGCATCAGTCGGGGTTTTTATTTGTATTAATTTATTTTATTTTATGCTTTTTAATTACGACTTATTTATATTTTTGTAATCGTCTTCTAATTTCCTTCATTTGGATACCCCAGTTAAAAATATTTCTTTGACCACATACATTTTGGCGTCAAAAAACCAACGTATGGCTTTTGTTCATATTTTATGGCTTTAGTCGCATTATGTCCAATTCACAAAATGTCCGGCGGGCTCAAATTGTTCAATTCTCACAACGTCCAATTCGCAAATTGTCCAATTCTCACAACATCCAATTCGCAAATTGTCCAATTCTCACTATGTCCAATTCGCAAATACTGTGTTATTAAGCATAAATATTGTATATCCTAATGTTTTTATTCATAACATTGATATGCATAAAGTTGTAAAGCATATTGTTTATTTGGCTAATACTTATTTGGGATAATGATAAACGCCTGCTAACATGGTGCTAGCAAGCTAGCAAGGATCTGGATGCAATCTGGACTTTAGGGCACCCCGACTCGGATAGGTTAGGTTAGAAGGCTAATGGCATTAGGCCTTTGTGGTTATTTTTTATAAATCACCCAGAAGTAGGAGCACCGCGTAGCGGGGCTCCGTCGACCAGTTAGGTCAAAAGAACATTAGGTTAAATGAACTTTGGGATCCCTAATTACGAATTAGACAAATTGCGAACTGGACCAACTGCGAACGGGACCAATTGCGAACTGGACCTATTGAGAGTTGGACATTTTGCGAATTGGACATAATGCGACTAAAGGATTTTATGTACCCAAGAACACTTGGGCACTGAATACCTTCTAATTGAAATATGAATAATTGAAATCCATACAATGGTTCAGAAGATATGAGGTAATAAAGAATATTACAAACAAACATACATACATACAAGATACGCGCGAAAAACATAACCCTACTTGGCAGTCGGGTAAAAAGGCTAATTAAAAATGTATTATACCTTCCAGATCTACTAATTCACGGCGGTTTCCTGTCGTGCCTGGTCGCCAACACGTTCTGGCTAGCTTCCATTATCTACTATCTATACATCACCTTCTTAGGATATAGCAGTGAGTAAAAACTTCATTCGTCTCATGGCGTGGGGTCCTGGATTAAATTTTCGAATGGAGGAAATTATCGGTGGTAGTCGGTCTTAAACGTGCCCATTAGACGTCAATAGGCTCACTCTGTGATATTAGTTATGAGTGCTAGTAACATTAGCAAATCAAAATTATGTATGTACTAGTATTTTCGCTGAACCGAGCTAAGCGAAATTGTTGCTTGTAAATGTATGTCCAAAATTCGAACCCGCAAACTCTGGATTGACTCCACAACTAGTGAAATACACATCTTACATTTTAGTTCCAAACTATACATAACGTTAAAAATTATTATTTTTTGACAATTATGTTTATAAAGATTTATTTTTATAAGAAACAGTTTTTATACTTTTATTTGGATCAGTGTACGAAAAAAATTAATTTCCACCGATAAGGCGCTCACTGTCAAAAGCCACACCAAGTCTTATAGGGATGTTCCGAGAGCACGTTGTTATCCCTTTTAGGGTCACAGCAGACATATCAACTCGGTAAGGGTCGGCACTGTATCGGCTTTCGGCTAGGCGACGCCGCGCTTATGAGTCACTCACCGCCAGTTGACCTAGCTATCACCTGAACCACGATTCGAGACTTCATTGGAATAATATTTGCTTAAATAAACGTATTTCTTCTTTCTTTCTTTTAATCTTAAAGTCCAAAATTAAATGGAAAAGGGGGACATTACATATGACATTTTTTGGATGTGTGTGACGACGGAGAGCCGTAAATCTGATATCAGATGGTTCACTCGTTTGATATGATATGACTGTTTGACTGATATGATTTGCTTTCAATCTGTGTTCACACGGTATAGTCGAATTGATGCATTCGTTTTTCTTTTCTTTCAATATGTCGTCGAAGGAGGTCATGCTTCGTGGAATTACTTTAACGCAACGTGGCAAAATGATCGAACCCAGAAAATATTCAATCAGAACGAGAAGAGAGTGAAACTGCTCAAAGTGAAGCGATCCAACACAGTTGAATCTTTTCATTAGTGAAATTATTCGGCATCAAATGGTCGGCATTCAGATGAGTCACTTTGAGTGATAGATGGAAATGAAAAGCGAAATAAAACAAAAATTGAACTGTTTGATATCAGCTTAAGAGCGGGCTCATTCGTTAACAGGGGTGGAAACAAGTCAGTAAAGTCAGTAAAAGTCAGTTTTTTTGAAGGTAGTCAGTAAAAGTCAGTTTTTTTCAAATTTAGTCAGTAATGTCAGTATTTTCAGGATCTAAGCGCTGAATGCTTGTTCAGAAATGTTTTTCATTCTTCTTCCAAGCGATTTCGTGTTTATTAATTTAATTATACTTTTCGATATACTTGTAAATTGAACAAGAGTACCCCCTGGATGAAGTAAAAATACAAAGAAATATATCGAAAAGTATAATTAAATTAATAAACACGAAATCGCTTGGAAGAAGAATGAAAAACATTTCTGAATCGCAATTATCATTGCTTGAATAACTCCCTCATTCAAGCAATGATAATTTCTTCTGAAACATTCGTATTGCTTTTTTTTTTCATACCCACGGATACCCACCTCTCCTGGGCCGGAGGGGGAGGTTATGTCGGACTGGAATCGACTAAACCGCACGCCGTTTCTAGTTCGTAGTGCTAGGCCGAAGGTGACGTTGTCATGCGACATATCCCTCGCACCCCGGCTGACCCAGGGCCATCCCTCTCGGTCAGGCCCTCCTCGGGAGAGGGGGACCACGCGGTCCCCGACTCAACCCCGGTGTGGGGAGGCGCGCATCGTCCTACGATGCGCTCCGCCGCCGTGGCCTGCTTCTGCTAGGGTGACGGGCGGCTCCACCCGTCACCGTCAGGCCCGCGCTCATGGGGTTCGGAGGTCGGACTGCGCCCTCCACGCCCGAGCCGCCTTCGAGCACGTGCAGCGATATCAGTGAGTCTTTCTCGCTCAACGCGCCGCGCCCGCTCTGCTGTCTCCTTCGCGAGCATAACCTGCTTGCAGAAGGAGGCGCTGGCCGCCCACGCATCCGCGCAGCGGACTATCGGCGCGAGCAGGGTGGAGATCGTGAGCACTCTGACCCCCAGGGCCACTACAAGCTCCCGCCTCGGCGTCTCAAACGCCTGGCACTCGGTAAGCGTGTGCAGCCCCGAGTCCACGCTCGCGTCGCAGTGATGGCACTCGGGCGTTGGCTCTATGCCCATCAGATGCAGATACCGCCCGAAGCTACCGTGTCCGGTGATGATCTGCGTCTGACGGTACGAGAGGCTACCGTGTGGCCTCTCCAGCCACTACCCCACCTCCCGCGCCTCTTTTCGGAACTTATATAGTGCCGAAAGGGTCCTCGTTTTCGTGGCGATCCGGCCAGGAGACTCGCCGCTTCGAAGGATATCGTGCGGTATCCCCTGATGGCCCTGGAGGCCATCGTGCTCTGCGCCGTACGGAGCAGAGGCAGGAATCTGGCCTCCAGGGTGTCCGCCCACACGGGGCACCTTCGTATTGCAGTTATATTTGGTTAATTTGCTAAAAGTGGCCACTTAGCAGAACTGAAGCTAAATCTACCAAATATTACTAAACTACGAACATTTCAGATGAATATTCATCGCTTAAATACTTCGCTATGGTATTATTTGCGTTAAATAAAGGAAATCTTACATACCTGCTGTAGTTTGATAAAAATAAATGAAAAACAGTGGAGCGCTACTGAATTCCGGGATGTTCTCCCTTAATATAAACTTACAACGGTAGTAAGTATGTATCCTTGTATCAATTATTTTTAACAATCACATAATATGCACCTCGCACACATTGAAGGTTAGAACAGTCCGGCGGAAGGTGGAATTTGGTCAGTAAAAGTCAGTATTTGGTCAGTATGTCATTACATTTTGGTCAGTAAAGTCAGTAATTTTAGGCCTTGATAGCGCTTCCACCCCTGCGTTAATAATTTCATTTATTTTAGGCGATACGGTTGCAATCCGTGTTGGTGCTGATATGTCTGTTATAACCTTTAGTTTCCTTTTCAAAATCATGAACCCTTTTCATAATTGGTCAATAAGTATGGTAGGTATTACAGTCTATACTAAAATGACGCGTTCACTTTCAGGTTACGGGAAAGTGTTAGATTATGGTGAGTTGCATGTAGAGTGATAGTGAATTTGAAATACTTGTAAATGAGACATTGGCTCTTTTTTAAATGACTTTTTTGGAATTTACCAATTTTACATGGGAGTCACTGGCCTTATCTGTTTTTGTTGTATTAACCAAAATCTTTGATATGTTGACTAACTTGTAGTTTTACCTTTATTTAATTCTTTTTTTTTTGTAAAAAATACCTCTGTGCTAGGTTAACTAATACTGCTCATGTCTAGAGGCATTGACACTCACATTTCGTACACTATAATTCTCGGTTCTATGTAGAGGGCGAGCCTATTGTCGTCAACTGGGCACATTTTCGTGAGTTGTATGTTCCCGGGATCCGCCTTCCGGCTTTTCTCCACCTCCACTTCCCACATCCCTGGCAATAAGATTCACTCTACGTCACCAGTACTTCCTGGGTCTACTCCTCGTACTTGGAGCCGGTAGGCCCGAAGACATTGAGCCTCCCACACACAGGCGCGTTATTATCGAATTCATTATTGCGATATCTGTACCCCTAGCACGAAAAACTATCGTAAACGTATCGAGAAAACGGAACATTGTGAATGGCCGCCTGCATACTGTGTGTATCAAGCCTGCCATTCGCAATGATCCGTTGTATCGATATGATTTTTTCGTGCTAGGGGTACCTACTGTTTACGCAACAGTATGTCATTGTAGCTGCGTCCTAATACATAATGTATCTACTAAAACAGATATCATCGACTGATAAATAACGCGCCTGTATGGGGAAGCTTTAGTATATGTTGTTTAGGGGCCGCTTCACACGGCCCGCGATTTCGCGGACTACGCACCGTGCAGACACGTTTGTCATAGTAAATGCATCCGCATCCGTGAAACCTCGCACTGTGGGAACTGGGAACCCTACGTTAAACATACCGACCTAGTAACCTCTTCACTTGTTTCAGACCTGCCAATACTACAAAACGCGAGAATATTCCTTCTGCCGCTACCTGTGCTCTTCATCACATTCTTCGTGACACTTCTCATGGACTGGAACCTCAGTTCGATGCTTATGTACTTCTACAAAATGAGACTACTATAGTTTTGAGAAGGGACAATCGCATTATTAACTAAGGCAAGGGTCATTTATTATACTAGTGCAGAGTCAAGGCGAAAAAATAAGTTCACAGTAAATTCACCGTTATCTCAATTTACATAAGGCTTATTATCTCATCTCGGATAAAAAATGTTGTTTGATGGGTTGAAAAAATGCTGCTCTAGAACGAATTGACCCACACTTGATTTTACTAAAAGGAGTTTGCTGTAATTCATTTAAAGACTCCATGGTCATAACACACACATAATCAGGCAAGAATGTTGCCCTTTATCGGGCATGAATGTCTCCATCATATAGCAGTCACTGAATATGAATCTGTACAATTAAATTATTGATCGACATTGATTCAACTTATTGATCAATTTTAAAAATATTGAAATTGTTTGATTTTAGTGTTTAGTTTAAACGGTGATCAATTTTGAATGGAATTTAAATTTTAATCTTTTTTGTTTTGTTGGTTTCACTGATTTCATTTATTAAAAGTGTAACTCACATGGAGTTACACTTTTAAAACTTCTGCATGACTGTATCCCGTAAGTGCTGTTTGGTAAGGCATAAGCTATGTTTGAATTACAGGGGAATCTTCCCTTAAAATATATCTTATTACTTGCTGCCTTACTGGCAAAAGGTTGATTATGTATTTTTGTCTACATGTGTATATAATTAACAAATTTTAGCCATGAAATGGTTTTCAAGCCATTGGCTAATAAAACATTTATACATTTTGTAAATATTCATTGTTATACTGGCAGAAGTTACATTTGCAAATATTGCAATAAAATATACTTTTATCGCATAATATCGCAATTTATTACTTGTTGATTGCTTTGCTCATTTTTAGTAGCCTTGGACAAGATCTTTATCTTTGTCTCATTGTGACCGAAATTACATATTAATTTACTTTAATAACACAAGTAGTTTAAAAATAAATTGCAATATCATCTGATAAAAAAGATAATTTGCAATATTATAGTTACTTATTATCTCCAAATTAATAACTAGCGGTATTGACTACCCGCAATGCATATTTTTATATATATTATTTATGTAAAAAATGTTTCAGTTTAAAATTATTACTAAATAAACATTTGTAAATAAATAATTAAAATAAGTTTTTAAGAAGTATATTATTGTTTTTTTTTATTGATATTATATTCAGTCGCAATACACGATATATAAATTTCTACAAAATTAATCATTACATTTCAATCATCGTCTAGTACAATCACCTCGTCTGTCGTTATTGGTTTGGGTCTTTCATTGCTGAAAGGTAAGGTCTTCTTAGTTTCAGGCTTTTTAACTGGTTTAGGTACTGATGTCTTCGTAATCGTAAGAGACGAAGGCAGCTTACTTATAGAAGCACTAATATCCTGACTTTTCGTGATTGGCAAATGTTTTTGTCTTTCAGCGAGTTTCTCTTGCAAAGTCTTACCAGGGCTGACTTGCTGGTGAGGCATCGGTGGTTTCGTATGAATAGCTGCGTTGACTGTTGATGCTGTAGACATGTGAGCTTGCGCTGGGATAGACTGCGATGAGTGTGACGACGAATGCACTGCTCCGAAGTTTGACAAATTTGCGGTCATAGAAGCAGGTAGGTTTTGTAATACTGTACCCATGCTAGGAGTCATAGGTGTCGAATTGGATTTCTGTAGGCTGCTAGGTTGGGTCTTACTAGTAGAAGGCATTGTAGAACTACTGAATGACTTGGACGTCTTCATCTGCGTATTCAATTGCGGTCTACCTTGAGCAGGTTTCGGACCACGTTTTTGCTTCTTTGCAGGCGGCATAAAGGATGAGAAATTTTGACCAAGAAATTGCCTATAGAATTCAGCTTGGAAGGAATTTTGGAGAGAAATAGATGATTGTAATGAGTTTTGTAATGACGAATAACCTGCTAGGGCGCTTATGTTGCTCAAGTAAGACAATACTGGGTCGTTCAACATCGGGAGGTAATTTTGGAACGCAGCAGCCATTTCGTGCGGTGTCATTTTCGGCAAATTACTAGGTAGCGACGGCGTTGTTTGCGTGGCTGAAGGTTCATTTCGCTTCGGCGGTTGCTCAGGTTTTGATGCATGAACCACTGGAGCCGACGAAGTTGAAGCTTTAACAGAAATTTCAGCAGCAACAGCCGCTTTCGCAGCTTGTTTCTTTTGAGCGTTCTGGGATTTATCTAAACTTGCCATAGTTGCTTCATGCTTCAATTTCTGTAACAACTTTTGACAGTATTTCATACTCAGATCGACGAGATTCGCGTTTTCAGGCAAAGGTTTTGTCGTTACGAGCTTGAAACCTTCTATGAGAAGATTCGTAAATTGTTTGGAATTTGGCTGTTTCTGTGCTCTCTGATATGCTCTATAAATGTCCAACATTAAGCTCTTAAGTGCCTGCCGTTCTACATCATTGCTCTTTAAATCAGCTTGCTGACTGAATTTAGTTAACTGTCCTTTAAGAGATTGTACGGAAAGTGAAAATGCTTGTTGCGCCAACTCTTCTCTATCAGAATCCCGTAAATACTTCTTATCCGGTTCCGGTATTCTTTGTAACTGCAAGCTGATATCTAACAAAGTCTTATGATCATCTATTTCTTTTAATATCTCTAAAGTAAGTAACACTGACCGGTTCATATGGAAAGCGAAACCGCCTGCTCTTTCTACTTCTGCTACAGGGATTTTCCAAATATTGTTGAAGAAGTTTGAGTGTTTCCTTTCGCTGAATAAACCTCCTAATTTCTGACCTACCCGAGATGTGAAATTAGCCAGCATCATATCTCTACAACGTTCAATATCTTTGCCATTTTTATAATAAAAGTGATAATGAGCTAGCCTGTATAAGGCTTTGTAGTGTAAAGGGAAACGGCTTGTACAATCTTCTAAAGCGTCAAGACATGATGACACTATTGCCATAATTTCATCATCCGATAAGGACTTGGAGTCGTTAGAAGACTTGGATGATGATTCACTATCTCTGCTTGAATCGCTGCTGCTGTCAGACGATGTTTCGCTAGAACTAGAACCCGAAGATGATGAAGAAGTTGTGCTGCTTGAACTTTCTTCCTTCTTTTCACCATCGATGTCATTCTTTTTATCTTCTACGGCTTTAAAAGATTCTTTATCACATTCTACAGGAGACTGCGATGGCGGTGGTGATTGTGGTTTGACGGAATCTATCTTATTTTCCACAACAGGAATATCTTTTTGCTTCTCCTCTAAAGAATTAACGGTTGAACATTCCATTGCTTCAGCGTTCTGTTCTGCCATTTCCTTATTCGATGCCATTCTTTCTGTGTCATATGATGCAGATCTTCTAACTTTAGCCGCAGCCGACTCGAGCTTCAGTCTTTTAGCTTCATGCGATTCTTCTTCACCTGCATCGCTAATAGACCGTTTGAGAATATTTGCCGCGTGTACCGGCTCAGGGGGCTTTGGTTCTGAAGTTGTAGTTTCCGTTTCAATCGTGCCATCTTTTTTGGGCTTTTTAGTGAATGGACCGTTCTTCCAATCCTCAATACAAGTAGAGAATACCTTACCAACTGATGCTGGTATAGGCTTACTTTCGTGTTGCTCTATGAACTTCAGAATCGAAGCGTGTATTCGATAGTGTAACTCTAGCACCTCTATACACAAGTGAGTTGGGGTATTATAATTTATCTTAAGAGGATAGGTAGCATCAGTTTCTTGTAAACATTTGACGGCTTTCATATAATAGTCTAAATACAGGGATGGCGGCTTGTTACGTTTTTCGGCCACTTTCCCTAGCATATAGAAGTTGAGCCAATTATCTTCACTGTCTTTTTCTGAATCTGAGCTAGTATTTAGTTCATTTATAACTGTAGCGAAGCATTTTTGTGTTGTGTCCAACATATCCTCTTTCTGTTTCTCCAAAGATTCGAAGTCTTCCATACTCAAGGATTCGCTTGCTTGTTTCAGTAACCGCGAGCAGAAAGAGTGGACTGTGTATACGAATAAGCCATATTCGATTAGCATATTGCAGTGTGTCGGATCAAGTTCCAAGGATCGCTTGAAACAACGTATAACAGATTTAGCTGGATTTAAATATTCACGTTCATTGTTGAGATTCTTGCAGGAATTCAGTATCGTGTCCAAATTAACAGCTTTTGACAAAGAAATTTTAGCCCAAGACTCTAAACGATCACTGTTCACAGCAACATCTAACATATTATACTGTACACTCAACTTCCCTTCTTCTTTCTTAAAATAGTAGTCTCCCAACAAAAAATATATGTCTCTCATTTTGTAAGGTATTAGAGGTGGAATATGTGGCAATTTATTATTAATTCCTCTGATATATTTTTCAATTTCAATGACATATTTTGATGGGTCACTTTCAGGGGGTAGCAAGGCGAGTATGCGATGGAATAACTGCTCGGTATCGTTTGATATGCCTGGCACTTTGCCTTCCAGGGCAGGCAATACTGGAGGTTTAAAAATCTCGTACAGTTGCTGTGCTCTTTTCCAATCTAGAGGATATGGACTTACATTATGATCAACTAAATATTTCAACTTATTTTTCCTTCCTGGATGTCCAAAGAGGCAATAGACACATTGCTCCATATATTGGCACACTTGCTCCAGAGATTTCGACAAGGATGGCGACCGCAATCTTGGAACTACTGTGTCGAGAATAAAGTAGAGCAGTTTGCCTTCAGATCTACAACACCAACCCCTAGTCCCTAACTGGTCATGAGCAATGAATAATACGAGTAGAGGATTAGGCACTTCATCACATGCCACTTTGCTTTTATCCAAAGTGCGAATGCGGCCTTGATCTTCCTCCCTTTGCAATATATAATGCATGATGATCCATGGAGTAACAGTGCCAAAAGGCATCTCAGTACCATTTGTCTCCACTTGATGCCCGATTATCCTAATGAGATCTTCCAGTCCTTGACTAAGTTCCTTCCGAGAGACGGCCTCCAAGGTCGCCAGGCCTTCTGTACTCAGTATATGTTCAATAGAGCAGAGTATTTTAACAACTGCTAATGTCCATTTATCATACTCCTGAGATCCTGTAGTGTACCTAAAGTAATGCTTCAAAGCTTCATGCAAACAGATTAAAGACCATTTCAAACATTCGTCTACTCTATTCAAAGCCCAGTAAGTATCTAATATGATTGATAACTGAACTGCAAAGTCCAATGACATTTCTTCCTCTTCACTTCTCGCCATATCCTTACAATGTTCAAAAGAGTCTGTCACAATAGTAAGCACTTCTTCATAGTTTTCCCTTTCATATAACTCCATGACTGTAGACAATTTTTTATTTCTTTCAAGGAATTTTATTCCTGCTAAAATCTCTTTTTCGTTAATGACTGGTTTAAATGTGAAATTAATAATGTTTAAACTGTATGTTTCGTGATATTCACCCATAGCATCAAATTCATACTGCAACTGATAGAAACAGTCTAAAGCGAATTCATTGCATTTGTTCAACATATGAATATGGAGTTTCATCCAAAGAAATCTTAAAGTTAGTTCTAAACAGTCTGTGCTTACAAATATATGAGGTTTCAGATTTAATATTATGCCAATCGCTTCAATCACACTTAAATCGTGTTTTTGTTTATCAGTCTCATCGGAGGGTATCGGACACAAAAGTTTTTTATTCACAGTGAACTCTTCAATAAGTATGCTGACTGTTGTATAATGCAATAATTCATTATGATTTTCACTCATACATGTTGGAGGGTCAACATGTTTCATATAACAGGTATTTGCTTGAATAAATACATCAGGGAGACCCTCCGGCCACTTATCTCTCCATTTTCCAGCAAGAACACTTAAATAGTCTTTTAAAATGTCAATTATGTCTCTTTTGTTTTCTGAATACTTCTGAATAAAAATTTTTACATCTTTTTGTTCATTTTCTGTTCCAAAATACTCTTTTTGTTTATCCTCAGTTTTATCTTTTTCCTCAAATAATTTGTCTAAATCAGCTATGTCTGGTGAAGTGTCTCGAGTTTGACTTTCTTTTTTTTCTACCATATCTGGAGCCAAACAAATAGGTACCATTTTTCTTAATGTTTCATAGATGTTATCATTTTGTTCTTCTTTAGCAACTTGTTTTTTTCGCCCCGACCTCCGCTTATTACACCATTCCCACTGTTGAAGGAAGCTGAGGGCACTGCCCCGTCGTCTCACAGGGTTCTTTTTGGGTACTTTAGGTTCCGGTAATTCAATTGCGGTATCTTCTGCTGTAACTGCTGGTGCTACTTCAACATCACTCTCAACCTTCTCAGTGTCTACAGGTTTATCCTTATCAGATAAATCATTGTTCTCATTCTCTGATACAATTTCTATGATCTTTTCAGTGTCTGTATTCTCTTCTGTATTTTCTACTACTTCTTCTTCTTTAGGCTCTTCACATACTTCCATAGGTTCCACATTTTCCTCCTTCTCAAATATCAATTCTAACGGACAAGCATGACTGTAACAATTATCCGTCATGTATTGATGCATGTGTACTAGTGACTCTCCAACAGATTTCCAACTCAACTTGGAAATTGGCTTCTCTAACTTTAACTCTGGTAACACATATTGAACCTGCTCAGATCTCTGCTGCTTGAGAAATGATTCATGAATGTCATCTGCCTCTTTTAATAGTATGTCAGCTTTTTTCTCATCAAATGGCTCATCATCCTTTTCATTCCACTTGTAAATCGGATTTAGATATTCCATAAAATCACGAATGTATGGGTAAACAGTAAAAATATGTTTTCTATAAGCAAGACCTCTCAAATAGCCTGGATCTAACTGTAGCGCATCATAAATAGTAGATATACATTCTTCTTTACATCCTAAGCCTAATAAAAGCATGACAATTTTGTCTATACATGGCCAATGGCGAGGATTGCGCTCGGTACCGCGTTGAAACGAGTGTAGTGCCATTTCGTAGCGTTTGCCGCGCAAGCAGAGTAACCCGAGGCGATGCCAGAGGGTTACGTCGGTATCGTCAAGCTCAGATGCCGCACAATATGCTTCTATCGCGGCGTCAACGTCGCCTGATGTGGTTAACATAGATGCTAAGTTCTTGTAGGACAAATACTTTACATTGAACAAAGGCCCGGGTACTTTCTCGCCTTGCACAGGTTTCTTGATGTCATAAAGCAGTTCTGTGTCTAAAAGATCTTTCAATAATTGTGTGGCTTCTTTTAAATTTCCTTTTCTTTGAAGTTCAAGAGCTTTAGCGTACTGCTGCAATGCTATTTGTTCTAACGCCTCTCTCGTTACTTCCTCCTCAGATCCACTCTCCTCCTCTGACTCCTCGTTCAATGCGGATATTTTAATCATATTATTAACTTTAATTACATAAACAAAACAATTACAAATATTTATCAAGCCTCCAAGCCGGGCTCGGATGGGCTCGGATGTTATCCCTTTGTTTGACAGTTTGACATTTGACAGTTGTTTTGCAAAGGTAGCTATGATTATTTATAAGTTCAGCGTCTTTTTTGAATCACGTTATGTTTGTATTGAAAAGACATGTAGAGTAACATAGGGTAAGGCAGAAATCGATTACGTATATCTGAATTAATATAACCTACTATACTCAACAAACACAGTTTTTCGAGAACTTTTCTATTACAAAATTGATAACGAAAATATGAATCCGGAAGCAGCCATCCCTCTAGTGGTGCATAGACTCATTTCATTATATTTATGTATAATTGTCAAATTTGTTGAACAAATGTCAATTAAATTAGGTTATGGTGTTTTGCAATATATTATTATAATCACCTAAATGAAAATTATTCTCTTCCTAAGACGAAAAACGTAAAATTAATCATGTTTTCTCAACACTCAAGTTTGAAACGTACCTGGCCAATGATTATACAGATCGCCGAAGCTCACAGGAAACCCCTGTGGCTCCCCGTAGCAAAAAGCAAAATTTATCGTATTCCTAAACGTCCCGTAATTCCCAGAGAAGAGGTCTTAGAGCTTATACGTTTACATAACAACTACAGAACTCAAATGCGAGCTATTAGACGATTTTACTACGAAGATATGATCAAAGAGCAAGCGTCGCGACAAAGTGCTAGTTCAGAGATGTCGCAGCGTATAGAAGCTGAGGAATGGACACAGTGCGTCGAGCTGAACGACAAGTGGAACGCCCAAGTCGCTAAAGAACGCGAGGAGAGAAGGAAGGTGGAGGTGCAAGCATTAGAAGAACATGTTTTGAAGAGAATAGAGGAAGTAGATTTGAAACTTAAGAAGAGGATCGCCAAAGCTACTGCAGAAGTTAAACGAGAGAAGGTAATGGACTCTATAAATACTAGGGTTTATTTTCAATAGGGAGGATGCTTAAATCTAAAGTAGTGATGAATATACAAAGTGTTGTGCCTGATGGGGATGGTATACAAGGCTCAAATGTAAGGTAGGTTACCTATGCATCTGTACCCTCATCATCATTTTAGCATCAGTCCCGGTAGCATTTGAAACTCATATCTGAGTCTGGGGTCTGCTTTCCAGTTTCAATTTTCTACTCTGTATGGATTTGGACATCCAAGTGCAGATTTTGCATGAAACCAGAATTCTTCTTTTATTTAAAATGTATCTAAACATAAAATGTTCTTTGGTATGTATTTTAGGACTCAACTTGTTTGAAGAGTTTTGATGTTAATACCTTTTTTTTTTTTTCAGGAACTAAGTGTCACATTCATCACTCCAGAAACCTTAGACTCAGCAATAGACCATGCTCTAGCCAACCCCACAGACTACAACTATGCTATTGACCTGAAAGGCAATATTTATCCCGGTAGAGATGTGCAGATTGAGCTACACAAAGAAGAGAAAATGGCACGTGTAAATGCTTAAAAGAACTCCAAATATAGATTATTTTATTATTAGTTAATGAATACTTTTATTGAAAGGAACCTAATTTTAATGTGTTCATCGCAGTTGCACTTGCACCCCAGCTTACGCATTGAAACCCGTTGTCCACTCCCCCAATCTTTAAGTTTTATGGAAGTGACTATGAAGTATCCAATTACTATCTATAAATTAATCTCCAGGCAATTATCACATGAATCTCTTCCCAAAAATGAAAATCTAACTATTACAATGAAATCAATTACAATCTAACATATTATTGTATTCGCATGTCTGACTGATCGCGATCCTCCTATGTCTGCTCACAGTGCCCCAGATAGAAACAATAAGTTAGTGATTCTTATTAGGCTTCACCTTCACCCATCTGTTTAATGGAAAAATTCGTGATTTAACTAAAATTCTTTTTTATTAAACAGTGTCATGTCATGAGTTTACCAAATAAATTTAATACCAACGGAAAGTACAACGCTGATAGAATATACAAACATTGGGTTGCCTATTAGTAGTAGTAAGTTAGCATAGCTACTAGGTTGGCAGGTATCAACAAATATTTCGAGTTTACTAATTTTCACCGATTTTTTAATAAGTAAATGTTTATCAAAAAATTTGGATTGAATAACGATTTTAATAAATAGTTTGGGTAGGATTTTTTTAGGCAACCCACCCGCAATATATTATTTAATATATTCAATTTGATATGAAAAACCTTTTATCCATTAAACAGATAAGTGAAGGTCGTTCAATTACGTATCTTAGGCTATTTGGCCTATACGGTTTATAAAGAAGCGACTATCGTCTGCCTACAAGCCCTAAAAAAAAGCACAGAACATAGGACTAAGATAAAATAAAACCAACATATTTTTATACTAATATTTACTAAACCGACATATCTTGGAACATGGTTTCCCAGTTGGGGACTAGATGCAGCTTGTGTTGTAACGAGCCCAGTGCGACAAGGTTCGCAGACCGTGATTCGTCGTCCGTTCCCACTGATACCACTTCCTGGTGGAATGCTGCCTTGGTGCCCATGCAAACCTAGTGCCACAGAAAGAAAATCATCAATATATACATTAGTCACTGATTATTATAGCTTATGTTAGTCTCGGTCGCATCTGAGGCCTTCACCTCAGTCTCAGAGTCCACTTTTCCAGTCTAACTGCGATTCCGATCAGTTCCTAATTCCAATTCCTTGAAGCAACTGTCACCTGACCTCCAATCATTGGCAATATCGAAGTTCTGAAGTGGCTTCTTAAAAGGCAAGCCGATGGATACCTTGGAGTATGAATGTAAACATCTCTACCACGGCTTCCCTTCGCAAAGCAAGCTGGCAGGAATCGTGTTGTAAGGACTACTGCTACTGCTGTAATTAGACCAGTCGTCAGACTACTTTTAGGACTCAACTGTCTGCAACGTCTGCCATAGATGTTCGCATGGCAACCGGGCTTAACGTGCTCATCGAGGCACATGCTAAATCGAAATAATTCAATATTCAAGATGTGTCTTGAGCCGACAACGCGATGGTCCCCTAAGAGTAATACTCTGAACAGCTGAGCTACCTGGAAACATTCAAGAAACCCGAAGACAGCAACCAAGTGAGTACATTAATTTTCATATCGCGATGCAGGACGAGTCACAACGTAGTTCTGCTTGTCTCCGCTAGATGGCGCTAGGTGTATATAGCGTCACTACAGGTCTTACCTCGAACATTGTATCGCCGATAACCAGACTGACGCGACCGGACCGATGTATCCGCAACTTGCCAATACGACCCTCTTCTAATTCTGCCAAACGACATCTTGTGTCAACCTGCGCAAAAAGTAAAGTTTATTTTAATAACGTGACAATGTATAATACCCTAAATTTTAGTAAGCGGTCATAACCCGTGATTGCTTGCAACATCAAATGTTTAAAATACAGAAAATAGTTTATGCATCGAGATTATATGCGGATGTCAAAGGAGTTTATTCTTCATCCTAGCGTTAATCCCTGTCGCATCCGTAGCTTTCAACTTGGAGTCTGGACTCCGCCTTACCAGTCCAACTGCAGACTTGGCTGAGCTTCGATATTTTCCAATATAAACCAAAGGCGATATCGAAGCATTGCAGTTGGACCAGTTGTTGGATTTTTGAGGGCTCCAACTACCCGTTACGACTGCCATAGATGTTCGTATAGCAACCGGGACCGATGGGTTTACGTGCTCTCCGAGGCACGACGATACAAATATTTACCACGGAAGCTCTCAGTTTAGCTGTTAGGGGAGTTTATTGACAAGGAAAAAATCAAACCTCAAAACTGATAAAAGATGTTTGTTTGAAATGTAAAGGTGTCATTTTTTATTTATTCATTTACATACATACGCTCCCGCCTATTTCCCTCCGAGGTAGGCAGAGAACAGCCCGCCATTTGAGTCTATCCTTAAATACTTCAGGAGCTTCCTCTACTGTTGAATAATACTTTCACGCAAGCCCGCCAGTTTCGAGTACTTTTGACATACCCTTTTTAATTTAAATCAATAGTAATAGCACAAAATAACACTGTTCATGCAAGGTTTATACACGTGCTATAAAACTTTCATTTAGTTTTACAACACAAGTTAGAATTTCTTGGAAGTTGTTTCCAAAGATGCTACTATGGAAAATCACTTACAGGTTTCTCCTGTTTGGTTTCTCCAGTGGATGTGGAGGGCTCGTCGTCGTTAATTCTGCGCCTTGGACCCTCGTCTTCCATTCTGCCACCTCTACCCGGTAGCGAATCTGGTAGCTAACACAAAAGTATTTTAAATAAACGTAAAATAATTTTGTTTCTACTTGCCAGCCAGCAAGATGCAAGATGTTTTATTTTTGTAGCATGGAGGTAAGTTGACAAAAGTTGTAGAATACACACGAACGATTTTGCAAACTACCTTCACATTAAGAGAAATTTTATTTTTAATCCTCGAGAACGTTTGATTTATATTTTATGTGTTATTTATTATTGTATAGAAGATTATACTATATGTGGCAGGAAAATATACACTTAACAGTTTACTGCCCGACACGGGTACGTCGTGATGACTAGGTGAGCTCACACTGCCGCCATACTATATAATGAGCTTGATATGAATAGACCGTCGGTACTGCTTTCAAGACCCACTAAAGCCACTAGCTACTATCGCATTGGGCATATAGTAAACTCCCTTATATAACCGGATGATGTCCCGAGTCCTTTTGCTGGTAGATAACAAGTAATGTCTCAATCAACTTTTCTCTCAGTTTGGAACTGAACACACCTCTCGTTGCAGCGACTCCCTAATGTAGTCATAATGATTGACGGATGACATGAAGTCCCAAAAAATATCTGCGGCAAGTCGTACAATAAAGGACCTGTTATAACGAAACAGCTCTGAATTTAAAACGAACCTGCAGCAATATAAGTGTTGGCTGTTCGCTCTTCACCAACTTCATAACATCGGTGTGATCGAACAACTCCTTCACATCCAGCATGGGAGGTTTCATATCTATCTCACTCCCTGAAACCAAATTGCGACAGTAAAAAAACTGTCTTAAAAATAAGCCCCATCACCATAGCTACCACGAAATTTAAAATTTGCTTATAAAAGGAAGTAGAATGGAGCTATAGGGTGTATGGCTCATCTATCTCCTCGCTCATAGAAACATCGTGTTGGGCCCCACTGATCCAATATTTCGATCAGAATTTACCGGCTCGAAGGACCATATGTAAAACATGGCCCTTCGAGCCGGTAAAATATTTTATTGGTCATTTAAATAAGCATTAAAGCGATAACATCCATATTATGAGCGATACAATTCTGTCTTAAATGTATACATTTTACATTTATCCTTTTGCAGCATCAATGTGAATAATAGCCAAGTAGACATTCATTTTCCAATTGATAAAAAGCTAAAGCGTAAATTTACCCTCAAATACATTAGCCACCGGCTACAAAAATAAATACCGAGATATGACGCTTAATAAACTAACTAAATAATAATAGGAGATTGAATAAATCACTTGTACTGTTCCACATTATTTAATTTTTCAACATTACCGATTTCGCCTCACGGCTTCCTTTAACATTGTTGGTTCAATCAAAGTCAAGTGATTTATTCAATATGTATGATAACTTCCACCAAGTGCAAACGATCAACAGTGTAAATAAATAGTCTGTATAATAATAAGCAATCATTCCGAGTACACAACAGATGCATCGAAATTCCTAAAACGAGTAAGTATATGTTGCTGTAATTGTAGCCACTCCGGCAAGCCAAACGAAACAGTTCGCTCGACGATGCTGAGCTGCAGAAAAATACAAGGCGTCGAACCCAAAGTTATACAACACTGTTTTAGTGTACCATAAGTCTGAGATATTTTGAGGTTTATCCACACGCGTAAGTTTCACCCACAATTCAGCACAGTTTGTAGAGAAATCGCATGGTGTTTCGTAAACAAACCTGTGCAGACTAAACTGTGGTAAAGCTGGTGCGTGTGGTATGCCCTTCATCGAGATAGACATATAAACTGCAAGGGACTACCGGCGGTACAGGGACAAATTCTAGCACAGGCTTCTGGTATTGGGAAGTCAGACAGCAGGCACTCTCGATGAGTTAGTCAGCCAGTCCATCAAAATTAGATATCTGAGTTTCTCTAACCTTTGAATTAGTTTCGTAGCATTTACAATTCATACTAATATTATAATTGCGAAAGTAACTCCGTCTGTATTTTACGCTTTCACACCTAAACTAAGGAATCAATTTTGATGAAATTTCGTATAGAGGTAGATTAGACTTTGAGAAAGAACATAGGCTTTGTTTTGTCGCGATAACCGACATCCAAGCAGGCGGAGCCACGGGCAAAAGCTTGTTTATTATAAATTAAAATTGGAAAGGGAACCCTGCATGTAGGTATGTCTATTATAAGTTTCTAACTTAAACCATGGCATAAAATAGTATAAGCCCAATTTCCAGTTTGTATAACTATGGGTACCACTGAAATAGGATTAGTACCGCAGTCAGGGTCTTCTGGCTCCTTCTTGATGATCAGCTCCTGTTTTACCTTCACTGTGGGCATAACCTGGGACGAGCCTATAAACAGAACGCAATGTTAGATACGACTTTACCCATCGTTCTTCATCTTAATGTTAATCCCAGTCGCATACCAAACTTTCACCTCAGAGTCTGGGGTCTACTTCACCAGCCTGACTGCGGATTTGGCTGAACTTCGATATTTTACGTGAAGCGACTGCCATCTGACCTTCACAACCCATTGGCGATATCGAAGCATTGCAATTAGACCAGTTGATGGATTTTTAGGGCTTCAACTACCCGTAACCACTGCCATAGATGTTCGTATGGCATCCGGGACCAACGGCCTAATGTGCTCTTGGAGGCACGACCAGACTAATGCCAGGCGCAATTTCCAGTTTGTATTGCTATGGGTACCACTTATATATGTTTAGTACCACGGTCGGGGTCTTGCAGCTCCTTCTTGATGAACTCCTGTTTTACCTTCACTGGGGGCTTAACTTGGGATTCCTGGGACCAGCCTACAAAGAGAACGCAATGTTAGATACTCTGAACGCAGTTGCGGCAGCCATCATTCTGTTGCAGCATAAATGAGAATGTAGAAAATTTATATGCCTATACAGATAAAAAGCATAAATGTGCATCTGTTGCCTTGCCATTCACCAGCTATAACGTAACCGAAAACATAGTCTAAATTTTGTGGATATACAACTGTAAGTACCAGCTGCAAGTGGTGATAATTTTCGAAAAGGAAGCTAGTGGAAAATACCATGAATGTATGGCATTTTGGGCATTTTGAAAAGTAAAGATAACATCTCTACCACAGGTTCCTTTTGCGAAGCAATCCGGTAGGAATTGGTTATAGGAACCCCTCACTACTGGTATGTACAGTACTATACTACAGTATAAGTAAATTAACTTAACTTAAATTAAGAGTTTAGAACTTAAGAAAAAATTATAACACTAACACCAATCAGAAATGGAAAGGCTTACAAATATTAATAGTGTAACAACTATTAAATTTTTGAGTTGTTACACTATTAACAATTAAAAGAGTTACAACTCAATAGAAATATTCAAGATAGTAAATATTCTGGTGAGTGTTACACTATTAATTGGCATGACCATGTTAATCAATAAATCTCAACAATGAACTAATTGGATTTCGAAAATTTTGATAATTGCATTTTACTGTTAAAATACAAAGACTGAATTTGCATGTTTACTGCCAACTGAGTTATTTTGATCTATTCAATTATTTATTCTGGTCTATTTGAATAATGTATATTGAATAATGTAGGCCTTAACGCGACACTATTTCGAAACGTCCTTGATACACGCTCGCCCGCGCGCGCGTCGAACAACGGCGAATGAGCCCCCGCGCTCCGCACGGCCAGTGAGTCATGCGCACGCGAAGTGATGACACGCACGTACACGAGCACGATCCGCATTCGCTGCGGGTGTCGGAGCCCTATGTATTGTTTCCCTGTGTCGTGTCATATTATCATTAAAGTGTGCGCATTCTAACGGCATATGTGTATTTATTTACAGGCCTATTTTATTTTTTGTTTCAGCCAAATTATATGCAAATATTATGAAGCAGCGGACTACAATATTTAAAAGAACGTTTCGTGTTCCTTAATGACACACATTCGAAGTCCGTCGTCAGTAACATTGCAATTGTCCACACCCTCCCATTCCACAACTTTTTATGACAAGTCCTTCACTGTCCAGGCTGTAAGGTTGTGGAATGCCTTTCCTGTAACCATTAGACGCGCACAATCTTTGGCCACTTTCAGAAAAATGGTAAAGGAACATTATCTGAGTTCCTTGTGACTTTGCCATGTGGCGTTGTGTAGGTATGCACTTGCTGTGTGTATATTGAATATTTGTGTATAAGTAACATATGTATGTGTACATTTATGTAAAAAATTATAAAAATTGAATGTAAGTATGTACTTAGGTTTATGTAAATTACTATTGGATTATATATGTATATATGTGTGTATGTGTATATATTTTTAAGTTTGTGACTACATTAATAACTGCCCGTAAGTTATTATTGGTAAAATAATTAAAACATGTCCATCCAAAGGTTGCCTGGAAGAGATCGCTTGTAGCGATAAGGCCGCCATTTGTAAATTTTTTCATAATGTTGTCCGTACATGTACTTTAATTCATTGGTGTACAATAAAGATTTATCTTATCTTACAATAGGCCAATTGAATGATTTATTAAGCCATTAGTTAGGTGCTTCATTTTTTTATGAAGGAATTATATTCTCATTTACAATGAACAAAAGAAGTTTTTATGGACACAAAATATAATTAAAAATCACTCACATCCTTCATCCATTGGCAGTCTGATTGGTGCGTCATTCACCTTAACATTCCTGAAGTCCTCAGATCTGGTATCGTCCTCCAAGCTGCCTGCCTCACCCATGACTGTCTTGATTTTCTGTTCTTCTAACTCTTTGTCTATCTGTAAGATTTGTATTTATTTAAGATCTGAATATTTATATAAACAGCCTCTATGGCGTGGCGGCAGCCATGTGGTCGATTAAGATAGGAAAAACCGCTACATTCAACTGTATAAATGGAGGCAATAAAAGCCCTAAAAAGACTTAAGGATGCAGGATATATAACCAGCATACCGACAAGTTACACAAAAATGGGGATAACACCTGATGTTCGGGAACTACTAGAAATGAGGTCTGACAAACAACAGCCCAAACTAGTACTTCATAGGAATTACAAGGTGACAATTCCTACTAGACAGGAATGGAAACAAGGTCTCAGAACCAATCAAGGTAAAAGACAAATCTGGTACACCGATGGCTCCAAGACGCTAGATGGCACAGGAGCAGGAGTACACGCAGAAGACTGCGACATAAGCGTTAGTCTAGGCAAATACGCCTCCGTGTTCCAAACGGAGGTGTACGCTATAATAGAATGCGCTCAGAAGATTATAAATAGAAATACCCATGAAAAGGAAATTTATATTCTCAGTGACAGCCAAGCAGCCATTAAAGCGCTAAGCTCTCCAAAGGTAAATTCAGAAATAGCACTGAATTGCCTAAATAAGGTTGGCAGAGCCAACAAACTGAGGCTCATCTGGGTCCCCGGCCATGAGGGGATAGAAGGGAATGAGAAAGCAGATCATCTAGCCAGACAAGGATCTGCAAAAATACCCATAGGTCCAGAACCATTTGTTGGACTCCCTGAAGCCACACTAAAGAGGGCTATTACAGAACAGGCCAAGAATAGGCAGCTTAAAGAATGGAAGACCAGACCAGGCCTAACACATTCTAAAGAATTCATAAGTAATGAATTAGGAAGGCTGAGCAATAAAATAATTAATCTCAGCAGGGACAAAATCCGGAAAATAATAGGAGCGTTCACTGGCCACTACTGCACAAAGTACACCTTGAGCAAGATTGGTATCATGAACGACGCAAAATGCAGACACTGCGAGGAGGGCGATGAAACGATGAAACACATACTGTGCGAGTGCCACGCCTTAGGAAGACATCGCATGCATCTTCTCGGGAAGGGCTATCCAAAACCAGAGGATTACAGGCATCTACAATTAAGAGGAATAGCCACCTTAATAGAGAGGGCTATCCCTCCTCAAACGTAGGGGCCAGGTTGGGGTTGACACAAAGGATCCAATAGGGTCAAAGTGTCCGCGATAGCTCAAAAGCACGCACCCCTATAACAAGATAAGATAAGATAAGATAGGAAAAAGTGAATCGCTCAGGTGGGACTCGAACCCACAATCTTTCCCTTACAGGGGGAATGCTCTGACCACTGAGCCACCGAGTCCCACCTAAGCGATTCACTTTTTCCTATCTTAATCGATTTGAAAAGTTAGCATAGTAAATGCTTCAAAATTTCATTCAGCCATGTGGTCGCTACGCAGGAGGCGAGGGTGCGATCCCCGCTCAGTCCTTTGTATGCATGAATATGTATATTTGCATTGGTCTGGATGTTTCTAGCTTCTAAAAAAAAGTATCTAAGTAGTTCTAGAATGTGGATAACATTCTAGATTCCATAACACAAGCTAATTAAGCTATTCTTACCATTAGCATTGTGTAAAATGTTGTGGAATATACAAGTTGCCTCAACTTGTGTATACCGCAATTCTAAATGGCACTACATATTATTATGTTTATACATACAGACATACATTCGTCTTTAGAGGTCTATTAACACCCACATTTAGCCAACTATGATTTTTGGTCCCTCCTACCTTTACTTTCTTTTTTGCTTTCTAGGTGGCACTTAGTCATGAGCTGATTATTTACTGCCAGGTGAAGAACAGCCCTGTCCCATAGTTACCTTCTAGGACACCCACAGAATGAGATAAGGTGGCCCTGTTCTACTTAACCAAGAGCCAGCTTTTCATTATTACAGTTGTAAATGTATGTTAATCCCATACGTTGATTATTCCATTCTAGTAAAGTTGTGCCAGTTATCTACGGGGGCAGCCAATTTTACTGTGGCATAGGTTAGTTAATTGTAAGTGTTTCATGAACAGATTTTACTCCAGTGCGTTTTTCCCGTCTTCACTACAGAATAAAATATGTGCTAAAACTTTTTGTTGAGGATAAGGAATCTGCCTTAAAGATCAAAAGGACCCAAGATCGAATCCTGACCATTGCACTACTAATGTAAACAAGTTATCTAGTTTATCTAGAAGCGTTCCTTTTAAGTGTTTTTTTTTCATTACTAGTATTGTTATTTCACTTGCCTTAATAACATCTTTTACTCTAATGGTAGGCCTTTGCATAGACTGTACATTATCTGTATCCCTATTATAATATGGGGCCCGGGATGAATGCCGCTCAGCACTACCCAAACCTGCAAAAAATTGTAAAAATACATTTGGTTTAATAACTCAATTGCCACACCATCCACAGGGGGCTTTGGCCTTATAAAGCCTGTACAGAAATTAAATGCTCATCTACTATGCTAGTCAGAGTTCACAGAGATTGCCAAAAGACAAAAAATACAAAAGAAATACACGCTGTTGGAGTCATTACCTTCTGAGAATACTCCACTAGACTTAATAATATTAGGGCCATTTCTGAAATTCTTGTTTCTGTCGTTTCTCCTGTCCTTTCTGTCTTTGTCTTCTTTCTTTTGGTTATTCTGTTTTATGGATGGCCTGAAACATTCACATATATGTGTTGTAAGAATATTTTCTGTAAATTAGTGAGCTGAGAGTTGGTGCGACAACTAAAACCATTGGATTGGATAGGAACTCTTTTGTCCACACTTAGCCTCCTTTTTGGGACATTGTGTGAGAAGAAGCAAGTACAACTATAACTCTATGATATGTTTAGTATATTACATAAGTAAGTACATACAATAAGACCTGTATTATATTGTGGTGCAATTCATTCACATGTGTTGTAAGGATATTTTCTGTTAATAAGTGAGCTGTAAATTATGTGCCAGAGATTGCCATTACAACTACAACTCACAAGTATGCATAGAGTTATACTATATGAGTAAGTACATACAATATTATCTTCACTTTATTGCATCATGTTGTTTCTAAGTAAAGCAACTTATGAATACACATACGCTCTTATCATTTTTCGCAATACAATACATACATTGTGCTGTGCCCGACAGGGTCCATAATTGTAACGTAATATTATTTAAATCTAACAACTGTATCACATTATGGAATGCAATAAATGTATTGAGTATTGAAAAATATTATTATTATATTACCCCTTGTTTTTGTTCCTAGTCACGTTCAAATTAGGTGTGAAAACTTTTTTACTAGCTTTAATGCCTCCTAACGTAAGGTCTCGTGGAGCTTTGAATGATGCTAGCCTCTGCATCGGGTCAGGGCCTAGGCCATTTGTTTTTGAAGACTTATCTTCAGACATTTTATAACGATAACGATAGGATTATATCTAATTTAAACACGTGTTCCTTTCCTCGCGGAGGAGAGTAAATTATATTTCACAGCTTCAACATTTGTTTTGAAACTAAAATGTCTAAGTTTGACGTTGCGACTGCGTGACAATTTTGACTTTTGCTTTGACGTCCGACACCGGTTTTCGCTGGTTTTCGCTTCCTTCAAAAATAGAGAAGCACTACGAGAAGCACAAGCACCACATGTAATGTGTAACAATGTTACGATTTCAAAAACGTTAATTTCGTAAGTGTTCAAAAAAAGAGGTACTTAACTTGTAGCACTGATAGATAAAAGTATTTAAATTATTATGAATTTATATCACCTATAAGTTTAGTGGAAATCAGAAGGCCTTGTAACTAGCTAAATTGACATCACTATTTTTTTAAAAAGGCAATATATTATTTCATAATCTGTCTCTGTCATTCATTGTAACTGAATTTTATCGTTTGATTTTGATTTGGTTTGTTTGATCAAAATTCAATTCAATTGCATAACTGCAACTGCTTTTATCCTATGTTTGGATCAGTTACTTTTACTGAGAGAGATTGTGTTTTGCTTGGAATAAGATATACTTAGCGTTATGGCAGAATCGCTATTTGATATTTTTGGTGACCACCTCACGAGACAGGCAGTTAAAAATGTTTCGCGCCAACCTTTATCCAATATAGGTAAGAAAAGAATGTTTGGATATGCTTTAAAAAGTAATTTTCACAACATTATATACATAAGATAACAATTTAATGTTAATCAGTGCAGATTTTGTCCTGATTCCTACACTGACAATTATATCAGTGTGGGTACTTTCCAAACAATACACTTATCAATATCTTTTTTCAGAAAATATGGGTAAGACAGTGTCAGCAGGTCCCATTAAACCTAACGAGCCAGTCAAGAAGTCGGAAGGCCTCAAGAAATCTTTTCTTTCCAACACCGGCAAAGCACTAGGCAATACACCAGGAAGAAATGTATTTACACCGAGAGCTGTTAATGTAGGCTCTATGATATACAGTGATGACAAAGGTGATAACGGAATTTGTGGAGAGGATGTTGAATTTCACAAACCTACAAACAAATATGGTGAGCTAGGAACACAACATTTTGTAATAAATAGATATTTTATGTTTAGGATTGTCAACATCAGGAATGGTGACCTCTATATAGTGGACCTCACCCTAGTGTTTTACCTTTGCTTGACCTGCCAAAAGATGAAATGAATATCAAAAGAAAAAAAAATTTAAAACCATAAATGTAATATTTGGTTTGATGGAAATTATATATTCCACACAATCTTATTGTGGCTTTCCTTCTGTTACAATAATTTGATTTAGATGGTAGTTTTATTACTGTGAATACTTAAAAATATTTTTTCTTATGCTACTAAGGTAAGAGACAAGCACCCTGTTCACCTGATGGAAAGTGGTTACCATGGCCTATGGACATGTGCAACACCAGGGGAGTCACACTTGTGCTGCTGACCCTGTAAAAAACATAGTTTCTGTGGGGTCAGTATAGAAGATGTGAATACTTAAAAATAGAGAATTTTTGATGGGTTGTTGGTGATTAGTTTTAAATGTAGAATTAGTCCTGATTGACATAATTACTGTATACCATAATATTTATCACAAATTTTTTACATTTTATAATTTAAAAAAGTATATTGATTTTTGGAATCATACATTTCTTCTGTTAACTGTACTAGTCTTTGTTAACTAAGTATTCTATTCCAAATGCTCTGCCTACAGATAATTATCACCGAGATCTATTTGATTATCTCCCAGTACCGGAGCCAGAAAACCTGAGGCAGTTCTCACCGCCGAACACACCCCCACCAGCAACTAAAAGATACAGCATGGAATTTAACTGCTCATATCAAGATGATTTTTATAAAGGTAAATACCTTGTAATTTTATTCTCTATTTCATTAATTATAGGAAATTTTCAATCTTTAATTCTTTTCATCCTGAGGCTGTAGACACAAAACTGGCTAAGTGTGAGTGAGACCTGTGCATAGAAGGTTCTGTACCATTCTAGTTTCTGCCCAGCTATCAGATTGAAGAGCCTGGTGACAGACAGTCATAATGAAGTCTTAGTAATAGGGTCCATTTTCACACTTTAGTTACAGAACCCTAAAATTGCATGAACTGATCAACATATTTTAATCTTTGGATGCCATTCAAGTTATGAAAATAATTAATATTACTAAACACAAAATAAAATCAATGAAATGGGGTTGCTGTTAAATGTCTTCAAAAATATTATAGCTTGTTTTTTTTACAGATGACTTCTCAATTGATAGCCTTCCTGACGATGATGATCTTGGTCTTCCAGATTTGTATTAAAAAGTTAAACTACTCTTTGGTATGCTATACATAGACTTAGGTGACCTGGTGTACTGCCACCAAATAATGTTTCTATTTTTTAATGCAGAATACTAAGCATGTAAGTTTGGTGAGGACATTATAATGTCAGACATTATAATGTTTGTTAATAAGCTTTGAAATTGTAATGTTTAAATTATAATTAAATTGATTCAGTATTATAGTTTTTTTTTTATGTTTTTAATTTGTAAAATCATTATAATACCTATCATAATGGCTGCTAGGATTCTAATCAAGGCAAGGCAAATGACTGATGGACACAACATCTGTCTACAAAATTTAGTGAGTAACAGCACAACAATTTATAAATTAAGTAGGGAATCTGATGGCTATAACTGAAATTTGTGTGTGGATAGGGCTCTTTTTCAGACATGGAGTCTACTGAAAACTAAATAATATCAAAACTCAACCGGGAAACAAACCAATCGAGGTGGCTATCCTCAGATAAAACAAGATTCAGAACTGAGTGTTTTTCTAGTATACAGGTATTAGATTGACATCTTATTAGTAAAGAGAAACATGTTATTTTTTTGTAAAAGTATACTTCCATTAATATGTACAACTTAGCAAAAATCTTAAACATTATTATAACAATATGGAGTGCCACAAACAGTTACTGCATACTGTTTATTCCACTTAACATCTCTAAATCTTCAAATAAATATACTTATTATAAAAGTTAATGACTTTTACAAATGTATTTTTAGACTGCTGGTTTGTGTTTTGGCTTCAACCAAAGACAATATTTATTATTTTTATCATATCAGGCCAGAGTATGATAAGTGTATTAGTTTCTTCTCTTTTTGCTGAAGCCCTTAGTTTTCAAAAAGTTATAAATCTTTGAACAATTCCTCTAATATGAATACTGTAAAGCCATTAACAATTAAAATAGACAAAACATTAAAAAAAATTAAACTATGTTAAATACTTTTTGCCTAAAAACTGAACTTTTTTCTCAAAAGCAGGTAATGTGATTAGAGTATCCTCCTTGTAAAAAGGGTTGAGCATTAGCTTGATGTATGCTTCGTACACATCAGTGAAGAAGTTTTTGATGCCATCTTCATTGCGAGCATCGTGGACCATTATAAAGCGCATCTGTTGGGGTATAACAAAAAACTTAATTAATTGACTTATTAATTACCCTACAGACAGTCAACAAACTTAATTATTTTCAAGTAGAATTTGTAACCTGTTATTAATGGAGTTAAAAAGCTAAGGGCAGCATATGTAATGGTAGCTACTATTCTTTGGACTGAACCCAAGCTTACCATCAAGCCGGGTACAGTCAATTTGACAACCTAAATACAAAAAGAAAATTTCCCATAATATTTTGTTGCATGCCTTGCATTGTTTTATGGATATTGTAGATCATGCATGCATAAGCATTGTTACAGTATACAACAAATAAAAAGACTAATTTCACTTTTCTGAAAATAGAAATTAATATCACAAAATAATGCCTACCTGGCTGGCAGTGACAAATGCTGACACAAACCACTGGTTGAATTTGTCCACGGACTTCAAGTACGTGTTTGTTACTTTCCACATATGCTCGTCAACAAGATCCAAAGCTGCGTGAGCTATGAATTGATTCAAATGTCTGTTGTCTTCTTTCTGCAATAACATTGAAAAAAAAGACATCAGTGCAGTTTCACAGACCAAATGCAAGTTAATTAATATGGAAAGTGATATTTTATAACAGTTTTTCTAGTACCTTTGGTTCTTTAGTGACTGGAATGAAATCCATTTCAAAAATTGGATTGTCTGAGTGGCCTACTATTACAAAGTAGTACGTCCCTGACGCCATACTTCTGGCGTCTCAAATTATTCACCTTCTTATAGCAAAACAAAACAATAATAAGAGAAATTTAATGGGCAGTTGCGTGCGATAAATAGACTTCTGAAGTTCTGACAGCTGACAGACGTGAAACTTCGAAAAGATGACATTTATTGTCATTTGTCAAATTTCCATGTCATTTTATTTTTTGGGTTTTTATGAACTGGTGACTGGACCTTTAAGTCACATCATCATTTTTTGATGATGATGATAATATTGATAATGGATTGATGATATTAATGAAAATAATGATGATGACGATCAATGAGATAATTACTGCCTCAGTAAAGTTTTAGGAGATTTGGCTCGAAAACGAAAAGTCACAATTCACTAATATGCATTTTCCAACACTTGTGTACGTTGTCCAAGACGTTATGACTAAAAATCCACCACTTTTACACATAAAAATTCGGAAAATAAAATAGCACAATGATGTGCCACTCTTCCATAACCGCTCCCTTAAATCCAACCACACGTCCTAATCGTCCACCTTAAACCCGTGGAGGGCGCCGGCGGACACATGGAAACAAATTTACTGGCGTCGCTAACGTAGCTCTGGTACACTTGACATCGTCGTCTCGCTATTAATAATTATGTAGCACATTTTACTTGACATTGGCAAAATTGTGGCGATTTGCTGCAGAGGTCATTTTGAAGAAGTTGAATAAGTAGCGTATCTAGCTCGTGTAAGTCTATAAATATAACCGTGATTTTTATTATTCACTGACAATCGCCCGCAGCTCTGCGCGCGTAAGATTAAATTTAAATAGGTTTTCAGGAATTTTGTGTTCTGAAAATTTCATTTCATTTTTATTTTTGTTTCAACAGCGTGCGCAGTCCAAATATCCTTGCATTATAAAAACTAAACATTTAAAAATGTACAACTTAGAAAAGCGGGAAAGTTCATTTTCGAAAAAAGCGCGGGAAACTTCGGTTTGAGCGGGTGTTTTTTTTCTTTCGAAAATTTTAAAATTAATTTAAACGTGTAAAATAATTAGATTGGTTTGAAAATTTGTATAGTTAATAACTTAGTAGTAATCTTCTTATATTCTGTGTAGTTTAGGTGTTTATTTGGTAAGTTTATTTATATTGTTTATTATATGGTAATCTCTTATAAGGTCAGGATCGTATGAACGATCCGCCTATAAATTTCATGGGGGATTTAAGCTCTGGCTTAAATCCCCCCGTGGCTAGTTACGTCACAATCGATCAAGGTATGGACACGGACGCATCCATTCAGGGTAGCGGTAGAGATACTGATAATTCAGTAACAGGTAATGACAGAAGCAGAAAACGTAGGCAACATAGGGTGTGCAAAAGTTGTCATAAAAAGAAAAAAAATAATAAAGGAGTAGTTAACCTGAAAGAGGATTCTAATGTTTGTAATGAAAATGAGTGCAACTGTCTATCTCTTCCATCTCACAATCCAACACACACTGAGGCTAAACCTGAAATAAATATTAATAGTACTGCACCAGTCAACCAGATTGAACCTATACAAATTGGTCGGAGAGAGTACATAGAAACTGATGCTGCACCTTACTTAGTCCATGTACAACGTAAAGCTGATATGGATAACAGCCCTACTAGTTTACATCCCATTACCTTTGGTAACTTTCTGAAGAAAAATAAATTTGAAAATATAGTTACAGGTTCTGTGAAAAGGATAGGACGAAATAAATGCACTGTTTCCTTCACAAATTTTATAAGTGCTAACAATTTTATTGACAAATGTAGTTCATTAGATAGTAATCTTAAGGCATTTCTGCCAACATTTAATATCACCAGAATGGGGCTTGTCCGTGGAGTCCCTGCTGACTGGTCACTTGATGAAATTTTAGATAACTTATCTGTCCCAATTGGCTGTGGGAAGATATTAAAAGTGAGACGGTTAAATTATAAGGTCTATGTAAATGGTACATACACATGGAAGCCCTCTCAGTCTGTTGTAATCACCCTTGATGGTCAAGTGTTACCCAAAAGGGTTTACATATGCTACAATGCTCTGCCAGTTGACATCTATGTTTATCCCACTATTCAGTGCTATCGATGCTGTCGTTACGGACATACCAAGAATCAGTGCCGGTCTGGCCAACCTAGATGTTACAAATGTGCTCAAAACCATTTAGGAGAAACATGTTCTGTTGAGCAAGATAATGCTTCATGTATTTGTTGCTCTGGAAGGCATTTTGCAATTAGTAAAAGTTGTCCTGAATTTCTAAGGCAAAAAGATATAAAGCATTCTATGGCTCATTCCTGTTTATCTTATGTAGAAGCATTAAAACTTCATCCACCAGTGTCAAAGTCATTTGCTGAGGTTTTGATTTCTAGTCCTTATAAATCTGCTCAACCATCCTCCCAATCTGGTCCTAATAACATTCCGACTTCTTACAAGAAAACGGTTTGGCAAAAGCCACGTGCTCCTGCGAAATTAACACAGGGTTACGATCAGGCAGCCCATAAAGCTATCCTTAGTGAGTTTCGATTTCCAATTCCAAATGATGGTTGCGGATTATCTCAATCAAAAGAGCCCGCACAGTCCCAGTTCCATCAAAGTGATGATCTAGATTGCATTGTTGACATGATTAAAAACCTTATTGGTATGTTAATTCATAAAAAAATTATAAAGCCGTCCCACGCCGACATCAATGACTTTGCAAACATTTCCCCAAACAATCAATACAGTAATGGACAGCATAATCCAGTGGAATTGCCGATCAGTAATTCCTAAAAAAACTGATCTTCTTCATCTTGTTAATAAGTTTAATCCCGTTATAATATCTCTATCAGAAACCTGGCTATTAAGTTGGCAATTATTTGGTATTAGAGGTTACACCAAAGAGTATATAATAGTTTAAGAGAAGGCACTACGAACAAGCTAGTTCAGCTGACTGGAATTGACCATTCATTCGTTCATCGGATTCCATTCCGCCGGGTAGAGACGGGCTAAGTGAATGCTTTAAAATAATCGCCTAATCAACAATTGATTAAATTAGCTATTTTATCGATTCCAACTAAATCGATTATTTGGCGGTCAAATCGATTATTCAATTTATGCCTTTCAAATTTTATGGGAAACTAATAAAAAAACATTCCGAATAAATATTCTCTTTATTTATCTAAAATTATTACACACAACTTTACATTCTGATAAGATGACATAAATCTAGGTGACAACAGATATTCCGTTTAGGGTCAATCCCCACTGAAAGAGCAGCAGCTGGCACCGGCTTTTTGAGATAAAATATTACAAACCATTTTAAATCCTATCCACGGGAGAAAAAGATCATAGTCATTTCACCCGCATCATTTCTGGTACAAAAGTCTGGACGCCGCTGGCGTTATTCAATAAGTTTCAACCTGTTTCAACGTATGTTGGTACTAAAAGTGGTAATGAAATATTTTATGACATGATATTTAGAAGTACATAACCAGCATGCAATACTTTCCTATAAAAATGTGAAACAATTAACAAACAGGATGGAATTTGACTTTTGGATATGTATCCGTAGCTGTAGCCATCATGGACAAGTCCAGGTATCTCAGTTCCCTGTCCCGAAGTTGGACTTTTTCGATTTAAATTTATACAATAAATACTCAGATTCTCAAATAGGAAATAGAGAAGGGAGGACTAAGTTAAGTTGCATGATTGAGCCAGCCATATGCTGTGCAGCACTAGTTTTCACCAGGAAAGTCATAATTATGATAAATAAGATTTACAATCACATGCCAGGTTATCAGTGAACTGCCTCAAACTTAATTCAAGTTGAATTATGGTTAATAAATGCATGCTATTATAATTTGAAAGATTTTTTGAGTGTAAATTACACTCATTAATATAAAACGAAATTCTATTATTAATATAATGTACATGGATTGACAATGCTTCATTTTTTAATATATTATGCTTGTCAAAATGATTCATATAACATAGGTATAGTGTATATGTATTTTTATACCACTGAGGTGGCAAACAAACACACGGCCCACCTGATGGAAAGTGGTTACCGTGGCCTATAGACGTGTGCAACACCAGGGGAGTCACACTCGTGCTGCCGACCCTGTAAATACAGATATTATGTGCCGTCAGTGTAAAAGTAGGAATAACCTTTGTTTTTCCCACTGACAGACCAGCTCAGGCCACCCTACTGAATTGCAGTTCTGTGGACATCGATAAATGATCCCTATTTCGTTGAAATTTGTTTACAATTATTATCTAATAATATCATACACATACATATATTCACGCCTGTGAATCCCCGAAGGGGTAGGCAGAGGTGTATTAACATCCACGTTTCGTCAATAGAATAGAGATATCAATATCAATTCAATCTTAATTAAGTACGTATAGTAGGCATTTAAATAATAATACTATTTATGTACAAAATTTGTCTGCCTAATGAAGGTGAGATATCCTGCAATTAAAGCTTAAAAAAGAAATGAAACATTTTATGATAATCGTGTCTCCTATGAATAAATGCATTTCATTTCATAGGTGCATGTCGTAAGGTTGCTTATATAGAGAAACAGACCGGTACGGGTAATATCGACGCGGTTGGTACAGGTTTAACTTACATATAGAAACATGTAAACCTGTCCTTTTGTCGTCTGATGATGAATTTACTACTTTTGGAAGATTATTACAAAAAAAAGAAAGAAGAACAGTTAGTATCTCTCGTTAACAGGTCAGTAAAACAATGTGAATCGTGTTCATTTATTGTAAAAGGATCTATGTTAATGTAATAAAGCTGAAAGGTTTGTTTATTCGTTTGAACGCGCTAATCTCAGGAACTACTGGTTCGAATTGAAAAATTCTTTTACATCTCTCATGTTCGGTAAGTAGGTCCTTATTACCCCCAAATGGGGCTAGTAAGTGACCAATTAGCGCTCTAGGGTAATAATGTAGCTATAAAAGCCCTAGGGCGGTAAGTAATTTAAAAAAAAAAAACACTTTACTCTTACAAAAAGTTCGCGTACATCTAACCGTCATACTGGCAATAGACATCATGCTTTCAGCCTAATGACAAAAGAGTTCGCTTCGCTATTCAGCCTTGTCTTCGTATGAGTTTAATAGGCATGAATTTTAAATATCGAACGGCGAAGCTCAATTACGTTCTTGAAAAAAATCATTAAAAAAAGAGATGAAAAAAGGCGGGAATGGAAAACTTTTATTATTAACATACCCAAGACAACAATCTCATAATACCGAATAACTTTTCACAACACCCTGAAATTGGCAAGTTGTGGCAACACACAGAAGCCATTCAACAAGAATTGAATTGAACATCCTCAAAAAAACACCTGTCCCTAAAATTTGAAAATTGTTCTCATTTCACTATAAATTTTAACTAATAAAACATTTTATTCTTGTAATGCTGGTTTTTCTACTTACCTCACAATCGAGATGTAAAGCAGAGTAGTTAGCTCGGGTGTAAGCATAAATTGCACCCTCGAACTATAGGCGCCCTCGCTGCGCTCGTGCGCCTAAATATCTCGGGCTGCAATTGATGCCTTACAGCCCTTGGCTACTAATCTACTATTTCTGTTGCATAGATAGATACATAGATAATTCTTTAATGCACGCCCTTAGATTTACATTAGGGCAAGAGGGTAGCATATATACAATTTAATGTACAATGGGCGGCTTTATCGCTGGAAGCGATTTCTTTCAGGCAACCTTCAATAGTCCGTTTATCGACAAAGGTTTCAGGCTATAGATCATCACGCTACTACTCAAGGGAGCGGAGCAGTGAGTGAGCTCAAAAGAGTAATATGAGGTTTCAAAATATGCCACGGGCAAAGCCGAGGAGGGTAAGAAAATGATATATTTATTAAATTTCAAACTACGTACTGCTATGTTCCTTTGAGCAGCAGCGTGATAATACATTTTCAATTCGATTCAGTATTTCCTGAAATAAGCACATTTAAATAAACTCTTCAGCTTTATAAAACTGAGTATAACGTATAGTATGGATTTCAACAAATAAAGAAATCAACAAGACATAGTTTTATAAAGAAATATAAAAACTGTCCACTGTGAAAACTCATTTACACAATCATATTTACATACTCCTCTCTAACCAGTGCAGGTAGCCTATATCGGTAACCTGTTTCTCTATGTAAGCACTCTAAAACTAATACTAAACTAAATAGATAGCTTAAGTAATATTGTTTCTCAGATTGCTTAACATGATAAAACATTTTGTAGATAAAAATTGTCGAAAAATTTCTGTCAGCTCTGAAACGGAATTGCCGTTTTGCAGCTGACGAGATGGCGATGACTTTTGAATGTAAATTATGAAGATCTATCTGAGGATCAGCAGCTCTTCAACTGTTCTTCTTCTTTCTTCTTTCGCGGGCTCTTTTTCCGCATGTGGTCCCTTTTAGTTGGGCCTTTTTGCGTGATTCAATACTGTTGTTAAACTGTTGTTAAAGCACGTACACGTAAAAGATCTACCAGACCAGCGCCTTGTATCCAAATATGACATCCTGAAATCATGGCAAAATGAAATATTTAGTATACTAATAGCACAGATAACATAATATAATTCTTAAACAGATACACAATCAGGAACAAAAATAGTTACACTCGTAACTTCAAAAAGCAATAAGGCGGTTTTTTAGTTTAGGAGTTATAACTAGGAGGCGACACTGTTTTGGCAAACGTTTTATAATTTTTGTATTAAAATTAACCTATCTTCTGCACTAATTGTAAAAGTGAGAGATATAATGCACTATACCGCTAGATGGCACAAAAATAAATAAATACTCGTAGCACGATTGTCACGAAATCTTTATTTCTTACATTACTAACGAGTTTTTTATGCTTACATGCTTACATTATCATGTGTAATATAAGTTCTGAAATAATTTAAGTAATTCTAAGTGAGCAGATAAGCGTTTTAACTTTTTTATTTCTTTTATTGGGTCTACTAGTGCCATCTATTTTTTTGATATTACTGAACATAATTTCTTCGAATAATTTTTTTTGTATATTCGTCTATGATAAATTTAAAAGTACCTCTTGATATGAAATTCCTAGTCATGGTTAAGTGTATTTTAAAATTTTAGTGTACAGTACTTTCTTTGGTGGTTTTCCTTGTCTGAACACTAAAATACTGGATTCACTAAATTGGAGTTTACGTCGTCCCACACAGATCTTATTGGCCTAACTCAGCCTCGCCTGCATGCCAGTAGTCGCTGATTAACAGACAGGGTACTGGAGCAGACTTTCTTCTCTTGGTTGGGAGGTATCAGGTGGTAGTCACTCCTATAAAAAGTCAAAATTAACTAATAAACGGAAAAGCAGGAGAGCAGACCCTGTGTTTCAAAGTGCAAGGTTTGGATACGACTGAGATTAGGACTCAGGTTAAGCAAATAGTTCACTAGTTCAATAACTACAATGGACTCACCGTCTGCGGTTGAGATATGGGGTTTGTCTTAAGACTCTTTTTTTTACTTTTTTTTATTCTAAAACTCATACACTGCTCACAAACGTTGATAATATACGTATTTACCTTTACCTTTCTTTATTTGGAATCTGACGAGATGGCGATGACTTATGAATCTAAATAATGAAGATTTTGTTTAAGGATCATCAGCTCTTTGACTGTTCTTAAAGCACGTACATGTATAAGATCTACCAGGCCAGCACCTTGTACCCAAATCTGACATCCTGAAATCATGGCAAAATGAAATATTTAGTATGCTTATATTATAAACTGTACGTTTATACATTATCTATGATAAATTTAAATCCATTTCTTGATACGAATTAGTCTAGTCGACAAATGCTTTTTAGGCCAACTTTTGCTGTCATTTTTGAGGTGTCTTACAATTGGAAACAGCATATAAAGGATTTAAAAACATAATGAAATGTAAGCACAAATTGATTCATTCCTTAATTTTCATATTTAATGTTTTATTATTTTGTTGATCCTTTTAGATAATGTTGATCTCTGGGGCTTGGCGGTAGTGAAGGCGCCGGCTACGCAGGAGGCACGGGTTCGACCCCAGCACAGTGCAAATATTTGTGTGCATGAATATGGGTATTTTTTATTTTATTTATTTATTGCAAACAATACAAGCTAACAGAGAAATTTGCATTGATGTGGTCGTGTCTTGGAGAGCACGTTAAGCCGTCCGTCCCGTCCGTACCATATAAACATGTATGGCAGTCGTTATGGGTAGTTGGAGCCCTAAAAAGTTCAACTACTTGTCTAACTGCAATGATTCGATATCGCCTTTTAGTTGTGGAGGTCAAATGGCAGTCGCTTTACGTTAAATATCGAAATATCGAAAAAAATATATAATACTAACTGTTGCCCGCAGCTCCGCCCGCGTGGATCTCGGTTAGCCAAAGCTTTTGAGCATTAAATTCGTCTCTCTACTCAACTCTACTCGACTTTCTATTCGCCTCTCCACTCGCCTCTATACTCGACTCTCTATTGTCTTCTCTACTTGACTCTTTGATCAACCAAATTTCAGGATATTTTTAAAATTGACAAAGTTACATTCCCAGGGCCTCTACCCACTTTTTGTGATAAAAGGTAGCCTATGGCCGTTTTCTAGCTCTAATCCATCTCAGTACCAAATTTCCTAAGGATATTTAAAAATAACAAACTTTAATTCTACTTTCATCCCCTATTTCCTCCTTAAACCCCCCTTTTCACGATAAAACGATAAAAGGTAGCCTATGTCCGTTCCCAAGCTCTAATCTGCATCTGTACCAAATTTCATCAGGATATCTTCAAAATTGACAATTTTACATTCCATTGCCCTAGTTACCCCCGCCGCCCCCCCCCCCCATCTACGTCCATTTTGTGATAAAAGGTAGCCTATGTCCGTTCCCTAGCTCTAGTCCATCTCTACCAAATTTCCTAAGGATATTTCAAAATAACAAACTTTCATACTATCTTTCATTCCCTACTAACCCTCCCCCCTTTAACCCCTTTGTCGCAATAAGAGGTAGCCATATCCGTTCTAATCTATCTCTGTACCAAATTTCATCAGGATATCTTTTAAAATGACAAACTTTCATCCCATAGCCGTATTCCCCCCTTCTACCCCCTTTTTCGCGATATAAGGTCTATAAGCAATTGTCGCACTTTAATTCACCTCTGTACTAAATTTCATCAAAATTACTTTCGCATTTATAACATTAAGTAAGCATGGATAATAAGCGGACACCAGATTCCGAAGTGAAAGCTTGGAAATGAAGAAAATGTTGATCTCTTAACTCTAGGAGGTTAGCTTGCACCATAGCGTCTTTCATTGGTTAGCAGATGCGTCAACTTACAAGTGTGGGTGGTTTGGCAAAAATATTGGTAAGGCCTTCTGCTTTTATAACAAAAAAAAAAATACAAATCAAATATTAACAATAAGTGTATTGATAAAATAAAACAAAGTATATATTATAAAATAAAGAAACAAAATAGATTATAAAATCCGACTCTTACTACATCAAAATGTGAGTCAGTATACCGAGAGTTCCATAAAAAAAAATAGATTCATGGTAACGAAATTACCTGCCTAAATTGATAAATGCATTGACTTTGTTTCAAAATGTTACAGACATGAATATTGGAAATCAGTACCCTAGCAAGAAAAACTATCGTAATTGTAACTATTATCAGCTCCATCATCAGACCCTGGTTAACATTGGAAGACAAATTATTTGTCAAGATGATTGAAATGAGCCTAAACCTAAAATTGTGTTGTTTCATTGTGAAGTTCCTCTAGCCACCTTCTAGCTTCATCATGAGATCAGCACCATATCATCAAAATATGGCATTGTCACATGATTTACACATTTTTGCCAAATTTCAGTTCAATCAGCAAATGGGAAGTGGGTCAAATCTAATTTGTACGATTTTATATCAAACATCGGGACAGGTTAAATGAAATAAAAGCTTGTAATAAATAAATTACATACCAATCGAATTGAGAACCTCCTCCATTTTGAAAGTCACTTAAAAATATGCTCATCATTTATTATCATCAGGGAACTTGGGCACACTTCTCTTTCTGCATACAGTGCAACACTTGTTATTATTGATTTAGCCCATCGTAGAAAGGATCAAAGATATCTAAAAAAGGAAAAGTTTTTGTTCGGCATATAGTGTATTCACCTTCTGCTTAAAATAATTAGAAAATTGTTCTCATGGAAACAAACTTTTAGTAAAAGTGTTTATTATATTTGTGACACCACACTATATGTTCCAAAATTTCGTAAAGAGTCAATTAAAACAAAATTCCATGTCTTGGAAAACATGTTAAAGAGCAGCCTCTGCCGTCAATAGTTATTAGGTCAAGATGGACATCTAAATAGGCGACCCAACCAACTCAATTGCTGGCCGCTAGAGAATTCAGGGAATTGAAGTTGCTCCTAATATAGCGGAAAAAACCAAGGTTGTTGAAGATAATTCACTTTTATCAAACACAGTTTGGATTTCGAGCTAATAGTCTATGTCTGATGCTGTGCTGTGCTGTTTTATATAATATTTTTTTATTAAAGAATATTAGAAATCGAAATTATTAAAATTCCCTTTAACCCCTTCAACTAGGCTAAATTGCTAGGAGTAGGTTCACATCGGTAGTGTAATGGCCAGGATTCGAACCCGGGACCTCTCAATAGTTAGGCCTACTCCTTAACCACTAAGCTAGCGATACTTTAGGTGTTAAAATAGATAAAACCCTTTCATTTAAAGAACATAGTAAAACACTAATTAAGCAACCATGCAAGTTCAAATTTGTTTTTGAAAGAATAAGGTATATCAGCGAACCAAAATTTGATTAAACAAGTCTACATCCTTTGTCAGTCAATATTGACATATTGCATAACATCATGGGGAGGACTAGGTAAGACTACCCATCGGGCAAGCTCAGAGAGTGATCCTCAAGGTACTTAGCAACTTGCCATTCTGTCTTATGTCCCACCGACCTTCTATACAAATTATGCGAAGTACTACCAATCTATCAGTTATTTATATTAAGCACAATACTAAAACAACATGCAACACTTCCGCATTGCACCGAAATTACTAACAAAAGGTGTGAATTGCGATAGAACAACAATGCACAGGCAAATTTGACTTTTTCGTACAAAAGGATAAATGCTATAAAAAGCATGTTTTTGTAAGATTGTTCTCCAAAGTTTGTGCTACGATGACACAGCGGATTTAATGTCTATCTTAAAATAAATAGTGATAAATTGCGCAGTTAACAAGACTTAACTTTGGTTAGCAGTAGTGGGTCACTTTAGCATTATTCTTAGTAAATAGTTGTAATTTCTGTAATAGTCTTTTAAATTTATTATGAATCTGCACTTGACGCCTAGGATTACCTAGTTCAATAAGGCACAACTTAGTTAATATCTCTAAGTAAAGATATATTTAAGACAACTGCACAATTAATACATACTTGAGATACCTACTCATGCACAATGTAGCAACGCATGATAGATTAAGAACCATTGTAAAATACTATACAAGTAAAAGATTATGAAATTAATTCGATTTGATTTGAGATATTGACGTAATTTGTGAACTTCTTGCAAAACAGTACCTAACATGGCTAATCTAATTTTAGTGTATTTAAAAGACAATTTGTTTACCTGCCTGTACATACACAATAAAGCATTTGGTAATTCACTTGTAATATGATTACATTCCATTGGAATGGACCAAACAAGAATTATTTCTTATAATGTAACACAAAAGCACTGGTAAAAAGAAAACATGGAGATAATTTGAAATAAAACTGATAGATTTGGCCACCATTTTGACAACCTGACCTTGACATTGCACTGCCAGCCGGTAGATGATTTTGATTGGTAAATTTATTTGAGGGCGCCGAGTTGTGCCCAATCAGAATAGAAACTCGGCGCCCTGTAGCAAATTAACCAATCAGAAAAAAATGAGAAATATGTTTTTGAGCAAATTAGTGTAGTGAAAATGTAAAACTATCTTACTATTTGGATTTAGTGAGTCAATGAGAACGAAACGTAATGTAGCGATAGCCATGAAGGTTTATCTGCTAACTTCATAGCGATGGCGGAATGAGAATGACACTATTGACAGCAAATCTGTTAATAGGGAAGTGTCCAGTGCCTGGGTTACACCTGCATACGTAGTGACAGAAATGACGGCTACGGTGGTGTAGCCATGTTGATTAGAAATAATTTACCATTTACTCGTATTCCATTTGCAAATAATAACGTTTCTCTTATTGATATTGTTGGTGTAATTATTGAAAATATTTCTTTTGTGTCTGTATATATTCCGTATGCTACCAATGCTGCCATAAGAGAGTTAGAAAACGTAATTTCTTCGCTTGATAGACCTTTTTTAGCTATGGGTGATTTTAATTGTCACCATCAATATTGGGGAAGTAGCGAGACGAGAAGTAATGGTAGAAAACTTTTGAATATCTTGGACAATCATAATTTATGCCTATTAAATTCGGGTCAACCCACTCGCCGTACAGGTCCAAACCAAATAATTAGTGCTGTGGATCTATCAATATGTACACCTAACCTAGCCTCCTCACTGTCGTGGTCCCTTCTTTCATCTTCTTATGGAAGTGACCATTTTCCAATTATAATCTCCTCACCTATAAGTAGTCCTTTAATCAAAAAGCGATGCCCCAGATTAAAGTACAAATTAAATAATGTTGATTGGCACCAATTTCGAACCCAAGTAGATGCCAATATTTCACTACTACCAGAAATTGTGCGTGGTGGCGAGAATGATTGCAACGACGCTTTGGCCAAGTGTCTGATTAATGTTGCTGATCAATTGTTTCCCATTAAGAATAATTCCTCCAATAGGATTCCGTTACCACCGTGGTGGGATGCACACTGTTCTGATGCTGTTAAAAAAAGGAAAAAGGCTGAGAAAATATATGCTGAAGATATGTCACCCGAAAACTTAGATAAACTTACAAAAACATTGAAAGAAACCCGTACCATCCTTAAGGGAAAAAAGTTTCAAGGATGGAGAGCTTTTTGTGCCTCTTTGTCCCCGACAACGTGTCCTTCAGAGGTGTGGCGTAGCATTAAACGGTTTAGATCTGCTTTCAATGACTCATCCTCTCAGTATCAACTACCTTCTTCTCTGACTAACAGTTTTCTTAATATATTAGCTCCTCCTTATGTTGCAGAGAAAGACTCACACTCTCCCACCACAGCTCTTTTCCCTGTCATTCATACGGGTACTCCTTTGTGCATGCCCTTCAGTTTGTATGAGCTGAAGGGGATTCTATCGTCTGTTAAAGATTCTGCCCCTGGTGAAGATGGTATATGAAGATATTTCTAGAGCAGACCAGGAGCAGCAGCGGATGGTGTCGATGAAATGATACGTAAATTCAAGTTTGATATCCACTATATTTTCAATAAAGTATAGGTAGATACTCAATAACAATATCACATTCACTTCAAGTACGAAATAGCTTCTAATTATAATATATTTATACAAGAAACCACGAAAGACATCCGATAACATAACGTAGGTAAGATGACGCCATATAAAGAGAATCAAACGTGGAGAAAAAGCATAGACAACATAGATGAACTTTTTAAAAGACTAACACAGACCACAGACAATAATGCCAAGCTTACACTACACACACATATCGTAATGATAGGTAGGTCCAAAATTAACACTCCTCCTTAAGCGAAACATTAATTAGTTACATAATACAAGTCATGAAAAACAGACACAACTACTGTGGTACTGTAACATAACATAAATATATTTACACATCACTATAACATTAACAAGATTTAACATTTAAACTATCAATAAAATTATAATGTTTTTCAGCACACACAGGTTTCGTAAGCACATCGGCTATCATTAAGTTAGTAGGTAAATACCTTACATTCAAATATTTTTTCTGAACGAGATCTTTTATGTAATGATAACGCAAGTCGATGTGTTTTGTCTTCTTGTGGGAATACTCTTTTATAAGTAGTAACTTCTGCGCGCTCTGATTGTCGTTATGTACAGTGACATTGCAATTTTTGTCTAGAATTTCCGACAAGAAATTTTTGACAAAACAAATGTCTTTACAGACATCACTTATTGCCAAGTACTCGGCTTCTGTACTTGACAACGCGGTACTACGTTGCTTTCGCGACTCCCAATTGATCACATTGTTTCCGAGTTTGATGACAAAGCCTGTTTGAGCCCATAAATACTTTTGTTAAGTAAACATACTTTGTCACCATTTGTGAAACCTGTTGGTTGTTCCATATATATCTTTTCATTCAAAGAACCATTTAAGAACGCGGTTGTCACATCTATGTGATCAATATGAAGATTTAAGTCATTAGCGAGGGAGAACAAGATCCTCATTGTGGAGTGACGCACAACTGGCGAAAAAGTTTCGCTATAATCGATGCCTGGCTTCTGAGTGAAGCCACGCGCGACTAATCTGGCCTTGTATCGATCGAACTTCCCAGTAGCATCATGTTTTTTCTTATATATCCATTTACATTTAATTACATTATGATTTTTGGGTCGATCAACAAGAGTCCAAACTTTATTTTGAATAAGCGAATCATACTCATTTTTCATCGCCGCATGCCACTCATCACTACACAAAGAGTCCATAGCTTCCCTGTATGTTAGTGGATTACAATCATTAGGTAAAGATTGTTCAACTAAATTAGTAGTAAAATCATAATCCTGATACCTCACAGGAGGTACACCCCTAGTGCTACGTACAGGACGAGAGGGGACAACCTGAGAGACAGGATCTCTTCCTTCCGGAGATGACAGCACCACGGGGTCGGGTCCTGCACTCTCACTGCCAGAGTCATCATCACCAGTACAATACTGGTCAGATGTAGGAGAACAGAAAGGCTCAGCATCTGAAACAGTAGAGGAATCTTGATTAGACATGTTAGAAGTATTAAATTCATCATTAGAAGTTAAATTATTTTTCTTATTATTATCATTTTCATTATTTAAAATTTCATTATTGAATTGATCATTCATAATTTCATTATTAAAATTATTAGTGTCAAATATAATAAAATCTTTCTCTTTAACGCCATCACTAGTGTCACTTTTATAAAATTTATCTTCAAAGAAACAGACATCTCTTGAATAAATTACATTTTTAGGATTTGATGGTTCAACAAGACGGTATCCTTTAGTTGCGTCTCCATACCCAACAAAAATGTATTGTTTAGCTTTTGGATCAAGCTTCTGCCGTTTTCGAGAAGGCACCAGAGAATATGCTAAACAGCCAAATACACGCAGATGACTAAGATCAACAGATGATCCAGTCCACTCGCGCAAGGGAATCGAACCCGATAGTGCACTGGTAGGGCATCTATTTTTTATATAGATAGCTGTCATAACAGCCTCTCCCCAGTATGCATTCGGAAGCCCAGACTCCTGTAGCATGCAACAAGCTTTCTCAAAGACAGTCCTGTTAACCCGCTCAGCCAGACCATTCTGCTGAGGGCAGTACGGCACCGAAGTTTGATGAATGATTCCCTTTTTCTTAAGATATGAAGAAAGAGTGCTATTGCAATACTCTGTACCGTTGTCAGTCCTAAGTATTTTCAAAGACAATCCAGTTTGTTTTTCTGCAAAATTTTTGAAATTAACAAAATGTGAACTCACCTCACTTTTATTTTTCATTAAATAGCCAAACGACATCCTTGTGCAATCATCCGTAAACATTAGCAAATATTTTGCTCCACCCCAGCTGCTTACTTGCATGGGCCCGCACACATCAGAATGGACAAGTTGTAATGGCGAAGTGGAACGTCCATGGTCAGTCTTGGGAAAGGGTTTCTTCTGCATTTTACCTGTTAGGCAGGGTACACACTGCAGATCTTTTTCTTCCTTCTGTAAAACGACACCAGAACATATACCACCACCGGACAATACACCCATACCTTGTTCGTGTAAATGGGCCAACCGCTTGTGCCAAACACTAGCTGGCACGGCAGAAGCAGCATTGGCACTCTCTGTCTTTTGCCCTTGCAAAAGCATGGAATACCCCATCACACCAACGGAATTGCCCTGTACCTTATATAGACCATTAATATTTTTTGCAGAAATAACCATATTGCCTGTTATATTACATTGACTATAAATATGACAACCATCTTTATCAAAAGTGACAATGTAACCCTTCTCTGTCATCCTACCCACAGACAAAAGATTTGTAGAAAGTTTAGGTACAACCAACACTTCACTTAAATTTATTTCTCTCTTATTACTAGAATAAAGACTAACATTGCCTATACCGGAACTACTTAGTTGTTCACCATTGGCCACAGAGACATAATTAGAATGATTTTTAAAGTCCCTCACCATGGAAGGATTCCAACACATGTGTGCTGTACAACCTGAGTCGATGATCCAGTCGTTATCACACTGCACGGACAGCGCATACGCAGAAGCTAACAGAGTGTGCTCCTCCTTCTTCTTGCAATCACGCTTCCGTTTGAAGCATTTTTTACTGGAATGACCCGGCTTCTTGCAGTAGTCACACACAACAGACACAGCAGACCGTTGTCTTTTCTTCACTATATAAGCAGTTTCCGTGCCATTTCTACGGAATTCTTCTTGTAGTAACCGTGTCCTTACCATCTCACTAGTCAAAGAGGTTGTGATCATTGAACAAGACATGCTGGAAACAAGGACGTCGAATTCTTGCGGCAGCCCGCTGAGGAGAATTTCGGCGACTTCAGCGTCATCTATGGTCTTATTTATGTCGGCGAGTTGCTGAACCAATGACATTACACCGGTGATGTACTCGCTCATTGAACTAAACTGCGAATATTCGATGCGATGAAGCTGTCGTAGCAATACTACTCGTCGATATAATCCTTTATCCTCAAAGACTTCGGCCAATTTAGTCCACGCTTCCTTGGCAGTGACCACGTTTCGCACATATTGGTAACATGAAGGATGAAGCGCTAAACTTATTCGCGCGAGTGCGCGTTGATCTTTAGTAGCATCCGTAATATCACCAATGATGCAATCCCAAAGCCCTTCAAGTATTAAAAGAGCTTTCAGTTGGAATTTCCAGTTTGGATAATTTGCCACGCCTTCTAACCTCTCAACATTGTTGGCGTTACCACTCACCACTTGTATTGTATTTGAACTTGTCTGAGTAGGAGGCGGATGCATGCTTTCAGTGGTATTAGGCATTTCGTCGAATCCTGGGTCCGTAACCTGAAGATATTTCTAGAGCAGACCAGGAGCAGCAGCGGATGGTGTCGATGAAATGATACGTAAATTCAAGTTTGATATCCACTATATTTTCAATAAAGTATAGGTAGATACTCAATAACAATATCACATTCACTTCAAGTACGAAATAGCTTCTAATTATAATATATTTATACAAGAAACCACGAAAGACATCCGATAACATAACGTAGGTAAGATGACGCCATATAAAGAGAATCAAACGTGGAGAAAAAGCATAGACAACATAGATGAACTTTTTAAAAGACTAACACAGACCACAGACAATAATGCCAAGCTTACACTACACACACATATCGTAATGATAGGTAGGTCCAAAATTAACAGTATACCTTACTCTTTTCTTGTTCATTTAAGTGATGATAGTCTAAATTACTATTTAAAACTAGTTAACTCTGCTCTTGCCTCTGGGAACATCCCTTCTTCTTGGCGTTTCCAAGAGGTTATCCCAATTTTAAAATCTGGTAAACCACCCAACAATGCTGAATCATACCGACCAATAGCTCTTTCGTCTGTTCTTGTTAAAGTGGCTGAGCACCTTGTTAAAAACCGTCTGGAATGGTACATTGAGAGTAAACACATATTATCAAGAAGCCAGTTTGGTTTCCGCAAAGGAAATAGTACAATAGATAGTATAAGTGTATTCACTACTGATATTCATCTCGCGTTTTCAAATAACGAATCTGTGGTTGCATCATTTTTAGATATCAATGGTGCCTATGATAATGTCATATTATCTATCCTAAAACGCAAATTAATAGCTCTTAAAATTCCGCATCTTTTAGGTAACTTTATCTTAAACTTACTATCCGTTAGATATGTATCCGTGTACTCTACTGATGGTAGCAGAAAAACTCATTCAGTTTTTAAAGGTCTTCCACAAGGATCAGTACTCAGCCCTTTACTTTTTAATATATATACTTATGATTTGGAGCCCTCGCTGAAGGGCACAGTTAATATCTTACAGTACGCTGATGATCTATTATTATATTCTATAGATAAATCCATTAACAACGCCTGTGAGTCGTTAACAATTTCTCACAAATTACTAAAATGTTGGCTGGATGAAAATGGACTAAGCCTATCAACTCACAAGAGCACTGTTGTTGTTTTCTCTAGAAAAAAAGCGTTTTCTGATCCCATAGTTAAATTTAATGACTCTACTTTACCCGTAAAAGACTCCGTAAAATTTTTAGGTCTAATTTTAGACAAGAAACTTACTGGAGAGCCGCATTTTATGTATGTTGTGAACAAGTGTGAACGTTTGCTTAACATTATGAGATGTTTGACGGGTGTTTGGTGGGGTGCTCATCCCACTAGCCTTAAGCTTTTATACAATGCAATCATTCGCAGTGTTCTAGATTATGGAACATTCCTTTTAGACGGGGGCAACAAAAAAGGTACCAAAAAATTAGATGACATACAATCCAAGGCTCTGAGAATCATTTCGGGCGCAATGAAATCAAGCCCCCTTAATGCCCTGCAGGTAGAGTGTGAGGATCCACCACTTTACCTCCGGCGCCAGTACCTATCGGATAGGTTTATATTTAAAATAATGGAATCAACGAACCATTTATTACATAAAAAACTAGATGCTCTTGATCAGCTTGTCCTGAACTCCAAGTTCTGGAGACGACAAAGCACTCCATGCATAATTAACAGTTATAGGAAATTTCATTCAATACATGGACGGGTCTTTCGTTCGCCATCGCTTGCCCTTTTTGACAATATATCCTATGAATCATTAACCCTTGCACCTGACATCTGCTATAGTATAGGTATAAATAAAGGAGACCCAGATGCTAAATTTAATTTCAATAAGACAGTGGACGAAAATTGGTGTGAATGGCACCATATTTTTACTGACTCTTCTAAAAGTAGTTTTACTTGTGTAGGTATAGGCATTTATCATTCACAATTTAAAATTTCACAAAAGGTTAAGCTTCCCCCTGAAACTTCAGTTTATACTGGAGAGTGCTTTGGTATTTTGAAAGCATTAGAGTATGTACTATTAGCCAAGCTCCCAAAGACTGTAATCTTTTCCGATTCTAAAAGTGCGCTTCAATCTATAGATAAGTTCCCATTTAAGAAACCATATTATCCGATTATCTTTGACATCAGAAAACTACTTAGTATTTGCCGATCCAAAGGTCACTCTGTTATATTTACTTGGGTACCTAGCCATTGTGGAATTTGGGGAAATGAGAAAGCCGACCAACTTGCAAAAGAAGCAGTTCACGATGGTGATATTTATCCTTATACCTTATATTGTCATGATCTCGTGAATTTGCCCATGAATTTCTTAACAGATCGATGGTCTAAATATTTCACAGATTCCTGTAAATTTAAAGGTAAGAGATATTTCGATGTTCAACCTGAAATCCCACGAAAACCGTGGTTTAGTAGGGTTGAATGTTCAAGGTTATCAGCTTCAATTATTATACGAATGCGGCTAGGTCATGTTTGTACTCCCTCCCACCTTGCTAGGTTGCAAATTGTAGACAGCGATTTGTGTGATTGTGGAATGGATGTTGGAGACATTGATCATATGTTCTTCTCATGTCCGCGTTATGACCGTTCCTCATTCCTGCATTCTATCATTTCCTTGTCGGTCCCTCTTCCTACCCGAATGAGTTGCTTATTAATGAATCCCATACTATATTATAATGTTATTTCCTCTTTTCTTCTACTTAATGATATTAAATTGTAATTATGACTTTTAGTTATATATTTTAAGATCCTTTATATGTATTTTTAATTTACTTTTTTGGACTTAACTATTAGGTAAACCTATCTAATTATCCAAATTCCGTTCCTATTCCTTTCCTCGGTAATACCTTTTAATGTTTAGTAGTTTCCTTAACTTTGTCGTTGGCACACAGCTTGCTAGTGCCAAGGGGAAAAAAAAAAAAAAAAAAAAGTTCATTTTCTGTATGATATTTCTAATTGATATATTTGCTTTTACTATTGGGCTTGTGACAACCATAACAAAATGAACAGCAATCAATCGACTCAAAGTAAATATGAACATTTAACTTTAATTAAATTATGTCCCTAAAACTCTGATTCTGGTTTGACTAAGCTATTCTGCTCCCATAAAAGCATTGAATCAGCATTGACTTGAACCCCAAAGAAATTCTTTCAAGACTTCTCGTATTTCAGATTATTTGAACATTCCTATTGATAAGTTAATGGTATGGCGGAACAGTTGGACTAAGTATGATCGTAAGCTCTCTAACATATATCTCAGAGTCATTTACGATCAACTTATAATAACAGCAGACACGAAAATATTAGAATCCTTCAACATGCATCATAAACTAAAAGGAATTTATAAGGAAGATGTATTAATATTGTTTGTTAGTAATAATAAGGGCGAAGTAAGTTGACAGTCAATTGTATTTTTGTCTCCATCCGACAGTAGGCAATGCCGCCCATCACTAAGTGCCCGCTTGAAAGCAATAGACTTGCCCCCTAAGTAAATATTACAAACGTGGGACCCAAAATCATAGTTAACGAAATGTTGGTGTTAATACATTTCTACCTGCCCCTTCGGGCACTTACAGGCGTGTGAATGTGTACTTACTTAAGTAGGACGTAGGTATGTAGTCATATGTCATATGAAAACTTTAAAGTTTGAATTTTGAAGCGAGGTTAGTTTATTTTTATCTTTTTTTATACAGATCTTTTTTAATGGCAGACAAGCACACAGTCCACCTGATGGAAAGTGGTTACCGTGGCCTATATGGACGTGTGCAACACAGAGAGTTCTGTGCCATCATCGTCAATGTGGAAGACATAGCATGAAATAGCCTTATATGTCAGTACAAATACTCTCCAGTAAGCTTTTGCTACCCTACTCACCGCCGTCTGCTACGAAAGGGAAGTTAGCGTCAGTCTCGTTCATTGTTTAGTTGAAGTTGGCTTGGTTCTCAAGGATGTTGGTAGAACCCTATACATATGAATTTTATACATACCTAGATAGATTAGACACTGGGAAAAGATATAGCGTTTGTTTGGTTCCGACACCGGCGGTGGCCGAAACAGCCAGTTTATAACTTCTGATAGAAAACTTTTCTCTGAGGTAAAAGTATGAAGTCGAATAAATTTTACCTAAGCAAATGGAAGTTTATTATTTAATTATGAAATCTTTTAGGTGAGAAAATTGAAATTTCAAATAAAGGCAAACATAGCACAATGCCTACAGGCACTGAGCTGCTATTTCCCTGTGATGAATCACAAAGTTTCTGAAACAAATAAAACCATTGATCCTAAATATCGAAACATTGGTGATATTTTAAATTATGCTGTTGAGCAAAAAGGTAATTTTGAATACTGTTGCTTTTAAGCTAGGTAAAGGGCGGGAAATTTACTTTTAAGTAATTATCTGACAACGAGCAGTAAACACATTATAATACATACAAGCATAGTCTCATATGTTGCTGAACATCATACCTACACACTGTTGAGCTAATTTTATCATTCGGTGTTTTTTCCTAGTCAACTTAAGTCACAGATGGTGGTTTTATAAGTAGTTATTTGTTGCAGAAAAATTCACGGGACAAACGAAACTGCCGGCGCAATTTGAAAATTTCGTGAAACTTTGTGTTCTAGATCCAAATTTTCCTCAAATGGTATCTGAAACTGAACAAATATTAAAAACCCTAAGTCTTATGAAGTAGATTTGAAATTTGATAAATGTCTTTTTAAATGAATAAATAGTCTAGAAAAATTCTATTCAAATAAGTTGGTCAATCGTTTTCTTTATTACCACAGTAAGGCTTGCTCAAATGGGCCACCGACCATACCTACCCAGTGGCGTTCGCGTGCTATGGCTACATCTACCTATATATTTGTAATATTATTAGAAGCTAGCGACAGCCACCGGTGGTTGGAAGTCAGCACTTTTTTTTAGCTCATTCTCTTGAGACAAGCACGACAGTGGCGCGTATCGGTGTCTGTGTGGCCTGTAGCGACCACAGGCATCAAGTCGCGGACACTAGTGACCAGTAGCGCGTGATGGCCTCCGGCTAGACGTGCGCTGCGTTATAACAAAATATATGAAGACTCGGGTGAACTGCTTGCCACCAGTCACCGGTGGCCTCCACGCAACCCTGACTTTTAATGGGCGTTTACCTATGGAACAGTATTACCAGTAGTTGGACTTATTTACGCTCAGAAAACTCAGTCAACAACAAAAGGTACTTTAGTTTTGAAGTTCCTAGGGTCACATTCCAACTCCATCATCAGAAATAGCTCCATGGTACCATATTAATGCATTGGCATCCAATCTAAAAGGAAATTGCTTGCAAAATGTTATCAAAGTCGGTTGACCATACCAGCTTCAAAATCGAGTTGCAAGATTTGACCCGAACAAACATATTTACATACATCTATGAAATACATTGCACCTCAGTGAAAAGCTTGTTAAAAAAAGATTTCGTCGAATTGAGAACCTTCCTCAATACATCCCTGACAGATTAGAGAGCGTGAACCTGTGGCGGGAACTGAGTTTGCGCTCGCGGACTCTGCGCAAGTACCGAGTCAACCGTCTGTAAGAAAATATTAAGACTGTGCCCATCCCATGGTCTCGCCAGAATGAATTACCCAGCGGATTTAAAACTACTACCTAGAACGTTTAACCTTTTAAATAAATGCTTAAAGATTAGACCATTTAACTACAGCCATGACCCATCAAGCCATGAGCATATAATTATGCTTATAAATCCGTGATCTTGCTTGACGACAATGACCTGTGACGTGTGATGACGATAGACTACAATTTTTGAAGTGAAAACTTCTTTAGCGGCGTTGGATGGGCAAAAAGTGTTAAACTCGCGTCAGGATCACTTGTCCTTTGAACCGTAACCGACGACTGACATCATACAGCATTAGCTCCATATTGTTTATTTTGTTAGGTACGTTAAGAAGCTTCGTAGCTAAGCGATAAGTGCTTCGACTGTAAGTCCTTATTGTTTTAGATAGTACCGGGTTCGAGCCTGGGCTTCTGACACTTTTTGTGATTATTTTTTCTTTTTGTAATTTATTACTTTTTGTGATTATTTTTTCTTTTTGTAATTCATTAATTTCTTCTGACAGAAAATTATAAATAAAAAATTAAAAAAAAAAAACACTTTTGCCGGCACTCCCGGAGTGCAACCCGTCTTTTTTTTATGCTTACATTTTAAGGACTAGGTTTATTTCGTAGACGGAGAAAACTATAGACTGCTGATAGCTCTATCTCATTCCCACACATCCCGACAAAAGCAGGATGCAGTATGTAAGAATTGCTCATGATGGAAAAGGATAAATTCAAACTATTGCCATCCCTCAGAGCGTGCCAGTTTTTTCAAGACTGAGCAACTAATTCGCTCAGGAAGCCGATGAACTTTTGACGTTTTTTCTTAGAGGAAGAATACTTTATTGCGTTTTTAATGTTTAATTAATTATTTCTTGGACGGTGACTTATTTTTATAGTTCCTAAGCCTTCCCTTTGCTTATTACGAAGATGTAGTGCTGTGTTCTATTGTGCAAAAGTGATAGTCGTGATAGTTTGCCTGGATTGAGCTTTCACTCGTAAGTGTATGATTTCTTAACAAATTCTGTATTCTAACGGTGTAAACTTAAGTAAATTTGTAAGTTTACATTTTATCAATGAACATTCCATAAAGTTTCTCAGTAATAAGTGTAATTATCTCATTTTACTTGCAATTTCAATATTGGTTAAAATATCCAGTGTTGCTAGACCCGGATTGTGATATTACCCGGGATTCAGTGTCGTAACTATTGAGTACTTAGTCGCAACCGAGAGTTGAAAATTGTAAACGAGGCACCTTTTTACGGTTCCGTATCCAAAGAGTAAAAACGGGACCCTATTACTTAGACTCTTCTGTCCATCTGTCTATTACCAGGCTGTAGCTCATGAACTATTTTTGCTAGGCGTTTGAAATTTTCACAGATGATGTATTTCTATTGCTGCTATAACAACAAATACTGAACTGCATTGGCAAAGATGCATTGATTGTATGGATAATTACTTCGATTAATACAAATAAAAAATACATGCAAAAAATCATCAATACATAACGACATCCGATGATTAAGCGGTTCGATCGCTAGGACTAAATATATATTTAAAAGATGCGCTACATAAAATATGCTGTAAGATGTACATATAATAAATGGTTATACATGATTAAATACGTTTTTTATTTATTCCATGAATTTTCTTCCAGCCAAGTAAAGCGTTACACTTAGACGCAGTCTGCGGTGGCGGTCAATACAACTGTGAGCTTTCAATTACGAAATTCGCATTGACACTTAAGACTAGACTCACTATATAACAATCACAATCTTGAGGACATGCCGTCTAGACTGTGATTGTTTAATCCTCAGTTCAATTTAGAAACAATTTGTACCTAAGTATTAAATCCTCCCGAGTCTTGGGGGAAAATCATATTTTATAGCAGCACTGCAATCTTTGACTATTGACCTTAGGTAATAATCTTCTATCTCATTCGGCCACGCCGTCCGTTACTCTATATCTACTTTCTTTCTCTAAGGTTTATTTATTTGATCTTGGCAACACTGAATGAACCACAGATTATTAAGTTTTATTTTTGAATTTGAATTTTAAATGACAAACGGAAAATCGGTAAACAAACAACAAAGTTAAAATTAAGGAATTTGCTAAAATAAAATATTGATTGTGATACTTGCATACTGTTTTAAAAATGCTCCACTCAAGATATGTCCCCCCAGGACAGCAAAGCGCCAATCGGACGTCCAGGTACGGTGGTATACCATACACAACAAAAAAGATATTTGAGAATTGTTTTGTATTTTTATAAAAGTGATTTTCATGTGGGTATGTATTGAATTTTTATTAATTTTGTGCCGGGTAGTATTGTTTCTAACTATCGAAACCTATGACACTTATTCACGATTTTACATTGCGGTTTACACATCACAGGATGGACACTCAAAGACCTTCAATGTTGCCGAAGCCTCGTCGTCCGGGGTCTACGGACCGCCTGTCGACTGAAGCCCGAAGGCCTAGTGCTGCTGGTCACAGATCTAGCAGTGCTGAGCCCGCGCGCGGTACTTTCGGAGGCGCGAGATTGAGCAGGGAAGCTTCCGCTACTAAAGTGCCAGTGAATGGGGTAATGTACCATTTGTAATATGTTGATTGCTTTATAAACTAGTTCTAGTTTTCCTATATGCTCACGCCTATTGCCCTATGGAGTAGGCAGTTACAACATTCCGCTAACTGCTTTTATAGTTGGCTTTCTTTAATAGAAGAAAGGCTGACAAATTATGGTCTGCTGTAATAAGGTTTAAGTGTACATCCTTTTGATTTCATATCCTTCATTCATATAGGAAAAGCCTACCCATACATCTTAAGTAATTCAACATGGTTTTACAGAGATCAAGATCACAACAGAGTGAAAAGTTTCGACAGACATCTATGACACCACTCCGAACTAGTCACTTCTCTCGGCCAACAACTACCCCTACAGTAAGTTGCAAACATTGTTATAAAATTGTAATGAATTGACAAGATATTTCAAGAGAATGATTTTCAGAGATGGTGCTCTGCTGCATTGTCAGAGCAAATATTACTGTAGTAGATGTTCCTAATGGACTATCATCATCATCATCATCAGGCTATATTAGTCCACTACTGGACATAGCCCTCCCTCAATGAGCGCCATAGCACCCTGTCTTCAGCTTGCCGCATCCAGCATCTGCCTGCAGTCTTTCTTAGATCGTCATCCCACCTGGTCGGACTATAACTATAACAAATATCTCTACCTGTAAATCATCTTACAACTCATCAGCAGGCAGAGGACTGAGGCACAAGCAAGAGCCAGTTTGTTATTTTTTCTCATAACTTTCTTCTTTCTTCCCTTTACAGAGATCACCTTCAATAGATCGTGGAAAGCGAAATTTTCAGACATCACTTGAAAGAGCTTTGGCCTTTGTCACTGTCAAGGATCAGAGGTAAGAACACATTATCTGCAAGCCCGGCCAGGTTCTACTGGTTGAAACATAAGGCAAATCAAAGGTATGTATGTACATGTATGTGCATTAATTCTCATAAATGTCATGGAACATGATAGTATAAAGCACATTAATTAGGCATATAGAGGGGAAAAAAACTACATACATGCACACAAAACACATAATTACCCTGTAGATTCATCTCATTCAAATTCAGCTGACCTATGATTTGTGGTGTGGTCGGTTCATACAGTATTCGATGTAGGTAAATTTTATTTTGACAAAGTAAATTAATTATATCTTGACATCATAATATGCATAGACATTAAAATCTCAAATTAAACTGACAACCTACATTATTTCTATTCTATTTTATATTGTTCTTATTAATATTATTGACATTGTTAATTGAAATTGAAGGAATTTTGAAATGACTATTTGTAATGATGTGACAATGTTCTAATTTGTAATTTAGCCACCAAAATTGCATGCCTATTGGTGATATATGGTGAAACTGTATCCACTGCCTATAACAACTACTCTGTAACCCATATATGCAATGAATTATTAAATAAATAAATAAATAAATAAATAAATAAATAATGATGAAGTCTATGCTCGAAATGAACCTATGATATACTATTGTTGGTTAAAATACGAAAGTTTGAATTGGTCTTGGTGGGGTTTGAACCCACGATCTTTGCCTTACATGGGCAATGCTTTGACCACTAAACTACCAGACCTCGCCTGAAGCAATTCAAATTTCTCCTGCTATATCTGTCTTTGAGGCGACAGTGGATACTCTACCAATATTCTTACGAACTATCGGAACCGAAAAATTATTTTGCAATCCTTTTTAACATTGATTTATGACTACTCCGCCCAAACAATTGAAATGAAATTTGTAAGCATTTTGCATGCTAAATATTCAAATTGATTAAAATAGTTTGAATCAATCTAGGTGGGGTTTGAACCCGCGATCTTTGCCTTACAGGGGCAATGCTTTGACCACTAAGCTACTAGACCTCACCTGAAGCAATTCAAATTTCTCCTATATCTGTCTAAAAGACGATTTTTAAATTTGAATATTCAGCATGCAAAGTGTTTAAAATTTAATTTAAATATACTATTGTGCGCAGAGCCATCTCGTCGGTGGCATGGCAGAGGGCCGAGGTCGCGCGGGTGGGGGCTGCCCTGGCGGGGCGCGGCGAGGGCGGCGGCATGGCGCTCATCCGCCCGCTGACCATTGCACGCTTCGTGGATATCACTGCGGCTCTCATCACTGCCATCGCAAGGGATGCCAGGCTTAACACTGACAACTACGTCACCAAGGTACGTACAACTTACCGCCTTAGCATGGCAGAGAATATTTGTGTTAGTCTCTATGATAGATGAAATAGCAGGGAATTGGTAAGGTGACTCAAAATTCTTATTTTTATCCATATGTTTATTTTATTGTGACATTCTCATTTTTAAACTATTGTGATGTAAACTAATTGTTTTTGAATAATTTTCGGGACTTATCATGATAAATCTCGTTGTGGCGAGTCGTGACCACGAGTGCTGCATCGCACCCGAAACGTCGGCTAAATGAAGTTTTCCAAAGTTTTATTGCGATAAGTCCCGAACAATTATTCAAAAACTAGTGTGACATTGCTAAGCTAAGCCAACTAACTGACTAACTAGGTTCGATTATGGCTTAAGTCTATAAAATGAGTTTCTAAGTAGAAAAAAACTAAAACTGAGTTTTTCAATAAAACATTATACTAAAACAAGATTGTTTATCTTTAGTCAAGTACATAACCAAACAGAGTATTGTTCACTATAATCAAGTATATATTCCCTTCAGCTACCTCACCTAGTCAAGCGTCTACTATACCCGGGCACAGTGTCCAAGTCGTGGCTGAAGACAGTCAACACTCTGCACGCCTTCCCGCACGCTCTAGCGCTCATCGCCTATCTATTGGACCTTGTCAACAATATTGTGAGTATGCCTATTTCATTTATCGAATTAAAAGTAACACTGTTGCTGTTGCAAAAACGTCACCTCCCGTGGTCCGAGGTCATTTACACAGTGAAATATCACATGTATTTATTTTTATCATGGTGCATAATTTTCTATATAGGATTAAATCCTACTAATATTATAAATGCGAAAGTTTGTAAGTATGGATGGATGTTTGTTACTCTGTCACGTAAAAACTACTGAATGGATTTTAATGCAACTTTACAATAAGATAGCTCATACATCAGAACAACACATAGGCTACAATTTATAAATACGATAACCAATATTATAGCGATAACAGATATTCACGTGAGCGGAGCCGCGGGCTCAGTAATGATTAAAAAAGGAGGCGTAGACATCACGCACATCACCATCACATGATTAATGGACAGCTCCTTATGTGGGACTGAAAATCAAAGTTAGCAAAATGTGGCTGTTTATACACCTCTGCCTACCAGAACGGGCATTTACAAAGAATCAAAGAATCAATTTCGTTTATTTAGTTTAGACACATAGGGTTTTATTTAAAACAAATTTATATTGCGGAAGCAAGATATTAGGATAAACATGCATTTTTATCAATAACGTATTCATCTACTTGATAGAATTCTTTTTCATTAAACACTTTTGAGATGAATTTTATTTAACTCGTAGGTTCTTGCGCCACGAATAAAAAGTTCATATGAATTCCAGGAAACACCAGTATCTGATGACTGGGTCTATATAGCCAAGGATGAAGTAGCGTGCTTCCGCAGAGATTACCTGTACAAGTGTTGGATCAGATTCCAGGACCCTGGTCATCATTTTGAGGATTTAAATGAGGAGTATCTGCAGAACTTGAGACTTGTGCTTGGGAATGATGAGGAAAAGATTACAGAGTTGACGCAAGTTATCAAAAGTGAGTAGCATGTTATTCAATTTCATGTAGTTTCTTTCCTTATTTGTTGATTTGATTAAGCATACTTTCTTACTTCCAGCGAACAGCCTCTATGGCGTAGCGGCAGTGAACGCGGCCGCTGCGCTGGAGGCGCGGGTTCGATCCCCGCTCAGTGCCAATATTTGTATGCATGAATTTTTTTTTTTTATAAATAGGACACGTCAATTTGACTTTACCTCGCCTGATGGTAAGCTGAAGGTAAAGTCTCAAGAAAGAGGGCCACCATTATATACACGTGCCATGTTAACAATGGTGGCACTCAGCTTGACGGCCTCATCAGATGCTTTTTCACGCCCCGCTTAAAGGACCCGGGACTGTAGGAAGAGGGAAACACGTGAGCTGGCAAGGAATTCCAGGTCTTAATGGTGCGACAAAGGAAAGAGTCACCGAACCGCTTGGTTCTTGAAGGAATGTTCTGCACCGTATAGGGGTGACATCTAAGTCCTGCACGTGTCGTCCTGTATAGGAAGGGGGAGGGTGGGACTAATTGGAATAGCTCTTCAGAACATTCACCATGGTAGAGACGGTAAAAAACTGCCAAGGAAGCAACATCTCTACGCATCTGCAGAGACTCGAGGGTACTCGTGACCTCAGGATTTCCGATAATGCGGACCGCACGTCGCTGCAACCTGTCGAGAGCATCTAATAAGGACTTAGCGGATCCATCCCAGAGACGTGAGCAGTACTCCACGCAGGAACGAATTTGTGTCTTGTAAAGAAGACACCGTTGCTCCGGCGTGAAAAACCGTCTCACTCTGTTCAGGACTCCGAGTTTACGCGAGGCTGCTTTGATGATACTCTCGATGTAGTTTTTGTTGTTCAGTTTGCAGCGAACATCCATACCGAGGATATTGAGGTTGTCCTGCAGTGGCAGTGGCGTGCTCTGAAGAGTGGGAAGGGGAAGGAAAGAAGATGCCTTTGCTGTAAACGCACATGCCTGCGTCTTCTTGGCATTGAACTCGACCAAGTTCTCAGAGCCCCATTGGGAAATGTGATTCAGGATCCGGTCAAGCTCTGTGACAAGAAGCTGCCTTTTTTCCGCGATATGCGTCTGCTTATCCGCAGGACGTCCATGATAACTCCCGTGTAGGGTGCTATCATCCGCATAGCAATGAATGCTGCCGGCCGACAGCATGTCATTGATATGCAGAAGAAAGAGAGTTGGCGATAGGACAGATCCCTGCGGTACGCCGGCATTTACCTGCAAGAACTCCGAGGCTCGTCCATCACAAAGGACGCGAATACGGCGCTCCTGCAAGAAGCCGGCAACCCAGTCGCATCGTCTAGGAGGCAGACCAAAGGCTGGTAACTTGGAAAGAAGCGACTTGTGCCAAACTCTATCGAAAGCTTTGGCGATGTCAAGGCTAATTGCCAATGACTCGCCGTGCTTGTCCATAGCCTCACCCCAAATATGGTTAACATACGCCAGAAGATCACCCGCTGACCGTTTCGACCTGAAGCCATATTGCCGGTCATTAATTAGGGAGTGATCTTCAAGGTGACGCTTGAGCTGTTTGTTAATAATGTGCTCGAACACCTTGCACAGCACTGAGGTGACGGCTATGGGTCGATAGTTGTTTGGGTCTGAGCGATCCCCCTTCTTGGGGATCGGCTGTACATTCGCCTCTTTCCAAGCCGAAGGCACTGTACCAGAGCTGTAGGACAGCCGGTACAGCCGCGCAAGCATTGGAGACAACTCCGCTGCACATTTTTGCAGAACCACCGCTGGAATACCGTCCGGACCACTGGCTTTCCGGACATCGAGTGACTGCAACACCGCTCGGATATCGCGTTGCCTGATACGAATATCAGGCATTGCATGGTCACTGACGGGCAGTGTCGGCGGCTCCATACCACAATCATCGACTCGGGAGTTGGCCGCTAAGAGATTAACCAGCAAATTTGCTTTCTCTTGCGGCTCATGGGCCAGGGATCCATCGGGATTGCGCAGCGGGGGCAGCGAAGGCTGGCAGAAGTTGGCTTGCACGGCTTTGGCCAGTCGCCAGTAGCCACGGCTGCCCGTGGGATTCTCTACTAGCTCCTGACCAAGCCGCGCTATGCGCTGGGCATCCGCTCTGACAAAAGCCCTCTTGCAGGCCTTTGTGGCTCTGTTGTACGCCGCCTTGAAGTGGCCCACGTTGGGATCGCACATAGCGCGCGCCCTCACCCAAGCGCGGTACGCAGACTGTTTATGATTAACAGCCTCCGCGCACTCACGCCCGAACCAGGGGCGTGCCCTGCTGACACCGGCGACATCAGTGTAGGGGATATAATATTCCATGCCCAGACTGATCTCACCGGCGACAGCAGTTGCGGCCTCAGATGGGTTCTTACCTTCAAAGCAGCGTTCAACCCACGGGATGGACGCAAAATAATCATGCAGTCCATCCCAGTCCGCTGACGAGTTGTGCCAGAGACGCCGCTTCCCCTGCACGGGACGTGGGGCCGCTAAAATGGGCACCTCGGAACGGACCAGACAATGATCGGATTCACCTAAAGCGGCGCTCACCGAAACACTGTACTGGTCCGGGCGACTCGTCAGCAGAAGGTCTAGCAGAGAGGGCTCATGGTCCGACCTTTTTGGTATCCTAGTGACCTCGTGTACCAATTGGGTCAGGCCATGCGCCAGAGCAAATGCATGGGCGGCTCTTCCCGCGTGGGTTGTTTTGGCGGAGCCCAACCAGATCTCGTGGTGGGCGTTAAAATCCCCCAAAAACACCAGTTCAGCGTTCGGAAACCGCTCCTGCGCATCATCTGCCGCCTGACTCAGGTATTCAAAGAGTCGAGTTGTCTCGGCATCTCCTGTATGGGAGCGGTAGAGGCACACATAGATCTGACTCGTAGAGCCATGGTCTATGTGTACCCAAAGGGTGGAAAAGGATGGGTCCTCTAGGCAGCGCAAACGGCGACAACAAACATCCGCCCTAACAAACACGCACACCCCGGCTTTTGCGCGGAAATTCTCCTCAAGGACATAGCCGGGGTAGAGTAAGTAGGTCGTGTCATCAGGGCGGCGTATTTGTGTCTCCGTAAGAAACAGCATTGCTGGTTTCGCCGTCTCCAGGTGTTGGTGGACGGCGTTGAGGTTTGTATGGAGCCCACAGATGTTCGTGGACTCCACCTCAAATAGCGAGCTCGAGGGAGAGTTTTTTGCCGCTGTGTAGACCAATCTACTGTAATTATGCGCTGCCATGAGGACGAAGAGGAGGGAAGACGTGAAAAAAGAGGCGATTGTTGTCGCAGCACAGCGTGACAAAGCGTGGGATATTGGTTTTATCTATGAATGTGAGGTATGGCGAGAGCCGACGCGCCGAACGGAAGGGCCCCCGTACCCCCCCGAGTATGGTCGCCGGGCTCCCTCGTCCGGTCACCAACTGGCACGACGAGCCATATCGGGATTATGCGCGACCTGGTGGGGCAGCCTCCCAGGGTGGTTAGTCCCGGTTGGGCCCCTGTACTATGCCGCGGGCGGCCAGCGGCACCACCGTTTCTACAGGTCTCCCTGTTCGGCGCGTCGGCCCACGCCACCCCCCACTAGACTACGCCAAGACCCACCGGTCCCACTAGTGCTGCGACTTCAATCCCCCCTGCCCGGCTATGCACTTGCTGACCCCTGAACGCAATCCAACCGAGATTGGATTACTATGGAGGATTTTTCGCAAAAGTGCACTCACCCGGTCGAAATTTGTGACAAATTTGTGCCATCAAATTTCTACCACCCAAGGAGGGAAGGAATATGGGTATTTGCATCAGTCTGGTTGTGCCTCGAAGAGCACGTTAAGTCGTCGGTTGATTAAGCGTACTGTGCGACATGTGGAAGTTGTTATCTATAGTTGAATTTACTACCTTGTCTACTTTCCACTATTGTCCTTTTAATGTTGTCAAATCGTGCCAATTTAGTAGCCAATAGAGTTGGTACAGTCAGCATCAGATCGACGTTGATGAACAAAGTAGTGAAAACGATCTTAATGCCTTGGTTTTACCCCCTCCCTGATGACGGATTGTTGTGATATTTGGTTCAAACACTTTAGTTTGGAGGATAATACAACTTGAATCAATAAAACAGTTTGACATACTCCTAATACCTAGATATTAGGATAATTCTGAGACCTTGTACTCAAGATCAGACTGTACATCTACAAATGGGGCATTTGTCAGGTGTTCAAGTTTTTTCAAGTCAGTCTCTAAAACTATCATGACCTGTATCATATTTCCACGGAGCGTTTAGCGGGACTTGACAAAGCATTCACCTTAAAATAACAATAAAAAATTGTTCTCTGTAGAATATGAAGCGCGCCTCAACGATGAAGAAGAAGTAGCGGCCCGCGAGGCGGAGGCGCGCCTGGCGGCCCGCAGGGACTCCCTCCTGGGCGCTGCCCGCGCCGCTCGCGCCGCCAGGGTGGAGACCCGCGCGCGCGGGGACGCGCAGGCGGCGCGGAGGAAGGACCTGGCCACCGCGCACCAGCAGATCTTGTTGGAGATTGAGCGCGCCAAGTGAGCTCATTTTATTAGTACCCGAAATAATGGTGCCTCCAACCTTTGCTTTGTTAGGGGTGGGTTCACCTCGATAAATGTAATGGCCAAAGTTGAGGTTGCTAATGCATATCCCTTGCACCCCAGCTGACCTAGGGCCATCTCCCTCGATCTACCCCTTCTCGGGTGGAAGGACCACGGAATCCCCAACCCTCTGGTCTCTATTGCACGTCATTGTACTCTGGTATTTTTCTGACAAATAAAAATGAGTGTTGTTGCGCACGTCCTAAAGCCACGGTAACCACTTTCCATCGTGGATCATGTGGTTGTCTGCCACCTAAGTGGTATGAAAAAAATATGACAAATTTACTGCTAATTCATTGGGAATCTTTGCACTTCCTTTCACATATAGTACATTACTGCCGCGGCCACCAAGTGTAGTGTTGCCGGACGATCGTGAAGTATGCGGGCCGAGGCGCAGCCGAGGCACGCATTACGGAGTCCGGCAACGCTCAGTTGTGGCCAAGGCTTGTATAGTGCTTTTCTCAAACAATGCGTGGAAATTAAAACTAAGTATCTAGGCAGAACTTTTTAGTCACCTACTTTTCAAAATAAATGACGAACAACGAAATACAGTAATTTTTCACGCGGCGAAATGTTCATTTGTTTTTTATTTTTTGTAATAAACAGCATTCTATTTGCAAGCCAGTTCTGTATTTAAATAATGCCTTGGATAAGTTACCTCCTTGGTTGCCATGGTTCGGAGTAAAAGATGGTTCCATTTTTAAATTACACGACAGATATGGATTTTCATACAACTTTTGCCGGCCGCTGCTCGCATGTACAGCAATTTCGATTTATCTCGAAGAAGGTTGTCAAAATAATGTTCACATTTCCAAGCATGTTTGAGAAAATAAATTTAATTTCATTTATATACATTTAATACACACAACTATTTAAAATATCTAAAAAAATATGTAACAAAAGTACATTTTGTTTGAATAATTTCAGTGTGGACATTCAACAACTGAAGGTGGAACTAGAGGCTCAGCCGATGACAGTGGAGGAACGCACGAAGCTGTTAGAAGAGGTGGAGTATGCGGTACGCGTGCAGGAGTCCAAGCGGACACTGGCTGATCAGATCGCTAAGGTAATGTTAGATCGCGTAAGAAGCTCCCGCCATCCACGGCAGCCTTCATCGCTGGTAAAATGTAAGAGAATCACCCTTGCTACTGGGACTACGTGGGAAACAAATACCTGGCAATGCCGCCTCCATCGGGTATCGGTAGGTGGTGTAGGCCAAAGAAGTCCTGGCTTGATATCGTGGAGGGTGACATGCGTGCCAACGGTCTCACCACCATGGATTCCCAAGGTAGTGCGAAATGAAGAAGGAAAAGCCGGAAGGCGGACTCTCGGTTCAGAGGTGAAAGCCTGGAATACAATTAGGAAAAATTACTATTTGACAAGGAAAATCTCTCATATGGTTTTCAAATCTAATTGATTGAGTTATATTGCAGATGATGCAAAGCCGAGAGAGCGAGCTGGCCGCGTGGCAGGAGAAGACCCTGGACAGCTGCGTGCAGTACAAGCAGGGACTCATCCACCTGTCAGCGCAGCACGCCGACCTCGTGGCGCTGGCTATCGACGAGAAGTGAGTGGCGCAGTTACACTCATGCTAGGACAGACCTGTTTAATATCGCTTCACTCGGGATGTTTCGTCGCCGAGGAATCGGCCGCCTACGTAATACTAGAATACGAGGCAGTGGCCCCTCAACGATCCTAAGTCCTCGGCACAGTGAGGTCACTGCATGAAGCCTGTGAAGTCCCCAGTAAGCTTTTGCGTTTCTGGACGGAACTAGACTGACTGGTCTAGCCAGTACTTTTCACGAATGGCCAAAAAAGAGGCAAAGTGCGGACAACAATTCAAATTGCTTGACTTAGGAACGAGCTAGTCTACTCGGTTATAATTCGGCCCCTCAATATGGATTAATAGTGAATGTTGTGTGTCACAGAGACCTGATGAGCGCGGAGTGCTCGGCCAAGGTGGGGCGCGCGCTCGAGGTGCTGCGCGCTCGAAGCACTTCGCTCGCCCAGCTGCGGAACGAGTTCGCGCGCGAGCGGAGTGCGCTTACTCGTCGGAGGGCCGCGCGAGCCGTGCGTATATATTTATTTATTCTTTATGCACGATGTACATTGGCGGACTTAATGCCGTAGGCATTCTCTACCAGTCTGCCATTGGGTGATGCAGAGCTAGTACGAGGTAGGCGCTTATTAAAGAAGAATAATATCTACGTTTGCTTCTATATAATAACAGAGTTGACGCAGCTATCCCGACTGCGATTGTAGTTCAATAACATATACTTACATAAACAGTACATATACCTACATACCATAATATATATCATATAAATCTCACTAATATACATATATCACATAAAATAAACACACATACATAACATTATTATGTATACCTAAATATACATATATCCCTGCCATCGTATACCTGGCCACTGCAGACAACATGCTCGCGTTACAGTACACATATATATATTACATTGCATATTAACAGGAGGAGAGCCGTACAAAAATCGCTCAACTAAAAACCGCAGTACAACGGGAGCAAGAAGCTCTGGATACTGAAACTAGCAAGGAAGCTCTCGACGCCGCCGCCGCCACGGCCGAAGTACAGGCCATCACCGCCAGGTTGCAGGAGCTGAAGCTACAGCAGGACGAGCACGCCACGGCCGAGGAGCAACTGCGGTTCTGGGAGCAGCAGGACCAGCTGTGAGTTGCTCGCTTACTATTTTCTTCCTTCTTGTCCACATACCTAGTATCGAAACTCCCCACACCGGACTCCGAACACACCAAGATGGCCTTCTTGAAAGTTACATCGAAATTAATTGGCAGTAAATTGAAATATCATTCGCAAAATGTCTATAAGTTGCAAAATATCCCTTTCGCAATATGTCAGTTTATCATAATGTCCTGTTCGCAAAATGTTCCCTTTTCAACTATTCATTACAACTAGTGAAATGACTCATTCACAAAATATCCAGTTTGCAAAATATCTACAGGTCGCGAAATGTCCCTTGCGTAAAATTTTCATCAATCATTAGCCTATGTTTTTTATTTATCATGTTTATATAAATTTCATAAATAACATAGATGTTTAAAACTTGAACCTTTTTAAACAACTTCCAAACGGAGAAATCAGATTTTGACACAAACAACAACAAATTGTTATCGGTATGAAATTTAGATGTGTTAATTGAATGTTTGTGATTTGATCCTTTTATTTTGAGACTAAATTCATTAAGTATATTCAGTAGCTTAGTGGTCAAGGAGTCGGCCTTACGATCGAAAGATCTCGAGTTCGAATCCTGGCCATTACACTACCGACGTGAACCCACTCCTATCACAAGCAGTTTAGCTTAGCTGTTAGGGTTAGAGGGAATATTAATAATTTCGATTTAATTATTTTTTGTTTTAATGTATGGACTTATTCTTACTTTTAATTATTCGTCCAATACCCACCAGTATATTTTTTTAGCATTATAAGAGGACTAACTACAATTCTCTCCACAGGTGGCGCTCTCGCCTGCAGACACTCCTGCGGTACATCGAGGACAAGCGCGTAGAGGTGCAACGCGTGCTTGACGCGGCCAAGCAGAAACGAGTCAAGCTCGTGCTGGGGTACATAGCAGAGTGGAACGAGAAGCTGGAGCACTTGTTACAACGCTAGATGCTATATTCCTTTATATTATCATACATACATTATACATATACTCACGCCTGTAAATCCCTGAAGGGGTAGGCACAGGTGTATTAACACCTACATTTCGCCAACTATGAGTTTTGAACACACGTAATAGGAGGAGACCCGAATGCCGTATTCCGGGCACTATTATCATGTTATCATTATATTTTATCGTTAAGGTGACGTTACATTTTAGTAATTTGTAACTTGAGTGACGTCATGCTAATAATGTAACTAAAAAGTAATGTAACACTAAAAATGATAGCTTTAGTGACGTAGGTAATTTTTACCATGCCTAACGTTAAAAAATAAATTGTAAATATCTGTAAGCAACTCTTCCTTCCTTGAATATGAATAAACAATATCTTATTATAAGTTTTTTTACCGATAAGACAATACTTTGCCTAAATATAAAGACAATGGATTACAATTCAATAAATGATCGATATTTTAATACCTACAGTTGATCTGTTAATAATATAATTGTATAACATATCTCCTTATGATTTTTATTTATCAGCAAACCTTCAAATCTTTCGGATATGTACAGACGATGGATGTAAGAGGATTGACGAAGTAGATTTATGATGCGAGACTAATGGTCAATTGGGTATTTTCCTATAGTTAAAATAAATTATTTAGTGGAAATTATTAACATAAGAATAGTAAAAGATTGCAAACATTTGCCTCGGTTCTTATATGATTTTTCTTATTTATTTTTATTCATCTACCCAACCTTAACAGTAAACGATTGAACAATTAAATATTATGCCGTCATAAATAAGTTTTTCATTTTTTTTCCTTTTAACATAACTTACCGTTTTGACGTTTAGTAAAAAGAAACTAATTTGACTAGTCCGTCAAAAAGAACAGCGGCTTTTGTGGTAAAATATTACAAACCATTTTTAAACTTATATACGGGCAAAATATCATAGTCATTTGAAGGGAAAGGACGAGCTGCCGACTGCTCGCGATCATTTCTAGTACAAAAATCGGGGCCGCCGCCGACGTTGTCCGCTGCTCCCTTCAGTGGGGATTGATCCTAAGTGGGCAACCCGTCAATGGTTGAACCAAACTTATGCAACCGACGTGCATGCCTGCAAAATTAAATGAAAGGCGTATGCCAGGATTGTAGCAAGTGGTATAACTACCTTGCTTGACTCTGCCTACCCCAAAGGGAAAGGCATGACTTTATCTATGTAAAATTTTAAGTTAATCTCAGTAGCGCAGTGGCATGAGCAAAGCTATGAATGATCTTTTTTTATATACTACTAAGGTGGCAGACAAGCACACGGTCCACCTGATAGAAAGTGGTTACCGAGACCTTTGAACGTGTGCAACACCAGGGGCTTCACACTCGTGCTGCCGACCCTGTAAACACAGTTTCAGTGCTGTCAGTGTAGAAGACAAAACACAAATAGCCTTCGGTCATCCTACTGACAGCACAAAAACTCTCCAGTGAGCTCTGGCTAACCTACTCACCGCCGGGAACACAACACGAGGTTATTATGGCCGCGGTATTCTGTAGAGCGGAGGTACTACCCCAGTCGGACTGCTCAATTAGACGGAAATACCATCGAGTCCTACCTCCTACTTTTAACTGATGGGTAGACCGAGCAAGGATGCTTCTCGAATGAGGAGACGACTTGAGACGGAAACAATTAGACAAAATTGAAAAAAAAAAACTAATATCAAGAGAAAAAATTAAACGCCAGAGGAGTGCAAAAACAGTTTGCGTCCTACATTTAACTCTCGAGCAATTTCTTTTAATAGTTATTACCTCAGTAGCATCACAAATTTAAATGTGTAAATGTTAACAGACCTCTAACCTATGATTCTATGTATTACTCAAAAAAAAAATGCTCCATTATATATAAATTTTCATTTATTTATCTCTCAGTAACGATGTTCATGTCGACATTATTTTCAACTGCCTCACAGAGTTCTTTTAGCGAGCTTTGCGTCCAGTTGTGCGTACGAGGCACTTTCTTCTGCGACTCGACGCGTTTGGGCGGAGGCACGACGGGCTTGAACGACATCTGGGAGCCGTCGTGGCTCTCAAATATCTGTAGCGGTGTCCTGAAATATAAATCTATCTATTTGAGAATAGTGTAATTGATAACGATTAAGAGTCCGCCTTCGATCGGGTCCCGGGTTCGAATCAACAAGAACAAGTAATTTAGCCTAGCTTGAGGCGTTAAAGGGAATATTAGTGACTTCGGTTTCTAATATTCTTTTAAAAAAAAACTCTGTCTACCCCTTCGGGGATTTACAGGCGTGAGTATTTATGTCTGATCTTGAAGACACCCAAGTCGATTTACTTCAACTCTGCGCTTGTGCGTGAACCTAAAGCGCGGTTCATACAGAAGAGACGTGGCGGGGACGTATGAGTAACACAATATAAACCTTATGTACTGTACAATAACGTCGTTTTTGTCTTAGAGGAGAATTGCGCCCGCGCTTCCAGGCGACGTCCCGCCGCTTAATGACGACGCATTTCTCATCTAAGACAAAAACGATGTTATTGTACACTTCATAAGGTTTATAGTGTGTTACTTAAATTGTCCGCCACCGGATTACGTCCCCGTCACATCTCTTCTGTATAAACCGCGCATTAAAATCAATAGGTCTTACGAGTTTCGTATCTGTTCCTGCGTGGTTCCCTGCAGTAGCGCTGAGGCAGCGGCCCCTACTGCCGGCAGGTGGTGTCTCCTCAGCGCTCGCAGTTCGAACAGGCGCGCGCTCTGAGCGTTGCAGTGCTCCGGTGACGGCAGGAGGGCGTCGAAACGGCCCGAACCGGCCTCGCCGTCCAACTCGAGGAGGGATGATACTGGCTTGCTTTGCTGGGGAGAAATATTTAATGTTGTTTAGTCGGTGTCTAGCGTGGAGTGCTTCGTAAAGTTTTCTTTACCAGACAAGTGTTTTCTTCTTCCTACAATCCCGGGTTCTTTAAACGGTGTTTGAAAAAGCATCTGATATGGTCGTCAAGATAGAGGTCACTATTGTAACATTGTTCATGTCTGTAACGATAACGGGACTCTGCCTTCTTCAGCGAAATGAAGTGATATGGAAGTGTTCTACACTTCTACATAATAAAGCACACTATAGAGTGTATAAAAGTGCTAGCATACACTATGAACAGAGGTGCTATACAGACTAACCAAAAAACTTAAAAGGCAGTGCGTCCCTGGTTGGTTTATGTAGGAGGCGTGGGTTCGATCCTCGCTCAGTGCAAATATATATATATATATATATATATATATTTTTATTTTTTTTGTTTCTTGCATGTAAATATTTGCACATTGGTCTGGGTGTTTCTATGTACATTAAGTATGTGCACCTGTTAGAAGTTATACTTCTTTTGAAAAGATAAAATGTTGACTATAGGGAACTTCAGGGTGTATGTTGACTATAGCGAACTTCAGGATGTATGTTGGCTATAGCTAACTTCAGGGTGTATGTTGGCTATAGCTAACTTCAGGATGTATGTTGGCTATAGCTAACTTCAGGGTGTATGTTGGCTATAGCTAACTTCAGGGTGTCGGGTTTTCGTGAAGGAGTGCGCGCGCATCGTAAGAATTTACTTGCATAAATTTTCAATAATGCGCCAAAGGGAGTATAACTTAAAGTATCTAAGTATGTGTATCCGCATTCTAGGTTCCATCGCACAAGTTAGTTATAGTACATTACTGCCGCCAAGCGGCCAAGGCTTGTATAGTGCTTTTCTCAAACAATGCGCGGAAATTAAAAACTAAGTAGTATCTAGGCAGAATTTTTTAGTTACCTACTTTTCAAAATCAATGACGAACAACGAACAACAGTAATTTTTCACGCGGCAAAATGTTAATTTGTTTTTTATTTTTCTTAATAAACAGTATTCTATTTGCAAGCCAGTTCTATATTTAAATAACGCCTTGGATAAGTTACCTCCTTGGTTGCCATGGTTCGGAGTATTAGTTGGTTCCATTTTTAAATTACACGACAGATATGAGTTTACATAGTAATTTATTTGGCCGCTGAAACACGACAGATATGGATTTTCATACAACTTTTGCCGGCCGCTGCTCGCATGTACAGCAATTTCGATTTATCTCGAAGAAGGTTGTCAAAATAATGTTCACATTTCCAAGCATGTTTGAGAAAAAATTATGTTTACCATGGGTCTAGATAGCGTTGTGTGAAATGTTGTGAAGTATTTATTTATTTATTTATATGATATTTATTATGGTACCCAGGAACCGCGATCCAATAATTATTTTCTTAAACATGCTTGGAAATTTGAACATTATTTTGACAACCTTCTTCGAGATAAATCGAAATTGCTGTACATGCGAGCAGCGGCCGGCAAAAGTTGTATGAAAATCCATATCTGTCGTGTTATAGCGGCCATAGTACATTACTAAAGAGGCCAGGAAGAAATGGGTTGCCAGCCGAAGACATATAGATAGGTCTGAGGCAGGCAACTCCATATTTGCCGCCGAGGTATGTATAGTGCTTTTCTCTAACAGGCAATGAAATAAACAACAAAAAAATTAAAAATTTATTTTTGAAGAAATTAAAAGTAAACAAGATAAGAACTAAAACTCACGTGTATATTACTATTTCTCAAACATACTAGGAAATGTGAACATTATTTTGACAACCGTCTTCGAGATAAATCGAAATTGCTGTACATGCGAGCAGCGGCCGGCAAAAGTTGTATGAAAATCCATATCTTTCGTGTTTTAGCGGCCAAATAAATTACTATGTAAATTCATATCTGTCGTGTAATTTAAAAATGGAACCAACTAATACTCCGAACCATGGCAACCAAGGAGGTAACTTATCCAAGGCGTTATTTAAATACAGAACAGGCTTGCAAATAGAATGCTGTTTATTAAGAAAAATAAAAAACAAATGAACATTTCGCCGCGTGTATTATTACTGTTGTTCGTTGTTCGTCATTGATTTTGAAAAGTAGGTAACTAAAAAGTTCTGCCTAGCTACTGCTTTTTAATTTCCGTGCACTGTTTGAGGAAGGCACTATACAAGCCTTGGCCACAACTGAGCGTTGCCGGACTTCCGTAATGCGTCCCGGTCCGCACACTTCACGATCGTCCGGCAACACTACACTTGGCGACCGCGGCAGTAATGTACTATAGTTCTAAACGGCTTTATATACTTCATAGGTAGGTACTTGACTAAAGGTAAACAATCTTGTAGCGACTTTGGGATAGTGCTGTTTTTTATCCGACAGTAAACATACAGTCCAAGAAAAAGTGCCCACTAGACAGCAATGGGCTTGCCACCTATTATGTGGGACCGAAAATCATAATCGGCGAAATATGGGCCTGCAACCACCAAAGATATCTATCTACTTTCTACCCTCACACCTCACTCTTGACCGTGACATAATTACAGTCTCCACCGACCTGTACGAGTAGCTGCAGCAGCGCCAGGCAGGCCAGAGCTCCGTTGTGCGGCAGCTGCGTGGCGAGCGTGGCCACGCGCTTGGCGAAGGCCTGCAGCACCGCCGGCGACACGCGCCGGGAACGGGCGCAGATGAGGGACACTGCTTCTAGGATTATGGGCGCATCCCCGTGACTGCGACCTGCCGGTAGTAAATTTAGTCTTAAGCAAAATTTGACGCCATAAATTCAAATTCAAATATTTATTTGCAACAAATAGGGTACTTAGTGGTGTTATATAGTACATTACTGCCGCGGCCACCAATTGTAGTGTTGCCGGACGATCGTGAAGTATGCGGGCCGAGGCGCAGCCGAGGCACGCATTACGGAGTCCGGCAACGTTCAGTTGTGGCCAAGGCTTGTATAGTGCTTTTCTCAAACAATGTGCGGAAATTAAAACTAAGTAGTATCTAGGCAGAATTTTTTAGTTAGCTACTTTTCAAAATCAATGACGAACAACGAACAACAGTAATTTTTCACGCGGCGAAATGTTCATTGGTTTTTTATTTTTCTTAATAGACAGCATTCTATTTGCAAGCCAGTTCTATATTTAAATAACGCCTTGGATAAGTTACCTCCTTGGTTGCCATGGTTCGGAGTAAAAGTTGGTTCCATTTTTAAATTACACGACAGATATGAGTTTACATAGTAATTTATTTGGCCGCTAAACACGACAGATATGGATTTTCATACAACTTTATCTGGCCGCTGCTCGCATGTACAGCAATTTCGATTTATCTCGAAGAAGGTTGTCAAAATAATGTTCACATTTCCAAGCATGTTTGAGAAATAATAATTATAATGACCTATCCTATTTAGCCATCACAGTGGCATGCAAAAATTTAACTAATATCTAATTAAATTTAATTTTATTAAATTACAAGCAGGTATAATATAAGACTGTCTGTTATTACGCCATATTAACAATAGATAATATTAGCGGAATCGATAAAAATTTTTATATTTTATTTTTATTAATAATAAAACAATAATTGTTAGAAATATAGAATAACCTCCTTCAATATATTGACTTACAAAGTTTATAATAATTAAATAATATGATGATGAATTATAGGAAAAATATTTAAGGCGGGATATCTGTCATTATTTAATTAATTCTGTCACTGAGTAGTAACTCTTATCAATCAGCCATACCTTTAGCTGTCTACAATATTTATTTACAGGCAGGGTTTTAAATTGTTTAGGTATTCGTTTAGCTTTTAGCACATAGACAAATTTGTTTAGCTTGCAACATACTTAAAGGTGCAATTGCATTGTTATCGATGCGATGGCGCGTCACTTTAATGGCGTGACATCCGTCGTTCGTGGTGCGACGTTCTCCTATATGACAAAAACGACCTTATTTTACATTGCATAAGGTTTATATTGTGTTACTTAAATTGTCCGCCACCGCCATATGTCCCCGCAACGTCTCTTTTGTATAAATTGCGCCTTACTTCCTATTATAAATGGGAAGATTTGTGAACATGTTTGCATGTTAGGATGTTTGTTATTTAATCACGCTCTGCGCAATGGACTTGACCGAAATTTATTACAGGAATTGATTATAGTCTGGGCCATTTTTTACGTAGGGAATTGTTTCTCATGGGTAGCAGAAACTGGTTTAAAAATTATGCGGTCGGAGCCGCAGGCATTAGGGACATAATATAAATATAACAACACAGTTACCAGCATATTAAACTAAAGCGAGAGCCTCTGTGACGTGGTAGTGAATGCGGTCGTGAAGCGCGGGTTCGATCCCCACTCAATGCAAATATTTGTTTGCATGTATATTAGCATTGGTCGGGGTGCTTCTATGTATAATATGTATGTATTTACTAAAAAAAAGTATCGAGTATATTTATTCGCATTCTAGATTCCATAACAAGCTAGTTAAGCTATGCTTATTATGGGTCTAGATGATAGTGTTGTGTGAAATGTTGTGTTTGTGTAGATGTAAATACAAACATTAAAAAACCTACCAGCGTGAACGCCCAACATAGCCGCGTACAGGTAGGCGTGGAACTTGGCCGGGTCCACGCTGAGCGCGTCTCCCGCGCCCGCCAGTATCGCCAGCACTGTCCGCACGCACAGCAGGCGCTCGCGGGCCCCGATCAGCTCGTCGGTGATCAGGCGGCCCAGGATAGCCACCAGGTCCGAGTAGTACTCCAGGTTTATTACGTGGGTGAATCTGTGGAATGAGAATCATTCTTATATTTAAGACTTACTTCATAAAAAGTGTAGTGGATAGCAGTGGTGAAGGATAAAAAATAATTTTCGATAATCTATTTATATTATAAATGGGATATTATATTTTCTCAAACATGCAATGAAATATTGACATTACGTTCCTCTTAATAGGCTGCGAAGTATGACGTTTCAGGCGTAGCTAGGACCAGAGGCCGGTAATGGAATTTCATACAAACCTTGCAGGCCTAAGGCCGGCAAAGTCCTCTTTTTTAATTTCGATTCCACATACATTTTTGGCAAAGGCATCGACACTATGCCACTATGCGTATAAAAAAAAACAATAAACGACTTGGTAACGTACTTAAAGCAGTTTTATTTACATAAAAAATCCACATTAACATAACTAATAACACATTATTATCAATTTTTTTCTTAACTATACATATAAACATTGAAATATTAATATTTAATTTAGTTTCAACAAATTGACATTTATATCAATGACAAGTGTCACTGTTCGTTCAGAAACGTGCCTTTATACTTTTTTTAAGTAACATGATAATGAACATAAATGTAAATGTTTACTGTTAAAATCAAGCTAAAATAGACGAAACAGTACTATACACGTGAGTTTTAGTTTTTATGTCGTTTACTTTTAATGTCTTTAAAAATAAATCTTTAATTTTTTTGTTGTTTATTTCATTGCCTGTTTGAGAAAAGCACTATACATACCTCGGCGGGAAATATGGGGTTGCCTGCCTCAGACCTATCCTAGTCTATATATCTTCGGCCGGCAACCCCTTTCTTCCCGGCCTCTGTAGTAATGTACTATTGTGTGTCAGTTTGGCCTAAACCACTGAACAGAATTTGATGAAATTTGGTATAGGGGTAGATTAGACCCTGAGAAAGGACATAGGCTATGTTTGGTCACGATTACCGACATCCACGCGGGCGGAGCCGCAGGCAAAAGCTAGTGCATTACATTTTATAAGATTATACATTTAAGCATCTCTACCACGACTTCCTTTCTAGAACAAGCCAGTAAAAATCAGGTTTAAGGGGCTCCTTGCTACTGATGGACGATACTACAAAATAAAAATTCTTTTATTTTTGTCGTAGTTAATTCATTTGTTGTGAGGGACCCTCTGAAGCAGGGGGCCGTTTTCCTAGTTTTACTACTCACTTCAGACGATCTGAAGATACCGAGATATCTGTGGTAGCGAGACAATTGGTACTCATATCATCTTTTATTACACTAAGGCAGTGCTTCTTGAGTCTACCTCGCCTACTGCCCAGACTTATGTTACCCACGGTTTTACGAAACGGTAATAGATGATGCGGTCTTATAGACCGTTAACCGACGAGACGGTCTTATAGACCGGTAATGACAGTGCTGTCTTATAAAACCGTAAAAAACGAAGCGGTCTTATATACCGGTAATAGACGGTGTGGTCTTATAGACCGATAACGCGATCTTATAGATCTCAAGGTCTTATAGGCCTCAAGGCGGTATTATAGATCTCAAGGCGTTCTTATAAACCAATAACGCGGCCTTATGGACCGATAAAGCGATCTTACAGGCCTCAAGGTGGTCTTACAGGCCGTCCCCACTTACTTGGCGAGGCCGGTGAGCGCCGCCGCCAACAGTTGCGAGCGCGGCGCCGTCTTGAGCAGGCGGAAGTAGATGTGGAACACGGTGCGCGTCACCTCCGTCAGCTGCGCCCGCCGCGCCACCTCGCTCTCTTGGGCTTGTGTCTCCAGTAGCTCGCGCTCTACTTCTTTTAGCTTCTTAGAGCGCTGGAATGTACAACAAATTATTTTAAAATATATAAAATGGAATTTGGAGGACGGGGCATAAATTTACGAGTAGACAGAATGTGTCTCAGAACTTAAGACTAATTCACCTGATAAAAATCTATTTAAAATTGAGTTTCGATATTATTACATAACATAACATAAACTCATGCTTATATTCCCGAAGGGGTAGGCAGTGTTGCTAGCACCCACATTTCGCCAGTTTATGTTAACGGTCCCAATGTTAGGTGGCGAGCCTATTGCCATTAACCGGGCACTAATAAACCTGCGATAAATACACACATAACTTCGAAAAGCATCGAAAAGTCATTGATGTGTGCCATGGTAAAACCTGGAATCGAACCCGAGACCTCGTCTCAGCAGTCCATTACCAATACCACTAGGCTACCGCGGATATAATTTCCAAGTAACAAATATCAAAAAAGATAAAGATTTTTATGAAAAGAGCATCAATTGTCGTAAAAACAATTTTACTCCGGAATGCTGGGTTTAGAGTTTGGACAGAAAAGTATAGTGTGGTAGTTAGGATAGGCTTACTTACTTACGTAAGTAGGATAGGCTGGATGCATAAGGCGGAGGATCGGGTACATCAGATTTTTATTACGAGAATTGGCCTTCTGGTCTGATCTGGACTGAATGCTGAGTTTAGAAAGAAAAAGGTGTATATAAAATATGGTAGCTGGGATACACTTGATGCGCAAGGTGGGGGATCGGGAGCTATAGCGCACAATAACAGAGGCCTGTGTCCAGCTGTGGACTGTAAGATACTAATTCATTGATAGTGAGATATAGTTATACTACGTAGTAAATAAAATAAATAAATAAATAAAATCTTTGTTGGAACCATAAAATACAGAAATAATAACACAATAGTGTGATAGTGTCTGCATTAATTTAGAAGAGTATCAGAATTTAGAAGAAGGGTACTGGGCACCAGAGTTCCATCCCAAACATGAGTGCAGTAGGTATTGATAAGAAGAGAGAAAATAAAAACATTTAAATGGCTCAGAACAAACATAACTTAAAATTGACATATAAATTAAAATAGTAATATCGACATAGAATGAAATGAGTAGTTCTCCTATCGACCGGTAGATGGAACCTAAAAAAGGAAGTAATCTAGATCTAAGCCCTCTTGATAAAATAAAAAAAAATACAACTTACCTTTTCTGCATACAGTCAAAAATAATTTATTTTGTATAGACCATTAAAACGGAACTTACAAAACGTCAAAATAAAAACATAAAAACTAGTTTAGTAAATGGATCACCGGGTCGAAAGAGCCTGATAAGACTCCGACAATAAACTTAGCGGGTATTTTTTTTTCTCATCTGAACTATAATAGGAAGTAATTACTTTTACCTTTTTCTCTTTCTTAGACAGATTGACGATCCTTTTCTTGTGTTTCTCGTCGAGCCTCTTCTTGCTTTTAAGCTCGGACTCTGCGTCCATATCGACATCACGTATCTTGAGGGTAAGCAGACAGTCCAGTGCCGACGGCGACAGACGCTCGCCCCGACGCTTCACTAGTTGGTTTATTAGGCGAACTATCTGGAATTGTATGGCAACATTAATGATTGAATTGGCGAAATATGGGTGTTAGTACACTTCTAACTGTGGTGAAGTTTTGATCAAATTGAAATGGACTAAATGGACGCATACTTCTAATCGGATGCATCTATTTCTCTAGTCATTGGAACCGATACAATGTTCTATGCCGTAGGGTGACGGTATTTTTATTGGCATGTATTCAACGCGGCGACAAATTAGTCCGAATTTGGTGTTTAAAGAATATTAAAGTGGGTTTCAAAAATAATAGATTGGCGACTAAAGAATTATTTTATTTAGAAAGTAGCAGCTAAATACATTAAATTGTAAACTTTATATTATTTTAAACGGGCATCGACTTTTTGTTTTGGCAATTAAATTCGTTATTTAGCGAAAACTTCGGAAACGGACGAAACAGACATCCGCCTATCCTTCTAACCTAATCTATCAGTTTCGGGGCGCAAGAGTCCACGAGCTCATTTCGCTCGCTCTTGCGCAACATAATTTCGCTCATAAAGAACATTTCTTTTTAAATATAGGACACGTCAATTTGACTTTACCTTGCCTGATGGTAAGCTGAAGGCAAAGTCTCAGGAGAGAGGGCCACCATTATACACACGTGCCATGTTAACAATGGTGGCACTCAGCTTGACGGCCTCATCAGATGCTTTTTCACGCCCCGCTTAAAGGACCCGGGACTGTAGGAAGAGGGAAACACGTGAGCTGGCAAGGAATTCCAGGTCTTAATTGTGCGACAAAGGAAAGAGTCACCGAACCGCTTAGTTCTTGAAGGAATGTTCTGCACCGTATGCGGGTGACATCTAAGTCCTGCACGTGTCGTCCTGTATAGGAAAGGAGAGGGTGGGACTAATTGGAATAGCTCTTCAGAACATTCACCATGGTAGAGACGGTAAAATACTGCCAAGGAAGCAACATCTCTACGCAATTGCAAAGGCTCGAGGGTACTCGTGACCGTGATGTAAGACAACAACACCAAGTCGTCGTTGTATATGATAACGGTCGCTGGACAATCGTCACCGTTTTCATTATGATTCTACAAACAATGATACTGAAATCCTAATTATTAATTATGTTATTCGTTTTACTTTTTACACTCAGACAAATAGTGAATTTTTATATGGAAACCTTAGTTGCCAATAACATACAATATTTGTTATCCCACTCCTAATATTAGTCGTCAAGACATTATTTTTAGTAGCTCGCTTAAGCTTTTTTTGATCCTGTTTAATATGTTTGCTGCCTGAAAGTAGCAGCCATTTTTTAGTTTTTATGTATCCTTGCATTTGGAAGCTCACCTACTATAATTGTCGCTAAAATATTAAAACGCTGCCAAGTAATTTTTCTAGTAATAAAATAGTTGATACCTGTAGTGGAAGCGAAACAATTCTTATCCAAATTTAGATGTCATTGCACCTATGCCTATTTCTAACTATTTCTTTAGGGCGAATAAACGAGTAAAAACATTAATTTAATAATAATCAATATAAAATCACATTCCAATCGATAATGTGGTTGTAATCACACGTACAGAAGGATTATAATTATTATTATCACCTTCTAAAGGCACTTTTTACCCTGAACTAAAACATCCTACAGTTTACAAATTTTAAGCATTAACAGTTACCACTAGCGTGATATCTCCCTTCTTATCATCACGGAACACGCTCGAGAGGCACTCGGCCACCAGGCTCCTGGCGCGGGGTTGCTTGCTGTCGAGGTGTGGAACGACGCTCTGCGCGATGTTAGGAGCGTAGTTGAAGTAGGGCCGCGCCGTCAGTAGCCCGCACATGCACTGCAGGGATACTAGCGCCAGACTCAGTGTGGATTCCTCTAACTTCCTGGATAGAGATAATGAGGTGTGTTTTTAGAAAAATCCGCGTGGTGACAGAAAGTACACACGTATCACCTCCCCATCTCATCCGAAGGGTGTCAACTAAAACAAACAAACTAAAAAAAAGACGGGTTGCACTCCGGGAGTGCCGGCAGAAGTGAAAACTTTTTCTTTCTTTCTTTCTTCCTTATATACAGAGAAAAAGATAAAAAGAACATACCATACCATATATCACTAATTTTCTGTCAGAAGAAATTAATGAATTACAAAAAGACAAAATAATCACAATAAGTAGATAATAAATTACAAAAAGAAAAAATAATCACAAAAAGTGTCAGAAGCCTAGGTTCGAACCCGGTACTATCTGAAACCATAAGGACTTACAGTCGAAGCGCTTACCGCTAAGCTACGAAGCTTCATAGCGTACCTAACAAAATAAACAATCTGTAGCTAATGTTGTATGACGTCAGAAGTCGGTTACGGTTCAAAGGTCAAGTGATCCTGACGCGAGTTTAACACTTTTTTCCCATCCAACGCCGCGTAAGAAGTTTTCACTTCGAAATACGCAGACGATATCACTGCGAGGGAAGGAACACTCGAAATAAAACCCTGTACCAACCCGTCTGGCCAGCGTGGACACAGTAGGGCAAAGCTTCCTAACATTGGGAGAGTCCTATGTCCAGCAGTGGACGGCGACAGCTTAATTAATTGAGGAAAATAAAGGGATACTTTTATCTATATTCTATTATAGCTTTGGACCGATTTAGAGAGACCGCTTGCAGGTTCCTACACGTGGATATTTAGTCTTAGGAAAATAAAGGTAAATGTTTTTACAAGTTAAGTAGGTCTGGATAGCTGCCTACCTATATAAGAGCCAATTCGTATTGTAGAATAGAATGATGAATGTACGGGATTGACACGTATTTTGACGTTTATGACAGTCGGCAACGTATGTCAAACCCATACATTGAACAATATATTCTATTCTATAAACGTATTGCCACTTGCCTGGACGGGCTGGTTTGTAAAAGTGATGGCTGAAAGATGCATGCAGCTCATATGGTGAAACTCAAATAAGATGGATGTCAGCACATCCATCTCATTTGAGTTTCACCATTTGAATAGACGGGTTTACGGGTAAATTTTAAGTAGCAGAGCGTAAAGATAAAGTAGTCCTTGTATTCTATTTCACCGGCGCCATGCTGCCAGTGAATTGTAATATTTACCTGTTATCGCCTTTCCTCAGCCGCAATACGCCAGCTGCCTTCTCGAGCCTCTGTAGATACCTCTTGTAAAACTCCAACAGTTCCTTTTCATATTTGTACAGCGATAAAGTGTCTTTCTTCACTGAAAATTAATAAAAAATGATTTTATGATCGAGGTTCTCGGTGGAGTAGAATAGAGCAACCCAATTTCTTCCGGTTGGTGTCGGTTAAGGCGACTAAGGGATAGGGTGGTCCTCTATCCCGCAGTAAACACACAGCCTATGACTTAGTGCCCCTATTACGTAGGCCAAAAACCCTAGACAGCGGAACGAGTGTGTTCATACATCTCTGGCTATCCCATCCGGGATTACGGGCGTGCTTGTAGGTATGTATGGTTCTTCAATGAAATTACTTGTACTATAACACATTATTTATTAAAATCCTGACCGGTTTCGCCTTACGGAATTAACAAAGATTGATACATGTTTTTTGGGTATCAGATGTCATTTAGAGTAATAATAGGGGTTAAAGTGTGAAATTGCCGTTTCATTGTAATAGGTACTTCGAATTGACATAGAACCTTCATGGTTTGAGATTTTTGAGTGAAACTTTTTCCACATGGTACCTATGTAGTTCTTCATTTAAAAATGTGCAACATTCGATTATCGACTTTCAGTTGTTTTTTTTATTCAGCTTAGACAAGAAAGATGGATACTTCGAAAATTCGAGTGATTTTTGAATACGAGTTCCGACGTGGAACTAACGCGGCAGAAACAGCTCGCAATATCAATGTTGCGTTTGGAGAGGGGACTGCTAATGAACGCACCGTGCGATTTTGGTTTAAACGCTTTCGTGATGGAAACTTTGATTTGAAGAACGAACCACGAGGAAGGCCGTCCACACAGGTGAATAACAATGAATTGAAAGACATGGTGGAAGCCGATCCGAGCCAAACTACCCAGGAATTAGCTGCATGGTTTAACGTTACCTTACCAACAATATTGACTCATTTGCGTCAAATCAATAAAATAAAAAAATGTGAAAAAGGGGTACCTCATGATTTGACTGATCTGCAGAAAGAAATGCGTGTTGAAACTTGTGTTGCCTTGTTGAATCGATACAGAAATGAAGGAATATTGGATCGAATTGTGACATGTGATGAAAAGTGGATTCTTTACGATAACCGTAAGCGAAAAATGCAATGGCTGACCCCAGGTGAAACGCCACAACAGTGTCCTAAAGCAAAGCTTACCAATAAAAAGGTAATGGTAACTGTTTGGTGGTCTCAGCATGGTGTTATTCACTATAGCTTTCTACGATCTGGTCAAGCAATAACGGCATATGTCTACTGTGCCGAACTCCGAACAATGATAGCAAAACTAGCAGTGAAACAGCCCCGACTCATGAATCGATCTTCACCATTATTGCTCCATGATAACGCGAGACCTCATACAGCACGAGAAACCGTTTTAACTCTACAGGAACTGCAATTAGAAACTATCCGTCACCCTCCGTATTCGCCAGACCTTGCTCCAACAGACTACCATTTTTTTCGTGATTTGGACAATTTTCTATGTGATAAAAAGTTTTCTTCTCAGGAGGCAGTACAAAATGCTTTCACACAGTTTGTTGAATCTAGATCACCAGAGTTCTATCGCAAAGGCATAAATGACCTTCCTACTAGATGGCAGCAATGTATAGATAATAATGGTAATTATTTTGATTAAATAAATACGTTAAATTAAAAAAAAAAAAACGAATTTCAATTTGTCAGTACAAATCAGCAATTTCATACTTTAACCCCTAATATATTGACTGTCACTCTCTGACACTCTCTGCCTGAATGTTGAATAGTACAAGTAAGTTTATTGAAGATGTGTAGCAAGTTCCACCAAGTGCCATTAATCAACAGTACCTATAAGCTGTATGTATGGTTATTTTATTCACAGCAGTCAGTCTTACCGGGTAGCGGTTACTTATTATTGACGTAAATTAGCAGTGCACTGCATAAGCACAATGATGAGTGATGAGACCGTCAAGCTGAGGGCCAACATTATAACGTTAGTGTTTGTGATATTGATCCTCTTTAGTGAGACTGTCTTCAATATAAGTCTTGTCTCTACTGTAAAACTATTGGCGTACAAGAAGGGGGCAATCCCCACAGCGGCGCGCAACGGCTTCTTGACACAAAATATTACCAAGCATTTTGAATCTTATCTATGAGACAAAACGATCATGTCATTTGAAGGCGACAGAGAGAGAGCGCGCGCGCTTGCTCGCGACTATCTTAAGTACTAAAGTCTGGCCACCGACGGCCGCTGTTCTTTCAGTGAGGATTGACCCTAAATACTTAATTATCTACCTATTTATCTAAGTCCCCTTACCGGGGGCGCGTCGGGGACCGCGTGGTCCCCCCTCCCAAGAGAGATGGCCCTGGATCAGCCGGGGTGCGAGGGATATGTCGTCGATAACCTCGACTTCGGCATAGGACAGCGATCCACAGACGGCGTTCGGTTTAGTCGGTTCGAGTCCGACATAACCTCCCCCTTCGGGGGGAGGGGCGTATCCGTGGGGGATTATTTATTTATTTATTCTTTATGCACTATGCACATTGGCGGACTTAATGCCGTAAGCATTCTCTACCAGTCTACCACTGGGTGATGCAGAGCTAGTACGAGGTAGGCGCATGTTAAAGAAGAATTACCTATCTAAGTAATATTTCTTTTATTTATTTCCATAGAGTACATACAGAGGTGTTGTAATTAGATTTCCTAATGAAAGAACGTGTGGCGCTGATAAAATTCCAACAGAACATCGAGCAATGGCTGTTTATAAATTTGTCCATCTTAAACAACGAGCCGAGCCATCATAGAGCCAAAAATCGCTACGAGAGCCAAATCAAGAAAAACTTAGGGAGATAAACACACGCTCTGTATGATGGTCATGGGACATGGGAAGAAGAAATAGAAAGAAAGAATTTGCCAGAAGAAAAAAGCCTTTGAGATATAGGTAAATATATAAAATATAAATATAAACCTATTGACCAAAATATTTTCATGATCTTTTACCTACTTATCTAAACCCAAACAATCTTGAAGTGACTTTTCATGATATTTTATTTAAAAATTCAGTTTATTGATATTTTTCTGTTTAGAAATTCATTTTGAAGACTAAAAACAGAAATTAAAGTTCAAAATTAAAAATTAAAAATCTGTGGCCATAAATATTGGACCTAAATTACGTATATAGAAGGCCCCGGCGCGTGCGTATTATGCTGTAATAATCTATAGGTACTTGAAAATATGAGCTTGTCAGGCCCGTAGCGCCCCGTGCTATCCACAAAATACATTCAAGAAACGTGATCTGTGCGTATAGAGCACATTTTAGGTCCATATATGGAACGAGCAATATGTGTAATACCTAAGTTCCACCAAGTGCGCCGGTAGCTTAGTGGTTACGGAGTCGACCTCATGATCGAAAGGTCCCGGGTTCGAATCCTGGCTATTACTCTACCGACGTGAACCCACTCCTACCACAAGCAATAGCTTAGTTGGAGGGATTAGCGGGAATATTAGTATAGACGATTCAAATATTTTATTTAAAAAAAATCTCCAGTATAAACAAACTAAAACAGAAATTGAGCCACTAGTTAGTCAGTTTATTTCTTTATTACTTATGTGTTTTTATACAAAGTCATTACAACATTGTTCACCTTTATGGTACTAGTACACGCCGCGGTTGCCAAAGTCGTGGAACAAACCCGGCGGCTGGTCTCGAGGTGGCTCTGTATAAAACCGAGGCCATGTTCATGGGCCTCGGCGCACGCCACCTTCAGGAACCAGCCTCACAGTGGGAGGTATTTCCGTCGGCATCAACCCCATATGAAGTACTTGGGGCTCGTGTTCCATGACCGATGGGACTTTTAGCATTTCCAATAAGTCTGGCCCCCAAGCTGAAGGGCGCAGCTGGCGCCCTGGCATGGCTGCTGTCCAACATGAAGGGGCCAGATAACTCCTGCAGGAGACTACGGGGGAATCGTGGCCCTGAAGGCTAGCAGCGGACACCGCTGTGACAACCATAGCTGACGCTGGCCATCAGGTTTATAAGAGGGTACCGTACGATCCCCACCATGGGACCTGGAGGCAAAAGCACTTTTGGCACTATATCGGTTCTGAAATGTGGCGCAGCGGCGGGGATGGGAACCGAGCCTGGAGAAGTTCGGTCCATGAAGTCCTTCCTCCACCGGGACATGGTGGAGGAGTGGATACTACGACTTGCACAACCACGAGCGGGACAGGCCATGATAGTGGCGGTAAGAACCATCATGAAGGACTGGCAAGAGAGGCCTCAAGGGGGTCTCTCATACCCGTTGACGCAGGTGATCACCGGCCACGGATATTTTGGGAGTTACCTACATTGGATCAGGAGGGAGCCAAAGCCTGACCGAATACCCAGCGTAGGAGACACCGAGGCAGGCAGGGCCAGATCTACCATATGGCTTAAGCCCAGGGCTCCTTGGATTCAAGGGCCCCCCAGCCAAGTCAAAGTCAAAAGTAGACGATAATACGAAAATATCTATAATTTATGAAATTAAACTGATCGTAAGCGAAACATTCAATTCCTCACAATCATATCTTATCCTTCCCATATTTTTTTTATTGAGAAGATATCAGAAGTGATTTATTTCTTCTTAAAACCCTACCATTTACTCTATCTTTAACAATATAGATCTTGGATGAAATTCATTGTTAGATTCTCTAGCATTCTTATCATAACAACAATTAAATTATTAGATACATCTTTCTTAGTTTCGTACTCATCAATATTTCTCTGAGGAACTAGATGTAATGTCTCAATGTCATAAGGATGGTCATCTAGGCCAAAGACCAACCTGGCACCTTGTAATATGTTAATCTACTCAGTTATCAACTTATGACCTAGCCGCGAGTTCCTTATTTTTTTTATTGATGATGAATGAATTGTGTGCCTACAAAGTAAATCTGGTGATTATCAATAAAAGCAATTTAGATATGAAATAAGATTTTTATTTAATAAATCCGGTCAAGTGCGAGTCGGCCTTACGCACTGAAGGTTCTGTACAGGGACATAGGGTCACGTAGAGGGACGAACTTACGCTACATAAACCGCAATATATTTTTAATGAGTTGGCTTAGAAGTTTAATTTTTGTCGTTTCAAGACGTTCAAAACCTGAGTATTTGGAACGAATTTCCACGTGAAGCCTCCACGCATTGCTGCCAGACAGACAGACAACGAAGTAATATAAGAGTACCATTTTTTCCCTTTGAGGTACGGACCCCTAAAAATGATTCAGTACATTTTATTGTGAGAATTTCGAGTATCATACCATTTTAAAACTTTTTTAAAATCCATTGCCATACCTTTTTTTTTTAACTCTTCTTTATTGTATGGTACACAAAATAAGCAAGAATTACAATATAGTGGTAGGTAGTTTTGTAGCATACAATTGGCGGCCTTATCGCGCAAGGCAATCTCTACCAGGCAACCATGATATCATTCACCAAGATATGAGATTAAATGGATCTAAAGTAAAAATCGAAAGAAAAGAATTGAAAAATATTTGAAATGATCTTGAAAAATATGATAAGGTTCAATACCCACTGCAAGTATAAGATGGCAAGAAGGCTTGTGCGGCCGCTAGACGTCTCGCGGCGCCGCACTGCGATTTCTTCGCTTCAGTTCGCCTTCAAATGACTATGATATTTTTCTCCTGTAGATAAGATTCAAAATGGTTTGCAATATTTTACCTAAAAAAGCCACTAGGCTTTCAGTGGGGATTGACCCTTAGGTAGGCCCAAGAAAAAATAGATTGACTGGGTGAAAAAGGATGTGACAAAGAAGGGAGTGACTGAGGAACTGTCATCTGACAAGAGCCAGGTGCTGTCCTTGCGTGTCGACGACTCACGGGTAAGCCCTTACTATTCCCTCATTTTAGCATCCATGCTGTCCATCCATGAGGCAGACTAGCGCGCGAATGGTTCCGTGCCCATAAAACAACTTTAGTCTACCTTAGAAATTTATTTAATACTGGTTTTAGTATTTGTTATTATATCTAATATATAAAATTCTCGTGTCACAGTTTTCGTTGCCATACTCCTCCGAAACGGCTTGACCGATTATCATGAAATTTTGTGGGCATATCGGGTAGATCTGAGAATCGGCCAACATCTATTTTTCATACCCCGATTCGCGATAACCGACATCCACGCGGGCGACAGCTAGTATATATATATGACTATGATCTTTTTTCCAGTGGATAAGCTTTAAAATGGTTTATAATATTTTGCCTCAAAAAGCTGCTGCCAGTCACTGCTCTTTCAATGGTGATTGACCCTAAAATTGCCAAACTGTCAGAACTGTTGTTCCATACAAAAATCTAAACCATTTGCCTAACCTGCTAATAGACATTTTCCTAAACATCCATGAAATATATTTGGCAACTAAGTGATAATAGAAATATTCAGGTATTTACACTAAGTAAAAGATGTAAATCATTATTTTCTTTAAATATCTACTATTAATTAAACACTGAATACACACACGTCATACAAATATAATACATAATAATATTTTTCATAAATGATTCATAATATTAACTATTTTAAGATGAAACACAATCTCTAAACATCTAATCTAAGGAAAGAAATTGTCTTATACATAGGACTCACTAAAGCACTAACACACATCACCAGAACCTTGGTCTTGGTGGGCCCATCCATCTGTTTGGAGGCCTTGGGCCAATCCTGGGCCATTGTTGATGAGGTCCGAAACCTCGGGGCCTGAAATTAGTCCGTGGGGCCCAATTTCTTGGGAACCTGGGGTTCATGAATCTAGGTTGGTGTTGAAAATTGTCTTGGAATTCATCAAAAGGTGGAGATGGGTTTCTCGTTTCCTGCACCTGTTGCTCGAGTCCTCGGCTCCTTAGATCTTCATCATAGGGATCTGTCTCTATTTCAGTTCCTTCAAACGTTTTGTGGAAAAAGGGAGGAGGTCTGATAGACATATTGAAGGTTTTGAGTGGCGGAGGCATGACATCAAAAGGGTTGACCATGGGAAGAACAACAGGAGCTGTCTGCGGTTCTTTTTTCTCACTGTTGATTTGTATGAGATTGGCGTGGTTTGTGTCGTGTAAGACCTTGTTGTTGCCTCCAACTAGAACTTTGTTATTGTTGAAGCTGTGTCTTCTAGAGTGTTCCACTTGGGTTGATTGCTGGCTGGGATACATGCCTTGTTGTTCCTCATCTTCAGACAAGTCCATATCAACACTCTCTACAATATCGCTCACAGGAGGCACCATGGGAGGCACACGATAATCTTGATCTAAGGGCATATGTTGCGTGTTCATAGGGTCCACCACTGGCCTTGGTGGTGGCTGATGTGTCAGCGATATTAAATTTCTGTGGTCTACATCTTGGTGTGGAGGATTACGAATAGGCGTCGAAGCCATCACAGGCGGCGGCGGTGGTGGAAGCAGCCTGTGGTCCACATCCTCTAACTGTCCTAAGATTGGCAATACAGGAGGCGGTGGAGGCGGTGGTAGTATTCCCCTGTGGTCCACATCTACAGGAGGAGCCTCCTGCGGATATCCAAGCACTGGCGGGGGGACGGGGGCCGGTGCGGGAGGTGGGGACTCGGGCGTGTCTACGTACATAGGTCTTGTGCTCACGTTCGGAATACGTGGGTTAACGACTGTGTTAATAGGAGGTGCAGACCAATTATTACTCCATGTATTAGTTGTAACCGGGTGGTATGAAGGCTCGGGGTCATCAAGAATTTCAATTGGTCCATAGAGAGACGGTGGGGGTGGTAGATTACCTATACTCTCTGGTGTGAGCAGATCTAACCCTGGCAACGCATCTTGGGATTTTGTCATGGGTGCGCTGGAAAGTGACTTATTATCTGATACCTTTATACTGTCACTGGTGAAAGTTTTTAAAACATCATTGATATTGAATTCCTGCTTTTCGCTCGGTCTACTACTTATTACTTCTATTTTGTTGGCATTGCTATTAAGTTTTTCATTATTACTGTTAAAAGGGTTATCTGATGACAAGAAAGAAGAGAGACCCAAGTTTTCATTAGAATCATTAAAAGGGTTCTCTGATGACAGGAATGAAGAGAGACCCAAGTTGTATAAAGATCCATCAGCTGCCAATGAGGTGTTGAAGGTCTGATCTATGTTGTACCCAATATCATCCTCATCACTGCCTGTGACATTGACTGGCGCAGGCAGTTCTAGGTCCTCGTCAGGGCCGGGCGACGGTACGTCCTCGTCACGCTGCGGGGGTGATGGCGCCGTTGGTAACGTGGTGACCAGTTCATCCAACTGGCGTTTTAATGCGCGCACTCGGGCTCCGAAGTTTTTGTATGCATAAGCAACAACTTTAACTTCACCCCTCTGTGTGGAATAATATTGAGCTGCAGATGTAAGTAGTGCCAATAAAGATTCTCTAGCAACAATTTCACGTTGTAACGCTTGTGTATATTTTTCCATATAGACAATACCTTCATTCAATTCCTTGTCAACTTCATCATTGTTGGTTCTAACTTTCAAGCTTGCACGCAGCGCTTCTGCATCAGTGAGCTCCAAGTCACTATCATGAATAGCTTTAAGCTTGACATCAGTATCTGTTTCCAGCACGCAACACTGCTTGATTTTATTAACTAGTTGTTGTGGCTGAAACTCCAAAGGATCATCATCACCAGTCTTCGGTTTCGCGCCTGCAGTCAACAAGCCCGTTAAATCTGATAAGAATTCCTCATCATATACTTGTCTTTGCTCCCATATTTTGAATATTCTCACAATTTTAGGTCTCACTTTATCATCTCTGACCAAAGGAGTAGCTTTTTGCAGGTTGAGACCCCAACTCTCGACGAAATCTAAGTTCTTTCTCTTACTATACTGTATAACATCATTAGCGAGGTAGAAGAGTACTAATCGTTGTTGAGGTTTTACCCTCTTCAACACATTCAACCAGCTTTGGACGATTTTCTTTTGGTGTGCCTTTTGCTTTAGACACCAAGATGACAAACCTTGAATACTCTCTTGAGTATCCTTCAAATGCATAAGCCGCTTTTCGAAGGCTAAAGTGTTAAATTCATCACTCTCACCCATTATATTGAAACTAAAATTTGATCATTGACAAAAGATCACTTTTCGAACGGTTATGAACATGGCCGTTAAATGCACAGAATACTGAATAAACACAACCACTAATGTTTTGTTAAGTTTATGCATTAATTTCAGTGAGCTGGTAAATATTAACTTTAATAAAACATAACATAACCTCAAAAAAATGTATTCGCAGTTTCACTTTTTTTTTAAATTAACTGCCATGGATACAAGTAGATTGCGGTGTACAAATCAGTGTTGTTTCGTACGGTCACGGTCGGGATTAATAATTATATTTATTAGTAAAATCCTCAGTTATAGTCAGAAAATGTTATATTATAAGGATTTTGACTATTTTCTGACCAAATTGGGAATTGTTTCCATTCAATCCTTATTTGTTAGAGTAGATATCACCGAGTATATGTTAACCATAGATTTTTTATATTATTATGTAGTTTGCTCCGAATCATTTTTCTTTTTTTCTCTCTCTTCTCTCTAACTTACTGAAGTCAAAATGTTAAGTAAAAAGTAACTAGGATTTCCCGAAAAAATATTTTCTTCTGTAATAGCTACTTTGCCTTTATGCCATTTTATCGAGAATTTTGTTTGGTTTGTGGTTGGGTATGGGGAATTGAGAATAGAAATGTAGTATTTGGGTCCTGTTAAATAACATATATTTACAAAAAAAGATATATACATTTTTTTTCTAGAAGTACTTCATTGAACAGGTAAGCTCTAATATCTTACGGATTTATTGACTTAAACTTAAATGAATGTATTTTTTCAATACGAAGGTACTTATCCAGATTCATTACTTTTGTGTTCAGTTCAGTTCTAGGTTATATTTCTAAATTTCCCGTATTTTGCCCTACACAATGTGTGTCCCCACAAATCCCCCAATGGGCTTGAAAATCGCCAATAATTTGGGGAATTTCCCACAAATTGGCAACGCTGACCAATACAGACGCGCACTTTCTTGACACTGACATGTGACAGGTTTTTCGATGCCGGATTTGGATGCCGGTAGGGATTGAAGCACATCCGGCATCAAAAAAGAAAAGAGGTGGTAACATGCCACCTAGTATTTTTACTTCATAATCAATAACTTAATAAACACACTCGATATATTATTTTATATATATGCCAAATGTCTTGTATATATACCAAATTTCATTAACGGAGAGCACGTTAAGCCGTCGTCGGTTCCGGTTGTCATACAAACATTTATGGCAGTCGTTACGGGTAGTTGGAGCCCTCAAAAATCCAATAACTGGTCGAGCTGCAATGCTGCGATGTCGCCTTTGGGTTGAGGAGGTCAGATTCTGATGGTGGCAGTCGCTTTACGGAAAATATCGAAGTTTAGCCAAATCCACAGTTAGACTGGTAAAAAGCGGACCCCAGACTACAAGTTGAAAAGCTTCGGATGCGACTGGGATTAACGCTAGGATGAAGAAGATACATGCCCAATTTCATAATGGAAAATGTTATTGTATTTCTGTGTTGAAAATATAAAATACATGTTAAAGAATTGCGCCCGGCTCGCGCTAGATGCTTGTGAAGTCACGTTAATCCGCTCAATTGCCGCTGCCCTATTAGTTAATTACGTATTAATCTTCTTTATCCTGACTTTAAATTCCAGTCGCAACCGAAGCCTTTCAACTTAGAGTGTGGGGTTTGCTTTACCAGACTAACTGCGATTTTCTGTGAAGCGGCTGCCATCTGACCTCCGAAACGGTATCGATAATTTAATAAAAACGATAGGTATTATGTATTAAATTAACAATATGGCCATTTTAGACATTTTTTATGGTAAAGGCATAAGTAAAAACCAAGGAACAACGTCCATTTGCAAACTTATTAGTTCTCAGTACACTCACGGTGGCGCTTCAAATCGACACAAAAAGTAAGCTGTCATTTTCTATGGAATAGCCAGTCCAGCTAGTTATAGAAGTCAGTGCTGTTAGCGGTACGACTCGATTTGCGAACTTTTAATGCGTGTAAAATCATACCTACTTGATATTTTTTAATGAAATAAAAACAAGTCTTTTTATTTATAGAGGATGATCAATCCAAATGGGTCAGCAGGGAGAAGTCAGAAACTGTGAGGGATAGCGATATCTGTTCTTAGGAACCATGGCTTCGATTTTAAATCTCATACGTAACCGGGAATCGAACCTGTGTGAAGTCTCTGTAAACAAAGTTAGGTTAGGTTAGAAGGTAGTTCCAAATTCTGCAAGTTTTTTCGTTGTTATTATTGATGGTGCGAATCATAAGTTACAAGGAATGTTTAAGTAATTCAACGACTTTTATCAAAACTCTGTTAAGTCAAAGTTCAACCCAATTCTTACTTGGTATGTAATGTAATGTAATGTAATCTTATGAGTAAGATTTACATTTATATTTTGCAAGGGGTTTTGTCGTGACCAAAAATGGTGACTTCTCCGATTGTACATACCATTATTTGAAAATTACTTTTTTCACAATGCTTGTATTTTACCACGATAATTTATTAAAAGCTGACCAGTTTCGCCTTACGGCACTCTCAAAAATAAAACCAACCGAAACCGGCCCGGTCCAGCGAAACCGGTCAGGTTTTAATAAATTATCGTGGAAAAGTAGAAATGCATTGTCAATATTTGTAACAAGTTCCATCGCTTGATCGCCACCAATCATCAGTATAATAGTACTTATTAACATTATTTCAAAACTAGCTTTTGCCCGCGACTCCGCCCGCGTGGATGTCGGTTATCGCTTAGTGTTGAGCCGTCGCTATTGAGCATTAAATTCGCTGAACGTTGTCCTCGACTATTGAGCGTTGGTAGGTTAGTGGTTAAGGGATCGGCCTTACGATCGAGAGGTCCCGGGTTCGAATCGACGTGAACCCACTCCTAGCACAAGCAATTTAGCTTAGTTGGAGGGGTTTGAGGGAATATTAGTAATTTCGATACTTTCGGATGATAATATACTTTATAAAGAAAAAAAAAAAAAAAATTACTCGCTTCTGTTCTCGACTCTCTACTCGACGTTCTACTCGCCTCTATACTTGAATTTATACTCGACTCCGCGACTCTCTACTGACTTCTTTGCTCCCGTCTCTACTCGACTCAGTACTCTCCCCTATAATCGCCTTTCCATTGACCTCTCTACTCGCATCTCTACTCAGTATTATCAGTATTTTTCAGTATATTTATTCGAAACAATTTATATTGTGTTTGAACATCATAGTATCATATTACAAATTTACATATTTTTATTTTACAAATTATTTTAATTAACTACGAATGATGATGTTAAATCATTGACTCGCCCATTGACTCCCCCTTTTCACGATAAAATGTAGCCTATGTCTGCTCCCTAGCTCTAATCCATCTCTGTTCCAAATTTCATAAGGATATTTAAAATTAACAAACTTTCAATCCCTTTTACCCTCCCCCTTTAACATCTTATTTCGCTCTTCGTCACCCAATTTCATCAGGATATCTTCAAGAACGATAAACTATCATATAAACTTTCATTTGCTATTCCCGATCCCTCCTTTAACACCTTAATTTTTAATACTAACTATCTAGCCCTAAACTCCCCCCCCCCCCCCCCCACCTCCTACCCCGATAGAAGATAGAATATGTCCGTACCAAGCTCATTAGTTCCCTATACCTAATTTCGTCAGGATATCTTCAAAACTGACAAACTTTCATGCCCTATTCCCCCCCCCCCGTCCCCTCACGTATCACCCCCCTTTTCGCGGCAAAAAGTAGCCTATGTTCGATCCCAAGTTTTAATCTATCTCAGTACCAAATTTCATCAGGATATTTTCAAAAATAATAAACTTTCATATAAATTTTCATCCCATTGCCATATTCCCCGCCTTCTACCCCCTTTTTGCAACAAAAGGTAGCCTTTGTCCGTTCCCAATCTCTAAACTATCTCTGTAACAATATTCATTAGGATCTTCAAGGATAAACTTTCATACCCTATTTCCTCCCCTTATCCCACTTTCTTGCGATAAAAGGTAGCCTATGTCCGTTCTCAAGCTCTAATACACCTCTGTACCAAAGCGTAACATACAGACAGACGGAGTTACTTTCGCATTTATAATATTAGTATGGATTCCTTATACTTTCATGATCAATCGTACAAATAAACTACACTGGATTACATACAGAATATTGAACTTTTTTTCAAACTCACATGCATAACCGGGAATCGACCCATTATGCATGTGAGTTTGAAAAAAGTTTAATTTAATAATGACGACACATTATTAAATCTAAAATCGAAGCTATGGTTCTTAAGAATAGATGTCGTTATCTCTCATAGTTTCTGATTTCTCCCCAAAGACCCCTTTGGATTGATCATTCTGTATATAAAAGCTTTATACTGTAACAAACTTTCAAGTGATTTAGTACACCTAGTAACATTCGTCATTAACAAGCTTTGGATCAAAATCAAACCAAAGACATTAACATTTTTAAATAAATCTTTATTCAAATATAAAGAAAATAATTTTGATGTTTTTAAACAGAAACCTGTAATCACGACCACCATGGTCAATCTATTTTCAGTAATGATTATGATCGAATTTTGATTAAAGTAGTATTAATATATAATAACTAGCTGTTGTCCGCGGCTCTACTCGCGCGATATACTATTCCGTTCTAGCAACTTATACGACTCAGGATAAAAAGTAAAAAGTTTCCTGTTTTATATATAATGATGGTTGCAAGTATGTAATAAATAAACATATAATTTGTAGTGTTATATCGCCAAGCATCAGCTCTGATCAGACACTGCAGGCACATTATACGATATAGTTCTTTAACAGGAGCCCGTCACTCGCCCGAACTACGGAGATAAGTACCTAAGACGCGCTATAGCCCCGGGCTATAAGCGCAGTCAGGGCCTTTATGCGCTTGCGAGCGCACGCGTGACGCGACTTAAGTAAACAATATTATAGTCGGTCTTATGAGATCAGTAGTTAATAATGTTGATATGTGTAAGCACACTCGGTTCCAATAACTGCACTGCACCGTTCATAGAAATGAATCTGAATAATCATCACCTACCGTTGCATGGACGGATGTTGAAATAAACATTTTTTTATTACACAGCTTATTTCTTGATTTCTTAGTAACAAAGCCATTAGTCATCACTTGTTATCTTGGTCATAATAAATCTTCGTGAACCTGTGACATGGGTACTTACCTGTGTATGCTACGAAACTGTACCTATCATAGTGTAATGTGTCCGCCTAACCATTATTAGGAAGTTGTGAAATAATATGTACCTAATTTGCCATTTTATTGCGGTGGTTAAGGACTGATTTTCATTCATCATAGCATAGAACACTCCCGACTCACCCCTCACCTTTCGAACAAAAAAAAATCTAAATCGTTTCATCCGTTCGGGAGCACGGATATGCCACAGACAGACAGGGGGTTTGTGTAGGGGGTTAAAAATACATAATAAAAGTAAATGGTTAGTTGGTTTCTGATAAAGTGATAACCCTGTTACTCGAGTTGGCGGCGTTGTATGTTCATAACAAAGGCCGTTTTAATAACCTACGTAATTTCGTAGGTTATTATAACGACGGTTTTTTTCACCATCAAAGGAGTGCAACATCTATACGTAGTACTACTATCTATGCCTTTGATGTTTCTATGAGCCTAGTACATTATTTTTATCTTTCGTAGATAATGTTATAAAGTTCCATGAAGTTTCTGTGAGCCTGGTACTTCATGCAATAAGTACCAGGCTTACAGACATATTTATGCCGTGATGGTCCATGACCATGACCCATAGGGACCTACTTCCCGTGATAGACAGCAGCCTATGTGTTGTTACAACAGTTCTTCTGCTTTCTGTTTCATTTATTGTTTTATCTACTCTGATACTATAATACAAAGATTATAAAATTGAAATTAGAACTCTTATGACAAACATTACGCACAGGCCAAAAAAAAAGTTTTATTACGATACAGGTCTTGTATGGACACCTATATCATTAAATAACTTTTTAATCATAACGATACACCTATACAACCTCCATCTCGACTGAACCTCTACTTTAAAAATTGAATCCGCCATTTCGGAAGAAAAAAAAAGAAACACGCATGCGCAATCGAAGTTTGTGCCTTGGCGCGAACATTTTTTTTTTGTTCTATACATTTACATTAAACAAAGTTTGGTTTGGTTTGTAAAATAAATTAGTTTATGTATTATAGTATGAGAGTAGATAAAGTAGTGTATGACACTGTACATAACTTGGTCTTATAACACTCGTGTGATAATATAAAAAAACTCGCCTACGGCTCGTTTTTTTAAAACACACTCGTGTTATAAGAACCCTTATTATGCAACAGTATCATAAACTACTATTCATCCAAATATGTTTGATATTGTACGTCCATCTATCTAAACTATAAATACGCCTGTAAATCCCCGATTCCACGTAATAGGGGTGGGCCTATTGCCATCAGGCGGGCACTTTGTCTTGGGCTAACTAACTTTTACTTTTTAAAATATGATATATATACTTACACTTAACATTAGAGTAATCTTGATGCCGTAACATGTAATCAGGTAATATATCTTTGAAGACTTCGAAGGCCGAGAGCGTCGCCAATTTCCGTATTGAGTGAAGGTTCAGAGTGTTGTCTTTTAGACGCTCCTCCATTAAGTAGAGGATAGGGAAGAGATTCTTTAGCTGTAAGAGTTTAAATTAAATAATAGTTTTATTTGTGTTCATACCTATAAATCTGTAAGTTGTTAGAGGCATTTATACTCACACATTTTGTCAGATATATTTTATATAACCAATAGGTTTATGCAGCAACTAATAAGTTTTACCAAGGAGTTTATGCAGCCAAGGAAAATTTTTGATTAACAGTAAAATATTTATAAACCTCTTTTACATTTAGACTCAAAAAGTTCTGAACTACATAGTGCTGCTTACATTATGCAACCTGCCCCTCTAGACAAGTGGCAATTGATTGCCTGGCGTTTGGTAGAATAGAATGACGAATGTATGGTATTTGACGTATCAGACAGTTGTTAACGCATGTCATAAACATCAAATCACATACATTTTTCATTCAGTTCTACCAAATGCCGGACAACTAATTGCCAATTGTCTAGAGGGGCTTCTTCAGAGATGGTTTTTAGCTATTATTTTTGCATCGGTTGATGGCACTACAATCGGGTTTTAATTATTTGTGTGCAAATCTATTTCTAGGCGAATCCAGGATCCAGGCCACCAGCATTTTATAAAAATTTGCAATATAACACACCTTTTTCTCTGGGCTCTCAAGCAGTGAAGAACACAAAGCAGCTATCCTCAATTTGTCATGCTGCAGCTTGTCTCTCCTCGCAGCCAGAAGCTCCACAGCAGTGACCACCTTCTGCTCGCCTTCAGCTGGAGTGTCCTCTTCACCTGTCCCTTCCATGCCTGAATCTGAATCAGATGCCACGGAGGAATCTCCATCGGTCTGTTTTGAAGGTTTTTGTGGTTCGTCTGTTTGATTGTCATCTTCTGATTCTGTATCTGTAATATAGAATGTTATTTTTGGGTGAGGTGTAATTAATGTAGAGGATGCTCTAATGGTATGTTGAGAAGGAGAAAATAGTAGTAGTTGATTGTCAAGTCAAACTAGTTTCTTTTATTAGACGTTAAAACTGCAAGTTAAAATGAAACTTGAATGAAATATTGGAGTATGATGTCAAATTTAGTTTATTTTTATTAAAACTACTAGGGTTTGCCCGCAGATAGATGTCGGTTATCACTATAACATCAGTTATCGTTATAAATTGTAGCCAATGTGTTATTCTGATGTATAAGCTATATTATTGTAAAGTTTCATTAAAATCCATTCAGTATTTTTTACTTGAAATACGAGGGTCAAACTGAAAGTTCTTAGAAAATTAAAAACTGATTACATTAGCCAGTTATTAGTTTTATTATATCTTTTCAAAATATTGTCCATTCACGTCAATACACCGCTGCATGCGATGGAACCACTGGGAAAAGCACTTTGCCCACTCGTCCTTAGGGGTCTCTTCAATGGCATCGCGATACGCAGCCACCGCTTCTTCAGCATTCATAAACGGCTTTCCTTTAAGTTTTTCTTTAATTTTTAGAAATAAATAAAAATCACAAGGCGAGGTCGGGGCTATACGGCGGGTGACCCAGTAATTCAACGTTTGATGTCGCCAAATAGTCGATCGTTCGCTTGGCGGTGTGCGACGAGGCGTTGTCGTGAGGATCCTACTGCGAGGTCGTTTCTCTCGAACTTTTTCCAAGACAAGTGGCAAACAATTGGTAGTGTACCATTCTGCAGAAACTGTTTTTTGATAACCAAGCACCAATCCACACGATGGAGTTTTTGAGCCTCAGTCAAATTATGAGGTATCCACCGGGCGCAAAGCTTCCTGACCGCTAAATGTTCGTGGAGGATTTTGTGCACTTGACTCATACCGATGCCTAAGCTTGTCCGAATCTGCTGATAGGTCACTCTTTTGTCAGTCTCTATCATACGCCGCACAACACAGATGTTATCTTCAGTCGTCGCCGTAGAAGGCCGTCCCTCACGTAAATCATCAGTGAGATTAGTGCGACCACGTTTAAACTCATTAAACCAGTTGTAAACAGTCGCACGAGATGGGGCTTCATCGTAGTCTATCATAACTTTCTTGTTGACTTAAATGACATCGAAAGTCATAAAAAATCATTGCACGTAAATTTTCTCGTGTTAAATTCATGTTGAGGTGACACAGACAATTTTCAATTTGCCGCCAAATCGTAAAACAAATGACAAATGAATGAAATATATACTCATTAATATTGGCAAAGAGTTCTATTTTCAAATTTTAGAATTATATTTTTATTATATTGTTTATAAGTGGCCAGTTCTAAGAACTTTCAGTTTGACCCTCGTAGTAACAAACATCCATCCATACATACTTACAAACTTTCACGTTAAATTAGTAGTACACGGTAGTATTAGTACACTGTTAAATTAGTAAGATATGCTAAAAAATTGTTTTTGTCTATTTCCTATCAGTCATTGGGTGGGTGATTAAAAATGATAAAAGAAAACAATACACATAATATGGACTGCTTTTTTGAAAACCAGGACTAACTCTTTTAATACATTAAACAATTTAATTTAACTAATAGTAATGACCCAGCTAACAGGAGGTTCGGCCTCAATTTTTCTTGAAGTTAGAAAATTGTTAGCTTCTGACAAAAATTTTAAATTTACCTTCACATTCCTCAGCTCTCTCCATCAGTCCCTGTTTGGTCTTTATAGGCAGCAGTGGTCTCATTTTCTTCGGAGGCCTCTCTGCCAGCTCTTGTTCATACTTATTCTCTACGTCACTGTCAGAGAGCTCTTCACTCTCTGCTCCGCTGTCACTGGCCACCATGCTTGGTTTTTTAGGAGCCTTCTCCTTATTCTCTCTCTTACGTTTTCTGGATCTAGAAGGTAATTTTCTCTTTTATAAATTTGACTATTTATTAAAATATTCAAATCAAATGTAATTTTAATTTCATAGAGTCTATGGAATTAAAATGGTGTTAAGCAGGGAAACATTCGGGGAAAACTTCTCATCTACATTTTGAATTTATTGAAATCAAAATCTTTTGAATCTTCATCATTTAAAAAAAATACTGACTGAAATCCTTCAGATGAACAGAGAAATAAATACTGACTTGTTTTTTATTTCTTCTTCTGGAACATTAGACAGTAGCTGTGGCTGTTTGGACAGTCGACTCATGAGATACTGCTGCTCTTCCTCATCCAGCATGTCTTTGAACTCGTCCCCGGAAGCCTCACTCTCGCTGCTGTATTGTATCTCATTTTGAGTTGTAGGTTGCCTCTGTTTTTGCACCTGCGGTTTGTGCCTTTGCAGCTTTAATTGGCCCTTTTTCCGCATTTTGTTGGTAGTTTGATTGTTTCTTTTCACTTTACTTATCTTCATTTTACCTTTTTTCTATAACAACAACGAAAATAGGTTATCTTAACTTTTTACTTAAAAAGTTTATATACGTAAAAGTTTTTGACAATGTATTTAAGCAATAATGATTAGGGCAATTTGAGTTAAGGTAAACGAGGTTGAATACTTACAGCCATTTTTGTTTGATTATTATTTAATACAACCTAACAGTAAATAAGCGTTTTTAATTCACGGAATAACCATGGAATAACAAACCAACAAACCAAACCAACGTGGGTTATTTGCTTGACAGTAATGACATTTTTTTATTTTGACAGTTCAATTCTGTGGGCTTCCATGCTAAAAATATTAAATAGTCGTCGGATTGCTCGATTGGTATAGCGGTAATTAATTTAAAAAGTTAGAACTATATTATTCAGTTTCAGAAAATAATGTTATTACTGCATATAGAGAATATTCAATGACACTTCTACAAATATGTATTAACTCGTTTGAAATGTACGATAAAAGTTTGACCTACGAGCTACAAGTATTTTCTAAAGTTTTATGAAAAGTTTGAAGACTTTGAAGTTTGAACGCGTTGAACTTTCTAAACGTCAGTTACAAAAGACCTCGGAACTTTCTTATTTCTCGTTTTTCTAGTTTTCTAACATAAAATTCTACTTGCAACGTGCAATTTCCTTGCATACTCCCAAGCGTTCCACATAATTTTTTTATAAGATGAAAATGCGTTGTGTTTGTATATTGTGTAAAGTAGTTTAGTGAAGTTTTTGTGATGGTGCCCCAGCAGCAAAGACGGAGACGACGTCGGGCGGCTCTCGCAAGAACTTCTGAGCGGCGGGTTATTGTGGCGCGAGGGCCGGGTGGTTTCGGCTTCACTATCGCTGGACAACGTCCGTGTGTTGTGTCGGCGGTTGCGTCTGGTGGGCCTGCTGAACGAGCGGGCTTACGAGCTGGGGACGCGCTTCTAGCTGTCGATGGGGCGAGTGTTGCTAGGGCACCACACGCGTCTGTCGCTCGACTAGTCGCTGCTGCGCCGGGAGCGATAGCTCTGTCTGTGTCGCCTAGAGAGGCGCCTCCAACCGATACCGAAGATACGGAGCCTGATGAAAGAGCGAGAACGCGTCGAAGGCACCCGCCTCCGAGACGTAGACCTCAGCAGGCCATGTTACATCATCCAGGTATGCTGTCACAATCTTTCTATATATCACTTTTAAATTTGTGCATGATCTAAATCTCAAAACTATATTCTATTTGACTGTATTGGCTTTTCTGGGGCTTAGGTATAGCTTTCATAATATTGTCTCACTATTGTAACACTTTCTATGGTAATCCAATACCTTTGGATTAATTGTTCCTGGTTTTATACTCTTAGTGAATATATTTTTAATGTGTTTATTTATAAAAATTACTTAAATAGCTTTCAAATAAAAATATTGCCAAAGATACTAAATAGATCGGATTCCCAAGTTGTAGATCTAGTTTAAGATGGATAGCTTGATAAAAGTAATAGGGAATTATGATGATGGATCGCACAAAATAAAAAATCTTTATAATATAAAAGTAGTAATAGAGATAATCTAATAATTATCAATCAATCAATCAATTAGCCCACTGTAGTCCACTGCTGGACATAGGCCTCTCCCTATGTGCACCATTTTGTATGATCCTCCGCCTTCCACATTATTTAATAATTATTAAATTAATTATAATTTTCATTAATTTAATAGGAAGAGTTTATAAGCTTCCATTCTACTGCCAAGACGAATTCCTGCCCAAACCATAATCGTGCGAGGACTTGGGAAAGTATTCCACAACAGGATGTTGACACCCTTGTTTTGAATATTCAGAACTGCTGCAGATGTGTCAGGAGAGTCTTAGGTGGATTATTGATTTTAAATTTAAACAAGTTTTATAAAAAAGTTGTTTTGTTTAGGTTTTGATGTTATAAAGTTAACATAGAAATTTTGTCTGAATTTTTCCTTTCTTCTAAGTTTTTTTTAAATGTAACTTTCTCTAAAATCTCTTATCAAATTAAATAGGCTACTTTAAACAAGGTTTATTTTAATGTGTAGGTGTCTTAACAAAAAGTTACTAGAATTTTAGTTATTTAGGTTTAATTGAAATATCCCTAGATGATGTTGATGTGTTTATGTTGAATTCATGGATTAGGGATTGATGTGCATTTGAAATAAATATAAAGTAGAGATTACCAAAAAATTTCATGAAAATCAAATTCATAATGTGGTTGACAGAAAGATACATGAAGAAATTTATTATATTAGCTTATCATGCACCAAGTAAATATACATAAAAATTAAAATTAGATTAAAAGTGTCAGCAGCTTAGTGGTTAAGGAGTCAGCCTTATAATCGAGAGCTCCCAGGTTTAAATCCTACACTACCAATGTGAACACACACCTAACATAAGCAATTAAGCTTAGCTGGAGGAGTTAGATGAATTATTAGTTATTTTGGGTACTAATCTCCTATAAAAAAATAAAACAAAAGCTGTATAAAATATTTAATTTATATTAAATTGTTTAATTTTCCAGATGGATTGAGAATAGATTGGAAAATGTGAGTGCATTTCAACTGTTATCACTGTGTCTTTGTTTGTGATAGTCTGCACTGCACACTAATTATATTCATACTGTGTTTTCTTATTGTGCCTGTCACCGTAATATGGTGTTTGTGTATGCCTGTGCCACATCCCACTGCCAAATATTTGGGTCGGCGCGACGTGTCATTCTCGTCCACACTTTCCTGTTAGAAGTCATTTGCTAAGGGGTACCCCCCTTTTCCTCTCCATGTCCACTTTCACACTATCCATCTATGTTTTTCAGGCATTACTCGTATTTCTATGTCTATATCACTATATTGTCTATGTTTTAAATGGGGACTATTATAAAACAGCTGGTGTGGTTATTAACCTAAATGTGCTTGGATGTCTTTAGATGTTAGATAACACAACTTGTCACTGTAATTAATTAACACATATTATATAAAGTTTAATTTAAGTAATTAATTTTTATGTCTTGATAATTATTTTCTACAAAACTATATTAAATATGCAAATGCTTTTAATTATATTCTTGATACACTAACAAATTGCTGTTTTGCATGCAATTTTGTGTTTTTATTACATTTTATATCTTATATTACACTTTTTAATCTGATTTATGAATTAATTTGCATAAATTATTATGTCATGCCCGGTAAACAAAGTATATGAAAACATAATTATTTTATGATGCAGATATAAAATGATATTGATGCAGGAGATGATGATGGTAGAAGGAGATTAATGTGCGTGGACTGACCACTCTAGAAAAAGAGTTTTGATGCAAAGCCCAGCTTTTTGTAGAGTATAAAAAATTAAATCACACAAAGATGGCTGAATCCAAGCAATAATATATTTTGAATATGACCGATATGAATGGTTTATGGATGTGTGACAAACAACATCTAGCCAACAGCCAATAGATATCAAGTAGGTAGTCGGTTGGACCCTACTGTATCAGTGAGTTACTATTCATACTTTAAGGAATAGCTCTACTGTCTTTGCTGCCATTCTTGAAATAAGGAGGTTCTTTTTATGTACTAAAATGCATAATCTATGTTGTTTTTAACTGTAAAATCTTTATGTAGGCTATATTTTGAGTACAATTTTTAGAAATGTAATTGTACTTAAAGAATTGGAGCTTGAAATTTGACACTAAAATGTAGAATACGCTGAAGTACTGTGTGAAAGTAGGTTTATGATATAGACAGCTATATCTGTATGTAGGTATTGGGATATGTGCTTTAGAACTGTTAAATAAAATAGTAACAATGGCATTCATTAAAAAGTAGCTGTATATGTAGTGAAAGGTTTGTAAAAAAGTAAAAACAAATGAGTTAATTCCTAGTGTTTGTATAATTAATAGTAGCCAGGCAACGGTAGCCTAGAAACAGCATGTGAATATTGTGAATTAAGTATACATGTGTAGCAAGACATCCATTGTATTGCTCACCGTAAAAAAAATTATTGCAATCCTAAGTGTCAGTGAAACCTCGACAACAGCTGTGCTTATATTTATGGTTGGAAATATGAAAATGGTAATGGAAAAGAATGTGAAGTCTAATGGCGTGAATGATATAGAAAAGGCGAGCTTAAGGCGCTTGTAGCCTAGCGCCTGTCGGTAAATTGGCGCATCGTACGTTCTCCTCGCCTTTTCTATATATTTACAATTCCCGCCTAAAGTGCGCTTCTTCCCAAAGACGTACGTAAGATTTTAGAGACACTTTTCATGAGAATTTTACGCATATACTAAAACCTACTTTGCTTTCATTCCAGCATGTCATGCCGCCCCCAGCACGTCAAGCGTCAACGAGATCCTTCAAAACTTGAGCAGGGCTCAGCTGACGCCCAACCACGCAGCACGTCTAGAATGCCGCGCGGTAGTCGGCTACCTAGGTACTATAGAAACACCGCAAGCTGCTTCAAATGCTGCACCAGGAAATGTCAGAACTGCTGTCAGAAAACTCCGTCAGGAAAGACGTCCTGCAGCACCTGTGTTACTATCTGTTCTTCCAAACTCATTGCTGCTCCGTCGACCGTCGGGACAAATCCTTGCCCAATATCAACGCGAAAGAATAGTCTACGCAGGCTGTGGTTCCGATGCCGATAGAAGGTACTTTGGACTTGTAACATCCGCGGAATCTTCTGAAGCTGAAGCATCACACAGCTGCCATGTATTCGCAGTAGATCCCCGCATGGCTGAACACGATGCTCATTTATCGAGAGCTAGAGAGTTCCAAATTGCATGTACCAGAGATCCAGTGGCTGAAAGGTGTTTAGAATTCCCTCCATCAGCAGAATACGTTATTGGCGTTATCAGAGGGATGTATTCGTTACCACCAGAAGATTGCTCCAGTCCAAGTTTGCAGCAGATCTCGAAGCTGACGGTTAAAGGAGACAGTCCAGCTTTGGGTAACTTTTCGAGGTGTAATCGACCGGTGTTTCGCGTGCCTCGTGATCGACGGCCGCCTTGTCGACATGAAGAGCGGATAGAAGCGCAAGACTTCGTCGCAAATTCTCCCCAACCCAGCAATCATAGCGAAATAACTACCACATCGAGTAACAGTGATTCAGGAATAGGGTTTCATAACGACTGTCGGAATATTGCCGATCGGATATTAGTCGTAGACTTTGCTGGGCAGCAACCGGGTCCTAGTAGATTTCGCCAAGAAATGCCTCGACGACCGCTTGGATTAGTTGGATGTAGCAGCTTTGATGCTGATGGTTCCTTCTTATCTAATACAACCCCTGTAGTCGATGGCTTTGGAGGTCAAGGCAGACCTCTCAACCTGGATGACGTTATTCTAAACGCCAATGATCTTCAGACGGTTCGTCACGTAAGTCCACGAAACGACGATGATAATTATAACTATAATAATTTATACGGAAATGTTCCATCGAGTTCTAGAGGTTTCGCTAATGGTGGTGTTTATGATCAGGTGTATACAGAAACTGAAGGGCATCATTACGAGTTTATACCGCCACAGTTAGACATGGACTTGGAAATTGATAGAGTAGCTGAAACTTTTAACTCTGTTGAGATTTATGAAGAACGGCCTCGACACCCACCAGATTGGCAGTCAAACGAATCTGTGGAGAATGTAACGGTGATATCTGGTGGAACTAGCAAGGCTAGCATGGATTCTGTCTCTGTCTATTCGTCGAGGAGTCACGAGGAAGCTCGGCCTTCGAGGAGGAGGCATATGCAAGCATCGCTGGACGATATGCTTGTGTTGGGTCTGAGGGACCAACAGCCGGCTAGAGATAAAGATGATGAGAACTTTGTTCATCCTTCGAGTATTAAATGCAAGGTGTGTACAAATTTTCATTATACAAGACATAGGTTTTATTCTTTATACGACAAGCAGTCGTTGCCATTAAACTAAACGGATCTTGATTGAACCGAGGCCTGCGCGACCTTCACATCCGTTTGGCCCTTAGCGTTGATTCACTGCTTCATTTGAATTTCTGCACAACTCTCTTCAGCTTCGGTAGAACAGTAAAAAATACGTCTTCTAAAGAAATAAAAGAGACGCGTTGCCGTCACTTAACTTCCGTTTGTTAGTGGAGTTAAAAACTCAATGAAGATCAATAACATCATTCATTGTGTCCGATAGTTCGTACGATTATTGGTAGAAAGCTCCCACAGTAGCCCCAAGATGGTTATATAGGCGAATTTGGAACACTCAAGACTCGGTAACTGTGCAGTGCAATTCTCTAAGCATACAGCCTTGATAGATATTCTCATTGGTCGATTTCAAGTGACGTCACCCAATCCGACCAATGAGAATCTCAATTAAGGCTGTCGCAGCTCTGTACCCCTAGCACGAACAACTATTGTAATCGTAAGGTAAACGTAAAAGAACCCTTATTATGCAACAGTATCATAAACTACTATTAAAAGCCAAAAAAACTTCATAAACGATTATACCCGATTCCAGGTCCGCAAATCAATGAAGCCACTGAACATTCTAACGAAGACAAAGCACATGCTTTCCGGTAAGGATCGTGACAAGCAGAAGGAGGAGAGGCGCCGGGCGTTATCGGCCAGTGCAGGGGACGTGTGTGGGGCGCGGGGGGCGGAGGGACTGCCGGCTGCGGCCAGCGAGCCCGACCTCAGGGAAACGCAGGTCAGTTTAACTGTAGTTTGGCAGAGTGGTTATAGCGAAGTTATGTTAGTCTATTAAAAGGACCATTCTCCCTTCTTGTCTAGAGTGCTAGTTAGACATAGAATTAGCGCCAAACGGCAAACTGAAAAATTTTTTTTGCGCATAGTTATCACCGTTTACTCGTTACTGGTGAATGTGTGAAGAAACTTACGCTACATACTGAATTCACATGTAGTACGTCATACGTCATTCACGTACGGTTTAAATGCAAATAATTTTCGAGGCGAAAAAACAAATCGACGGGCGACAAATTATTTTATTTATTTATTGATTGGCAACTAAGGCTAACATATAAAAAAACATTATTGGGGCGCTATTTGTCGGACTGTAAAAAGTAAAACGTGTCATATAATTAAGTATTAGATTTTCAGTATATTTGTTTATAGAATGGCTACGGTCACCATGTTCATTGTGAGTGAAATGATGATGCTCCAAGCACACCGACACGGACAGATTAAGTTAGAAGGGTAGGCAACGAAGGTATTCGCCATACCCTTCGATGGTTTCCTTCGTTCACTATAAATAATATTTGTGTTGAATAGTTCGCCAGTGTAAGAAAAATAAAAGACAAAAAGAAAACTATAGACAGATAATGTTTTCTGGCATGTCACTCTCTTAAAATGTCGCACAACGTATGTTTTTATAACCATGTTCACTTGTTTCTTTTTTAGGGTTCCGTACCCAAAGGGTAAAAACGGCCCTATTACTAAGACTTCGCTGTCCGTCCATCCGTCTGTCTGTCACCAGGCTGTATCTCAAGAACCGTAATAGCTAGACAGCTGAAATTTTCACAGATTATGTATTTCTGTTGCCGCTGTAACAACAAATACTAAAACAAAATAATGATAATAATTAAGGGGGGCTCCCATACAAAAAACGTGATATGTTAGCCCTTTTACATGGCTTTTAGCCTTTTTTCTGGTACGGAACCCTTCGTGCGGGAGTCCGACTCGCACTTGGCCGGTTTTTTTCTTCTCATCTCAGTTCACTTTGAATACTTACTCAAGTATTATCAATAAATTTAGTTTCCAAAATAAAATTTTAATTGAAAAGAAGGTTACAACTGATTTATTTAACTGCTACTTTCTATTTAAAATGATTCTTCACTGTAGTCCTCCAACCTATTATTTTTGCTACTTAATTTAATGATTTTTACTCCCCAAATTCGGATTAATTTGTCACCGCATTAAATACATGCCTGGTTTAAATAATATCGTCTCAAACCAAGCAGTTTGATACTTCCTGTCTGTGTAGCACGATAGAAGAACTGCCCCTCAAGACAGGGCAATTCTATGGTCGGCGTTTGATGGAATAGAATGACGAATATATAGAATTTGACGTTTACGACTTGCCTTAACGACATTCATATACGTCAAATCCCATACATTCTTCATCATCAAAAGCCGACCAACGAATTGCCACTTGTCTAGAGGGGCTGGAAGGCTCTGCTCGCACACTTGTCTCCTTTGTCTTACTATAAAAACCATGGGGGCGAGAATCAATAAACTCTTTGAAGGCGGTTTGGACTGCTGCATCGGAGTGGAATTTTTTTCCTTGTAAGAAGTTGTCCAAATTCCGGAAGAAATGGTAATCTGTTGGAGCAAGGTCCGGTAAGTACGGTGGATGTCGCAGACATTCCAATTGTAGCTCAGCTAACTTAGTGGTTGTTTGTTGTGCAGTGTGTGGTCTTGCGTTGTCGTGAAGCAGCAGTGGCCTAGAGCGATTGACCAATCTCGGTTGTTTAACAGCTAGTTCTTCCTTCATGGTTTGCAGTTGCTGACAATAGATATCTGCCGTAATCGTTTGGCCAGATTTAAGAAAGCTGTAGTGAACGACACCGGCGCTAGTCCACCAAACACTTACAAGTAACTTTTTCTGAGTCAATTTTCGTTTAGGGCAGGATTTGGCTGGGTCTCCAGGGTTCAGCCATTGCGATGAACGCTTTCGATTATCGTACAATATCCACGTTTCGTCACAAGTAATGATTCGATTTAAAATCCCTTCATTATTGTGTCGGTTGAGCAAAGTAACACAGCAGGCGACCCGTGTTTGCAAGTTCGATTCACTCAATTCATGAGGTACCCATCGTTCGAGTTTTTTTACTTTCCCGATTTGCTTCAAGTGGATTAATACAGTTTTGTCACTTACCCCGAAACCTGCTGCTATCTCTGAAGTGCTTTGTGATGGATCCGCTTCCATAATAGCCTTTAATTCTTTGTTTTTCACTTTGATCTCCGGCGTCCACGGGGTTGGTTCTTAAGGTCAAAATTTCAAGAACGAAAACGTTGAAACCAAAAACGTACCGTGCTGTCTTTAGCGACACCAGCGCCGTACACATCATTAATTCTTCGAGCTGTTTCTGCGGCACTGGTGCCACGGTAGAACTGGTACTCGTAAATATACCGATATTTCATGTTTTCCATTGCGCGGTAATAAGCGACGCCAAAGGTAAAATAATGAGGAAAATAACAAATGAATGACTGTATTCCAAAGAAAAAAAAACCAGCTAAATGAATTTATTAATTTGAATTTGGAATTCTTAACCAAAGAGGAGATATTTCAGATCAAATTGATCAGTACGACAAAACGCTAATTTCATACGTAAGGACCTAATATTTTAGTGTCATGCATCTGGCATGGTGGCTTTTTATAGGAACACTCAATTATTGGACTAAGAGAACGTAAACGCCAGACCTTCGTCATTTTATAAAAGTTGAAAGTTTGCCTTAAAACAAACTTTCAGCTTATATAAAATGACGAAGATCAGGTGTTTTCAGCAATAAAAATGCATATATGGTGTCCCAGTAACGAAGGGTGAAAAGGAAGCTTTCGGAAGGGAAGCTGGTGAAAAAAATCCTTACCTCTTATAGAACGACTATAGCCATTAAGAATGCTGATGCTGACGTGGCCAATGCGTTTGAATCTTTTTTTTACAAATGCTCCAATTACCATAACTAGTAAATTGAATTCTTCAAAAAACGTAGCTGCTTCTCTTCTTGAATCTTGTGTTGATAAATGTAGAGTCAACTTTGATTTTCAGTATATTGACCCCGAAACCGTAATAAAAACTGTTAAGCAACTAAATATAAAAAAGACTGAGGATCTGTGGGGCATTTCAACCAATATAATAAAATCAGTAATGCCCACTATTGCCCCTTATCTCGCATTTATATTTAATCAATGTATCGATGATAAAAGCCTCCCCCAAGGAGCAGCGTGGCACTCCTTGGAGGAGGCTTTTACCCGAACGGGGTCCATACATAATAAATAATTGAAATAAATAATAATATAGAATTAAAATAAATAATAATATAAAATTATAATAAGATTTAAATTAAATAACTTTTATAATATCAATTTTTGCATGCTTAATACAATTAATTAAATTATTAATGTTTATATGGAAATGTACTTAAATCCAACATGTATGGAATTAAATAAAGCTTTATTATTATTATTATTATTATCCTCTTTATTCATTTAAAATACTTACAAATTATATTTTTAAATACATATAGAAAAATAAAAAACAGACATCTATTTAAAAATATAAAGAGTAGTGTCCCACCGGTATCGGATACAAGGACCAAGCTACCGGTGGTTAGGGCTCCAGAGAAAGGAACTTCCTCACGATGCGCGCCGTATCAAGGAGCACTGCCTTCTGCATCTGGCCCTTGATCCAACCGTCTAACCCGAGCCTCTTCAGGTGTTGGTCGAGGCTCTTTGCTATCAGTCCGTTGACTGACACGACTATCGGTACAATGATTGCTGAGTCAACATTCCACATGTCGACAACCTCGTGAGCCAAGTCTAAGTATTTGATCTGTTTATCTTTCTCAGCTTTCACGAGATTCTCGTCATGAGGAATGGTGACATCGACAATCAATGCTCGGCGTTCGGATCGGTCTATCACCACAATATCAGGCTTGTTGGCTACAACAGTCCTATCAGTGATGATAGATCGATCCCAGTACAATGTGATATGACTATTTTCTAGAACTGGCTCAGGAACATACCTATAGTAAGGCACCTCAACTTCCACAAGGTTGTATTTCAGAGCAAGTCGCTGATGGATTATCCTGGCTACTTGATTATGTCTGTGCAAATACTCGCCGTTAGCAAGACGAGAACAACCGGAAGTAATATGTCTGAGGGATTCACCAGGTTGGTGACACGCTCGACAGATGTCAACTGTGCCATCCCTCATGATATACTTCCGGTAGTTATTCGTCTTGATAACTTCGTCAGCAATTGCACAGACGAAACCTTCGGTTTCCCCAAAAAGGTCACCGAAACGTAGCCAGGATACAGATGCTAATAGGTCTACTTCGGGCCTGTGGAGGGCCCGATAGAACCTGCCATGTAGCTCCTTACTCTGCCATACCTCCCTGCGACTATCAGTGCCAATAACTGTAGGCCTACGCCAGTTCTCCTTAGCCAAACCGAGCGGGGTGAGCCCGACATCCACGTTGACTACATCACGATGCATATCCACGTTGGACTTAAGAAAATAGTCTCTGAGATTGCACACCTCGCGATTATGAAGGGTCTTAGCATTTAAAAATCCTCGACCCCCACATTTCCGCGGGATGTACAATCTCATGACTGACGACCGTGGATGATGCATTCGAAATGCAGTCAGCTGAGTCCGGACTTTCCTATCAATGGTATCGAGTTCAGTCTGAGTCCACTTGAGTATGCCAAAGGAGTACATCAAGAGTGGCATGACCCAACTATTACAAGCACGCACCTTGTTACCACCTGATAAAAGACTGTTAAGTACCTTTTTCAGGCGGCCAAAGAAACGTTCCTGTAGCATTTGTTTCATGCCGGCCTCATTAATGCATAACGCCTGTGACATACCCAAGTACTTATAGGTCTCAGCTACGAGGAGTGATCTCAGGTTAGTGGAATCAGAGAGTTGTATACCCTCCGACTCCACCACCCGCCCTCGCTTTACATGAACGACTGCACATTTGTCCACACCAAACGCCATTTTGATGGAATTACTGAACGTTTCAGTTACCTTCAGTAAAACCATTAATTGAGAATTAGTGTGGGCAAATAACTTTAAGTCATCCATGTAAAGCAGGTGGGATACCATCTGACCCTCTTTTCGTAGACTATAGCCTAACCCTGAATTCACTAGTAAAGTACTAAGTGGGTTCAGGGCTAAGCAGAACCAAAGGGGACTCAGACTGTCCCCTTGAAAAATACCCCGCTCTATTGTTATCGGCTCGCCACTACCCAAAGCCTGACGACACCCTGGATAGAAAAGAACCGTTCTCCATTGCCCCATGCATGACTTTAAGAAGGTACATAGAGTTGCATTCACTTTATACAACTCCAGCACCCTCAAAAGCCATGTATGTGGCACGGAGTCAAACGCTTTCTTATAATCTATCCAACATGCCGTCAGGTCCTTACGGTTGCGGCGAGCTTGTTGGCTAATAGCCATATCAATGAGGAGGAGCTCCTTAGTACCCCGGGCCCCATTCCTACATCCATTCTGAGAGGCACACATAATAGAATTATTATTAATATGATTGTTAATTTTGATTCTCAGAATGGATGTAAGAAGTTTATAGATCGTTGGCAAACATGTAATCGGTCTATAATTATTGGGCTCCAGAGTACTACCAGTTTTATGGAGCAAATGGGTAACTCCTGTTGTCATAAAAGCTGGTAGCGTCCCAGATTCAACAGCAGATTGAAATTGTGAAGCTAAAACAACATGCGAGCTTCGTAGCCACTTTAGCCAAAAATTGTGCAGTCCATCCGGTCCCGGAGACTTCCAATTAGACAGCGAATGGACCGCACAATCTACATCAGTGGCATCTATACATATATCATTCATATCCGATATGGTCTCGCATGCTCTTTCAACCTCACGCATCCAATCGCCTTCAGTGTGGTTAACGGGCACCGACCAGATACTGCGCCAAAACGAATTTGTGGCTTCAGCATCTGGCCGCCGCACGTCATCCACACTTTCCTCTGTTCGCTCCCAGCTTCTATACACCCATCTTTGGTCTCTTCGGAACATGCGATTAACGGTAAATCGATCAACGCGTTTTTTGTATCTGCGAATACGGTTTGCCCATGCATATACTTTCTGCTTCAGGAAGTCAATACGCTCTGTCACCCGAGACGTATATTCTTGGGGACCGATACCAGTTCCCGCAAACGCTCGGGTCACATAGCGCATCACTCTAGGGCGAGTATTACCCGACCTGAAGCAGATTAGCTTGCCGATGAGCACCCTTGCCTCGGCCACACGTCGTTCAATCCTGCATTGCCATGCTGGTATAGCAGACTTAGGTTGTATGACAGGGTCTTTAATGGGGAATTTAACCCCTGCCATACGACATGCCGCCACAGCAGTACAATACAGCATTGAATGAGTGTCACCGAGGTTTTCACTATTTTCTAGATACCTAGCCAATAGTGAATCAAGGGCACCCACCAGAGCTATATTTTGTCTATGCATAGGCAACCGAGGCAGACGTGGCCTAAAATGTAGGGGCATCGATCGATATTCCCGCAACGCACATTCCAAAGCCTCCTGAATCTCGTCATTGTACTGAATACTTACTGGAATAGGTGTGTCATCCCGCACAACACATGTATCTTCATTGGTTCCTTGTGCAGGTGTAGAAGCAGGAACCGGGGCGGGGGTGACACAGATATTTCGCAAGCATTCTAGCCGTAGAGTCTCAAGTACGGTTTCATTCAACATGCGGTTGCGTTGAATGACCCGCACTTGGTCCGACAGTCGTTGTGCTGATGTGTTGACGGATGGTTCAAGCGCCTGAAACAAAGGAAGTATCCGAGAACGGTACGCACTGAGGTTAGTTCCCCCCTCTGTAGCCGCAAAATATGCCCGCATGACGTTTTCGTTTATGGAAACAGTCCATCGCATGCGGTGCACATCACCACCGGAAGCGGGGGCCCTGCTCGAAGCCGGAGGGCGTCGGGGTCCCAGGCAAGTCGGTGGCCGGCCTCTCCCCGGCCGACGTACAGGTGTTGGCGACGTCGGCGGGGAGAAGAACTCGTCGCTCGAAGAGGAGCTCGACGCCACTGGTTCCATTGCTGGAGGCTGCGCGGCGGAGCTATGCGACGAGTCCGGAGGTGTTATTTGTGCATTGTTTCTTCGGGCTTGATAACGAGTCAACATTTTTTCACCATTTTTATTCTGAATTTATTCATCACTTGTGACACCTGTCATCATGTGTTTTATTTCATAGATTCTGTCTTTTGTATTACTGGGATACATTATTATTATTATTATTATTATTATTATTATTATTATTATTATATCGATGATAAACAGTTTCCCACACTCACGAAGTTTAGTAAAATCATTCCATTATTCAAAGCAGGGGATAAAAGTGATCCATCTAATTTTCGGCCCATCTCCATACTCCCAGCACTCAGCAAAATTTTTGAAAAAATTATATTTAGTCAACTGCTTTCACATTTCGCTTCTAATAAATTACTTCATGAGAAACAGTTCGGTTTTACTAAAGGCAGAAACACGACGGATGCAGGAGTTGATCTCGTTAAACATATATTTGATGCATGGGATAAGAAGCAGGATGCGATCGGTATCTTTTGTGATCTATCAAAAGCTTTTGATTGTGTTGATCATGAGACTTTGTTACTAAAATTAGGTTATTACGGTGTTTCTAACAGCTCACTTAGCTTACTTAAATCTTACCTCACTGGCAGAGTACAAAAAGTCAATATTAATGGCACTAACTCATCTGGCGCCCCATTAGTCATGGGAGTTCCCCAGGGCTCGATATTAGGACCCATTTTTATTCTTGATATATATAAATGATCTTCCTCACTTCACTAAAAATCTTTGTGAAATAGTATTATTTGCTGATGACACATCATTAATTTTTAAAACTGATAGACATAAAGAATTACCTGACGATGTGAATATCAACCTTTATAAAATATTGCATTGGTTCACAAGTAACAACTTGCTGCTCAATGCGTAGAAAACAAAATGTGTAAAGTTTACTATGCCTAATGTAAGACAGATAGATACGCATATTACAATGAACGATGAATTTGTTCAAATAGTTGATACCACAGTTTTTCTTGGTATGACTCTAGATAGTAAACTGCAATGGGGTTCTCATATCGCAGCCTTGGCAGGAAGGCTTAGCTCAGCTGCCTATGCGGTTAGAAAAATAAGGTCACTTACTGATGAGGAAACGGCACGATTAGTTTATTTTAGCTACTTTGTCGCTAATGCCGTATGGTCTGATGCTGTGGGGCTCAGCTGCTGATATTGAGACCATTTTCATATTACAGAAACGAGCGATACGAGCAATCTATAGCCTCAGACGCCGTGACTCGCTGAGAGAACTATTTAAAAAAAATAATATTTTAACAGTTGCTTGCCAATACATTTACGATAATATTTTATATGTACGCAAGAACCTAGATCTTTTCAAAAAAAACTCTGACGTACACAATTATAATACAAGGAATAAAAATAAACTTGTAGTGCCAAAACTCAGACTTCAAAAGGTTGGTAATTCATTTGTAACGGTATTAAAATGTTTAATAAAATTCCTCAAGAGTTGGTTGACATGCCACTAAATAAGTCGAAATAAAAAAGACTAATGAAAAAAGGATATTACAAAGTAAACGAATACCTAAATGATAAAAATGCATGGTCATCCTAATCCTTTTGCTTGCTCGCACAATATAAACCTATGAAAAAAAAAACAAATTGGTTTAGAAAAGAAACTATAATATTGTTCACTGAGTTTCTTGCTGGTCTCTTCTCAGTAGAACCAACTTACCGAACAAGCGAAAGAATCATTTTCAAATGATTTATTTACTTAATTTAATGTTATATTAGTGATTTCTTGACATTATTGTGAGATTTTGACGTTCATTTGTGCTCTTTATGTGCCTAAACTGAATAAACGAAATTGATTCTTTGATTGATTCTTTGAATGGAATTCTGGGCGCTGGGCGTTCTGATACTGAATTTCAGATTCTTAATTTAGATACATTTAGTTTTTGATAATGTAATATATAATGTATTTTGTTATTGTATGCTTATGTATTAATAAATAAACTGTTATTATTATATTATATAAGTATATTAAGGATTAATGTATAAAAAATAAACATTTCTGCAACGAATTCTCTTTACAGAGTAAGCCGGCAGGAAACGGATTGTCTCTTTAACCCAATTCCTGCCGGCTTGCTTGCCTTGCCACTATGGTGTTCAGTAAATTTTCATAAATCTTAACAAAAAACTAGAATCAAAACGAAGTTGTGATGAACTCTACTTTTGTATAACTTTGACTAGTTTGGATTGAGATGTGTTGTACCATAGGGTACCCATACTAAGAAAATATATTTAGTAATACTCAAAAATCAATAGATGGCACTAGTAGACTCATTTAAAAAAAAAGTTAAAATGCTTATTTCGCTATTTAGAATCACGTAAATAATTTCAGAACTTAAACACATGATGTTACGTTAAGCATGTACCCATAAACGATTTAAGATAGGAGCCCGGTCGAGAAGTGGGGTTGGGATTACGAGAGCCAAAAAGGGACCAGGATATACTTAGGTCCTTTCTGAAGCAAGACGAAAATGATAAATATCGAGTGCACGCGATGAATTTGGAAATCCAAAACGAATGGTTGACAATGGGAGAGTTCTGCATACCGATGGCTTTAAAGTGGCGCACCTTGATCTATGAGTGGTCGCCGGCCCTGTTAAAATTCTATCTTAACGCCTTTCAGATGACCCTTCCAGACCAGAGTAATCTGGTAAGGTGGGGGAAAGCCACAGAAAAACAATGTTATACGTGTGGTGAGGCAATAGAGACGGCTAGGCACATATTAGTTGGATACGTGTGGTGAGGCAATAGGGACGGCTAGGCACATATTAGTAGGATGTAGGGTGCTTCTTGATAGAGGCCAATACTCACGCCGCCACAATAAGGTGCTTTTCATTATACGCGAAGCAATGAGTCTGGCAGTAGCTAGAGCCCAAAAAGGATTGATTACTAACAGACGTCATATCAACTTTGTGTCTGAAGGTTCATCCATAAAATCCAGGAACAAACAATCTTAGATACTGCCCCAGATTGGACTCTCCTAATCGACACGTATGAAAAGCACTATAAAATTCCGGAGGATGTTGGGGTTTCGTCATCTAGATCGGACATATTTCTTTACTCGAAAACGACTAAATATGTGGTCCTTGTGGAACTTACTGTACCGTGGGAAACAAATATACCGAAGGACCACACACTTAAGAAAAATAAATACTATGATCTCACAAACGAATGAATCAAAAACGGTTACGTGGTTAATTTGTATGCAGTAGAAGTGGGAGCGAGAGGTATACCAGCTAAATCTCTCTATAACCTACTTAAAGATCTAGGCCTATCGAGAGCTACAATAAGCTCATTACTAGGACGAATGCCTAGAGCGGCACTAGTAGGCTCGTATCAAATTTGGTTAGGCAGGGAGGGGAACTTGGGTAGTGAAGGTGAGTGTTGATGTACATCAACAAAAGGGGCCCCTTCTAAATCTACACTTGGGTCGCAAGTCCCAGGCACTGTCCCGAGTTCCCAACTCAGCAACGCGATGGACCCGGCACCCGCACGGAGAATCCATGGATTGCTAAGAATATCGTCTCTCTCGTTGGTAATGTAATAAATAAAGATTTCATGACAATAGTACTATTTTAGCAAGCCGCCATCTAGCGGCATGGTACATATCTGTAACTTTTACAATTACTGCAGAATCTGGCAGAATCAATATAGATTATGTGTTTCGTATATGTTTTATTTTTGATAAGTTAGCCTTTAATAGTAAAAATTCAAAAAAATTGCCAAAAAAATATCGCCATATATTTAAAACTCCTGCAGACATAAGTTGCCTGCCTGCTTTGGGAAGTAACGGGTGTAACCATTTTTTGTTCGTGATTGTGCATCTGTATAAGAATTATACTATATTATCTATGGTTGTACTTATCATGGCAATTTTAGGCATTATGCAAGAGGGATAGTGAATATGAAAAGATTAGGTTACCTGTGGACAAGCGGTTTGTGCGCAGTAGTGTAAAACAACCAAAATATTTTCCCATACATTCAGAAATATCTTAAATTTATGTCATAAACAGAGCTATCATCACAGTGAAGTTATAATTCATGGCGTCCTCGTGCGTGATGTGTGTGGCCACGCAGTGTTTGAGCCGACATTGAAATGTTCTCAATAAATCACATTTAGAGCTCTGGCTGCGAAACTGCATAGGAAAAAACCGAAACGACGACGATTCTAAGAATTCGTCAAGGTGACATGAAATAGGGGAACCTGTAATGTATATGCTTTTTTAAAAATAATAATAATAATAAATAATAAATATTCCACAACATTTCACACAACGCTATCTAGACCCATGGTAAGCATAGCTTAACTAGCTTGTGTTATGGAATCTAGAATGCGGATAAACATACTTAAATACGTTTTTTTTTTGTAAATACATACATATTATAAATAGAAAGGACACTTTAATTTGACTTCATCCTGTCTGATGGTAAGCCGAAGGCAAAGTTTTAGGAAAGAGGGTCACCATTACCTACATGTTAACAATGTTGGCACACAGCTTGACGTACTCATCAAAAGAGGATCGTCGCCTGCGCACCACGTGACATCCACCGGTCCCACTAGTGCTGCGACCACAAGCCCCCCTGCCCGGCTATGCAATTGCTGCCCCTGAACGCAATCCAACCGAGATTGGATTACTATGGAGGGTTTTTTGCAATCGTGCAAGGTGGTACCCACCTGGCTGTGACTAATTTGTACCGTTTCATTTCTACCACCAGTGTGCCATCAAATTTCTACCACCGGTAGAAATGTATAGAATTAAACATTTCCCATGGACTATATTTACAATGACTCTTAAGCACAACTGGATTCCCTCAGTAACCGACAATTATCATCCTCCCAGCCTTTTCTCAAATCTGAAAGTTGACTCTAATTGGTCGATTTTCAGTCTCACTACGAAATATCTATGATTTTATTCCATCCACGAGGTTTCTTTTCCTCATCATCATAATTAATAATTATACTTTCACTGAAAAAATCATAATAAACGTACACCAGATTCGGATGCGACTGGGATTTACGCTAGGATGAAGAACAAAAAGAATCGTACACCAAACACTACCAAGTTAAAACATCCAGATTCCAGGCCCTACAATCTATAGGTACTTCTATATCTATACTATACACACCGGCAGGGAACGCCGTGATTGCGGCGGTAAGACCCATCATGGGGGAGTAGCTAGAGAGGCCACACGGTGGCCTCTCGTACCGTCAGACGCAGGTCATTACCGGACACGGTAACTTCGGGCGGTACCTGCATCTGATGGGCATAGAGCCAACGCCCGAAGGCCATCACTGCGACGCGAGCGTGACTCGGATCACCTAAACAGCATCCATCCGAACATCCAATTCACCATGGAAGTTGAGAAGAACGGGGAGCTACCATTTCTAGATGTCCTAGTATCCAAGAAAGAAGATGGCAGTCTTGGTCACCGAGTCTATCGAAAGCCGACACACACAGACCGTTACCTACACAAGGACTCCAACCACCATCCCAGACAAAAAATGTCAGTTATCAAGACACTGGTCCACCGAGCGAACCGACTGATGAGTGAACCGACGACAGAATCTTTCACCAATTTACAATATAGTTAACACCTCAACTCAGATTACCCCGACTCGGATAGGTTAGGTTAGAAGGCTAATGCGGGAGCGGAGCGTAGCGAAGCTCCCGCATTAGGCCTTCGTGGTTATTTTTTTATAAACTACCCAGAAGTAGGAGCCCCGCGTAGCGGGGCTCCGTCGACCTTGTCGTCGGTTCACTCATTATTTAATCGTTCTGTCGGCGAAACGTTCGTAGGGGAAAGGTTCTGTCGTCGATTTAACCAAAAATGAATCGTTTTATCGGTGAACTGCCTGTATGTGAAATGTTCTGTAGATGAAAAACTCATAAGCGAAACATTCTGTCGGTGGATCATTCGGCAGGGAAACGTTTGTCGGAGATATGTTTCAGAATCGTTTCTCTGTCACTACGAAATCTAAGAAAAATGCATTTTGGTTACATAAGTTTTTTTTATTAAACTTTAAGTATGGTGTTGCAAATTAATGTCAAAACATGTTAATTTAATTATTGTTTAGTGTTTAATTATTATTTGTTTAAAAATAAAGCTGTTTTATACTCCTTTTTCGTGTTCCGCTAATTCTGCTGGTGTGTGTATTACGTGTTACTATGATTTTAAAAAAAGTTCTTTTTTCACAAGTTTACACTTAACATTTGCCTAACTCCCGCCCTGAGACCCTTAAGGAAGAGGAGGTTCGGATTACTCTAAATTTACAAATACGTATCTATACGTATAATATAATATATAATCTTAATATATATAAATCTCGTGTCACAATGTTTGTCCTCAATGGACTCCTAAACCACTTAACCAAAAAAAAAAAATGGATAGTTTAAATCTCAAATTATAGTCCGATTCGCGATAACCGACATCCACGCGGGCGGAGCCGCGGGCGACAGCTAGTAATATTATAAAGAGGAAGGAGTTGTATGTAAGTATGTTTATAACGAATGGGTTCAAAAAGTTCTGGCATGATTTTAAAAATTATTATAGGCTACTAGCTTTTGCCCGCGGCTCCGCCCGCGCGGATGTCGGTTATCGAGACCAAACATAGCCTATGTCCTTTCTCAAGGTCTAATCTACCCCTATACCAAATTTTATCAAAATCGGTTCAGTGGTTTAAGCGTGAAAGCGTAACATACAGACAGACAGACAGAGTTACTTTCGCATTTATAATATTAGTATGGATTGTAATTGCAAGAAAAAACACTACGCGATAAGTGCCATCCACGCGGGCGGAGCCGCGGGCTACAGCTATTATGTAATAAATTAGAGTCATAGTTGCTAGAACTCACTAGTCGATAGGTACTTATCTAACTCGATATTCATTATGTCGGATTCTGACTAGCGGCTTGTATCAATGCATTCTTCACTAATGTCGTTCGTTAGTTCTGTGAATGGGCGCCCATTCATAAGCGCACATTCTTGGCTTATCGGCCTTAGGCAGGGCGCACACTTACGACTAAACGCTGGCGATTTTTACCCGACTACTGCTAAGTTAAGGAAGGGTTATGATTTCTTCAATTTTATATTTGATAGTTTTGAATATGAAAAAAAAACTTATGCATGATGGAGAGCTGAACGTTCGTTCTCCTACGTTTTCGTCTACCGATGTGGCTTACCTTGAAAATCCCCCAGGTTCGGGAGTAAAACCTGCACTGGCGCCTTCCTTAATCAGTACATGTAACTACTGTCTCTTGGGTGAGATTGACAGGCGACTACTTCCGCGAAAAAAGTAAGTTATGTACCATTCCAGACTAAGATTTATCTCTGAATTCAAATTCAATAGACCCGTTCAGTCGTGCTGTCGTAAGGAACATCCATTCATTCATACAAACTGTCACCTTGTTTAAATAAGTACCTACGATTGTCATCTTATTTCCGCGAGTCGAAGAATTATATTGAACTAGCTTTTGCCCGCGGCTCCGCCCGCGTGGATGTCGGTTATCGCGACCAAACATACCCTTTGTCCTTTCTCAAGGTCTAATCTACCCCGATACCAAATTTCATCAAGATCGGTTCAGTGGTTTAGGTGTGAAAACATACAGACGGATAGAGTTACTTTCGCATTTAAAATATTAGTATGGATATAAATTGAATGCAAAAATGTAATAGTCAGTATAGATGACATAGAAACAAAAATATGATAGGTAATTCATAAACACGCGATAGTAAAAACCATAATTTTATTTGTACGAAATCAATCACGAAACATAATCTTAGACGTAAGTCACGAGATGAAGAAGGCCCTGGCGCGCGCGGTTTGTTTTGTAATAATCTGTACTTGGTGAATTTGAGCTCGTATTGAACCTTAATTTTATTTATAATCTTCACTATTTTTTATTTGACTGTAATAGTTTAGTAACCTGTAGGCGCGACCGATTGATATATGTACAGTCAGCCTCGTAAGTTGATTAACACTAACATATTTATAAATCTTTTAAAGTTGTAAAATATGTGTTCATTTTTCATGTTTTATGTAGTTTTGTAGTCCCCATAGCACTAAGCATATATTTTTAATGTTTAATTTCATTAAATTATGAGAGGAGTAGCAGCAACAGTGATCGATAAATTAGAATTTGTTAAGCTACTTTTGGAGTTGACTGTACATTATTCTACGAGCTACTTGTGAATTAAAATATTCGACCGATTGCGATCTTGACCGTTTGCGAAATTGACCGTTTGCGATTAGAAAAAAATGCAAATATGACCATTCACGAATATGGACCAATTGCTATTTTGACAGGTCGAGACATAGACCAATCGCAATTTTGACCAAATACAATTTGGACGGTTTGTCAGTCACTTGACCGATTGCGAATTTGACCATACGCGACTGAAGGGTCACCGCCGTAGCACTTCATGCTATCTTCAAAAAAACATCCCAGAAACTTATAACTGCGCGTTTAGTGCACATTTTAGGTCTCAGATATAATTATGTGCTGAGTGCCGAGGTAGACGTTGCTCAATACACATATATATTCAAGATTTACGACATATTGTGGAGTGCATGGATGCGCCGGCGGCGATGCTCGAGTGCGTACAACGTGAATTCATATATACTTAATGTGAATACAAGAGTCCACGTGTTCGCTATTTACAAATGTTTTTCATATAAATACTAGTTGTTATCCGTTGCTCTGGCCGCGTGGATGTCGGTTATGGCGACCAAACATAGCATATGTCCTTTATCATGGTCTAATCTACCCCTATACCAAATTTAATTAGGTACAATCAGTTCATTGGTTTAGGCTTGAAATCGGCACAGACAGACTTTCGCATTAATAATTAGTATGGATGTACGCCTGTATATCGAAAAAATGCGGAGCATCCTTATTTCGTCAACTTTGTTTTAGGTTCACCATTTATTACGTCTCAATTATGAAGCGATAATATTGCCGCCTATCAGACGCATTTCTAATAGGAAAATCACAACAACTCCACGTTCGAATCGGTGTGGCGGCCCTGGGGGTGAGAGTGTTCACGCTTTTCACCTTGCTCGCGGTGATTGTCCGCTGCGGAGATGCGTGGGCGGCCAGCGCCTCCTGCGAGTAAGTCATGCTCTAGACGGAGACAGCAGAGCGGGCGCGGCGCGCTGAGCGAGACAGATTCGCGGACATCGCTGCCCGCGTGGAGGGCGCAGAACGACCTCAGTCCGCTATGAGCGCGGGCCTGAGGGCGACGGGTAGAGCCACCCGTCACCCTAACAGAAGCAGGCCACAGCGGCGGGTCGCATTACGCGATGCGCGCCTCCCCATACCGGGGGCGAGTCGGGGACCGCGTGGTTCCCCCTCCCGGGGAAGGCCAGACCGAGAGGGATGGCCCCGGGTCAGCCGGGGTGCGAGGGATATGTCTTTGACAACCTCGCCTTCAGCCTAGCACAACGACCCACAAACGGTGTGTGGTTTAGCAGTCGGTTCGAGTCCGACAAAATCTCCCCATCCGGCTCCGGAGTGGTAGGTATCAGTGGTGATACCCGCACGTTAAAAAATAACGTTCGAATGGGTAATTGAGTCAGGAATTGATCTACAGTAGATACATTGGCTACCACTGACTCGGCATTCTATTTGCGAATGTTTTTTTAATGGATATGAATGTGACAAATAAAGTAAAGTATGACATAGCGATAAATTCAACATGATTATCAGTACCGATGGGCATTAATTGTACACTGAATTTGAGACAATCATTCAATCAATTAGCCTATTGTATTCCACTGCTGGACATAGACCTCTCCCAATGTGTGCCATGGTTCTTGCTCCCGATCCTCCGACTTTCGCAACCAGTCTATACCATACCAGCCATTTTTTAGGTTGTCGGTCTATCTGGTAGATTGCGTCTCACCTTATGTTTACCTTCTCACGGTCTACTCTATAGAACTCGTTTGCTCCTTTTTTATACCACTTAGGTGACAGACAAGGCAGGCCCACCTGATGGAAAGTTGTTACCGTGGCCTATGGTCGTATGCAACATCAGGGGCGTTACACTCGCGCTGCCTACCCTGAAGAAACATTCTAATGCCCTTCTTGAAGAGTCCATATTGTAGTTGCTTGGGAAAACCACAGCAGGAAGTTCATTTCACAACCGGAGCGTGCGTGGGATGAAGTTCCTTTCAAACCGTGCGCGCACTGTTTCCGGTCGCAATATGTGCGGATGAATTCCCTGCCCATGGAGAGCGGTGTGATGGTAGAATGTAGTCAGATGTGGCCAGCCCACTGCCACGTCAGCCAGTGTCTACCTACGTTTCGACATCATAGAATTTGAGTAAAAAAGCCCACAATAATATTTCAGTTATCTAAAATGGAACATGAGAAAGATGACGCTGTACCCGCAATGTGTGGTCTTTGAAAGCGGCGTTAAAGTGCAAACCATAAGTATGGAATCCTGCAATACTGGTTTCATAATTGTTTTGCATAACTTAGAAATTAAATAATAACTGTTCAAATAAATAACCAAAATGGTGATTTATGTAAAATATTTATTGAAAAATATATTATCATGTGTCTACGTTATGATCTCGTTTCGCAGTTTAAAGAGTTATTTATATATCTGGGCTTGTTTACTACATATTCTTTAACACGACGCGCACGACATTCTCACGTGTACGGGCTAACAGAGAGAAAAATTTGTTTTCCTTAAAAAAAATCCTACTAATATTATAAACGCGGAAGCTTGTAAGTATGGATGGATTTTGTTACTCTTTCTCGTAATAACTACAGAATGGATTTAACGAAACTTTACAATATCTAATATTATACATCAGAATAACACATAGGCTAAAATTTATAACGATAACCGATATTATAGCGGCAACTGACATCCACGCGAGCAGAACCGCGGGCAAAAGCTAGTCTTTCTATATTCTCGCTATTGACTATTGTCGCAGAATAAATAATAGTACTAAGTTGCTAAGTACGTTGCTATTGCTATTGACAACTAGGTAGATATGGTTGGTTTAGGTGCGGACAAGCCTGGCAAGAGTTTCCATCCCTAATGTGTATATCATACAAAGCTCGACACGAGGACGACGTGGTTTTGTGGGTCAATATAACGCCATCAATATGACCACACTAAAATATTATGTGGCTTAGTACCGAACTCGTCAAACACAAAAAAAGCTCCGATGTGTCAAGTGTGTGTGTGTGTGTATTGACGTATCAATGCAATAGTATTAATTAGTCAAATATAATCTTTGTTTACGCCTTGCCAAACATTATTATTCCAGCTTTAAAAATATTATATGTGAGTATCGTAATCGTATCGTATCGTTAACTTATTGAGAGAACGGAGTATTGTGATTGGCCGCCTGTCTACTGTGAACCTACGTGTGTGAAGCCAGCCAATCACAATGCTCCGTTCTCTCACTACCTTTATGATAATCGTTTCATAATAACCACAAAGTGTAGAAACATTTTACTCACTGAAACAAATTATATTATTGTAATAAAATAATATAAAAGTAACCCTTTACGGTCTAATTTCTCGCTACCTTGTTTTTTTTTAAGGATAACAGTAAACCAAAATTACAGTTAATTAATTTAACTCCTCCAGCTTAACTAAATTGCTTCGAACGGGGTACCTATCGATCGTGAAGCCAACTCCTTACCGACTTACTACCAACCCTATACGACAGTTACATCCTTATTGTCTGTGACACGCACATTACCCAAGAATTCGGTAAACTAATCTGATCTGGCAACCCAAATCACTTAGCGATTTATTTGTCAATTATTGCTTTATTGTCATTGTCACGTGTGCCGGCGGCACCCGGCGAATTTTATTGTGACAGATATGGGTATTCGTTGCATTTCAATGAGCGGTTTATGTATGATTTATTTATAAGGCAATAATTTAGGTGTTGGTATCTGTTTTTATAAGACTATGGCTTAAACACTTCCGCCATAACTGTTTTAATAAGGAGGCCAGCGTTTACTGTGTACACAGTATAATTATGTTGCTTTGATGCATTTACGCAGCAATTTTTTTTGTCAATTTGCCTGTGTGTGTAGCGAACGCTGTGATGGACAAGGCTTTGGCTGTACTTTCAGAGTTGAAAGGTCGGGTGACTGCCGCTCCTGTAACATCCAAGATAAACCAATCCATTAGTTATGTAAGTATCGTTACGGGTAGTTGGGAGTCCTAAAACAACCGAAAACTAGTCTAACTACGGGACACGACGGTATTTCCGTTCAATTGAGCCGACTGGGGAAGTACCTCCACCCTACAGAATACCGCGGCCATAATAACCTCGTGTTGTGTTCCCGGCGGTGAGTAGCTTAGTCAGAGCTGACTGGAGAATTTTTGTGCAGTCAGTGGGAAGACCAAAGGCTCACTGACGGCACAGAAACTCTCTGTGTTCACAGGGTCGGCAGGCGAGTGTGACTCACCTGGTGTTGCACACGTCTATAGGCCATGATAACCATTATCCATCAGGATACGGAATCCATCAGGAACGTGTGCTTTTCTGCCACCTCTGTGGTATAAAAATAAGAACTACAGTATCGCCAATAGGTCGTGGAGGTCTATTCACGAAAAATATCGAAGTTCAAGGGCATTACAGTAAGCCTGGAAAGCCGACCGCGACTGAGTTAGGAAAGGTTCAGAGGATAATGATGCTTTTCTCCCAAGTGGTTCACAACTGGGTAATAAATTACAGTTATTAGTTTAATTTACAAATTACAAAATATATATTTTCCAAAATAAATTGATTACGAAATGTAGTTAGTGAACTCGTTTGCATACAAATATCTCACGTCTTTCGAGTCTAGTATTTTGTCAGTGAATCCACAATTGTTATTTGTTCTGAGATTCTGAGATTCTATGATAACGGACACAGATCTTTTATCAACACGATTTATGGCACAATACTAGGGTGACCAAATGTACAGTGTAAACGTTTTTATAATACATACATTCATACATAAGGTTACACCTCTTTCACTTCTAGAGACATTCATATATAAAATCACCCCCGCCTGAGGTTCCTACGCCGCGTAACAACTGCTATCTGCCAGTGAAACTACTATCAAATTCAGCTTTACAAATATTAGCCAAGTCAAGAGACAGACGGAGAGGAATTTATTTTTTTTTTGTTTTTTTTTTTCATTCACATGTATTTAAAACTTTTATATTACAAGCAGACTTTTACAAGTTTATTTATTTGTATAGATTCAATTCCATATGCATACAGTACCTAATATGCTTTGAAACAGTTTTATATGGTACCAGACTGATATTTTGTTTGTTTGATATTTTATTATTTGCAAAACGGGTGACCAAGTGCTAACTGACAGAAACAGGACAGTTTACCAAATAATCTTGAGCGTTAGGATAACGGTATATTTTGCACATGTTTTGAAGGTCCTTGAGATCTTAAAATTAGATAAATAAATACTGATGAATGAAATATTGCAGCAACACATGTTGTTTTTTTTTTTTAAGTTTATGATTATTGCGTTTCACATAGTTATTATAGATTTATTTTAAATATTCCATTTACCTTTTTATATAACTGAGGTGGCAGACAAGCACACGGCCCAACTGATGGAAAAGTGGTTAACCTGGCCTATGGACGTGTGTAACACCAGGGGAATTACACTCGGGCTTCCAACCCTGTAAAAACAGAGTTTCTGTGCCGTCAGTATAGAAGACAAAGCAGGAATTCAAACCTTTGGTTCACTGATAGCATAAAAACTCTCCAGTGAGCTCTGGCTACCCTACCGCCGGGAACACCTCATCGTTCATCTGCATGTAGCGCGTGGCGACTTTTTCACTGTAAATAAATACTCACGAGAGAAAACAAAAATGCAATTATATTTTTCAAATTTAGCCCTCCATTTTTATTCTACAGTTGGAAATAGGACATTATGACATACTCACGGTATTTTTAAATATGTTATTACAAGTTAGTCTTAACAGTACCGAGGAAGCGTTCGAAAGTTCCTATCTCATAGGACAGGACTTGACTAAAAAAAGACGGGTTGCACTCTGGGAGTGCCGGCAAAAGTGAAAACATTTTCTTTTTTCTTTCTTCGTTATATACATAGAAAAAGATAAAAAAGAACATACCATACCATACCTATAATATAGCGCTAATCATAGAACCTATCACTTATTTTCTGCTAATTTTCTGTCAGAAGAAATTAATAAATTATGAAAAGAAAAAATAAACACAAAATGTAATAAATTACAGAAAGAAAAAATAATCATAAAAAGTAATAAATTACAAAAAGAAAAAATAATCACAAAACGTTTCAGAAGGCCAGGTGGTTTGAACCCGATACTATCTGAAACTATAAATTTAAGCTACGACGCTATCTATGGTAAATTGCAAAATAGATAGTCTTTACCTAATCCTGTATGACGTCAGTCGTCGGTTACGGTTCAAAGGTCAACTAATCCTGACGCTTCCTTAACATTTTACATCCATCCAACGCCGCTAAAGAAGTTTTCACTTCAAAAATTGTCATCTTCTGACCTGCCCTTTTTCAGCATTTTATCAATTTAGCTGATTTGTGAGGTCAACCCCGGCTGGTCTACGATTTGACGTACATGTCATGACAGTGGTTAACGCACACGTCAAATCCCATACATTCGTCATTCTAATTTACGCTGTCTCATTCGCTATGTACCCGTTCGTTCTATGTGCCCAAACCACTAATATTAATTGGATAAAAGTAATGCACGTAGTTCTCCACGTGCCTCGAGTTGGGTAAGAATGTTTCGTATATTTCGTGTTATTTGGTCACCCTACTGGTAGTACAAATATTCTATTTCAGTAGTTATCTGTTGTTTTATCAGCGATGCTCCAAGGGCCGGATATTTTTAGCTCGCGTGAGTCACTAAGGACGTCTGTAATCTATGTTCTATTTATTTTGTACGGTTTGTTGATGATGAAATGGTTTGTGTATTTGTTGAATGACCTTTCTGTCATGTTCAGTTCGTTGTAACCAAAAATATATTGCGGAATTTTTCAGAAGGTTTTTCTAGAGTCACCGTTTTGCTTATACTTATAATAATGGTCCAAACGTGACGGTGACTCTTTAAGGCCTGAGGCGTTTTTTTTGCTTGTTTGTTTGCTTTCTTACATGCATACAGGTACGTACGGTAGATACCATATTACTTGATTTTTAGTAAAAATAGAAATAAAATACAAGTTGAATATACTGCTTCCGTGCTGTTTGGCCTTGGTCCATAAGAAATTTGCATTCCAGACGTTTCGTCGATCACTGCGGTCGAGATCTTCAGAGGCGCAGGTCCGGGCGGCGACGAGTGCGTAGATCTCTCCTCGGCGCGGCTTCTCTGCGGCCAAACAGCCCGGAAGCAGTATATTCTACAGGCAACACCGGCCGTGAAAGCCTAAAGACTTTATAAATAAAATGCAAGTTCATTATAATAAAAAATAAATGAAAAACGACCTTTGGGTTCTGTAAATCAACCACACTTATCTAAAGTGTTACAAAATAGAATACACAATTTATATTTGCACTTAACAAATAATTGTTGATAAAATATTATTTAGATTAGATTAGCTATATATGGTAATCCAATAATAGTGCAATAACAATATAATAATATATAATTGTTATATTTTGAATCTAATAATAGAATCATAATATCGGTTAATTATATGGGTATTTTCCGAAACAGCTGGGGCCGATTGGGATGGATTTTTTACTGCAGATAGTTTATGTTATAACTTCTAAGGCGTAGGGCCACTTTTATATTTAAAAAGTTTTAGGGTACCGCGCAAAAAAAAAACAATATAATCAAATAATAAATGCATTTTTATAGTTAGAATGAACATCTAGACTATATAAATTAAAATTAACATAACATTCGTCTGCTTCAATAAAACTATTTTGACAAACAACCCGTGATTAGTCACCCTACCCGCATGTCACCGGATCCTATAATGTACTTATTGGTACTCCAGGGCTCCGGGGTGTCAGTAATACTCTTAATTAGGACAATTGGTATCAGTTACATCGCAGCCTCGTGGGAAAAGAAGCGTTAATATGATGTCTCAGTACGATAGGACCACACGTATGGACGTATTATATTGGTATTTTTAGGATTCCGTACCTCAAAAGGAAAATTTCCTTTTTCTCCGGAATGCGTGGAGTTTTTTTTAATAGTGCGGGAATACCTCATATTTGCCACACCCGCCGGAGCCGGAGAGAGAGGTTATGTCGGACTCGAACCAACTAAACCGCACGCCGTCTGTGGGTCGCAGTGCAAGACCGAAGGTGAGGTAGCTACAGTGCATATCCCTCGCACACCGGCTGACCCAAGGTCATCTCTCTCGATCTGGCCATCTCGGGTGGGGGGACTACGGGGGGAATACGTAGAGTTATCGAGTTGAAATTCATACCACATACTTACTCAAATTTGTAACCTCTTGAAGTTGTGCTAAAATTGAACTTCTAAGTCAACGCATTCAAATTATATTGCGGTTTATGTAGCATAAGTTCATTCCTAAATCCAATTTTGTGCTGATCCACGCACGAGTCCAACTCGCACTTAACTTGCTTTTTATATAATTTAGATGGCAGACGTGTCCACCTGATGGACAGTGGTTTCCGTGGCCTAAGGACGTGTGTAACACCAGGGGCGTCACGCTCGTGCTGCTCGTTCAGTCCCTACTTAAGGGGCCTTCTGTCAAGTTGTGACGTAATTATCTAAGGTAACAACATCTTATAGTGACCATATCAATACTAAAAATATTTAATGTTTAAAATTAATATTATCGTCCATCGCATGAAAACACACTATATCTCACATGTAATCTGTGAAAGTGTGTCTGTTTATCCGTCTTGCACGCCTAAACCACTGAACCGATTTTGTTGAAATTTGGTATAAAGGTAGATTCTATGTTTGGTTGCGATAACCGACATCCACGGAGGCAGAGCCGCGGGCAAAAGCTAGTACATATATAAATTAGACTGTTTAGTGCGACTGCAAAGTTTTTCTTACACAATATATATTATATGCTGGTATCCTTGCCCGCGATGGACGCGATATAGACTTTAAATTAAACAGCGGTAACTATTAATATCTAAACTTTGCACCAAAATAGAACATCTCATTTATATAGCCAAACACGCAAATATGAGCCAGTCAATAAAACAAATAACAACGTAAATAACGCGATTGATTCTGAGACGGCGAGCGAGGTCGACGTGGTGACCTGATTTCCATCGACCGCTGAAATAGATATCAATCATATTATTATAAAATGCATTTTTTTTACTAACATATTATCTTGGAGTTACGAGTAGTCATACATTTCTATTAGTTTCAAGAGCTTGGTAACTTTGGTAACTTTGATTCAGATATTTTTGGTGTTACGTTTGGGTCAGGGTTTTTTTTTGCTAATTTTCCCTCTAACCCCTTCAACTAAGCTAAATTGCTTGTGCTAGGAGTGGGTTCACGTCGTTAGTGTAATGGCCAGGATTCGAACTCAGGACCTCTCAATCGTAAGGCCACCTCCTCAACCATTAAACTACCGACCGATGCGACAGCTGGGGGGTCGCCTTGGTTCCCATATAGGATGCGTCCGTTTCGGAATCGGTAATAGCTTTGGGTAATGGGGATGGGTTATCCGATTTACCTGATTGGACAGTGTCGAACTGACGGCTGTTCTCCTATCTGGCTAGTTAAAGAAACTCACTAGTGGCGATATCATTAAGAAGTTTTAATGCCAACAGTGAACATATAGCCCATGACAAAGTGCCCGATTGATGGCAATAAGCTCGCCCCTGTTTTTGTGACGATCCCTGTCGTACCTGAGGCCTTTACCTCGGGGTCGGGGCCGCTTCGCGAGTAATAGTGACAATAGCGAGTAATAGTGACAATAGCGAGGAATATTGACAATAGCGACACAGTTATGTAGATCTTCTAACTAGGATTTTACCACACCCATTATGCACGAATACTTTAAAGTCGACCGCCTTTTTAACCGCTCCAAAATCCCATTATCTTCGCTAAATCCAGCTAAATTTAAGTAGGCACCCTAATAAAACAGTATATCGGGGAAGAATTGAAATGAAATGAAACGAAACGAAACGAAACTAAACGAAACAAAACACAACGAAACGAAACGAAAGGAAATGAAACGAAATGAAATTTATTCGTAAGAGAATTACGAGTTTAGATAGGGTTACTAGCCCGTGATACTTTCTACAGAATAATATACGTCTTAGAATAGAAGTGAATCACACTTCCGCAGCTAAATATAGACTTGACTTGATAATGCACTCGATATGAATATTGATAAGGATGTTTTTGCTAAGTAAAGAATGCATCTAATAATAGGCAAGTGATTTTAGACCATTGTTAAGTTTCAATTGCCATAGTAATTTATAAAATATAGAAACTTTTCACACCATCCATTCTAAACTAACGCAAGGATGATGAACATTTGCTAAACAGTGTAAAATTTGTGTATAAGAATCCAATGATTCAAGGGTAATATATACGGTATATATATAAAGTAAAATAATATATGGTTTCTGATAGTTCGTACGAATGTCCGTAGATGGCTCCCACCGTCGCCCTAAAGACGGTAGTATAGGAGAATTTGAATAGCTTCAGGCGTAGCTCGATGGCTCAGTGGTCAGAGCATTCCCCCTGTAAGGGAAAGATCGCGGGTTCGAGTCCCGCATGAGCGATTCACTTTTTCCTATATTAATCGATTTGAAAAGTTAGCATAGTTAATGTTCAAAATTTCATTCAATATGGTCCATGTCATATGGCAAGCAGCTTCCTAGTATCGCGCCGCAAGCGATAGAAGTAAGAGATAGAAGAACCAAGCGGTTCGGGGACTCTTTTCTTTGTCGCACCATTAAGACCTGGAACTCTGCCAGCTCACGTGTTACCTTCTTCCTACAGTCCCGGGTCCTTTAAGCGGGGCGTGAAAAAGCATCTGATAAGGCCGTCAAGCTAAGTGCCACCATTGTTAACATGGTACGTGTATGTAATGGTGACCCTCTTTCCTGAGACTTTGCCTTCAGCTTACCTTCAGTTGAGGTGAAGTAAAATTGACAAAAAAATGAAAAAAATGTTACAAATAAAGGGTAAAAAGTTTGTAGTAGTTCTAATAAAAATAAGTATCCTATACTTTCAAGTAACTCGCAGTTAAAACATTAATTCAACAATGTCATAGTCAATAAGCGATCATTTCCAGTTATCTACAGTTACATACAAGGGTTTGCTTTGTGGTTGACATCTAATCTAACTAAATGCGACTGATTAGAAGTATTTACACGAACTGACTACTGAATAACCAGCAATTGATTGTCACGATTCTACATTCACGACAGTTTTATATTTCAATGTCAATAGAAGCCGACGATAGAACATGTATTTTCGAGGCAGATTAGTCTAATGTTTGCAACAATCGTGGCTGCTTTGTACTGCTGTGGAGTGTCCGGTGGAGTAATAGAATATTGTTATCTCATTTCTTCTCATGGGTGTCGGAGAAGATGACTGGGATAGCGTTCTCCATCTAAAAGTAAACATATAGCTCTTGAGAAAGTGGCAATTTTTTTTATTTATTATTTCAATTTGGGGACGCCGGACGGCCGGACGGATGATCCATCCGCGGCTTCTGCGGGCCATTTCATCCATTTCCCTGACCCTCCCCTAAGGGAGAGTTTGGTTCTCCAGCTCTCACGGCGCCCCTTCAAACCTCTTTGTTTCCTTGCAGAAGCTCGCGATCCGTTCCACCTTCAGATCTCGTAGCTCCTCTGTGTCCAGTGTGTCCGTTCCCAGGAGATTCCATCTGGAGAAAATAACAATAGGCTGTCATCTGTTTTAGTGACGATCACTGCCGTATCAGAGGCTTTCACCTCGAAGTCCGTTTTCTAGTCCGTTTCAACATTTATTTGGCTTATCAGCTATTGTGTGACTGCTTCTGACCCCGCAACTCTATACCCTAGTTATATTGCTTTCGTAGATTACTGCTGTAAACAGCTTCCCACACCAAATATTTTTGTTATGAATTACGTATTTGTGTATCGTCTACAGACGGTTGCCATTCGATCTCATTTCGACATAATTTTAAACACCAATCATATTACTCGACACGAGACGATGACACACGAAAAAACAACATTCATTCAGTCATCGCCGGACTAATGTATTCTGCATTTGCTAACATCTGCAGTAATCGGCATAACCGGAAGGTTTGAGAAGCACAAATAATGCGATTAATTCAGTTGGTTAGCGAGACTTCCGCATTTACCAAGGTTGTTGGATATTGGCCTGCTTTTTGGCGTATCGAGGGTCGCAATGTCAGGACTTTTTGCTATCTGAACTGGAGCATTATTAGGTTTGACCAACCGTAACAACCCGCGTTCGAATTAACCGACATAGAAGATAGAACTTGCGTGAAACTAAATCCACTATTAACTTAGTTTTACGGCATTTCTATCTTTTATGTTAACCAATACAAATGCACCGTCTACTCACGTTATGGCTGCGTTTAAAACTCGTTGTCAAGTAGAATTATATGCCTGTTTTATATCAATTGCCTTGTTGTGGGTTTTATTGCAGTGATAAGATATTATTTTTAGGCTAACTACTGTTGGTCTGGTTGTTAATATGATTTTTTTACAAAAGCTTCGTTTGTGGCTTGAATTGTATGTATGCGTGGGACCGTTACTACCGTGAGGTCAGAGGGTATGAGATATCAGGTATATTTCTCGGGTTGAACAAAGTCTCTTTGGGTATTTTTGTTTATGAGCACTTTATAATAATATGGCGTATGGTAAACATGTACAACAGCAGATGTTACTAGCCCTCTTCCATTTTAGGATATGATATTATTAGATTTATTATTGATAACATTTTACCTACGAATAGACAGCGGCGTCGACGGTATATTTTACGAAAACTTTTATACTTATAACATTTTTGCACATATAGCGCTTTACAAATCAGGGTCACACTCATAACGACAGATATAGTTACTGACGCACTTTATTTTAAAAGAATATTAGCAACCGAGATTATCGAAATTATTAATATTCCCTCTAACCCCTCCAACTAAGCTAAATTGCTTCTGCCAGGAGTGGGTTCACATCGGTATTGTAATGGCCAGGATTCGAACCCGGGACCTCTTGATCGTTAGGTCGACTCCTTAACCATTAAGCTACCGACGCTTATTAAAAAGAATAACATAGCTTAGACAGAACGCATAGAACCAGCGTGTGAAGCACTAAGGAAGACAGAATGCATTTCCTTTTCCATGGCTCGCACTCGTTTGTGTGCACACACGAGTGCGCCGTGCGAGCGAAATGGTACTCTAGTATTACTTTAGGCGGGTTCACACACTTGCTTTATGCGTTCCGACTATTTTATTATTTTAGTCTGAGCCGGCGAACTTCTTGCCATGCAATCTAGCTGCGCTGCACGGGTTATTTAGGTCTTTGGTGGTGGCTATCAACCAATCATCGATTAAATTAACTCAATCACGGTCGAACGTGTCCGCATCATTGATAGATGACTTCTATTAGTGTTTGGGTTGGTCCGTATAGTACACACGCGTGTATTTTCTCACTTATGTTGAAGAAATTTGCCGGTACTATGATATATGACGTCTAAACTGTTTAATTCCCAGTGAAGACGTCACGACTAAAGCCAGCAGGATTGATCATCACTACATCATGCTCGATAGCTTTTTTATACCACTTGGTTGGTAAACAATTACGTGATAAAAAGTGGCTACCATGGCCGGCCTTTGGACGTCAATATGCGTCATACTCGTGCTAGCGACCCTGTAGAAACCTTCTAAGAAGAACCCCATATTACATTCACTTGGAACTTCTGGTAATTATCGACCATTCTCACTTAATTGCGTTCATTCGCCTCCATTACACGGAAAGAAAAGATGTTTTGAAACAAGACAATATTTATTGATTAAGAATAATACAGTTTCATATATAAGCTAGACACGTTTTTCTTGAATTTAGAATTTTATTGTCTTGGTTTCCAACACATTATTATCTCAAATTAAGAGGATATATTCTTAGTAGAAGAAATAAGCAATGTCTCTGGACAACTGGAACAAGTATCTTGAATTAAAAATTTACGATTTTTTTGGACAGAAAAGAATTGACTTTTCATTGTAGAATTTTGTTTATTTTATCCAAGCGTATATTTTTTCTTTTTGAGAATGCATTGGTTTTGTTCAAAAACTACATGTTTTAGCTTGAAAATTCGACGTCTTTGAATGAAAGTGTCGCATATTTGCCAAAAGGCCAAAAGGCCAGAAAGGCCAAAACGTCACATTGGCGCTGTTTACATCTAAGACTTGCATCATTGAACGAAGACTTGTCACTTCTTGAACTAGAACCAAAACCTTCGAATCTTAATTTAAGACTTGCTTATGTTGGCAGAAGAAAACTTCTGAGCATTCTGAGCGTTCCGTGGAGAGTATAATTTGCTCAACTCAAGCATTTAAAATCTTAAGTGGAAAGTAACGATGATTTTGAGTCGAGAAAGCACATTTTTAGGATAAGTATTATCATATTCTTAATTCAAGTATCAGAGGTGTTATACTAAAACCTGATTTATCTTAGGTGGATACTTTCTATGCTTTCTTGAAAGAACATAATTTGTTTAACCCAAGCATTTTAAATCTTAAGTGGAAAAAACGATGATTTTGAGCCGAGAAAGCACATTTTTAGGCTAATTATATTCATATTCTTTGTTCAAGTATCAGAGTTGTCATACTAAAACCTGCTTTGTCTTAGGTGAATACTTTATGTGCTTTCTTGAGAGAACTAAATTTGCTTAACCCAAGCATTTTACATCTTAAGTGGAAAGAAACGACGATTTTGAGTCGAGAAAGCACATTTTTAGGCTAAGTATATTCATATTCTTATTTCAAATAACCAGAGGTCTCATACTAAAACCTGATTTATCTTAGGTGGAAACTTTCTGTGCTTTCTTAAGAGAATATAATTTGCTTAACTCAAGCATTTTAAATCTTAAGTGGAAAGGAGCGAAGATTTTGAGTCGAGAAAGCACAGTTTTATGGTAAGTATATTCATATTCTTGATTCAAATAACCAGAGGTCTCATACTAAAACCTGATTTATCTTAGGTGGAAACTTTCTGTGCTTTCTTAAGAGAATATAATTTGCTTAACTGAAGCATTTTAAATCTTAAGTGGAAAGGAACGACGATTTGGGTCGAGAAAGCACAGTTTTAGGGTAAGTATATTCATATTCTTAATTCAAATAACCTGAGGTCTCATACTAAAACCTGATTTATCTTAGGTGGAAACTGTCTGTGCTTTCTTAAGAGAACATAATTTGCTTAACTCAAGCATTTTAAATCTTAAGTGGAAAGCAACGACGATTTTGAGTCTAGAAAGCAGTTTTAGGGTAAGTATATTCATATTCTTAATTCAAATAACAGGAGGTTTCATACTAAACCCTAATTTATCTTAGATGGAAACTTTCTGTACGTTCTTTAGATAATATAATTTACTTAAGGTGGATGTGCCGATGTGAAACGCGAAATTCAAATTTTCTTGTTCTTGTTTTTTTGCTCTTTTGAGGACTGTATGAGGTTATAAATCTTAATCAAAATATAGGTATTTACATAATAAGAAACATATAGAAATCATTATTACTTCTCTTTAACTTCACAGTATATAGTCATGGATTGTACTAGGTTATGCTAAAAAAAATTAAATATGAAGTTAAAAATGTTTTAATGATTTTCAAGTTTAAGATTATGGAAATACCTATAATGTTATTTACGTGAATCGTATTTTAATTAAGATATAACCTGACACAGTTCTAAAAATTGCAAACACAAGAAAATTTTAATTTCGCGGGCTATGCATCGGCACATCCACCTTAACTCACGCCTTTTAAATCCTGATTAAAATCCGGGAAGCAAAATCAGTAGGCGGAAAGAAGGGCATAAATTATGTTTTGACTTGTTAAAATAGTTATCATGCCCTATTTTTTCGCGTACTGATTTTGCTTCCTGGATTTCTTAATTAATCAGGATTTAAAGTCCTCGAGTTAAGCAAATTATATTAACTGAAGAACGCACTTAGAAGTTGCCACCTAAAATAAATCAGGTTTTAGTACATATGAAACCTCTTATTTGAATTAGGAATATGAATATACTTATCCTAAAATCTGCTTGTTCAACTCAAAATCCTCGTTACTTTCCACTTATGATTTAAAACGCTTGAGTTTAGCAAATTATATACTCTTAAAGCACAGAAATAATCCACATAAGATACATCAGGTTTTAGTATGAAACCACAGGGGCTATTTAAATTAAGACTATTAATACACTTGCCTTAAAAATCTGCTCTCTGTCATGTCCTTAATCTGTAAAATGAAAGTAAACAATAATTATATTGAAACATTATTTATTGGGTCATAAAAACGTTTGGCCTTGCCAAGGTACACACAAATCAACAATCACAAACAAAATAATATAATTTATACAACAAAATAACAAGTAATAGACGACACATTATTATGCTACTAATACTTTATCAAAATTATCTTTTGGATCTTCATAATAAGATGGTGTTTCTATTTCATATTTTCTTACAGTTTTTGCATCAGAGCATTTTGGTAACACATTACTAGCAGTATTTTGATTATCAAGGATATTATGGTCAGATATAAAATGCTTTTTCAATACACTTTTAGAATGATACAGTCCTTTTCAGGGCACGGGAAATAATTAGTAATATTATGAGCGTATCGCAAATGGTAGAAATAAAACCGAAAATTATCATAAACATTATCACACTTATTACACTTTAACATGTTTTTGAAATTCTGAGTACCTAAAACCCAACCTACTTATATATTTATAGATAATACATCAGATATGTAAGGGACTGTTTTATCATATTTTGTTGAAAATCCATACACACATCTTTGGATAACTAGGTATATATGCGCAGCAGCGGCAGGGTATCTGGCGTTAAGAACGTGGTAGCTTTTAAATAAGGTATCGAACGCCTTTGTTGCCGATTCAAACCTGTATTTCACCTTGTCGATGACCAGATAATATTTATAAATGTTATCTCCAGCAGACCCACATCTGATTAGAAATGGTTGCAATGTTTGCGTTTGCTTTTGAGCTGCCGATGCTAAATCTTGAATTTTTTTAGAAATATCTCCAAAATTCTGAAACAAGTTACATTATTATTATTTTAAGTCTATAAACAACCAACGACTACCAGAACCATGGTACAAAAACTCCTAGACACACAAGAAATTCCACTTTTTGTCTACAGATGCAAATAAATAAATAAATATTGGTGGACATTTTCACACAGCGTCATCTAGCCCCAAAAGTAAGCAAAGCTGTACTATGGGAACTAGATAACTGATAGAATACTTAATTGTATTGAATTTGAATTTATGTTCATCACACAAATGTTTGTTCTGAGTGGGAATCGAACTCACGACCTACAGCGCAGAAGGCAGAGCTACTACCAACTGAGCGAAGAGGTCTGTCATGTAAATGTGATAATTGTTTACAATGATGAAATTGTAAATAATTATCTGTGCACACATATTTATCCTGTGGCAGGAAACAACTTATGAGCCAAAACAGAATAAATAGAAGTTATATATGAGCAGATCTAGTTAACTACCATGACTCCACACAGGCAGTATAGGCAGACACAGAAACACACAGACTTCAAACCTATAACACTCCTTTTTTTAGGCGGTAAAAATGAAACTTACTTCAACTTCAACTATAAAATTTTCGATGCATTCTAGTGTAGTGAATTTAGTTTTTTTGTTCAACCTCCCTCTTGGAGGGATCAGGTAGCATAATAGTTTTATCTGATCGGTCACTTTCCGGTCTGAAAAAAAAATAGACATGTTTAAATAATGAATAATAAATAATGCATTGTTTATATTCTCAGTAGGCACTATAAACAATTTTCAAAAAAAAAAAACCAACTGAGTTTAAAATTACACTCAAAAGGGAAAATAAGAATATTTTTTTCAAATTATATATTCATGTTTTAATATAATGTTCTACAGTTGACGGAATAATCGGTAAACATACGTAAAAAACTTAGAACCTACAAAATTATGCCACTTACCATCATCAGGGTTTTGGCTTATATTTTCATATAAATATGACAAATTATCATCCTTGGTGCTATTAAATTTCAAATTGATGACCCGGTTGACAAATGGATGCCACTTCGTAAAGAAATTCAATGATTTGTCGAGGTATTTCTTTTCAAAATCCAAGTTGATCTGAAAAAAGTAAAATTAAAAAAAAAACAATCTATTAGATTTATCACTGATAAAGTATATGTTTTCGAGCAAGAATTATAATTTTGTTAGTCGAGAATAATAGAGTTTCAAATAACATGAACATTTATTGGTCATTAATTCATTATAGTATCATGGAAAACTACCAATAATACTTGAATTTATTTATAGTTGATGGGACAGTTTTCCAATATTACAAAGATCATATTTGTTCTGGCTTGCAAAAAAAGCTGATAGTTTACTAACCAACACCTCGCTCCTTGGATCATTTAGGATATTCCATTCTTCAATAAATTCAGAGACATTTTTATGATTAGATAATTCCCTTAGAGGATAAGTTGCAAGCCAATACTCAATAACCTGAGCCCATGGTTCAGAATTGTTTCTTAGGAATGCTATTTTATCTTCTTGCTTATCTGTCAAAGACATGAAAAAAAAAACTTACAGGTGATTCAAGAACGAGGACAACAGTCTAGAATCGCTACATTATAGAGGGCATCAAAAGAAAAAGGAGTCAATGGATAAGGATAGAGTTCGAACAGCACACAAATTGTAATGGCATCTCATCTGTCTCTGAGTCAACATAGATTCTTTCTGATCATTAGGTATGGATCTGATATTTTAATAATATTAAATAACTAGCTGCCCTCGCGGCGTTGCCCCCGTAGTGATGGTATATGTTGATGATGATGAAAAGTAGTCTTAAACCTTCTCCAAGAGCATAGCTATCAATCAAATGGTGAAAGAATAATTCAAATCGGTAAAGCCAGACCAGAGAAAGACGAAAGAAGACCATAAGAAATAGGGGTTCATTTATATATATAGATAGATAACTGATATAGAGTACTTAATAGTATCTTATGCCTACTTTGTCAAGTCTACTATATCTATGTAAGTCTACTATAACTAAGTCTACTACCTACATCTACAAGTATATAATATAACTTGAATATCACGTCTTGTTAAAAACCTTTCAGTTCTTCAAAACATTTGTTTTTTTTCGCATTATCGCTCTCTGATTCTGCCTTACTTTTTCTTTTCTCACCGGATTTGTACAGAGTATTTCTTATTTTATCTACTAACTTTCCCCTCGCAAACAATGGTTTTCCAGAAATGGATTCTCTTTTTTTAACTGGAGGGACAAAGTATGTTCCGCTACTCTCCTTAGGAAATAGGACAATTATTTTTCCTGTGATTATGTTGTACTCTTCATGAGTAATTTTACTGAAAGGTTTAAAACTTTAAAAGCATTCTGGCATTCTTCAGGATGTTGGGGAAGAGTTAACTTACTAAATGGTTGTGGAAAAATGTCTATTAGTACCTAACTAGGTAAGTATGTACACATATAATTTTAGTCCACCCAAACAAAAAATACTAAATTGGAGTCACATTACTAGGTAAGTCAGTTAAGCAGGGTTACACAAGGCTTCACAAAGCGAAATAAGGTTTTTGTTGATAAATAGGTATTTTTCAAACCAAGCTTTTATAGAATTAGTACTCGGAACTGCTTAAAAGAGCCCGTCAAGAGAAATCAAACAAAGTCAAACACGCCAACCTTAACATGTATAGTTAAGGAGTTCCTATGACCAGCTTCCATCGTACCCTATAGTACCCTAACAGGCTCCACTGTACATTACTGTACGTCGATTTTGAGCTTCATATTTATTATACAGATAGATCTCTTCTAGTTATGAGCTTACACAAACACATACGCACGGAAACACATAGTTTTCAAAAAAATAATCCTAATGTTTCAATAATAAGTCAAAATTTCATTAAGTTTTCATAGGGGGTATTTTTTATCTATAGAATACTGTATTCTAAGTGTATTTTTGAAAACCGGTTCTACAGTGGTTCCCCATAACATACTAGTACCCGACAAGACAAGTCAAAGGAGCCCAAACACAACAAGTTTATCATGTGTCATTTAAAGTAGGTAGGTATGTACTTACTGGTTAACAACTCTGGTAAATATATGTCTGACGATAATATCCACCAACTGATTCCTATGCTTACTAGTTAGTGTGTTATTTAAATTATAGTAGGTAATTATACTTTTCCCACATGGTGATGTACTCAAAAGTGTTTTTAAATCAAAGTCCGGGAAAGGTGGCCTTTCAATTGAAAATAGATTTTCAATTGATATACTATCCAAATCTCCTAGTTCATCATTACCGTCACTCGTTACAGACTTTGTTGTGAGTGTAGTATCAGTATCCGTCTGAAAATATTTTTATTTATTTTATTATTAATATAAATGTAATTGTAGTTTGGGGTTGAGCGAGTAAACAGCATCTGCAGAAGTAATCTCTCCAGAAAAACTCAACATCTGAGTATCAAATAATATAAATAGTGACAACCTCTGTGGTGCAGTGGGTGAAGGCCCACCTGTGTCGCATGAGGTTGCGGGTTCAATCCCTACCACGGGACATATGTTTGTATGACCTGCAAATATTTGTCTCCAGTCTGGGTGTTTCTGTGTATAATATGTATGTATTTACAAAAAAATAAGTATTTAAGTAGTATATCAGTCATGTGGTTACCATAACACAAGCTTTGCTTACTTTGGGACTACATGATGCTGTGTGAAATGTCCAGCATTATTTATTATAATAGTGGTATTCAAATATAGGGTCCAGTGACTTTTGCAATATCATACAACCTAACACTGGGAAAAAACACTTACTCTTCCAAAAATAACTTTTAACATGTTAGTTCAGAGTAGAATACTGCTGCGCACAGCAGCAAAACAATTTGGTTCGCAAATTAAAATATTGCAATAAAAAGCTGGTTCTGTGTGGGGTGGTAGGGCCTGGACTGATATCCTGCTTGGAGTGTATATCTTTATGTAATAATAGTTGGTACTTACATTTCTAGAGTAAAATTCATCCAATTTAGATTTTATAAGAATTCGGTGGCCTATTAGCGGGCAAAGTTCTTTGAGAATGTCTTCGTTTAGGTGCCTTAATTGATTTGGTCTGATTTCATTTTCTGGAAAAGAGGGTTTCATTACTTACAGAAGTAGGTAGGTAGGTACTCATTAAATGAACCAACGCGGGAGCACGCGCGTCGCGCCCGTGAGAATAAATGATGAGAAAAATGTCACTCTGCACCGTGATAAGCCAGCAACAGACCTACCGGCCCGGGCCGGTAGGTCTGTTGCTGGCTCATAAGTAGGTAGGTAGGTACTCATTAAATGAACCAACGCGGGAGCACGCGCGTCGCGCCCTTGAGAATAAATTATGAGAAAAATGTCACTGTGCACCGTGTTATGCCAGCAACAGACCTACCGGCCCGGGCCGGTTCGACCAGATCCGAACCAGGAGGCTAGAATGCAATATTATCGAGGGCCTGCACTTCAAAAGCAACATATCTACATATATATACTGGTCCTGGTCGGTAGGATAGGTCCACTACAACTTAATATACCTAGTAAGTAATGGTACTTACCTTGGAACCGAATAATGACAGACTCCGGGACTTCCCATTTTCTCAGTAATGAACGAATATTGTCCGAGTCCGAGAAACAACTTTCCACGTGCTCAATAGTATTTTCTGTGCCTGCTCCGGCAGCGACTTCATCAAATTCTTCGTTCATCTAAAACAATAAGGATATATACATACCTTTAATGAATTAAGCTATTCTAATCCAATACGATAATTTTTCAATACTTTATTGTACTTACTCTTGAAGTTTAATATTTTAAAAATGAACAACGCCTTGGCTTAGCTTGATGATGCTGAACTGAACTGAATGCTGTGTGGTCGTGTGTGCGTCATGCGTGTGGCCGTTGCGCTGCTTCCGATTTTCGAATTCGAGTCGACTTCTAAGCCAGGGTTGCCAGCTGCCAGCTGCGCGACGCGCACATTTTAGGGAAATGGATCAAACAGACAATTAAAAAAATGTGGCTCGATTCTTAGAGCATGGCTCGATTATGGTATTATAGTAGTTAGCTAGCTGTTGCCTACGACTTCATTTCATCCGCTTAGAATTCGATGATATTGGCGCAGCTGTTAATAACCTCGTGAAAAAGTTTGTAAACGCTTAAAACCAATTATTTTATTACCGATAAAAAATTAAAGATAATATATTTATAAATTAAATAACAATCAAGCTCAATTTTTTTATTTGGTTTGAATGAATGATGAATGATTTATTTGAATTACGTGCATAATATTAGTAAGTAAATAGCGCAACGTTAACACTAGTATAGTGTACCTATACTTCAGCCAAATTCGATGTAGAAAAAGCACGTAACATTCTTGATCTGTTATACAAGTTTTGTTTCAAGACTTTTCTTGGTGTACAAACATACAATAATTTCTTAAGCAATTCTTGTATTCAACTGGTTATTTGCAAACATGAGCGCAGTGAGTAAGGAATCGTCATCACGATTCTTATAATTTAAACTTTCAGATACCATAAATACTTATGATTGCGATATATCTTTATGAACTTTATTAAATCAGTAGAACCGAATTTGAATACTTTTTGACTCCTATTTTTTATAAACAAAACTTCTAAAACGTGAATAAAATATTCGTCAACGCAAATACGTGTAACACTAGAAGCAACTCGCCAATAAATGGTACGCGCACATACAAGCCTGTGTTTAGAAATGTCAATACTTGAAAGCAATAATCTCCTAAACATAATTGTTTGGGTGTAAACAAAAGACATTATGCTATTATTTTTTTCAAACTGGCATTAAATAATTGTATGCAATCTTTTTAGTATATCAGCGTGTAAACAGTTGCTTACAATTCTTGAAGGTCAATTATTGCGCTTAATTTATTGCATTAAATTATTGCTCTTGTATGTACAAGAAAATGGCATCATATAAATGACTTTTTATGCACATGTAACAGAGAAAAAATATTTTAGATAACTTAACAAATCTGTGACGTGAGTCCGTTTAGTATTTTTTGCTATACCTACATAATTATACTGTTAAATTTTTTCTATTACCAACTCTTCTCGATGAAATACCCTGTACATACCTCGCGGTAAGTCATCCATCGTCCGAACAATCCCAAAAGTGGGAGTACTTAATTTGAGATGGTAACACTCAATGCGTTTTCGTTTCTTCCGTTGCCCGCCGCGGCGTGTGAGTGTGTATGACCAATCAATTACGATTGAGTGTCAGTCAAGAAAATTATTTTTCATCTAAAATTAGTATTCTTGGAAGTTTGATATATTGCAATCATCCAAGTAAATTCGTTCTTGGGTTAAAATTGTGTTTCTTGACTGATAATCCAAGAATTTTTGTTATCTTTTATTAAGAACGTTTTTCTTGACTTTTCGTTCAAGAACATTCATTGTCTTGACTGTTGATATAGCAGTAAATTAGACAATTTGTTGCCATATTATGTTTATCTGTGTAGATAACTATAGGTTTACTTAACCTACCTACCTACCTACTTGGATACATAACCTGGGTCTCGTACTCTATCTAACTCAATGTTCATTTAGCAGTACCTATAACCTCGATATACCAGGGACCGGACAACACCACATAAGGGTTAAGCCTTTTGACAGGGTAACCCGTAGGTACATGGGGTAACTCATATCGCAGTTTTACCTTTCGTTCGAATTACATCCTCAAAACCCAGCGAAATGGTTAACACCTTTTTAATAGTAATCACGTTTAACCCCTTCAATGACTTCAGCCTATGAAGAAATTACCGAAAATATTAATTAATAGAGCCTAAGCTTGACTTAAAACTATAGATCTAATTATTTTACCTACCAATCTAAGCAATCTGATTATTTTTCTACACATAAGCATTTAATTATTTTTCTCTAAATCTGTGAGCTCAACTTATTCATTAACTCACCCAATGAAAAGATTATCTAAGTAAAGGTTATGTAATTTTTTAACGTTACTATTTCTTATTTAGAAACATTAAGATTCTAACTCAAATAACTACATTTATTCCTACAAAAATAAATAAGTTACATCAGGATAATTTGAACTATTTCAGTTCAATTAATTTCGATTCTTACGCCAATGCTGTACATACTTACCATAAAACATATTTTTCTTGATCCAAACATTAGAATATTTAATATAGAAACGTTATTATTTCTTATTTAGAAACATTAATATTATTGGTTACACACTATAATTTATTTTAAGAAAACGAAAAAGTCTTGTGTGAAGCCTTTGAATTACTTTAGTTCAATTTTTTCTTGATACAAACATTAGAACAATCAATACAGAAACGTTATGATTTCTTATTTAGAAACATTATTATTTCTTATTTAAAAAAAAATATTATTATTAGTTGAACAGTATAATTTATTCTCAGAAAACGAAAAAGTCTTGTGTGAAAACTTTTAACTATTTCAGTTCAAATAGTATGGATTCTTACGCCGAAGCTGTACTTACTTACCTTAAAACATATTTTTCTTGATCCAAACGTTAGAACAACTTGTGAAGAAACGTTATTCTTTCTTATTAAGAAATATTAATATTATTAGTTGAATATCATATTTTTCTTCTTACAAAACAAAAACGTCTTGTGTAAAAACATTGAACGATTTTAGTCCAAATATGCTTACGCTAATGCTAACCTTACTTACCCGAAAATATTATTTTCTTTATCCAAACAATTACATAACTTTTAAATAAAAGGTAATCCTTCTTTTTAAGACATATTAATATTATTAGTTGTTTAATACAGAAACTTTTTTGTCTCTTGTTTAAAAACATTAATATTATTAGTTGAACACTATAATTTATTCTCAGAAAACGAAAAAGTCTTGTGTGAAAACTTTGAACTGTTTTAGTTCAAATAGTTTGGATTCTTACGCCAATGCTGTACGTTTTTACCCTAAAACATATTTTTCTTGATCCAAACATTAGAACATCTAATACAGAAAGGTTTTTATTTCTTATTTAGAAACATTAATATTATTAGTTGAATACTATAATTTATTCTCAGAAAACGAAAGAGTCTTGTGTGAAAACTTTGAATTATTTCAGTTCAAATAGTTTGAATTCTTACATCAATGCTGTACGTACTTACCTTAAAATATACTTTTTCTTGATCCAAACTTTACAATCACTTTTAAAGAAACATTATCTTTCTTATTTAAAAATATTTATATTTTTATCTGAAAACTACAATTTGTTCTCAGAAAAAGAAAAATACTTGTGAGAAAACATTGAACTATTTCAGTTAAAATAATTTGAATTCTTACGCTAATGCTAACCTTACTCACCCTAAAATATATTTTTCTTGATCCAAAAATTAAAACAACTTGTGAAGAAACGTTATTCTTTCTTATTAAGAAATATTAATATTATTAGTTGAATATCATATTTTTCTTCTTACTAAACAAAAACGTCTTGTGTAAAAACATTGAACGATTTTAGTCCAAATAGTTTGTATGCTTACGCTAATGCTAACCTTACTTACCCTAAAATATTATTTTCTTTATCTAAACAATTACATAACTTTTAAATAAAAGGTAATCCTTCTTTTTAAGATATATTAATATTATTAGTTGTTTAATAGTAAGTATAGTTATTTATTACAAAACGAATAAATCTTGTATGAAAACTTTGAAATGTTTTAGTTAAAATAAATTGGATTCTTACGCCAATGCTTTCACTTACTTACTCTTATATAAAATGTTTTTAAACCAAACAAGTATATTCTTAATAAAAAAAACGTCAAAAGGCTCATTTGAACCATTTTAAATTCTTAATTCAACTCAATTAAATGCTCCTTCAAAAACTAATTTTCTTGAACAAAATAAATGTTTTCTTGTTTGAAAACTTTCCTATTTTTTTGATATGAGAAACCTAAATTTATTAAATCGGAGAACATATCAATTTCATTTTAAGAATATGTTCTCCAGTTAACCAATTTTGATATTTGAGTTTAAGTCAAAAGTGCAACTTTTGATTCAAAACTTTAAGGTTCTTGAACTCAAACAACAATTTGTCATATTAAAACACATAAAAATCTTAATTTTAGACAGTATTTTTTATTCAGTCAACACTCCGAAACACTTGAATTAAAACATATTGTTTTATTTGAAGTAAATATTCTAAGAATAATACTGTTTTTCATGGACAATATCAAGTTTATTGAGCTGAGATATTATTGTTAGTTCAAGCATTTGTTTATTTAACATAAAACAATATTCCTGAGAATAATATTATTCTTGAAGGAAAACTAATTCCACGGGCATTTTTTTCCGTGTAGGTTTGTGTGTACCCAGCGTTACTTGTACTACTTGTTTCCAGTAATGGTAACTGCAGTCGTAAGTCCAGTCTAAGTCAATTACTAATGATATAAAATTGTCGTTCTATCTGACTCATTGTCATTTCAATGCTGTGTATCATTATTACCGATGTTATTGAATTAGGCCGCTTTACAAGGTTTACGGTCAGGTTTCGCAGTGAACGGTCACATTTCCACGAGACGGTTTTTCGCCTTGCCTGTTTTCTGTCTTATGTCATGGTCTTATGGCATATCAATAGATTAGCCTTTCGTAGCCCACTGCTGGACATAGGCCTCTCTCAGTATTGGGAGGCTTACGGCATACTGTGGTGTCATTTCCAAAGATTAAAGCAGGGGTGGAAACAAGTCAGTAAAGTCAGTAAAAGTCAGTTTTTTTGAAGGCAGTGAGTAAACTCCGTTTTTTCAAAGTTTAGTCAGTAAAGTCAGTATTTTCAGATTCTCAGCCCTAAATTCTTGTTCCGAAATGTTTTTCATTCTTCTTCCAAGCATATACACACAACATATACTTATCCGGCAAAATTGACTTTTGAGTGCACGGGTATGCCACCCCGGATACCCCGAGCTGTGATTTTGATTCATCCCATTCCTTCCCAAGCAAATTGAACAAGAGTACCCCCTGGATGAAGTAGAAATACAAAGAAATATATCGAAAAGTATAATTAAATTAATAAACACGAAATCGCTTGGAAGAAGTATTAAAAACATTTCTGAATAATCGCAATTATCATTGCTTTTGAATTATCATTTCTTCTGAAACATTCGTATTGCAGTTATATTTGGTTAATTTGCTAACAGTGGCCACTTAGCAGAACTAAAGCTAAATCTACCAAATATTACTAAACTACGAAAATTTCAGATGAATATTCATCGCGAGATCAGTAAAAGTCAGTTTTTGGTCAGTATGTCATTACATTTTGGTCAGTAAATTCAGTAATTTTAGGCCTTGATAGCGCTTCCACCCCTGTTAAAGGTACCTATATGGTACAAAGCTATCGTATCGGAGCTTCCACATATACCTTGGTTTTTGAACACAATATTAAACAGAAAGCTAGTTGTCACCGCTCACAGACTGAGGTCTGGTCACATGCCGCTCAATAAGTTTGGATTTTTAATGAAAAGACTTGATTCACAAAACTGTGAACCTTGTGGGACTTTGGAAGATGTCTTTCACTTATTGGCAGAATGTACCAGATATCAGGCTGCGAGAGACGAGCTATTTAAGGAGCTGCACTTAAATCTGCATGATGTAGGTATCTTCTTGCAAATATTGTGTACACCTAAGTCTGAAGCTTGTTACAGCCTATTTAAATTTGTTAGGTTACGATTTGTAGGTGCTAAGGTGCATATAAAATGTACGATGGGACTGACATGTACATTTGTATAAAATTCCCTAATAATAAATAAAGAGAAAAAGAAAAAGATTAGTTTCTAGTTAGCATTAATTTACTGCGTTAGACCGAAGTTCTACGAGATAGTAGATATCTACACGGCTCCGTTTCACGGTATACCGCAAAGAACTGATGCTGCCACCGGCATCGTTGATATGGTACCGGCTTGCTTCTTTTAGGGTGATAAGCAGCCTCACCGATCACTCTTAGGCCTTTACCTTTACCTTACATGTAGTTGACTTATAACTTTTTGAAGCTGTTATACAGATGACATTACACAAGGACGCGCTAACTGTACCCATTGTGTCAAAGCTCATTTATCTAGTTTCAGCGTCCTGTTCCAAATTTGAATTTCATTCCCGCGTCATCCAGGCATTTTGCTTTGCAGAAGCTTTTATTCTAAAGAGCATGTCTAAGGTAGACCTGCATAAAATCATTGGCCATACTTCGCCATACAAGACAAACAACCGGATACGGTGTGCTGGTTTTAACGCCAGTAATGATCTCGTGAAATAGCGGCCTTGCTCGAACCCCGTCGATAGCTGGGCGCACCGCCAATTGAACGCAATTTCATATTTCACACATTTTACCTTATACGGCTAATTGGTACTTGTTCACGAGCCCATGAAAGTTTACTCACCGCGAAGGTGAATGTAAGATTACGTTTCAATTGATTGCTTTTCCTATTAAAACGGTTTTCTTAGACTAAACAAATGCTCAATCTTTTCAGATAACTGAGATATGTTTTATCAATAGTAATTTTTACAGCCAGTGCTAACCTTAAAACATGTATTTTAAAAGGGTTACGAGGTTCAAACCGTAATTATTCATAATTATGGCGTGATTTTTGTCAGTCCACGTTTAGGGGGAGCATGTGTAACAGTGTAACTTCTACGTAGTTTTGGCGGGTACATGAAGATGGACGCAACGCGGCATTATTTTATTTCCGAAATTGGTGGGAATTCGAGTTTTTATGTATGAAAATGGTGGATTTTCAGACATAACATCTTGGACAACGCATACAAGTGTAGGAAAGTGGCATTATATAGTGAATAGTGACTTTTCGTCTTCGATCCAAATCTCCCTAGGAAGCTTTTAGTAGAGTCCCCACTACTTTGCTGAGGCAGCAATCATCATTCATGGTCATCGTCATCAACATCATCAACTCATTATCACCATCATCAACCAAATCATCAAAAAATAATGATAATATAATCATGCCCATGAAGACATGGCTTAAACGTCTTGTAACCAAGCCAGAAATATTGATAAAAAAAATCACTTCTAAAGGAAAAATTACTATTCATTAACTAATTAATTCCACACCGGTTGGTCGCTAAAAGCTTTGACTATTACGTTTCATAACTTTTTATTTCCCTTTTAAATTTCGAACGAGTTGTAACTTTGTAAAGACGTGCGCGTGCGTTGATCATTGTCTGGTGTATTTACATGAACCGTTCCCACATGATCCCGCACCCGCGTTGTGTTGAAACAATCAGTCACTCGCGGGCCGCACAAGATGACACACGTCGTAATAAAAAAAATACCTTCAATGGTTATTATTACAGTACACGACACTGCTAATTAGCGTTGGAAACATTCTGTAGTCATGTCGACCTTATTATAACGGTGTAACGGTCAAAATCGCTTGTGCTTTGTGTTGCTACAATTGAAAAGTAATTGTTAATTGAAATATAGTGTAAGTTAAAGTGATTTGAAAGAAGTGTTGTGACTGTCAGTTAGTGATTTTTGAAGTGAAGTAGTGATTCAAATATGGCGAATAGAGTTATGGGATATGTTATCTGCGGTTACAATTCTGTGGATAATCTTATGGTAGGTAAAATGGTTACATTGGTTACGATGCTCTTGACTGTCTGTAGATATTAATTGTTAGAAGACACGCGATGCACTAAAGATAGCATAGCTATTATCTCGATTGTGGTTTTTAATCGATTTTATGTTGTAATTACCTTGAAATAATAACATACCTAGTTAAACGAGCTGGTGACCTGAAAAGCTTGGATAGGTTGAATGCGGAAGCTGAACAATCAGATGTTATGGCGCACATTGAGAGAGGCCTATGTTCAGCAGTGGACATAAATATGCTAATTGATGAATAACACTGTTAATATATTTACTGCACTTCTTTATGATACGAATATAAAAGATGTTTGAAACCTTTAGCAGCAGAGGTAGACAAAAAGAGATGAATGGAAAGTGTGTGATGAGTGACTGAGAAGATGACGTCTGTCAGGAATGAATGGATAAGAAGGGCATCCTGCGTCGACCCCAGTTAATTGGGACAAGGGCAGGCAGATTATAATGCAGAAAGATATTACAGAAACGAAGAAGATACTACAATAATAACATTTACTGTCCTTATATAAAACATTATTTTACTTACGTAACAGATTGACTATAGTTACTTAAGTATTTCCCAATGTTTGATGTTAAATAGTAGAATGCTGAACTTGTGCAGTCGGGCTAATAAAACTGCCAGAGGTTTTCACTGTTTCTTTTCTTTGAACGAATTTCCTCCTCTCCTCAAATCCCTTTAGTCGCATTATGTCCAATTCGCAAAATGTCAACTGTCCAACTCTCAATAGGTCCAGTTCGCAATTGGTTCAGTTCGCAGTTGGTCCAGTTCGCAATTAGTCCAGTTCGCAATTGGTCCAGTTCGAAGTAATTTCAGTTTTAATTAAACTATCATATTTTTTGGGTGGTTTAAAAAAAATAACTACGAAGGCTAAGCGACGAACGAAGCCTTCTAACCTAACCTATCCGAGTCGGGGTACTCTAAGTCGGGGTGTTAACCATATGGGACATAGTGAGAATTGGACAATTTGCGAATTGGACGTTGTGAGAATTGGACAATTTGAGCCCGCTGGACATTTGGCGAATTGGACAAAATGCGACTAAAGCCTCAAACCTTTAGTATCCATTATCCTTCTACAGATAGTGGTGATTTAGGGCACAATAAGTCAATTAAATTAAGTGAGCCGTGTCTTTGTGTGTTTGGTGCCACCTTAGTAGTATACGGAAAATAGCCCGTTTTTGGAAAAACCAGGATGTGTTTTCTTTTTGATACTACTGAGGTGCCAGACAAGCACACGGCCCACCTGATAGAAAGTGGTCACCGTGGGCTATGGACGAGTGCAACACAAGGGGAGTCAAACTCGTGCTACCGACCCTGTAAACACAGAGAGTTTCTGTGCCGTCAGTGTAGAAGACAAAGCAGGAATAGCCTCCGACTGACAGTACAAAAACTCTCCAGTGAGCTCTGGCTACCCTACTCACCGCCGGGAACACAACACTAGGTTATTATGGCCGCGGTTTTCTTTAGGGCGGAGGTACTTCCCCAGTTGGAGTGCTCAGTTGGACGGAAATACCGTCGTGTCCTACCTCCTACATAAATACCGTCGTGGAACTGGCTATATGCTAGTAAAGGGAGTAAAAGACAATAATATAAATAGATTGGATAAGTCAACTTACGCAATCTATATAAAGTCGCACTCTATTATCTCTGCTTACTCCTGTTGTAATACGGCGTGAGGTTACCTATTATCTCGTTAGCATAGTTGGAAAATCCTAGAACGTAAAATAAAAAGAATTATCACCATGACAGTTTTGGTATTGCGAAGTAAATATTGACGAAATCGGTTAGTAGGGTGAGTTAGACCGTATGACACGACTACTTGTAGAAACTACACCGCTTTATTATCACTTGAGTGGAAAACATTCAGGATTCAGGTGCCTGGTGTGTCCAGGGCCCCACCAACGCTTCGGAGCCCATGGCCACTCTGGCGCAGGCTTTACTTCCAAGATTGGGACTGCAGATGGCTGTAGCTATTGTATTTAGACTAAGTATGTTATAATCTAATGTTTGTAAATAGACCAAAAAAAAAAATGCCCGCCGAGTTTCTTGCCGCAGTCTTCTCAGGTCGGGGCCGCGTTGCGAACCGGTGGTTCATTTGCTAAACTAGTCTAGATTTTTTTTTAAACTTGACGTTTTATAAGTACCGTTTTAATGGTCTATGCAGAATAAATGATTTTTGACTTTGACTTTGACTTTGAGCTCCCCAAAAAGCCAACATACCAATCTAAGGCTCGTATGCTAGAACGACACTTCGTTCTAAATCGTGATGTATCTAAGGACGGATACACAGATTTGACAGATTGTCTATACAATGTGTCCTCAAATAAATTGAGATTCAGAACTGAGTACCATTCTAGAATAGCAGGTATATAGTTTTAAGCGGACCCCAGGCTTCCAAGTGCTGCACTTAACGCAACTGGGAAACTGCTATGAGGCTGATGATTCCCTATCTGGTGGTCTGAGTTTTTTTAGTCAGGCAGGAAAAGAAATACGTCACCTCCATACTATGAGACACTGGAAAAACGCACACTAAAACAACCTACTTACACTGTGGAAAACTTTGAGTTCTGAATGAGTGGACCGTCGTAACCGCGGCGTACTTGAAACGACCTGTGAAATGATAGGAATATTTCACAGGCCATTATTTAATACTTGAGTCGCAAGTCAGCCGCCGGCGAGGCAAGGTCTCCGAAGTTGTCGTCGCCCGGCCCTGCGCCACTGAAGATGTCGACCGCAGTGATCGACGAAACGTCTGGAACGCAAGTTTCACATCGACCACGGCCAAACAGCCCGGAAGCAGTATATTCTACAAGTACTAGCAGTGCCTAGAAGGATACTGTCATACGAACATCGCTATGCTGTGCTTTACTATGGCATTCGTTAGTTCGTTACGAGTAGTTGGAGCACTAAAAGCCTGTGGAGGACAGGTGCCAGTCGTTTTCCGGAAATTAACGAATATCAGCCAAACCCGCAGAAACTGTGAAAGCGGACACCAAACTCTAAAGGGAAAAACTTCGCGGAATGGGATTAACTCTAAGATGAAGAAGTGCTTAGAAGTGTTTCTGAATGAGAAGTGATTCATTCATGATTTATCTTTTACTGAACACACTTACTCATGTTTATATAAGTGACGTACACTTATATTATAAACGTAATAGTAGCTCTCATCTTTCTGTTTGAGAACTTTCAACCTCTTTCTTTTTTAATATTGGTCACGTCAATATAACTTCACCTCCCCTGATGCTGTGCTGAAGGCAACATCTGGGGAAAGAGGTTCACCATTATAAATACCAACAATATTACAATGGTGGAAGCTTCATGGACAGTTTGGCGACCTCAGATATCCATTCTTTTGCTTGCATTTCATTACATTCTTTTGTCGCGCGTTTGTCTCGTCATAAAAAGACTCGATTGTTCTTGAGCTCTGATTAGTTGGTTGCCTCGGATAGTGCTGATACTTATGATTGGTCTGAGGCCATTTATCCAATTCCTTCAATAATAAATATTGCAGAAAATGGCAGGGACGCTTTGTCTTTTGACGGCAAAGTAGTTTAATTGCGGTTTTCTTTAGGTACTGTAGAACCAAGTACTTAATCAGCAGGTCCAAGGTTGAGTCATAACATTGAAATAAATTGCAAAGAATTATAATGATGCAGATAATGCAATACACTAAATGCTAAGTTATTAGGAAGATACCAAGTTCCCATCATCACACCCGTCTCTTCATCTGTATAGGGCATTGATGAGGTTACCATTTTTGTAGAAGAACTATCTAATGGTGTCAGTTTAGTTGCGAAGTGTCCAGTTTTTGGAAGTGCCCGCTGTCTAAGTTCCCTTTCATTACCTAATCTATTTTTTGATCCTCATCTACAGAAGGCTGTCGTTCCATCATTTTTTAGGACTACGAAACGCCAGCAGATCCTGCGCTTCGTTCCTCAGGCCTTTTCATCAATAGATTGAATTAATGAGTATGGAGTTTATTTGAGTAGCAATTGTATACTACACATCTAACAGTTCTAAATATTAAAGCACCATACGATAGCAAAAAAGGGCCCATGAAAATTTATTAAAAATAAAAAAACCCGACTGATGTTGAAATGATCGATACAAGCTCTATATCAGGCGGCACCCGTTCGCGAGATAAACCAGAAAAACCATTTGGATCTCTTTTTTCAAGATGGCACCCGTGGCACTAGGTTGTCAACGGACATATTTGGATTTAACCCTAAACAGACCTCCCCTTGATGTCTAAAAAAGGAAATTGCATCCTCAGACAAATGCAATCCCAAATGTCACTTTTCAATGGACTATTTAACTCTTATTCATCTTCTTATCGAATAGCGATTTTCTCATCCAACACGTTTCTCTTTCTATACAAATTATCCCTTCGGCCACGTACGAAACCAAGTTTCGAAACTAGTATGACATAGGCATAAATAGGCACAAATAAAAGTTAGAAGAGCTATTATAATCTTATTGCAAACGCATTGATGACGAAAAATTATTCGTCCCGCCATCGTTCGTCACCTGTTGTGAATTGAAGAAATCTAATTATCAATCTTTACACAATTGCCAATAAAAGTTTTTTACTGTCGGAAATTCACACAATTTTTATCACCGATTGTCAGCTGTCTTCTATCTAATAATACGGAATAGATCGGATTGAAGATTCCCGACAGAATAGAATGCACCATAGTGCATGTGAGGAATGAATTGTATATATGATTGACATTAGGGTCTGCAGTTTCACCATAAACTTCGAGGTCAAACAAACTTAACCACTAAGTACACTTTGGTGCACAGTTTTGGTGGCAAAGGGCTAGCGGAACTTTTGGACACATTTTTAGGTATAACGAGTGAGGTACCGCCATATGGAGGGCTAGAGCGCACAGTTTAAAGAATCTGCTACGGGCCTTCACACCTCTCCGCTACGCACTGTTTCACAGCTTCGCTACGTAGTAAGGCATGCCCGTTTGCACAGTGACACTACACATCTTCCAAAATTCGTAGCTTCTATAAGTCAATTTTGCAGGCAATAATTTTTAACTGAAGCCTCTATTTAACGTGTTCCCCACGTATACTCTTAATTAATTTCAAAATATTTACAACCGGTTCGCATTTAAGAAATATTATAACTTATAAGTTTTTCTGAAAGATAAACCAATGGAATTTGCAAAGGTGACCTTGGTTACTGGTGCTAGCTGTAAATTAATTTAAATACTATAACGATCCCTGTATGTCTCTGAACGAGTAGACCGCGTATTGTATTACGCACATTTTGTTCGTTATATTTTTTAAAATCTGAGGTAGTATATAATTTTTAATATATTCTATTAGTGTCAACCCTAGGTGTCAGAAACTTGGTCTCGTTAAATCGAGTTTTACGAGCAAACATCAAAGTTGTTACCTCATATTAAATACCCGTATGAGATCGAAATAAATATTTTTGAAGGTCAAAGTCATCTTTTCATGTCTCTTTAAGTGTGAACTGCTAATGTGCAAGACGAACGTAATATTATTTAAGCTTGCCCACAGATCATCGATCATGATAAAATGTTAGATGCGCAGATTTTTTTTTTATAAATTTAATTGCGGAAGGCTTATGTCTAGCAGTGGACGTCTACGAGCAGAAAGAGAAAGAGAGAGAGAAGGGGGGGGGGGGGGGGAAAGAGAGGGAGGGAGAGAGAGAGAGATGATGTGATTTACATTCATGTTTATCTTACAAGATGAGAGGAAGACCTAAGAACAGATGGATGGACTGTGTGAAAAGAGTCTGAAATGGTTGAAAGTAACGATCTCTCTCTCTCTCTATTTGCCTAGCCTTTACGCCATTAGCTAACTAGCATTAAAAGTGAAGATGGATGCGTTGGCACGTCCCATCATGACTGGTACCTATACTTTTTCATATTGTCTATGTAATTTAGTGTTACAAAAAATGTAATCGAAGTCTTGCATGATGACATTCAGAATACAAATTTATAACTAGCAGGATTATGTTACAATACTTGCAGTTTCAGCTGCCATGAAATAGACATGATTGTCATTTTAAACTTGGCACAGATAACTAGCGAGCATCTGATAGCCCTCTAAAGGCGCTAAAACCGTCACATAGATCTCTTGTGACGTCATTCTCGTCCTCAAGCTAGTTTGTCTGTAGCTGTCTCTGAGTTATGCGTGTACGCATACAGCATTGCTGGTTTTATTACTGTACGTTATTGCTATGGCAGTTACAAGATCACATAATCGTGTTATTTAGTGTGCGGTCATGTTTCTGCGATACACGATAGTTACTTTTTGTAAGTAATGCTTGGTACACACTAACTGAAAGAACGCGATAAAACGTAACAAATGCTATTCATAGATCATTCTCGAATTTCATTCACGACCTCCCGCCATGATGGATTCGCTTATCAGCCACCTTCTGACTCCTCCGGCCAATGTTCTTAAGTAAAAAGGTTTACTCCCAACTCGCAGGATTACCTAGATTGGGATCCAGGGGTTGTAAATTTAGTTTATTATCCCAACTTCATTGTATTATTGTGTACACCATTTAGGACATGTTTGTATTACGAAAAGGACTATCAATATTTTTTTTAAAGTCTATGGCAGTCGTTACGTGTAGCTGGATCCCTCAAAAATCCAACAATGTCGCCTTTGGGTTGTGGAGGCAGTCGCTTTACGGAAAATATCGAAGTTTAGCCAAATCTGCATTTAGACTGATAAAAGCGGATCCCAGCCTCCAAGTAGAAAGCTTTGGATGCGACTGGGATTAACGCTAGGATGAAGGAGAAGATTGTACGTAGCCTATGTTAAAACGACCGAGATTATTCGATAGGTGCCATTATTTAGCATCGACTTACGTTCAAAAATTACATTCGGCAGCAATTATTGCTCATGTGCATGCGTGGATATTATTAAAATTGTTTTTGTTTATTTAACAAAAAAAATGGGATACCTCGAAAGTTACACGTGATTTGTATCTAGCAATGATGCGATCAATTATAATTTTCTAACATGCATCGCCCCTCAATTGCCTCGTGAAATACTAATCTCGTTTTCGCGACCTGCAGGAACCTTACAAATATACATTCTAGATTAAGATCTACATCGTGTTGTGTTCCCGGCAATAAGTAGGGTAGCCAGAGCTCACTGGACAGTTTATGTGCTGTCAGTGGGAACACTAAAGGCTTGTCCTGCTTTATCTTCTACAGTGACGGCACAGAAACTCTCTTTTCTAACAGGGTCGGCAGCGCGAGTGTGACGCCCCTAGTGTTGCACACGTCCATAGGCCACGGTAACCACTTTCCATCAGGTGAGCCGTGTGCTTGTCTGCCACTTAAGTGGTATAAAAAAAATCTATACCTGTACCAAATTTCAGCCAGATCTTTTCAGCAGCTAGAGCATGATTGAATAACAAACATTTAATATCTTCACAAACTTTCACGTTCATAATATTTATTGGAGAGATTAGGAGATTTGTCACATCTGATAGAAATGGCTCATCGTTCACGTCACTTCTACTTGTAAGACTTTGTAATTACTCATGAGGAAATGGTGTGGAAAAACCTATAGGTACTGCGGAACTCGTATTATTGAACTAGTTAAAGGCGTTATTACTATAATAGGCAATTTGACTAGGTCTTCGATTCTTCCCCATACTTCTAAATATGTCAGCTAGTTTTAAAAAAATACGACTTACAAAATAAGATATCGCTTACATAACTTAACTGAAAAAAAGTCATTTTTCAAAACTAATAAAAAAGTCAAATATGCTAATTTATTGTCTACGGTTGTAACTGTAAAGGTGCTTTTCCACCAGAGGGGCGAGACGAGACGAGGCGAGAAGAGAATTGAAATCGCACTGACCCTTTTCCACTAAAAATTGCCATCGCGAGCTCGCGCGTGACCGCCGCCGCGCCCCGCCGCCGGTATGCTTCATATATAAATGTATTTTAGACAGCTCACACACAATGCTCGATATAACTTTATTCCAGCGTCAATGCCGAAAACTCCGAACAAAAATTAGGCGTCAATATTCTCGTCAATCCACACTGTTTCCACCAAAGATGCACTGGGAGAGGATTGAAAATTTGTTATACAAATTTCAATTCTCTCCTCGCCTCGCCCCGCCTAGCCACTCTGGTGCAAAATCACTTTGAAGGTGATTTATACTCTATATAGGAACCAATACGGTTCATTTTTGCACAAACAAATATTTCAATTCACGCCTCGCATATTCTCGTCAATCCACACTGTTTCCACCAAAGATACGCTGGGAGAGAATTGAAAATTTACCATACAAATTTCAATTCTCTCCTCGCCTCGTCTCGTCTCGCCCCTCTGGTGGAAAATCACCTTAAGTTTGGTGACGTCGTGGCTTTGTTTCCCCCAGTATCTCTCCTAGGTAGTCTAGTAAGTTAGTCGTGACGTATGCAACCCTAAAAAGCCCAAGAACTGACCTAACTGCAATACTTCCATGGCGATAAATGGGTGGGGTGATAGATAGATGGCAGTCGATTCATGGAAAATATCGAAGTTCAGCCGATACGCTGTTAGATTGAAAATACTGGACCCAGGACAGCTTCTGATACGACCAGGATTGAACTCCAGGGAATCGGGAATTTCGGGAACGCAAGGACGACGATGAGTCTAGTAAATTAGGGATAGGATGTCTTCATTTCGAATTTCACTAAAATATGTGCAGCTATTTCAGTTTCAAGACATAATAAACATACTATCATACAAATTTTTACATTCTGCTTTCTTAAATTCTTCAAACTTTATCTTTGAACTCACCTCAAGTATTTAGTGTGCTTACTATAATGTAACGAGACGTAATTAATTAAAGTACAAGGCAGCCATTTAAAATTTCCTGTTTATAATTTATAACACTGCGTTCGCAAGGGATAAGAAGTGTATAAATATTATAATAATGGCGATCCGTTCTACGAACTTGGCAATTATTTTGATTATATCTTGCAGTACAGTTTGTGAGTATTTAAAATTGTTCACCTGTTTATTGGAACTCCCTGAATATCTTCTACCTTTTTATGATTCTGTTTTTATATATGGTTGCTTTTTATACTAGGCACTTAGTTTAAAACAAACCCACCCAGGGTATTATTCTGAGTGACATCGAGTTTCAAACGCAGTCGTAGCGTGAGAAGACGGTGGATTACAATTGGTTAACATAGAAGAGAAAACGTACGTAAAACTAGACCAACTTAAATGTGTCGGCTTTTACGAAAGCGCGTAGTTACGAAAGGGTGTGTCACTTTGAGTAAGGGACCTGATTCTATAATCACTTCCTATAACAAAAAAGTTGCAAGAAAGTGCGGACACCTACACCATAGTAAAAAAAAAGAATCATAGAATGTAACATAACAAACCCCTGCCTAGCTCTTTTAAATGCCTGAAAACTTATAAAGACGAGAGCTATTGTCTTGTACTGCGCACTTTTTTAATACTTTGTAAACGAAATTGCGCAACACCCACAACTTCGTTAACTCAGCGGTAAACCGAGGAATTTATTACATTTCTTTCGTCGGCACACAAATTGTTTACGCATAGTTTTGTACCTGGCGAATGCGATCAAAGCCACAATATAAAAGATATTCGTAAAGGAGCACGCAATAAATTAGACGTGGCCTTGGATTTTAGGATCAAAGCACACTTGTTACTTTTCGATTAGCTTTTGAGGGAGCCCAAGTGTGCTTGAAGAATGCGGTATCTGGAACACGTGTGAGGCTCCAGTCACTGTGATTAAATCAGTTATTATTCGTTCGATGTATCGACTCAATGCTACATTGGGCAAGTATTTGAATACCAGTCACAACTATCGATTCTTCATGTACCGATGCGTCGTCAATCGTCATCGACGGCAGTAGTCAAAATGCGATATTTGATAAGTATAAGAAGCTTTTCAATTGATAAGTGCGTAGATCGATCTAGAAGCAGTTATCAAATGCAGAAATTTGATGAACGTGGTATCGAGAAATTATGCAGTCACAAACTCGTGGACATTTGAACTAGCAATAGGCTACTTGACTCATTTTTTTTCTGTCCTAAAAGATTAATTACTATTCCATTATACAAAAAAAATTATGAGATTTTATTTTTAAGCCTATAAATATTGAAAACTTTATTTAAAAGATATGATTTTCAAAAACCGGGGAAAACGCTGTCCGCCATGTTCTTCGATAAATCATCTGTGATGTGACGTCAGAAATACATGTAAACAACAATATGGCATTGGCAGCTCAGTCCACTAGTACTGACACCGTGTATTGTTTTGCGTGCACTTTATGTTCAGGACATATTTTACATTTTCTTGTGCAGTTTATTCCCTACCGTTTAAGTTGCAAGTACCCTATAGCATCAACGCCGTATGATTCTCTTGCAGATCTGAAAAAGTATAATGAGAAATATGTAAGTAGTTATAATTATTTGAAGGTTATGTTATCATGATATGACTCTTTACTTCAGTATTATTTATTAATTGAAAAATTAATTAGGGAACTTTTGTTTTATTTCCATGAGTATATTAATAAAATGCAATGTACTTACAAAGCTGTCTTGACGTTTCTTGGCTGGGTTGAGCAGAAATCAGGATTCGTGGCAAAAAAATTATCAATCATAACCGAGTTAATTCTCGGCAAATTTGTGCTTTCTGCTTTTACAAATCCGATGTCCATCATTGTTTTCTTCAGTAACTCGAAAAAACAATCACCTTTTCCACTTACGGAAGATGTTTTCACAAAATCACAATCCGTTTTACTCGTACAAATGATCACACATCTCCATGATAATTATGACAATTGCAGTTTCGTTGTTTTCGTATATTAATGACGTCATAACATGGACGACAGTGTTCTCACCCGCTGCATAAAAAAATATAAAAATGTGTTTTTCAAATTAATTTTATTAATTGATCATGTACTTTTAGTTCACGATATCGCTTTTTTACGTTTTCCTAAGTCAAGTACTAAAGGAAAAACTCATTCGATGTATGAAATTAAGTATGAGTCAAGTAGCCTATTATTACCTACCGTCATTCATGACTGGTATCAGGTCGTATATAGTGTTCACCTATTGTTCGAAATTAGACCATAGCCATAATTACTGAAATTGAGTAAAAATTTTAGTCTAAATGGAAAATAAAATCAAGTTAATTTTTATTGCTCATAGGAAATTTGTTTTCGAACAGAGGATAAAAAGATTGTCGAAGATTTAGCCTACTATGTTAATATAATAGATCATTTATGGTTTTTTATGTGTATGGTGGCTAGTATAGTCTACACACGTTAAGCTTTATCTTAGACGAATACAAGCAATGTGATGTATTGTCTGTTTCAGTGTTGTTTTATTGCTGATTTATAGGTTTATTCCGCAAAACTATTCCATGTTTAGTTTATTGTCTATTCTAGTTTAGCTTTTAGGTTAGAAATAATATCGGGGAGAGTATAGGTAGTAGCAAAACATTGTTAGACGAAGAACATACACTAACACCTGTACATACACCTGCATGCTGCAGGCACCTCCTATAATGCTGTAGTTACGGAATACTACTGAACTTTTGGTCATATTTTAACTAAGGTTAATTATTTATTCTCAAGTTTTTTTTTTTATATAAAGTATATTAAAGAAAACTTTAGTTCATTTAGACACAAGACAAATGTAGATTAGTCCACATTTAGCCTTAAGGATATAAACTGGTAACTGGTGGTAAACTTAGGTTAAGTAGCATTTCTTATTGACGTCAAAAATAAACAGCCATGTTGTTCTAGATTGAATAAAAATCTTTGACTTTGACCTAAGCGGACACCGAACTCCAAGGTGAAGGCATCGGATGCGACCGGGACTAACGCAAAGATAATTGTGAGAATACGCTATTTGACAACATTAAAAAATACTACAAATAATGGTCATCCTATCAGATAATAGCGTAAAAACACATTTAAAACTATAAATTAAACTAAAATAAGCATATTTTTTGAGAATTTCGCTTTAATATATCTAAAAAGAAATCGAATTTTTATCTGTGACGAAAACGCTCTGTGATCGATCACAGCACTGCTGACGTCACACGCAAGTAAACACCTCTTTGTGACAGAACAGAACAGAAACAAACAGTTTTTGTGGATTATTTATAGACGTATTTGTACATTGTGCAACTACACACCATATAAACACCATTTTATTCACAAAGTTTTAAGAAAAACTTTATTATTTACTTTGACTTCACTGTTTTAAGGTTATACAAAATGTTTACTTGCGTGTGACGTCACGTAATCGGCTCCATAAAAGGTGACAGCGTTTTTCAAAATTTAAACTTAACTTAGATTTTTTGTTAAAATCCGATGACTTTTTTTTTGAAATATCGATGTAGTGTGCATATTATATGCTAAGGAATAATTTAAAATGGTTTTCCAAAATTTGTCAAATACCCTATTATGGTTGCAGGAAGAAATGGTGATGATGTCTGGTGATGAATTTATTTCAAGTGTAAAGATATTCAAAAGACAAACGTGTGATGAAAGAATGAATCGAGTGAGAGTGAATGAGAGTGAATCTATTAAGGGTTACCATACGATTAGTGTTACAGCCGGGGTGCGAGAAAAATGCACTATAGCTACCTCACCTTCGGCCTTGCACTGCGACCCACAGACGGCGTGCGGTTTAGTCGGTTAGAGTCCGACATAACCTTCCCCTCCGGCTCCGGCGGATGTGGTATCCGTGGAGATGTCCCGCACGTAAAAAAAGAAAAAAAAAGACCGGTTGCACTCTGGGAGTGCCGGCAGAGGTGAAAACATTTTCTTTTTTCTCTCTTCGTTATATACATAGAAAAAGAACATACCATACCATACCTATAATATAGCACTAATCATAGAACCTATCACTTATTTTCTGCTAATTTTCTGTCAGAAGAAATTAATAAATTATGAAAAGACAAAATAATCACAAAAAGTAATAAATTACAGAAAGAAAAAATAATCATAAAAAGTAATAAATTACAAAAAGAAAAAATAATCACCAAAAGTAATAAATTATAATAGGAAAAAACAATCACAAAAAATCCCTGAAGGCCAGGTGGTTTGAACCCGATACTATCTGAAACTATAAGGACTCACAGTCGAAGTGCTTACCGTTTAAGCTACGACGCTATCTATCGTAACTTGCAAAATAGATAGTCTGTACCTAATCTTGTATGACGTCAGTCGTCGGTTACGGTTCAAAGGTCAACTAATCCTGACGCTTCCTTAACATTTTACACCCATCCAACGCCGCTAAAGAAGTTTTCACTTCAAAAAGTTTTACCCAATTAAGAGACTTGAGTTTTTGTAATATTTCAACAATAATGATGGTGACTACGAAGCCCTCTTCCAAATTCCTTGAACCCCAAACTCACCTGCAAGTCAGTAGGTACACCTACCAAACAATGGACGAAACTCCAGAGCAGGGTTTCTTTTCAGAATTGAGAAGTCAAACAGCAGTCGCTTCCTTAAAAGCCCAAGCAAATACAATAAACGGACCCCGGACCCCGGGTTCCAATTACTATGAAGATCCTGGTACATCTATCAACAAGTATCAAAATAATCTAATAATACTTGTCAACTAATAACTACATCAAGCTTAACGCGCAATAGGTTATACAACAGATAACGCGAAGTATTTTTACTTTTTTTTATGTACGAAAGCATGTTAATGATCTTGATAATGTTGTGTTATGTGTTCTGTAAACACCTCACTGGAGTTCATAAAACTAGCTAATTATAATCTTATTTATTATTATATCTTAGTTTAGCAGTACTATTCAAGTATAAATAAACTTAAGATTTCAAAATCTAATCCATACTTCCATACTAATATCACAGCTAATAATTATAAATTTGAAAGTAACCCTGTCTGTCTGTATGTTACGATTTCGCGGCTAAACCACTGAACCGATTTTGATGAAATTTGGTATAGGGATAGATTAGACCTTGAGGAAGGACACAGGCTATGTTTGGTCGCGATAACCGACATCCACGCCGGCGGAGCCGCGGGCAAAAGCTAGTTGATAATAAATTAATCTATTAGGGATTCTAAAGTACATATTTGGTTTTAACAGATAGTAACAGATATTTTTTTTTTATTGATTCGATTTTATTGATTATTCAAAACGTGTGTTTTTCATTGCACACGTATTGAAAAGTAGCTATGCGTAATTGGACCCCTATTCGCCCCTTTAAAAGTAATGATACATTAAAGAAACTCACACACTTACATCAACCCTGAAAACAACACACTCCTTTTTTGGACAGTCGTGTAAATATAGAAAACTATTAATTTCACAACATGAGGGTAAACATTGAGAGTTCTGTTATCTTTTACACCAATCAGTCAGTCTGTAATTCTATGAAGACTGATCAAAGTTGCTCTCGATTATTTTAGGTAGGTAAGCAATTGATTAGTTAGCTGTTGGCACATATTCGTGAAAATGTTTATTAATATTCCTATATAAATTTTGACAAATTGCTGTATACATTCTCGTGATATTTCGTAAAAATAATCTTGCATCCCGATTACAATAGGATCATAGGCATAGAGTAGTTATTCTTGAAATTATACGCAATTTTTTTTTTTTTTCAACATACTTGCTCATAAAGTGTCTAATGTTTCACCGCATGCCGACTGCCCTTTTTTCCCTACAGAAGGCGCCTCGTAATGGCCAATGTTAGCTGTCATCTACGTAGATTTAATTGTTTGTCTATGGTTTATCTCTTCAAATCTTACAGCTATGAGTTTGTTATTGTTGTTTAGTCATATGCTATTGCCATCTACGATTAGTTTTCATCCCCATTAGCCACATAATGACACATATAATCAAATTGTGACCTTTTCATTTCTATAATTCACAACTGAGTTATCGTGGCCTATGGACGTGTACAACACCAGAGGCGTCGAACTCGCGCTGCCGACCCTGTTAAAACAGAGAGTTTCTGTGCCGTCAGTGTAGAAGATAAAGCAGGACAAGCTTTTGACCGACAACACTAAAACCTACCAGTGAGCTCTGACTACTTACCGGAGGGAACACAACACGAGGTTATTATGGCCGCGGTATTCTGTAAAGCGGAGGTACTTCCCCAGTCGGACTGTTCAATTGGACGGAAATACCGTCGTGTCCTACCTCCTTTACACAAAAACTTCACTCAATTAACTAATAAGTAACTTTTTTTCTATGTAAAACCTTTAAATTCCTCATGTAGTCCGCGATAAAAAAAAAGTAACACCGTTTAGTCTATGGCCAATCTAGATGCGCGCGTAGAGAAAATAATATTTTTTAGCGCTATAGCGAAAAAAAAATTCACAGCTCGTTTTTACTTTTGAAATTAGTTATTAATTAAAATGTCTAAAAGTACGTGAAGAAGAAGAAAACTATTTATGTTGTACAACATCCGATATTATGATGTGATTGATGTAAAACCCTTAACGTTATGGAAAGTTTACTACCTGAAAACTGCAGGGATAAATATCTATTTTAGTATTATTTTATTCACAAGAGTGTCGAAAAACATTGTATGATACACGTGTGTATTTATGATTGCCGTCCTCGGCTCTCGTAAGGCCCTCACGTAAGGGCTCGGGTCTAAATGGCGCCTTAGCGGTAATTACCAGCCTTACACACTTGCTATTACGCATCCCTTATAAATAGTTTTATTTCAATGTCAAATATTCGCGTAAACATCTTATGACATCAAACGAACAGTTATTTTTATATTTTAAACTAGAAGTCAGCTGACTTGTCCCGATCTCACACGGAAAATTTGATGAAAACACGGCAGCAGTAAAGTATTATTATTTGTTATGATTGCAAAATTACGACATGTTTTTTGGCTTCCCTTTAAACATTATTTACGCAACGCTATTACTAAAACAAAATAATTAATTTATAAACACGTTTATGAGTACTTGTAATAATATATTTTCTAACTTTTTTTTTTTACGTGCTGGAAATCCCCACGGATACCCACCCCTCCCGAGCCGGAGGGGGAGGTTATGTCGGACTCGAACCGACTAAACCGCACGCCGTCTCTGGGTCCCGAAACTTTAAGCGTGTTTTTACCGTAACCTGCGTTTATGAATGGCATAAATATAGCCGTAGCGCCCTTTGTATTCATATAACTTCCTGTGTCATAAAGGAATACGTGATGCGTATTTATGATCGTCTTTGGCGGGATTTAACCGATGAATATAGTAAAACGAGTTTGATTCATTCAATTTCAACTACGTTATTATAACAGAACAAAACATTATGTAAGGGTTTGTTATTAAGTGCATAATATGATAATTATGGGTAGAATACGGAATAACGTCTGGGTTGAAACCGGAAAAAATTTTCGTGGGTTGCAAAAAGTGGGTTGAAACTCAGTATAATGAATTGTCACTGATGAAGTCCAACTTTATTCTATGGATCAAGAGTTAGGTCTGGTACTGCGTTCCTAGGCCATGATAACTGCCTAACATAAAGTGGCCCATGAATTCGTTTACTTTCGCTTTCCACGATGTACGATTTTACATTTCGCGCACTAGGCACCGTGTTTAAGAGGCTCGGCCGTGATAGTGCAGACATGTTTGTCATAGCACTCATAGCACATGCACTCGTGTCCACATTCATGAAACCTTGCACGTTGTAAAATAACAATAAAAACCCGTTGAAAACACATTTACGACATGCCTAACTGAAGAATTTATTCTTTTGAATTATCACCTGATGTCAACGTACCTTATAAAGGCCATACGGGTACCAAAACGGTACTTGGAGTCTAGCTGACTGACACATCTGTGTATGTGCGGGATTAATATTGATCGATTTTGTGACGCTCTACCTTCGTCGCTGATAGATAGCATACAAATTGGTTTAAAGTAGGTCATGTTGTTCAGAAAATCCAGTAGGTACAACTATATTGTGAGGAAGAAATCATTTCAAATTATATTATTTTTTATTATCTAACATCATAAAAATAATGAATTTATCAAAGAAGCCAAAGATCTCATTTTACACCACATAGGTTGTACCTCACTCCAGTTACTAACTGTGAAATATGTTTTTCGAAATAAAACCGTATTTCTGTGTTTGTCAGTACTGTCAGGGAACCAGGAACCTACGTCCTATGTAGAAAGATTACTCTGTTGTTTCTTTTTTCATTTATATTTTATCCTGTTTCGCGAATGAAGAGCATTATGTTATGGTAGTAATTAACAGACTGCTTTTTTAGACTTTTCTCATTCATATAAGTGTCCCTTACAAAATAAGTTAAATATTAGGTCCTTACGTATGAAATTGGCGTTTTGTACGGGAGGAATAAAAGGTCGATTTTTTTTTGTAAAATATATTTAATTAATCAAAGTATGCACCGTTGTTATCTATGCACTTTTGCCATCTTATGGGTAGTTCATTGATCCCTTTACTATAAAAACCGTGGGGGCGAGAATCAATAAACTCTTTGAAGGCGGTTTGGACTGCTGCATCGCAGTGGATTTTTTTTTCCTTGTAAGAAGTTGTCCAAATTGCGGAAGAAATGGTAATCTGTTGGAGCACGGTGGATGTCGCAGACATTCCAATTGTAGCTCAGCTAACTTAGTGGTTGTTTGTTGTGCAGTGTGTGGTCTTGCGTTGTCGTGAAGCAGCAGTGGCCTAGAGCGATTGACCAATCTCGGTTGTTTAACAGCTAGTTCTTCCTTCATGGTTTGCAGTTGCTGACAATAGATGTCTGCCGTAATCGTTTGGCCAGATTTAAGAAAGCTCTAGTGAACGACACCGGCGCTAGTCCACCAAACACTTACAAGTAACTTTTTCTGAGTCAATTTTCGTTTAGGGCAGGATTTGGCTGGGTCTCCAGGGTTCAGCCCTTGCGATGAGCGCTTTCGATTATCGTGCAATATCCACTTTTCATCACAAGTAAGTTTTCGATTTAAAATCCCTTCTTTATTGTGTCGGTTGAGCAAAGTAACACAGCAGGCGACCCGTGTTTGCAAGTTCGATTCACTCAATTCATGAGGTACCCATCGCTCGAGTTCTTTTACTTTCCCGATTTGCTTCAAGTGGATTAATACAGTTTTGTCACTTACCCCGAAGCCTGCTGCTATCTCTGAAGTGCTTTGTGACGGATCCGCTTCCACAACAGCCTTTAATTCTTCGTTTTTCACTTTGATCTCCGGCCGTCCACGGGGTTGGTTCTTAAGGTCGAAATTTCCAGAACGAAAACGTTGAAACCAAAAACGTACCGTGCTGTCTTTAGCGACACCAGCGCCGTACACATCATTAATTCTTCGAGCTGTTTCTGCAGCACTGGTGCCACGGTAGAACTCGTACTCGTAAATATACCGATATTTCATGTTTTCCATTGCGCGGTAATAAGCGACGCCAAAGAAAAAAAAAAGACGGGTTGCACTCTGGGAGTGCCGGCAGAAGTGAAAACATTTTCTTTTTTTCTTTCTTCGTTATATACATAGAAAAAGATAAAAAAGAACATACCATACCATACCTATAATATAGCGCTAATCATAGAACCTATCACTTATTTTCTGTCAGAAGAAATTAATAAATTATGAAAAGAAAAAATAATCACAAAAAATAATAAATTACAGAAAGAAAAAATAATCATAAAAAGTAATAAATTACAAAAAGAAAAAATAATCACCAAAAGTAATAAATTATAATAAGAAAAAACAATCACAAAAAATCCCTGAAGGCCAGGTGGTTTGAACCCGATACTATCTGAAACTATAAGGACTTACAGTCGAAGTGCTTACCGTTTAAGCTACGACGCTATCTATTGTTAATTGCAAAATAGATAGTCTGTACCAATCTTGTATGACGTCAGTCGTCGATTACGGTTCAAAGGTCAACTAATCCTGACGCTTCCTTAACATTTTACACCCATCCAACGCCGCTAAAGAAGTTTTCACTTCAATAATGAGGAAAATAACAAATGAATGAATCACCGTTTTCAGCCACTTTTTGCAACTCTCGAATATGTTTTCCGGTTTCAACCCAAACTTTATTCCGTTTTCTACTTACAATTATCTTATTCAAGCATTCACAGACCTTTAACGTGTAATATAGAACAATAATACATACAAACAATAATAGCAACTGCATCCAATTAACGAGCTGGTTTCCCAATTGACATCGCGTGTTCATTGCAGTCTGAATGATAGAAATATAACAGATCATGCATATAAGAACACGATGTCTGTTCTCAATGTCAGTGGGTAAAACAGACAAGTGTGAATCGGACTCGCTCACGAAGGGCACCGTCCAATACATGTATAACATTATACCCTTTTTTAAATGTGCTCACTAGAGAGGTTTTGTGCTGTCAATGGGAAGACTACACTGACGGCACAGAAATTCTCTGTGTTTACAGGTCAGCAGGAGTGTGACTCCCCTGATGTTGCACACGTCCTTAGAGCACGGTAACCACTTACCATCAGGTGGGTCGTGTGGTTGGCTGCCACCTCAGTTGTAGAAAAAAAAAATTCGACGTATTTAGATGGTAACACGGTCGGTCGGATGGAAATATCGGTGGATGGCTCCACTGTCGCCCCAAACATCGATTCATGGGAGAATTTGGATGGATTCAGGCATGGTTCTATAGCTCAGTAGTCAGAACATTTCCCCTGTAAGAGAAAGAACGCGTGTTCAAATCCCGCCTGAACCGATTAAATTTTTCCTATCTTAATCGATTATCCCCTTAATTTATTTTAATTAAATTTTTTAAACGTTTTCAGTTTTACTAACTTTTAATAATAACTTAATAATAAAATAATTAATTTATTTAATAATTCATTGCATATATGGGTTACAGAGTAGTTGTTATAGGCAGTGGATACAGTTTCACCATATATCACCAATAGGCATGCAATTTTGGTGGCTAAATTACAAATTAGAACATTGTCACATCATTACAAATAGTCATTTCAAAATTCCTTCAATTTCAATTAACAATGTCAATAATATTGATAAGAACAATATAAAATAGAATAGAAATAATGTAGGTTGTCAGTTTAATTTTAGATTTTAATGTCTATGCATATTATGATATCAAGATATAATTAATTTACTTTGTCAAAATAAAATTTACCTACATCGAATACTGTATGAACCGACCACACCACAACTAGGGCACCTCGTACTGCTGTAATGTCTTATCTGTTAAGAATTCTTTCACGGAGTAATAGCATTTTTCTGTTAACAAGTCACGGAGTTGTTTTTTAAACAGTTGTAGCTTAGATGCGGTTCTGATATACTCTGGTATACAATTGAAAATCCGCGGGGCCAGGCAAAAGACGCTCTCATGCATCAATTGGGTATTTGACTGACCAGTCAAATTAGTTACTTTTTTCTAAACGTCAAAACGGTAATTTATAAGGAAAATTGTATGAAAACTATATTTGTGACGTCATAATATTTAATAGTCAAATCATATTCTATTAAACGTTGGATGGATGATTAAAAATAAATAAGAACGAAAAAATAAGAACCGACGCATCTGTTTTCACTCTTTTACCATTATTAATTTAATAAGTCCAGCTAAATAATTTATTTTAACTACAGGAAAGTACCCAATTGCGTTTTACTAGTAACTATATGTAGTTTAGTTTGATGCCATGATATATAATTAAGAGAACGGGAATTACGTCAGGCAATCAGAGGTATGTAAGTACCTATACCATGATCGCGTTAATTCCCGTTCTCCTAATTACGTTTTTAGTTTTGTTGGTAAAGCGGTAACAGAAATACATTATCTGTGAAAATTTCAACTGTCTAGCAATCACAGTTCATGAGATGCCGCCTGATAACTGCTAGACATATGAACAGTGGAGTCTTGCAATAGGTTTTCATTTTTAACCTTTGGGCACGGAATCCTAACAAGCAATGACAATGTAAATAAAATGCATTACTTATAACTGTTGCATAACTGTGTAAACTGATGGAAATTTCTAGATCAAACGCTTTTGTATCGAGCTTGAAGGAAAATGTATGAGAAATATTGATGGACAGTTAATTATTTTAACTGTGATGTGTTTGTGTTTCTTTGTAAATAAACCCTGGGAATACAAGTGAACCAATTATTTGTTGTTGTATCGATTTAATACTATGTAAGCAGTTATCATTGATTACTTAATAGAGATGACATTCAAGGATGTGCAGACACGTGTAATCACTCCCATATTTCAGAAACTGTTATGTGAATTGATTCTTCTTGTATTATTTACTAGCTGTTGCCCGCGGCTGCACCCGCGTGGATGTCGGTTTTCCCTATAATATCGGTTATCGTTATAAATTGTAGCCTTTGTGTTGTTCTGATGTATAAGCTACATTATTGTAAATTTTCATTGAAATCAATTCAGTAGTTTTTACGTTAAAGAGTAACAAACATCCATTCATCCATCCATCCATACTTACAAATTTTCGCGTTTATAATATAAGTAGGATTGGTTTTAGTCGGTTTGAGTCCGTCATAACTGCCTCTAGGAAGGTAGAGGGGTTTCATGGGTATTTTAACAAGAAAAAAGTCTAATTGTATTATTTTCTTTTGTTTTAGGTAAGATACGATGTAAGAGGTGATACTCCAGCGGTATGTTGTAATACATAGTTTTAAGAATCAGTGAACACCGGTCTACGTATGACATGTAAGTACTAAATATACGAATAAATTATGCTTTATAATTTGCCATTGCCATAGGATTAGAAAAAAATAGAGTAGAGAAAATGAGAGATGGCCATCCAGTTTCCATATCGCGAACGTTCATGGCAATAATTTATTATCAGCGGGGTCTTTTTTGGTGCTTTAAAATTCATCATTCGCCTGCCTTTGTCCCAAACATTTGAAGTCAGCGCAACATGGCATTCTATTCCATAATTTCCCATTTGACGTCATCTCCTCAGCCACTCCTTTCCTTGTCATATCCTCCTTCAATCAATCCATGTGATTGACCATTTCCGTCAAATTTAAGTTCTTGTATCGATGACATCAGGTACAAATTTAAGGTAAACGGGCTGTAAATGTGTGTAACGACTTTACTATTTTACTGCATATCAAATGAAAATTATTTGATGCTAGCTTTTGCCCGCGACTCCGCCCGCGTGGATGTCGGTTATCGCGACCAAACATAGCCTATGTCCTTTCTCAAGGTCTAATCTACCCCTATATCAAATTTCATCGAAATCGGTACAGTGGTTTAGGCGTGAAAGCGTAACATACAGACAGACAGTCAGAGTTACTTTCGCATTTATAATATGAGTATGGAAGTATGGACTGGCCGACCCATCCCGTGGCATACTTCAAAACCCCGTATCACATTTAAACAATATATTATGACCATATTCCTATACCCTTCCTTGATAAATTGGCTATTCAACACAAAAACAATTTTTCAATTCGAATCAGTAGTTTCTGAGATAAGCGTCCAAACAAACAAATTCTACAGCTTCATAATATATATAAGTATAGATTTTGTATAATTTGTTTTATTAATCTTTGATAAAGTACTACTACCACAGTACTACTACAACAGTACACAGTACCTAATCCCGTTCAGTCAATTGGCAGCGCAAGCGCATTGTCGTTTACATCGGTTACAGACAAGCGTGGTTATGCGATGGTTTTCCTCTAAGTGTAACCTTGACGTTCATTATCGTCGATTTATATGGATTCGATCCCCGCCTAGACCAATTCAATTTTTTCAGTTTAAATAGATTTGAATGTTTAGCATGAAATTTAATTTAAAAAAAAAACCATTATAGTCCCTTAGAATTCAGGGTCCGCTTTTAAAAACTAATTTTAATATCTATTCACCAATCCAGCACAGCTACATATGGCAGGAATTACGATAGAAATACTTTTAAGTCGCGTTTCTATAACGTAGATGTAAATGACCTGTAGAGTTTTGCATGATTACCTCTTTCTAGTCTTAAGAGTCTAGAGTTAGCAATTTTTTTTATACCACTAATATGGCAGACGAGCACACGGTCCACCTGATGGAAAGTGGTCACCGTTGGCTATGGACGTGTGCAACACCAGAGGAGACGCACTCGTGCTGCCGACCCTGTAAAAACAGAGAGTTTCTGTACCGTCAGCGTAGAAGACAAATCAGAAATAGCCTTTAGTCTTCTCATTGATAGCACAAAAACTCTCCAACGAGCTCTGGCTACCCTACTCACCGCCGGGAACACAACAGGAGGTTATTATGGCCGCGTTATTCTGTACGGCGGAGGTACTTCCCCAGTCGAACTGCTCAATTGGTCGGAAATACCTCCTACATTTATAAGAGTTTAGCAGTTTTAGTACATTAATGGTAGCTATAGACAGAGTCATACTATTCTGAGCAGAAACGGGCCTGTTCAAATTGGGAAGTACTAAAAAAATCTTAGCAAATGCATTTATTACGAGCCCTTAAGTGGTCCTATCGGTTTGCAAGATTTGTCCTTCACAAACAAACTAATGCAGTGTCTCCGCTGGCAAGTATTTTCCGCTATTTTGCAGAAGACAGTTTTCACTAACTGCCATTACTCTGTATGCACGTTAAAAACAACTCGCATATATAGTAATTGCAGCCAATGGAAACAGTCCTCTGCCAGAAATTGGAGAAAATAATTGCCTGTGGAGACACTGCTTAACACCAAACTTGCACGTCAAAAAAAAGCTTATTTGAAGAAACGGTTTATAGTAACTGTACCTAATCTGCATAAAACCTATTTTTCGTTACCAGACAACTTTTTTTTTACCAAATCCAGAGCATTTGAATAAAGAACTACCGCTAGAAAACTGTATCGCACGTGCTGAGGGCAAAGCCCCTGCAACGGTGCATGTGTGCGAAGGAGACGACGATATTGTTCAATAGTACGTGTGACAGAGAGACCCTATGTTGTTAAATGTTATCTTGAGAGTATTAGCATAGGCTTTAGTCATAGTAAAAGTAATATAAGCAATTCCGAAGTTGAGTGTCTAATCACGCTTGTCTTGTTAAACAAAGAAGATTGTTGAGTTAATACGCACAGTAGGCGTCAAAAGTATTGTACTAGCACAAGTTTGCTATTATACAGATGTAATCATATTAATCATTATCTTAGCGTTGTTTCCTGTTGCGTTCGAGGCTTTCACATTGGAATCCGAGATCGGGTTGCTCCTACTCCATTTTTTTTTAAATTTATTATTCACTTTACAATGGTTACATAGAATTTCTTTACAATTGTTCCTTGCGAAACTGAATCGTTTAACCGCGAGAGCGCGCTCTTAGCTGTGTACACAATAAAACATAAGCAAAGCATATAGGTACAGAAATAAAGAGTGAAACAAAATCTAGTAAGAGTTTAGTCGATCTCCAATAATGTGTCCTTTAATCTTTTCTTTAATATACCTTTACTCATTATAGGCAATTCTCTCAATATATTTATCTTATTACCTAAATACTGTCGGCACCATATACTTATCAGTTCTTTTACCATAGTAATTTGTAACCTTAGGTCTGTTCAGTTTTAGTGCCCTAGCCCTTCTAGTATTATAATTTATTCTCTATTTTTTTTTTACGTGCCGGAAATCCCCACGGATACCCACCTTTCCGGAGCCGGAGGGGGAGGTTATGTCGGACTCGAACCGACTAAACCGCACAGCGTCTCTGGGTCGTAGGCGAAGGTGAGGTGAGGTTATCATGCGACATATCCCTCGCACCCGGTCTGGCTCTCCTCGGGAATTATGTTCTATCACTGTTTTATGTTATTCACTATGGTAATATTCTAATCCTATTCATTTTTTTTTCAATTGGTAAGATTAAGGTTTGGTTTATACGACTTTTACGGCAGTGACTACCTCCCTACCCATAAAGGAAAACCTACACCAAAAACCTCGTTCGTCAGTCAGTCAGTGTTCCGGCTCGAGTCCAACATAAACGGGTAAAAAAGTATATATGAATGCAAACAAATAACTAAAGATTACGCAATCACATACAGGTTTTAAATAATGATTCCTATATACCTACAATGACACTATATTAACAGTGATGCACCAGTAGTTAGTCAATACAAATAACGACAGTTATGACTCGGTTTCCATATTTGTGTCAAACTGAGTCACTCGCGTCCCAACTCATTGCGTCTCTATAATATGTGTTAGTCTATATACGCTGTTATCGGGAATGGACGGACCGATTTTGGTGATGTTTGCAAAATTATAGATTTTCGCGGCGTGTTGCAGGATGTTTTTTTTTTGTGTTTAAGTGTAATGTTATAAATGTGTGTTAGTCTAGTGTGTTAGTGTGTGTCGTGCTGTCATGTGAAGTTGTTTGAAGGTCAATCAATTAATTAGCTTGCTGTAGTCCACTGTTGGACATGTACCTCTCCCAATGTGAGTCATTTTTGCTGATCGTCTGCCTTCCACATCCAATTTGAAGGTCATGACAAGATAATACTGTACGTGTTTAGAGTATCACAGTGATTCCGAGGCGGGTATAGGAGGTCCCTAGAGCTTCGGGCCCAAGCCAGACCTTATCTAGAAGTCGATAGACAGAATATGTTGATAGACAGACGAGGTGCTGGCGAAGGATTCCCGTTCGGCCAAAAAGGAGCCAAAGCCAAGATAAGCAGATTCAAGACCAAGAGTATGAGTAGATCACAGGGTCCAAAGTATAAGCAAGCAAGATGTGATGATGATGATTGATTTACTTTAAAAGTACTAAATAATCGTTACAGTTTAAATACGGTACCCTAAAAATTTATAATAATTAAATAATTAGCCGCGTGGTCCCCGGCAGAGTAGAATTTGGGCCACCCCTACTCTTCCCATGTGGTGTCGTACAAGGCGACTAAGGGATAGGGTAAATTAACTTTAACATCAGACAGATACGTACAGCCCAGACTCAGCCTCAGATGCATGGCTCGAGTCAACAATAGTGCCCGGAATACGGCAATAGGCTCACCCCCTATTACGTGGGACCGAATACAGATTGGTGTAATGTGGGTGTTAATTCACCTCTGCCTAACCCTCCGGGGATAAAGGCGTGATTATATGTATGTATGTATGTAAAAATTTATAATTAGATACCTACGTACCTAATTATATTTTTTTTAAATAACATTTTCAGCAGTTTTCATGCTAAATATTTAAATCAGGAGGAAAAAAATTAAATTAAAAGGAGAAAAAATTGAATCGGTCTAGATAGGGCGAGGTCTGGTAGCTTAGTGGTTAAAGCATTGCCCATGTAAGGCAAAGATCGCGGGTTCAAACCCTGCCTAGACCGATTCCATTTTTTCTTCCTTTATTCGAGATCTACCAAATATTATGTATCAGACTCATTAAAACGTATTGTTTGAACCCCGATACAATTATAATAGTAATTGTTAAAATTATCCGCATTTGGATACCTATATAATACCTTTATCCTCACGGCTGTATTTCCTCGAACGTAAATGTAGGTAAAGGTAGGTATATCTAACACTAACTACTAAATAACACTCTCATCTAACACACACACACTAACTAACATAAACTCTCATTGATCTAAGACTAATATTTCACAACTTACATGGGTGAACTTAGCCTGGTCAGGGCCCTTATACACCAAGAAACAACAGAATGTGTTGCGTACGTTAGTAGCAAATGAATATAAACAGAAATAACAGCTGCTACAGTAAATTCGTTTTAGTAATGTTCAAATCCCGTGGGCGGCAAAACGTTTACTTCATTCGTAGCAATAGATGAATGAGTTCATTCATCGATCTGCTCAGATGGATTTTTGAAAGCTACTCATTCACGAATACCGAAATAAACAAGAATTTGAACGTTGTAATACAAATATGCAATATGTTCAGTAACCTTCAGATGCTGTTAGATCTTTTGTTTTACGAATTCATGACCTTGGGTTTTTTTTACGTGCAGAAAATCCCCACGTAATCCCCTCCCCTGCGGAGCCGAAGGACGAGGTTATGTCGGACTCGAACCGACTAAACCGCACGCCGTCTGTGGGTCGATGTGCTAGGCCGAAGGTGAGGTTGTCTCGAGACATATCCCTCACACCCCGGCTGACTTAGGGCCATTCCTCTCGATTTATGACCTTGGGTTATGAACAGTTGCAACATGAGTTTCCAACCGACTACAATATGAGGTTCTTCAAGAAGGTTTCTTTTAGCCGTGTGGTGTGGTTCCCTGCAGAGTACAAAACGAGTAAGGGATAGCTGTTTAACTTTAACATCAGACAGATATTTACAGCCCAGACTTCGGCCTCAGATGCATAGCTCGAGTCAACAATAGTGCCCGGAATACGGCAATAGGCTCACCCCCTCTGTGGGACCGAAAATTCGTCAAATGTAGGTGTTAAATGACCTTTGTTGACCCTCCGGGATAAAGGCCTGATTATAAGTATGTATGTATGTAAGAAGGTTTCTAATGGGTCGGCAGCACTAGTGTGACGCGGGCGACGCCCCTGGTATTGCACACGTTTATAGGCGACGATAATCACTTTCCATCAGATGGGCTGTGTACTTGTCTACCACCTAAAATGGCATAGAAAAGGTTCCTATCTGTAGTCTACCTGTAAGAAGTTTCTATCACCGATAAAGTCACCATTTAGGGCTAGCACTACGTCTGTGCTGCCTGCGATTTCCACACTAACAAGAAACTCTTGAGGCAGAGGTTTTCATTTCAAGCGCAAATATCATTCAGGCATCTAGTTGGACGGCGCTGTTTGGTAGAGAGGCTAGGGTGTTGATTGAACTGCTGATTAAGCTTGTTGGCTGCGAAATCCATACATCTATACAAATAAACAGAATTGGAGTGTCTGTTTGTAATATTGAAATAACCTTTTTTTACTACATGCGTATGAATATAATACGGTACATACACCAAAATTTTTTTTAACAATTTTTGTCTGTCTGTCTGTCTGTCTGTTTGTTCCGGGTAATCTCTAAAACGGCTGGACCGATTTTGACGGGACTTTTATTGGCAGGTAGCTGATGTAATAAGAAGTAACTTAGAAAAATAGCGTTGACTCAACACTAAGCGATAACCGACATCCAAGCGGGCGGAGCTGCGGGCAACAGCTAGTACGTAATAAAATAACATGTCCTTTGTAAGAGTCATTATTTCCGTTCGCTACTAAGATTGTGCCGCAGTCACAGAATAAATAATTCTCGTGGTACTTCTTAATAGTATTCACAATACATACACATACACACATGGATGAATGAATTGACGATGCGTCGGCGCAGTCTAAACACAATGATCTAACTGTGTTTATGTCTGCGCTACATATTGATGAGAAACGTATTGATTATTATAGTTATTTGTTACAGGAAAGCTTTTATGTTATTGGGAAATCATTTTTAAAGACTTTAATTATGTAAAAAATAAGTGTAATTCTTAGCTTTCTTTACTAGATTAAATCATATATATTTAAGTATTATTTTTTACAAAAAAACAAAAAAAGTATCAGCATTCATACCTATTGGGGCAGGGGCAAGCTTTACGGGTATTATTAATTGATTGGTGTACGAAAATATGGCACTCTTTTAAGTGCCGACAGAAAACATGCAACTTTTCCAGTATATGACGGCCTCATTGGCGTAGCGGTAGAACGTTTGACTGCTATGCAGGAGCCGCGGTTTCGATTCCCGCTCAGTTGTATGCATAAAGATTTGCAAATATATTTACATACATATATTTACAAAAAAAAGTTATGTTATCTAGTTAAGCTAATGCTTACCATGGGTCTAGATAGCGTTGTGTAGAACTTTGTACAATATTTATTTATATATAATATGTAGGTGCCTATAGATAGAACGGTTGCAATCTTTCACTGCAAGTATCAGTATAAAACAGTGTCAATGAGTTTTATAGTTTATTTTCCCATCTTAAAAAAAGATCTAAGAAATATGCTCAACGCGCTTATACATATAAGTTTTAACTTCCAAAACGATAAGTGGGTGTACAGTATTATCTATTTCTATATCAATTTATCGTCACTAGCTAACATATGGCTTGCAGTATCAAATAGCGCTGATTACAAGTTAACTTCGTGGGAACTGGGTGGGTGAGGCCAATTGACATAGTGTCAATGCGGTCGATTGCTCGGTTCTGACCGTTATATCAACTATAGGTATCTAGTATATCGATATGATAACAATTTTGTATTATAACCGTCGTTTTAGTATCAATTTTATGAGTTTAATAATGTTAAAAGTAAATAAAGAAGAGCAGTTTTAAAATTACTTGTAATTTATTTGCAAACTCAATGCAAATTTGCACTTACGATATCGTTGTTTCGTCTGACCCACTAATCTCATTGACCCAGTCCCATCATGGGGTGGGATTGTTATATCCATTAGTGGTGATGCTGCTGATTGAGGTCTATATTACCTTCGACCTAGTTCTATATAGTGGGACAGGTTTTCTCATAGGCAAAAGAAAAGATCATAACATTAGTCGTGATTAATGCTTACTGCCAAGAAAGAGTTATTTAAATGTGATTTACAGCTTTTCGTAAATTGTAAATCGCAAATTGTTCGTAACACATTTTTGAAATTTGGAAATAAGACCTTTACTTTTTTTTTCTTTTTGCTAAAACTCTGAATTATTTTATCGATATGCAGTTTTCCCAAGCGACTACAAATATGGGGTTCTTCAAGAAGGGCATAAAAAGGTTCTACAGCCCACATCCATAGGCCACGGTAACCAATTTATATCAGGTGGACCTTGCGCTTATAACCAAGAAATAACCAGCGACTGCACATTTTATTACTTAGGACATGATCTTAGACCTAAAATGTGCTGCTCTATGCACACAGTACACATTTCTTGGTTGTCTTTTGAAGATTGCACGGGGCAGGTTGCATAAGCCATTATTTCAAAAAAATTGCGCGCGCCAGAGCTTTGTTTGTCTCGAGATTTAGGTCCAACATACGTGTTCTGAGGTATACTTCAATCAATTAGCCCACTGCAGTCCACTGTTGGACATAGGCATCTCCCAATGTAAGTCATTTCGTACGATCCTACGCCTTCCAGTCCGTCCCAGCCACCTTTTTCAGGTCATCGGTCCATCTGACTAGGGGGCGTCCTACCGTTCGTTTGCCTTCTTGCGGTCTCCACTCTAGGACTCGTCTTTTCCAACGGCCATCGGTCCTTCGACAGACGTGCCTATTGCCACTTCAGCTTGCTTATTCTGCGAGCTATGTCGGTAACTTTGGTTCTTTGTCGGATGACCTCGTTCCGAATTTTATTCTTCAGAGAAACTCGCAAGCATAGCTCGCTCCATAGTCAATAACAAAATAATACAAAACAAGTATTGATTTATACGAACGTAATCATTACCAGCTATCACACGCGCTACTGAGCGATGGCCGGCAGAACAGCTGTTACGACTAGATTACATGTGTTGTTATGTTACAATACTTGATTATACTGTTATTGTAACGGTTATCGGTTACCGTAACGGTGTTATGCGTAAAATGTGATAATCGTGCGTAAATGTTTGTTTTTTGGCGAATGTATGAGTTGGTCGTTTGATGACGAGAGATAGCTAGGATTGATCGGTTGTGGGGGGAAACCAAAGTTATTAAGGGACAAGTTACTACGGATAACTACAACTAATCAATAGCAACTACGGTTGCTATTGATTGAAAGTCGTACAAAGGGTCGTCTCATGACAAATTCATGCTTAAATATTGCATACATTTTTATATACCACTTACGTGGCAGACAAGCACACGGCCCACCTGATAGAAAGTGGTTACCGTACCATATGATGGACGTGTGCAACACCAGGGGCGTCACACTGGCGCTACCGACCCTTTTAGAACAAGAGTTCTGTGCCATCAGTGTTGAAGACATGGCAGGGCAAGCCTTAGGTCTTCCCACTGACAGCACCAAAACTCTCCAGCAAACTCCAGCAAAGTGTATTTACGTGTGTGCATTTTGCGCGCTGGGTAAAACGACATTATACGTTTGTGTGAAGTTTCTTGTCTCGAAACGAACACGATGATGCCCTTTTAAAATTAAGAACCTCCTCCTTTTTTACTGTCGGTCAAATTATACCGTCAACTTCCAATGTGCTACGTTAATTATTTGCCGGTCGCTTTAATAAGGAGTTGATATTCAGTTCTGGTTTACAATTACTTTGTGCCTGCTGTACACGTTGGGCTAACGTAAGCCAATATGGGGCACATCATACAACTACTATTTATCTGAACATAGAACCGTCGTTTCTGTGATTTTCTCTTTGTAAAGTATAGATTTTCTTCTTCATACGAGAGCACCAATCCCGGCTGTGTCCACAGTTTGTAAGGACTTTCGCGATCGGATCAACCTGCCCCTCTAGACAAGTGGCAATTCGCTAGCCGGCGTTTGGTGGAATAGAATGACGAATATATGGGATTTAACGTATATGACAGTCGTTAACGCATGTCAAATACGCCGGTTAGCGAATTGCCACTAGTCTAGAGGGGCAGGTCCACGGAGCACAATAACCAGTTATGTTCTTGTGCTCCGTGACCAGGTCCAACAGAAAAGTAAACGCCATAATCGTGTCTGCAATCAGTAGTTGTACCGGTTTGCTGGTGAGAAGAGTGGCGGAGACGCGACGAACTTGGTGGAGCCCCATACATACACCCATCGATAAATTGATATGGAGAAAATTGAGGCGTATTAGGCCAATATGTATAGCAGGCTTATTACGCATTGTATGAACTCTCATTTCGTGGTTTTCTTGCGGTATTTTGTTGGTATATGCTTTGAAGTGAGCCGGCGAAGGAGTGTTTATTACGTGAAGGTAGTAAATATACACACGGCGGCTCCAATGGAAAACAAACGTGACTGTTCGTATGATGTATCAACGTTTTCACATGTCTAGTTTGGACAAACGAGGTAAACAAAAGGGCTTTGTTCACTGTTGCACGGGTTGCACCATGCAATTTGTATGGAAGCAGCAAAAACATAATGTAGGTAATCCAACAGAAATAGGATAGAACGGCCATGTTCTTATTCCTTAATAATTTTGTTCAGTTTAAAGCAAAATAGTGCCGATATTTACTCAGTGCTAATATACAGCATGCAACCTGGTTGGATCGGGCTGGGCTGCAGTTGGAAACCAGCGCTGCGGACTGTACCAATCTGTATAATCCGCACGCTGAATGATGATCCCTATGACAGTTCGTTAGCGCTTAACATTGTACTGACGTCCTATCACATCAAATTCTTTAGAGGTCCATTAAAAAAACGAAAAAATCATAATTGTGTACAATTGTAAATTATAAAAATGAATATTAAGAAATTATTACGTAATGTTCGGAAATAATAGAAAAAAACTCAATGCAAATGTACATGGTACGTGCTGCAAAAGTTACGTCGTCAAGCTGTTATCGACTAAGAAGGGACACATCGATAAACAAAATATCGATAATTTGTTGGAAGTATAAAACAAATGCTTTGAGTTTGTATTTTATTTATATCAATCTTAATCTGATACAGGGTCAATCGGATCTTCAAAATCTGAGTCTGAACTGCAGCTATCCGTGACGTTTATTATTAACGGTTGGTCAATGATATTGTCGTATTGTACATCTCGATCCCAGTCTTGTAAGCAAATTTTCTTCGTTCTTTCGACCAGTTTTCGCCAATCGTCAGTTGTCACTTGAGCGCCAACTTCTTCCAATAAAACCATCATTTTATTTGCCGTGAATGGCGGAGTTGTGTTATGCCTAGCTGCATGACCTGAAAATATTTGTACATTTAGTAATTATTTTTAGAAATATATGCATATACATAATATTATATAAATAAAAAATATAGATACCTTTGATCTGCGCCCATATCAACTCGATTGCATTATATTGGCAGTGATAGGGCGGTAACCGAATTACCGTGTGTCCATTTGATTTGGCCAATTCATCCAAAAAATATGATGGGTGCGTCTGTTGTTTGTGAAAGTTCAACAGTCTAACCAACTCTTTTTTTAACATCTGACTGTCAGTTTCCACACCATTGCCGTGTAACCACTCTATAATTTCAGCTTTTTTGTTATTGCTGCTGGGGGGTTTGTTAATTTGAACTGAGTGATATGAAGCATTGTCCATTAAAATATAGTGAGGCTCATTCAAATTTTCTAATAGTTTTATAAACCATGTCTTAAAGTTTTCGAAATTAATTTCCTCGTGGTACTCCGTTGTTTTCACTGACTTATAAGCCCACAGGCAGCCAGCGTGGCAAATGATTAAGCGGCCCTTTCCTTCAGGAGTTTTTGTGCTGGATTTGGCTGTGTCATCCGTCCATGGCCTTACCTACAGTATGATTGGCGTTCAGCCATGTCTCATCAAGGTATACTACCTTCTCCCTGTTATCAATTTGTTTGATTTTGCGAAGAAAATCGCAACGTAGTAAAGCTATGTCCGTACGCTCCATTAATATTTTTCTCTTGTCACATTTTTATAGCGGAATCCACATTTTTTCAAAACAATTCTGAGAGAAGTAGCACCGCCTTTGAAGAGTTCTGCAGCTTTTAATGAAGATAATAACTTCTGGCAGGTCGGTAGTTCACCTCGTAGGTAGTAACCATAAATATGATTGCGTATAGCATCTAAATCAAATTCATCAGGTTCTGTTATTTGACATAACCTTTTCTTTTTCTTCTTTGGTGTTAATAGTTTATTGTCCTCCATGGATTTTTCCTTTGTTATTCGAGAAACAGTAGCCTTTCCGATTCCTAGAGCATCGGCTACACGATCGCGAACATTGTCAAGCGGTAACAAGGGTCCGCCATTTTGTTGTTCACGAGCAAAATAGTCTCGCAAACGAACTACAAACTCGCGAACTGCACTGTCGAGAACAGTTTTCCGCTGTCTTTTCGGCATTTTGCAAAACCGAAAATCAACAAACAGGTAACAGAAAATCAACAAATAACACAAAACAGCGAAAACAGAAACAAAACTCAGCTAACAAAGAAAGACGTGGCGCATACAAGGCGTTAGAGCACTCGTATGACGCGATGTGATGCGGTGTGATAAGAAGACAAAACAGACTGACAAGACATGACATGACTGAATTAAAAAAATACGGTAGGTCTATGGCCTCCTTTTAAATACTTTTCCATGTAATCCATAATTGCCAGCTAATTATGAATTCTTTAAAATTCAATTCAAAAAGAATTTTAAATTCTATAAATTATGCAATTTGAATAAAAATTAAAGTATAGTAAAATAAAATATAATAAGGCTGTTACTTTTTTATCTAGTGTTTTATGTCCATCAATGCGCGTAGTCTTTTTTCAAAATAAATAAATATTGCTTATTATGTTGAATGACCTTGCTGAATGACATGACATTTGCCTGAAAAAACAGTATTTTATCGAAATTGTTTCGCATAACTTATACAACTGACAGTTGAAACGTCATAGGGATCATCATTCGACGTGCGGAGTATAGCATTAGCAGAACTGCGGCCTTTTAAACACACACCGGATTTCAACTTACATATCCTTGCCCTATTCCACCCCTTCAACTCCCTTTTTCGCAATAAAAGGTAGCTAATGTCCATTTTTTTTTCGCGATCAAAGGTAGCATATGTCCGTTACCAAGCTCTGGTAGCCTATGTTCGTTCCCAAGCTGCAATGCCTATGTTCGTTCCCAAGCTCTGAACTATCGTTGTACCAAATTTCATCAGGAAATCTTCAAAAATGACAAACTTTCATCTCAAGGCCTTAGTCCCCCCTTTCTACCCACCGTTTTGTGATAAAAGGTAGTCTATGTCCGTTCCCAAGCTCTAAACTATCTCTGTACCAAATTTCATCAGGAAATCTTCTAAAACGATAAACTTTTATCCTAAGGCCCTGGTCTCCCCCTTCTTCCCCCCTTTTCGCTATAAAAGGTAGCTTATGTTCGTTCCCAAGCTCTAAACTACATCTGTACCAAATTTCATCAAGAAATCTTCAAAAATGACAAACTGTCATACCAAGGCCCTAGTCCGCCCCCTTTCTACCCACCCCCCTTTTCGCGATAAAAGGTAAACTATATCTATTTCCAAGCTCTAAACTATCTCTGTACCAAATTTCATCAAGAAATCTTCAAAAATGATAAACTTTCCTCCCAAGGCCCTAGTCCCCCCCCCCCCTTCTACCTCCCTTTTCGCAATAAAAGGTAGTCTATGTCCGTTCCCAAGCTCTAAACTATCTCTGTACCAAATGTCATCGGGAAATCTACTAAAACGAAAAACTTTTATCCCAAGGCCCTGGTCCCCCCCCTACTACCCACCTTTTTGTGATAAAAGGTAGTCTATGTTCGTTGCCAAGCTCTAAACTATCTCTGTACAAAATTTCATCAGGAAATCTTCTAAAACGATAAACTTTTATCCCAAGGCCCTGGTCCCTCCCCCCCCTTCTACCCCCCCTTTTCGCGATAGAAGGTAGCTTATGTTCGTTCCCAAGCTCTAAATTACCTCTGTACCAAATTTCATCAAGAAATCTTCAAATATGGCAAACTTTCATACCAAGGCCCTAGTCCGCCCCCCTTCTACCCCCCTTTTCGCGATAAAAGGTAGCCTACTTCCGTTTCCAAGCTCTAAACTATCTCTGTACCAAATTTCATCAAGAAATTTTCAAAAATGACAATCTTTCCTCCCAAGGCCCTAGTCCCCCCCCCCTTCCACCCCCTTTTTCGCGATAAAAGGTAGCCTATGTCCGTTGCTAAGCTCTAATCTACCTCTGTACCAAATTTCATTAAGATATCTTCAGAAATGACAAACTTTCATAAAAACTTTCATCCCCTATTTCCCCCCCTTAAACCCCCTTTCTCGTGATAAAAGGTAGCCTATGTCCGTTCTCAAGCTCTAATATACCTCTGTTCCAAATTTCATCAAGATCGGCATAGCGGTGTAGGCGTGAAAGCGTAACATACAGACAGACAGAGTTACTTTCGCATTTATAATATTAGTATATTAGTATGGATAAATAGCATGTAGTGTTCACGTCAAGAAGGACTTTACATCACTTTCTGACATATTGTTTATGTAATGCTTATGCCATAATTTTATGTAACGTCTAGTTTCGTGAGCCAATAAAAAAAAGGAAATTTCGAACGCTCAAGCTTGATTAAAATATCGTGAATGTGTGTCAAATTGTGCTTTTTCCAACTGTAAAAAAATGGGCAATTAAATTTGAAAAATAAAGGTATTTCTTATCTCTCGTGAGTATTTATTTACAGTGAAAAAGTAGCAACGCGCGGTATGATAGTGAACACTGCGTATGGCCGTTCGCTTCTAATATATTTCTGTGGTAGGTACAAAACTAATTAATACTTGTAGGATGGGTTTGTGGTTATTACTTAACTATCGTACTTCTAATCCTTATCATTCTCTGAGTCTTTTCTCAATTGTCCGCTACCACCAAATGTCCCCACCACATCTCTTCTGTATAAACCGCGCCTATAAATGTTCTCCCTTATATAACCAGAAATGATTACATTGCGCCAGCGCACCTGAAGGCAGGTTACTTAAATACCAACTTAGTAAAACAGTGCTTATACTGAACATTTCGAACATTATTGTATATTTATTTCCCACAACAATAACTATCTTCACAAAACTATACGAAAGTAAATTGGTTTCTTCCGTTGCAGCAAGAACCTCGGCGATAATCTAACGATGTGTTCACTAAACATCCTTCGCGTGACGATCTTAATGTGTGTTGTAACAACAATTGAGATAGTTGTGGAGTCTGTCGCGGTCCTTAACGATGAGGTCGTTGACCTGCCCGTGGGAACGTACGGCGGCGGCGCGCGCCCTGGATGTTAAATATTAGGGTTTGTACATGTTATGGGAAGTTCCCTGGAAGTTACTGAACTTTTACACGACTAACCGAAAAAGGATTTTATTATTTAGTCTGACTCTTGACTACACGGTGCAGATCAGAAGATATAGGCCACCTTTGCAGATGCTGTTGAACTTAAGGTGAGGGTTACTTACTTGACGTTCTCATCAGAGGCTTTTTTACGCTCCGCTTAAAGAACCCGGAATTGTAAGAATGTAATGTTTTCAGGGTTTTTTATATAGGTACCACATCCTCAGTGTTCAGCCCCAATGCCATCCAATACTTCCGCTTCGGAGTCCAGGGTCTGCTTAATCCTTTTCTTTGTTTTGGTTTGTTTCGTACGGCTTTTGGGAGCGACTACAGTCTAACCTTCTAACTCCGAAAGGAAACTTGCGCTAGAGGTTCCAACGATGATTATAGTTTGTAATATGGAATGAATCGACGAAAAATGTTCTGACTGGAACCATCGTTACGCCCAAACTTTTGCATTTATAACAGCAGTAAGATCTTTCAGTCTTATCAACACAACTATTTCCCATAACATAGTATTCGAAATCGAGGTTGTTGACCTTTTATGTGTACAAGCTTTCAGTTTCACGTAAAAACTAGACAATACTATTAAAGCTAATAATGAAAGAATCATCAAAACAATTGAGTTACGTCGGTATCTGGGTGACGCGATCTTGTTAACAGGTCGATGACCTCTGCCCTAAGGCGGCATATCCACGAGGGTTACTTGCCGGGAGTTGGTCCTAGGGTTATCACCCGTATTTTATAATAAAGTATTGTACGTTATTTCAGGTAACTGTACTTTATATTTTTTGAAATCAATAAAGTACACAAAAATACTTTATTTTGAAATACCTACTTGATTTCTTGGAAATTTTCAACAGTTTCTTTGTAAGTTTTTATTTGTTTTGCTTCTTTTTTTTATGTGTTTGCAAATAGTTTTATAGACTTATGCTATAGTAAATGGACAAGAATTCTCTTCATACTTACACCTTTCTTTAACTTTGACAGCCACTTTTTATCATCGCACCACTCACTCACCATAGGCAGGGAATCGAATAAAAATAAATTATACTTTATTTGAATACTGTGTACTTTTTTTCTTCCTTATACCAGCCAATATACTTTAACTGCACAAAAAAATAGGTGGCAACCCTAGTTGGTCCGGATAACCGTCTCCGGTTCTCAAATAATGGCACTGATTATTATCATCTTAAATTTGTTCTCCATAGAATTTAAGAGCCTCCACTCGGGACTAAAACTCCGTTCCTCCCTTTAGTTTGAGTTGTATGGCTTTTATGGAATCGGCTGCGGCCTCTTAAGCCCCAAGAGGAAAGCTTGTACCAGAGTCTATGCCGTTAATTAGCAGTTGTGGCGTCAGTTCAGTATAACCTATGATTTTACGTATATTGGACAAGCTGTTTAGAACTAAAACTGTGTGACGATTCCCGAGGGTGAGACGGTAAGGGCGGTATGAGGGAACGCAGAGACCGGGTATATGAGTTTTGATACTTACTCATAAGCTTTCTTTAATGTAATCTGTATGACAGCTACAATAAGTTGCGCATTGTTGCTGGTCATGTAGCGATCTTTCGCGTTGCCAAAATGTCAAAATAAACGAAATAAACTAGAAAGCTTGCATAAATTTACATGGAGCTGGAAATTGGTGGTGGTCTTATGTACACCATAATGAAAGAAATATAAAAATTCTCTATCGATTGGACTTCTGATTTTTTTTATTCTTGCATTTTACTTGTAAGTGGCAAGTGTTAGCGCAGAAGTATCTTGGACAAAGTTGTAGATCATGTAATTACCTACAAAATTAGTCTATTACTTTTTTTATGCAGGTCACCATTACGGAGATATCGCGACTTTAAAACTGAAAGTAATCATATTCTATTAGTATAAAATTTCATTCCCCAACGTCCAATCGATGGAGACTTTTGATATTTCTTTTATTATGATGTATTTGAAACCTCTACCAATTTTTAGCTCTATGCGAATTCATGCAAGCGTAAATGTTTACTATGTCTGGATTACTGCAAGTATACCTATGTATAGCTAACTATAGCTACTAGCTTAATTTTCCAAGACTACAGACCGTTAACATACCGTCTCGTCGAAATGCAGCCTAAGTACACTCGATATTAGCGTAGGTGTTAAGTAGTAGATGAACGAGCAATGATCGCACGGTGAAGATGATATCTTGATTACATTTCTGTGAAGATGTAGCGAGCTTGTCATCGTATGCGTAGGCGTGGTCAAATAAACGTTGGCGTTGACAGCAAGTCACTAGTGAGGTCGTTGGTGCGATTACTGGTTGAGCATAGCGCAATGGAGTTCAGTTTATGAGTTCATGCAAGCATAGAGTTTAGCGCATCGAAGCGGCTAAGGACATTTCATACTTACGCGGAATTGAAACGTATCGAAGCGAAAATAATAAGTGTTAAAATAAGCAATCCATCCAATCAATCATATCTTACTGCTCATTATTTCTTCTGAGATAAATATGCGCGAATTAAGAACGATTGGTGCATGGGACGCTAAATGATGTGTTGGCTTTATATTGTGAAGAATTTAGCTTCATTGTTGCGCCTAAGGGTCAATACCAACTGAAACATCAGCAATCGGCAGCGGCCGGCGTTGGCCAGAATATTTTACTAGAGATGCTTGCGAAAATACTCGCGCATGCGGTACCGCGCTACCCCTTCTCCTTTACCTTCAAATGACTATGACTTTTTCTCCCGTAGATAAGACTCATAATAATTCGTAATAAAAACGGACTGGATACGGAAGGCGGAGGATCGTACGAAATGGCGCACATTGGGAGAGGCAGCAGTGGACTACAGTGGGCTAATTGATGGTTGTAATAAAAAGCCGCTGATTCTTCACCATTATATGCGACCACTAATCAGTGTTGGTGCGACTGCAAGTTTTACCTGTCATCGCAGCTGCTATATCCCCGGATTATTAAAAAAATCCCTGATACCAACCACATGTATTTTCATAGCCTTTATACAAAGTGCCTCCATTAGTTAACCTATGAAAAAGTGTTTGGGGTTTTATAGGAATACACAAGCTACAGTGGATATAAATGTATGTATTCGAGGGTCCCAAACCTGACCCGTATACCGATTAAGTCCACCAGACAATCCAATGACGAGACACTATCAATTGTCCTAATCAATACAATTGCTTTTTAAGGATTTAGTCACACTCCTGACTACCAATTGTCGACATCCGGAGAGCGAGACAATTGGTTTATTCAACTTAATTGTTTTTTTTTTTGTGCAGTGATTGTTTCCTGTTGACATCAATTGTTTTTCTTTTGTGAACTTTGTGCAATAATGTTGTGATTCAATGTCAAAAGTACAGTTAGTTGTTGAACAGATTTCAAACTTAAAAATCAGAATCAAAATTGTTGGTCATATTATAATCAAAATTTTAAAATAATTAAGTAATTGAAGGATGCGGAAGGCGGAGGATCGTACGAAATGGCGCACATTGGGAGAGGCCTATGTCCAGCAGTGGACTGCAGTGGGCTAATTGATTGATTGAAGTAATTGAACAGCATTTTATTAAAATAATTTGCTCGTATACCTCTCCTATGGACTTCCAGAACGACCGATCTAAAGCAACCCTACATCTAACGCTTCCCGGCGACCTCGATGAGGTCGTCCTAGGAGAGGCCTATGTTCAACAGTGGACTATGTGCAGCGGATATTGTGAGGATGATGAACTTGCTCGTAATTTTTTTTGTAATTGGAAAATATCCATCTGTTTTTGACACTGACTGTACGATTATACTGTCCGTATCATCTAAATTCTAAGTGCTTTATTTCGTTGTAAATAATTCATTCCGTTTCCGCAAGTAATAGCTCTCTTTTAAATTATTCTATTGTTATAAAATCATTATTATTTTCAGTCATAGTTTACATCAACAGTAAATAAATTTTAATTTATGAAATTCATGATACATTTTATTTAGTTAATGGTACATGTAACATAATTCATGACACATGTTAAATAAATTATCTAACTCATCATAATGTTACATACAAGGTAGTAATAATAATCTATAACAGGGTCTAAAAATAAACATACAATATGAAATTCATGTCAGAGATTCTTCATCATCATATTTCAAAACATGTTATTCACTGTTTCTGTTCTAATAAGACTCGGTTGTCACCCGACCTTCGACCGAAAAACGAGGGATTTCAGCTCCAAAAAGATTGGTACCCAGCACTGAGAGCCACTCGGTATCACAGTGCAAACAACCAATCAGGATCGAGTACGTCCGCGCCACAGCGCTCGACCAATCAGAAGCGAGTGAGTCGATTCCCCGCTCCGACCGTGCCTATAAATACAGCCGTGATTCAAGGCATCGCGTCAGACGCACGTCAGCCGCCGGCGAGGCAAGGTCTCCGAAGTTGTCGTGGCCCGGCCCTGCGCCACTGAAGATGTCGACCGCAGTGATCGACGAAACGTCTGGAACGCAAGTTTCACATCGACCACGGCCAATCAGCCCGGAAGCAGTATATTCTACATGCAACGCCGGCCGTGAAAGCCTGAAGTCTTATATTATTTAACTTGTTGATGCCAATGGCTCCGATCGATCCAAGAAACCAAAAAGACTTAAACCGTGCACACCAAGGTGTCCGGAGTTTAAGAGGAGAAGGAGAGAGGAGCTCGATACAAAACAGGATCAGCTCAAGGCCCGCCTACCTGCGACCATTCTTCCGTTGCGTCTGGGAGTCAGAAGCCGGTCGCAGTGGTTGAACTCGGCCAGGAGAGAGCGAGTACAGGTGGAGCAACTTCATTAAAATTAAGTGTGATGTGGATTCGATCACTCAGGGGATCGAAAAGGAATCGCTGTTTGTGTTCGATATGGACACCCTAATTTAGGGGATCGTATCAATCATACTAAAATTATCCCTTCTACATTAAACATAAATTCATGTTCTATAAATAGCACACTACAGTTTTCGTGATTAATAGAGATATAACAGTGTTCCTAGCGTTGCGATTGGTTTACTAATTAATTAACATGTCCTTTAGCTTGTCGTTACGGTTAGTTGACCATAAAATGAGTCTCGGCGACGTCCTAGACGTTCGTTCGGATATTGTGTCGAGCCCTGTCCGGTTTGTAACCCACTAACTATCTGTCTCTGACTCGAATTAGTTTCACTTTTATGGTGTGATAATTCAGTGAGAATCAATCAAAGGAAGGAAAAAGGGTCGGCAGCGCAAATGTCACGCCCCTGGTATTGTACTCTCCGCAGACCCCTGATTGACACCACACTGATGACAAATGGGAATGTATTTTCCAAAATATGTCCTATTGTGTATTTCTGATAGCGTATGTGTGATAGCGTCACCAGAGGATACATATGGATATATATTATATAGAAAATAGAATAGAACAGAAATGCCACCATTTGTTTACTTAGCACTTATGCTTTGTGCTGCTCAGTCAAGTTTATCCTTTGCTTCCGTACGACAGTTGTCCGTATCACGAACGTTCATGGGATGGCCATCAAGTAGGCCATTTAGGAAAGTAGAAGAAATGAATGGAGCGTATGCCATGAGCACATGAACAGACGTTGTCTCCACCTACCCCAATGAAAAGAGTCTTGACTATATGTGCATATAGCAATAACAAAAAAATCTCCGGCCTCTAATTTAATGTAAAAAAATACTTTAGTGATAACTGAACGAGAACGCATAGTGAACACCACCAGTTTAAAACGCACTGCTTAATTGCTAGCGATTAAAGTTTATTAGCGTGCCCTAATTGGCTGTACTGAGGAAATTGCAGGCCTCACAGACCACAGTACACACACACTACAACATCGAGAGAAATTTAATGCGTTCCGATGAAAACTATCAACGTGTTTTTCTGAGAACGTTAGCTTTCGTCTCATCAATGTATTTAATAGGTGTTCTTCAAGATCGGACCGTATATGGTTTTAAAAACATCTTAACGAGCTTTTTGCTATCATGCCATCAATGAAAATACCATCTTTGTAACTGTAACGATGCGATTTCTATGTAATTTATTACGCTATCTTGGTGTATTGAAAATTGGCCTGTCAGGCCGCGGATACTCGTGTGTATTTGACTTTCTTGTTATTGGAAAATGCTTGCGTTGTCAGGTCCTTGATAGCTGCTTAGGTCATGGCTAAACTCAAGTTTAATCATTAAGTGCAACGCGAGCATTTTTCGATTTAATCAATGTTAGTTACTGGCGCTACTTATTGGTAATTGGTATTTATAAAGATCAGATTGGAACCCGAGATCTCTCATTCGTAAAGCCGACTTCTTAACAATTAAGTTACCGCCGCTTACGACTTTTATACGGTTTTCCAGTGGTTGGGTGGCGCCATGCACCATTTATAGCGTTTTTGGACTTGTGGAAATGTGGTCAGACATTGCCGATCCACATAGCTTTTTTTTATATAGGACAAGTCAATTTGATTTCACCTCGCCCGATGGTAAGCTGAAGGCAAAGTCTCAGGAAAGAGGGTCACCATTACATATACCTACCATGTTAACAATGATGGCACTCAGCTTGACGGCCCCGCTTAAAGGATCCGGGACTGTAGGAAGACGAAAACACGTGAGCTGGCAAGGAGTTCCAGGTCTTAATGGTGCGACAAAGGAAAGAGTCACCGAACCGCTTGGTTCTTAAGGAATATCCTGCATAGCTATAGGCGGTATTTACATAACATAACGTAAATTCACGCCTTTATCCCCGAAGGGGTAGGCAGAGGTGCTAGCACCCACATTTCACCGGTTTATGTTTAGGTCCCAATGTAATAGGTGGCGACCCTATTGCCATTAACTGGGCACTTATAAACCTGCGATAAATACACACATAACTTCGAAAAGCATCGAAGAGTCATTGGTGTGGGCTATGGAAACCTGGGATCGAACCCGAGACCTCGACTCAGCAGTCCATTACCCATACCACTAGGCTACCACGGTATTTCTTATCGTTTCGTATTTCTATCGGTAAAAATTAATTTAGTTCATTAGGTAGGCCAGTGCAATTATCTGGTGGACCAAGATGCTGGTTGGCTTACACCTTGACGATTTTGATGCCCGGTTCATTCAATCCAAGGTTATTTACTTATATATCTAGGGACGGACACCTAATTCAAATCCTAATTAGAAATACTTCCACATAGTCCACATAGTATATTCAATTCAGTCAATGGTACGACTATCATAAACAAAATAAACTATTGAACTGTTCCGATTACCGTGCTGATGAATGAACAGTGACCCAATTGAAGCGGTCACGACACGCGCTTGCGCAACTGGCATGTAAACAGTTTATTTGTTTGTGTATCGGTTTTATAGCTACCTACCAATATTGTGGCGCTGGGTATAGCTAATTAAAGCTTTAGGTTCATTCATGAGAGAAGGTTGTAAAATTATACGGTGGCAGTACTGTTTTACAATTCTAAGGCCCATATTCTAGAATGTATCTCAGCTGAATCTTATATCTTTAAACGAGAAATTCTTGGATATATATAATTGAAATCTCAGAAACGGCTCCAACGATTTTCATGAAATTTTGTATGCAGAGGGTTCCGGGGCGATAAATGGATCTAGCTAGGATTCATTTTTTGAAAATGTCATTTTATTTAAAAACAATAGCTTAAAAAATAAAAGAAATATGACTCTTCCTGACATCTATTGGCGATGTGAGCAACTAATCGCTTTAACGACACAACTACACTAAAGCTTCCATCAGATGGCGTTGTTACAAAAAGCGCGAAGCTCGGTCATCCAGGTACTCGTGATTTATCTGAGGATAAATTGCGTAGACAATCTGCCTGACAACCTGTCAGATTTGTCAATGTGGATACAATCTTTTCCCGGCTAAATCGAGACTCAGCTGTATGGCATTCTGGAATAGGGACCTAAATCTGTGAATTCTGTGTTTGCCGGATACTCACTGGAGAGGTTTTGTGCTGTGAGTGGGAAGACCAAAGGCTATTATTGCATTGTCTTCTACACTGGCGACACAGAAACTCTGTGTTTACAGGGTTGGCAGCACGAGTGTGGCTTCCCTGCTGTTGTCGGCCCACCTGATGGAAAGTGGTTACTGTGGCCTATGGACGTGTGCAACACCAGGGGCATGCAAGTCAAGCCTTAGGTCTCCCCACGGACAGCACAAAAACTCTTCAGTGAGGTCTGGCTACCCTACTCACCGCCGGGAACACAACATGAGGTTATTATGACCGCGTTATTCTATAGGGCGGAGGTACTTTCCCAGTCGGACTGCTCAATTGGATGGAAATGTCATCATTTCGGTTACACTTTAAAAATACATAAAAAAAGCAAATTGGTTCAATAGTATCTACCTATTTTAGCCTCGGGTTCGATTTGTACCGACCTGCTACAGTATCTGGGGGCGTAACCATTTGCTTACGTTTATAATACCACTTTAATCCAGAGTTTGTTGTATTTCAAATTCTCTTTGGTATGCCTAAATAAATGGATGAGAGAGCCAAATGTGTTGCCAAACAAATTCTTCGCTCGAAATAAATTAATAGACGCGAATCGTTTGAGTATTCGCGATACGTATTTAGATAACTATTTGCTTTTATGACGTTCTGAATATAACGTATACTATAAAATGTGGATTCACAGAAAAATAGGTTTAAAATTAGTTTTGCTTCGATGCAACTAAGAACAACGCTAAAAGGCTTTCACCTCAAGAGTCGAATCGACAGGAGGAGCAACTCCTACTGTCGATTCGACTCTTGAGGTGAAAGCCTTTTAGCGATGCAACTAAGAACAACGCTAAAAGGCTTTCACCTCAAGAGTCGAATCGACAGTAGGAGTTGCTCCTCCTGTCGATTTAGCTTATCTTGACTTTTATGCGAGCGATTGGCATCTGACCTCCTCCTACCTCCGTAGTATTAAATCTATGCAAGAGCTTCACACGTAGAGCAGGTGACGATTGCGTAGGCCGCGTAGATTTTTTGAAGTGAAACTTCTTTAGCGGCGTTGGATGGGTAAAACGTGTTAAAAGGATCACTTGACCTTTGAACCGTAACCGACGACTGACGTCATACAACATTAGCTACAGATTGTTTATTTTGTTAGGCTCGCTAAGAAGCATCGTAGCTTAGCGGTAAGCGCTTCGACTGTAAGTCCTTATGGTTTCAGATAGTACCGGGTTCGAACCTGGGCTTCTGACACTTTTTGTGATTATTTTTTCTTTTTTCTTTCTTTATCACTAATTTCTTCTGAGAGAAAATTAGTGATAGGTTCTATGATTGGCGCTATATTATAGGTATGTTATGGTATGTTCTTTTTCTCTGTATATAACGAAGAAAGAAAGAAACAAAAAGTTTCCACTTCTGCCGGCACCCCGGAGTGCAACCCGTCGTTTTTTTTTTTATAATGTGCGGAAAATCCCCACGGATTCTCCAGCTTGAACCGAGGGAGAGTAAAGGTACTCTGGGCAACCCCTCCAGCAAAGCTATGTCACAGTTTTATTTGCTATCACTATGTACACTATTTGCCTGCTCACTAAGTGTCAGAGTACTTCCTCGTGCAAGCTATAATATTCTTATGCAATCCGCCGTTACTCCCCGCCCGTCCGCTGTCGTTGAGAGCACAGCCTTACTATGTTGAACATACTTCCTGCCACACTAACTACAGAAACGGTCCTTAGTGCTACATTCTTGATGTGAAAGTGCCGTATTACACCATGGTTAGACCATGTCAGAGAGGTGCGAATGTAATGAGAATTTATAATAGGTACAGCCATAACTCGTTGACTCTTGTGCATGTAGAAGTGACTGCGCCTCTTGCACATGTGCTATATATATTATTGTGTCGTAACATTATATGCTGATGTTACGACAAAAGTAGTGACCGACATAGAGTTACAAAAACATAGAGTTGGAATTCCTTGCCAGCTCGCGTGTTTCCTTCTTCCTACAGTCCCGTGTCCTTTATGCGGGTGTAAAGCATCTGGTGTGGCCGTCAAGCTGAGTGCCACCATTGTTAACATGGCACGTGTATATAATAGCGACCCTCTTTTCTGAGACTTTGCCTTCAGCTTACCATCAGGCGAGGTGAAGTCAAATTGACGTGTCCTATATAAAAAAAAGTTACGACAAGAATAAGGTATAAAGATGTTTGTTTGTTTGCTCATTTAGGTTTCCCAACCAATTTCTGCTGACTGACGATTGAAGCTCCGGCCTAAAGATTGCCTCTAGGAGTTGGAAGGTCAGATGGAAGTCATTCTTATGACTCCTTCGGTACCGAATCTCTGTCAAATCCGTTTAGGCTATCATCATCATCATCATCATCATCATCAGGCTATATTAGTCCACTGCTGGACATAGCCCTCCCCTAATGAGCGCCATAGCGCCCGGTCTTTAGGCTATCAACGTGATTGAAATACAAACATCCGAACATCTTCTCAAACTTTCACATATGTTATACTAGCTTTTGCCCGCGGCTCCGCCCTTATCGCGACCAAACATAGCCTGTGTTCTCTCTCAAGGTCTAATCTACCCCTATACCAAATATTAATATTAAAATCGGACGAAAAGACGGACAAACAAACACACACACACACTTTCACATTTATAATATTAGTACTGACTAGTAAAATCACTATAGTTAGCCCACGTACGTTAGTAGTTCATCGTTTAAGGGCAGGGCCATATGGCGTCATCGCCTCGCATAATGAATGGGAAGTCAGCTGTCTGCAGCCATGGGGTTTAATGCCTTTAACGGCTTGTACTAAATAGATACGCGGCGTGGATGAGACAAGTTGATTTAACTTTTACTAACTTGTTATACGCGACTTTGTTCATGTGCAGTTATTAAATAAATATTCTAGGACATTATTACATTGCCGACAACAAGTCATAGCTTTTAACGGGTTCTAGAAATGCGGATAAAGAACTCATAAACTGTTTTATCGTAAATATAGAACGCAATCCAGCCCCTCTAGACAAGTGGCAATTCGTTGGCCGGATGTACGGGATTTGACGTAAATGACAGTCGTTTACGCATGTCAAATACGTCAAATCCTACATATTCGTCATTCTATTCCATCAAACGCCGGCCAACGAATTGCCACTTGTCTAGAGAGGCAGGTACCATCAACGAAATCAGAATTTAAAGAGTAGAAATGCCGTCGATTTAACAGAAGAAGAATCGTAAATATATTAGTACCTAGACTTCTATAATGCGCCTCCGATATAACGGTCGGATGTTATACTGCCAAGACACATAAATATAGAATAGAATTGATACTTTATCTACAGGGATTTTAGTGCTGTCAGTGGGAAAATCAAAGGCTATTCCTGCTTTGTCTTTGACAGTACAGAAACTCTCTGTGTTTACAGTGTGGGCAGTACGAGTGTGACTCCCCTGGTTTTTCACACGTCCATAGGTCACGGTAACCACTATCCATCAGGTGGGCTGTATGCTTATTTGTCTACCACCTCAAGAGTATAAAAAAATAAAAATCTGCTCGAAATTATCAAGTCTTCGTCCAAATTATGCTTAATTTCTGTTTAGAATTCAGAGACAAACGAATCCTGAGTTGAAAATGCATACCATAGGTGGAAATAGTAGCACAATTCGATTCTGTTAGTATGAAAGAGGGGAACTGAATCGCTGTAACGACACACATTATAAAAATGTGCAGTGGGTGAACTCGGAGCAAACTTTAGTAATCATCAGTAACTTTAGTAATCATCAGTAGTTACAATTCTGGAGAGCTCAAGTAGCATGTGCGGCTACTCAGCATGCGGTATTGGATTCGATTCTCGGATCGGCAAAAGTGTTGAGTAGCTCTGTTATAGGTAGCAGTACGGATTTTTGGAAATTCGGTTGACGACATGGGCTCACACCAATACTCGCACATTTCACTATCGGCGTCCCCTTAAAATGCCAGCTTAGTCATCAGAAGGTTATTCGATAACTGATCCTCATCTGATGACGCAATCGGTTGGTGTCCATTAGTTTTTTGAATAACTTTTTCAAATTGAATGCCAAACCGCACCTACACCTTTGTTAAAGTTATCTGGTGACAAATACAGAAAGGATTAACATAATTCATTGCTGTGCCATAGCGGGGCGGATTTAGTGCAGGAATAGCCTTCGTAAATTTTTGTACTTTTATTTTACTAACATAGACTAAGTAATACCTACTAGCAAATAAATATTGAGCCTTTGTTGCTTGCAAATAACGAAATACAATCATGCATTCATTCATTCATAATAATGATAGTCCAAGTCATAAAATTTATATGCCTGTAAACTTACTACATAGTGCTGATGATCACATACTAACGCCTTTTTGCCTCTGTGGTAGAGCTCGTAATCTGTTCCTGCCATACACACGAGCTTCCTATACTGCCATTTAACTTTTCATGAAAGCCGAAAAATTTCTAGTGCCTAATTAAAGTTACTGCTGATAATAGGAAGGTAGTTCTGGGTTTTTGGTGTGTGTTTAGGGTCCCACATAGATCTTCGAGGCCTAAGCCAACCTCACCTGCTACGAAGTTCATCTGCCCCTCTAGACAAATGGCAATTCGCTTGCAAGCGTTTGATGGAATAGAATGACGAATGTATTGGATTTGACGTGTGTGACAGTCGTTAACGCATGTCATAAACGTCAAATCCCATACATTCGTCATTCTATTCTATCAAACGCTTGCAACCGAATTGCCACTTGTCTAGAGGGGCTGTTCAGTAACGGACGATCCTCTGGTGCAGGCTTCGCTCGCAGAGTTAGGAGGTCAGACGTTCAATGATTCCGCAAAGCTTAGAAAGCCAAATTAAGGGAAAGTCACAGAGCAGACCTCAGTTTCCAAAGTATAAGCTTTTGATACAACCGGGACTAACGGCTAACAATCGTATGGATTATATACATATAAACGTCGGTAGTTTAGTGGTTAAGGAGTCGACCTTACTATCGAGAGGTCCCGGGTTCGAATCCTGGCAATTACAATACCGACGTGAACCCACTCCCAGCACAAGCACTTAGCTTTGTGGACGGTTTAGAGGGAATATTAGTAATTTGGATAACTTCGGTTGCTAATATTCGATTGCTTGCGAGAATCAACCTTGACCTTGACCTTGTTGCAATAATTTGTACGATAAATGGGTACTTTTGTAATTCAGGGTTTTTCATATTCTGCAGCGACAACGCTAAAGAGGTTGAGTGATTAATATTACTTACTACCTATTGTGTCGTTTTATAAGACGTTGCGATGCTACCTAGTTGCTAGGTGTACGTATTAGCGCACAGAGTAAGTTCTACTTACACAAGCATTATTAATGGGTTAGGTATTTCTCTCTTCACCACTAGGAAAATTACAGTGAAACCGCGTTATAACGATTTTCGAAGAACCGGACGAAAAAGCTGATAATGCTTGAGCATTAGTTAGTCATAACCGTACTAGACTCATCTGGCCATCAGGGGGTACCGCACGGTATCCTTCGAAGTGGCGAGTCTCCTAGCCGGATCGCCATCTTGGATCCTGGAAGCGAGAACCCTTTCGGCACAGAGGCGCGGGAGCGGGGTATCGACCCCGAGCCCCCGCTCCCGCTCGGGCTGAGAAATGTGTCCGGCCTTTGAGATGCCGATATGGGAGCTTTTTGCGACCCTGGGGGTAAGAATGCTCACGCTCTCCACCCTGCTCGCGGCGATGGTCCGCTGCGCGGGTGCGTGGGCGGCCAGCGCCTCCTTCTGCGAGCAGGTCATGCTCGTGAAGGAGACAGCAGAGCGGGCTCGCTGCCTGCGTTCGTAGGCGGCTCGGGCGTCGGAGGGCGCAGAGCGACTTCCGCCCCCCATGAGCGCCTGAGGACGACGGGTGGAGCCGCCTGTCACCCTAGCAGAAGCAGGCCACATATGTCGCCTGACAACCTCACCTTCGGCCTAGCACTAAGACCCACAGTGGGCGTGCTGTTTAGTCCGTTCGAGTCCGACATTGAAAGCATGTCATCTGGTATGTATTTCTACACCGGATTACGGTAGAATATGTGAGACTTATAATTTTAAAAACAATATTCTAAGTAATAAATGATTCTATTCTATTCTATACGGTGCCATATTGTCATCAATGGAAGAATATCCTGGAATACCTTGAAGTATGGTGCGATTTTCGTTGCGAAATGGAGTATTAAACGGAATGACGAATAGTATTAAGCGTTTAGAAATGTATGAAAACATGTCTCAAGTTGCATGCAGGGACCGGCGGAAAACGGCGCAGTGTGCGTAAAATCGTATTAAACGTGATAGAAATAACCGGGTTCTACTGTAATTCTTACTTGTAAATCTAAGGAGACAAAATATTACAATTAGTTTTCACGTTTTACTCGAATCAGTTTAGGTTATTTGTGAGATACTGGAAAATCGTCTCGAACTGACTAAAACCGTACGCGGTACCTCTGGGTGTTCAGATGGCGGGAGGAGGATTAGATAGCCTAGGTAATACAAATACTGTGATGGACTAAGGCTTTGGCCACGCTTTGGCCCCATTCTTTGCAGCGTTCTCTCAATCCTGAAAAGAAAGCTTATGCCTGAATCTCATTCGCTGCTACTGCGTCAGATTGCAGTCGACAATAACCGACATAATGATCAATAACAACAAACGAACCTCGGGCTGCAATCGAGGAATAATAAGTTGCTTGTTTCTGTACTGGGTTTTCATTTAACCTGTTCTATCTAGGGCATATTATTGTATTATATATCTATAATTTAGGGTAGGTATTAAGGATATAATTATTTATTTATCCTTGTAAACGGAAGTAATCTTATAACCTACATCTTACAAATGTACATTAAAATTGATTTTCACATCATTGATGAGTTTTCTATCAATTCATTCAACTTCCGCATAATTAAACTACTGGAACTGACTTACTCTACGTTTATAGGGAAACCACAGGGCTCCGAAAATAGGAGCGGGTGTGCGGGCGGCGGAGCGTGGCCCGGCGCATGCGCAGTGCTGACTCGCGCGCCGAACTACACTCATGCGCATGATGACGCATCACGCTACACACTGCTAGTATTCCAACTAGTTGACAAACTCGGTTTAACCTTCAATGGAATTATAGGTTTTTTGACCAAACGGATGTGTGGTTATTCTGGTGTTGACATAGATTAGTGTTTTAGTGAATTATAGTGATGTTGTGCGGAACCAGCGGTGCTGTAGCCGCTATGGATCGCGCGTACATGTCGCTGCGCGCGCGCAAGCCGGCTTCAAAGAAAACGGTTTGTTTTACTTGTATTGGATTTGTACTGATTCAGTGTGTAAATAGTACGCGGTAGTTGTAAGGAGAGAGATGACTCGTACTTTGAGATATAATTACAGTTTTCAATAAAAGAAAATGGAGAATACCAGACGCGAATTAATAGATTTCAGTTAGGGATGTATTGATAAATTAAGAAATAATGTATATTTAGTTTATTTCAATGTTATCACTAAACCATCCAACTATAAAAACGTACCCCATATACTCATATAATTAATTGTGGTTTATGAGATATATAGGTACACGTTGATTCGTTGATAGACGGGTATTGTATTAGGTTACTATTGGGACTGGCCCTTATGGGTATAGTCCCCCGCGGGTTCAAGTCCTGTCATTGGACATTCAGTTTTTATCGATCTAAACCTGAAAGGGCAACAATATCTATACCAAATCCTTCACCCTACAGAATACCTATCGGCCATAATAACCTCGTGTTGTGTCCCCGCGGTCAGCAGGATAGCCAGAGGTCACTGGAATGTTTCTATGCCGTGCTGTAAGTGGAAAGACCGAAGGCTAGTCCTGCTTACGACGGCACAGAATCGCTATGTTTACAGGGTCTGCAGTACGAGTGTGACTCTCCTAGTGTTGCACACGTACACAGGCCACGGTAACCACTTTCCATCAGGTGGACCGTGCGCTCGCCTGCCACCCCAGTAGTATAAAAACAAAGTAAGCATATTAAAGTTCGGAAATTGACCGGAGATAGAACTAACTCCAGAGTCAATAAAAAACAGGTGTTTTTGCAGCTGTCAAACTTTTATCTATAGGCATTAATTAACGAACCGTTGAGGTGTATAAGAATAGTTCCAAATATACCAAAACACCTGTGTGTATGTAATCTTTGCACCTTTACTGTCAGTTTAAAAATAACCATTAACGTCGATAGTAACTGTCTAGTATTTTAAGTAGGTAGGTACTCAAATTTAAATATTGGCGGTTACCCCCCACCCCGCGCTGGCCCGAGCTTATGGGGGGGGGGGGGGGGGTTGTTCTGCTACCTCTGACGCTCGAGTCGTCTCTGCTAGTCGCAGAGGGCCATGGGTGCCGCGAATCTTCACTGGGCCCGCCCCGCCGCCCGCCGAGATGGTGGCAACCCACACCACGCACTCGGCCATCGTATTTTTCATTTCCAGGACGCGCCTTCAAGCCCGTGACCAATTCCTTACTCGGGGGAATACGAACAGCCTTCAAAGAAGATACGTTCGCAGCTTTACATACAACTTCTAATGTATTTTTTTACGTGCGGGAAATCCCCACGTGTGGGGAGGGGGAGGTTATGTCGGACTCGAACCGACTAAACCGCACGCCGTCTGTGGGTCGTTGTGCTACGCCGAAGGTGAGGTTGTCTCGCGACATATCCCTTGTACCTCGGCTGACCCAGGGTCATTCCTCTCGGTCTGGCCCTCCTCGGGAGGGGGGACCATGCGGTCCTCGAAAGGAAGGTGTAACCGTATCTCCTTTGTCGACTGTAGCTGTCCTAGAAAACCGGAACTTTCGTGTACAAACGTTAATATATTTAAATTGATTTGAAAGTCTACGACTTAGTCATGCTTAGTGGCCTGTTATTCAATTCAAAGGTTTATCTTCGAGGCCTGTTGATTAGCGGGACCAGTGTGTAGTGCTGCATGCTTTATTCTCGGGGTCAGCAGGTCAGATAATAGTCGCTGCCCATAAAAGCCAGATAAGGCAAAGCTAAAAGATAGTAATTTCAAGTCGGTCGTTGTTAAAAACCTCGTATGTAATCGGAAACCATGGTAAGATGAGACGTCATCATATTCTGGGTTCTGTTGCTATAACACAGTACAATTTATTTCCGCTAGAGGGCGCTAGTAATACATTTGTCATAAGTTATACCGATACTAAAATTACAATAACCAAGCCAAAATTCTCGCTAGACCTCAAAAGCCTCGCCCTCTATTACGTGAGGTCGAAAATCATAGTTGGCGAATCGTGGGTGTTAATACACATCTGCCCACCCCTTCGAGGAATTACATTACAGGCGGCTTTAAATATATGTATGTAGAACAAACGAACGCTTTTCTTTTATTATCATTAGTATTACTTACAACACAGCCTTAACATTCCACCAGAACCAATCGACTCCTATTTGACTCAGCAGTTATATATTACAAAACACGTATTATTTCGGTCAGGCTAAGCGAAACTGATGGCAACAATACCAGTAGGAAATTTTAAACATTAAATATTATGCTAATTTTGCAGACCGTACAATCTGCTTACAAAAGAAAAACTTTGTCTATGAATGGATGGACACCTTGTATTTGTTTGGTGACAGTACAAGTGTACACGCAGACACGGTAGCCCTTTTTGGTATTGTAAAGACGCGTATTCACTAGACGATTACTAACAGGGTTTAGTTGCGATGGTCCCGGCACCCGCACGGAGAATCCATGGATTGCTAAGAATATCGGTCTCTATGTAGAATCGAGAAAGTGTCCTGCAGCTATCACTATGCGGTACGCAATTGGCCATTAACTAACATTTAGTTTTATGTTTGTTCTTTTGTGAAGTTTATAAGCCATTTCACTACGAGCCATTTCCACGATGCCGGTTTCGTTTCCATGACCTTTAGCCTGACATTTAGCCGTAACCGAGGGGTCTATCCCGATTAATCGGTTTTAGTCAGTTTGAGCCAACATAACCTCCCTGCTGACATCAGCTTGACGAGGATTACCTGTGAAGGCTTACGCAATTTAAAGTAATAATACACCACGATATCTAAACTAATTTATAAAATCTGACAAGCTCCCCGTCTTCAAATAGCTGTATACTGCATGTTGTAAGGTTGGTTAGAGGCTTTACCTTCACTTTCGTTTTTCCATGCTTCGCTTCCCAACCCTTTCTCCTATTAAGGTGGTAACGCACGAGTGAGGTCTACATTACATGCGTCCATAATATCTATATGCCACGGTAATTGCTAACTGGTTTTTTTATGACTTACTAGTAGAAATAAATAAAATGTCACCGTTATTGTTCGTTCGGGACTTATCGCAATGAGATTTGGCAAATTTACCTTTGCCGACGACGTTCCGGGTGTGTTGCAGCACTCGTGGTCACGTCTTGACTGGTCTGCGAACATCGAGAGGTATACGAAGAATAGTTTTTGTGCGCCTACCCTCCATCACTTTCACAATGAATATAAGGCCGGCGACACACCACACTCACTATGTCAGCGTTAGATAGACGGCACTTAGTGCGTGTGGTAAGGGTCGGGGTTAGGCACGAAAAACATTTGAATTCGTAACGTCAACGTATCGTGAGAACGTAACATTGTGATTGGTCTTTATATATTTTTCTAAAGCATATTATCAAATCTTTTAAATGAAATTAATAAATAGTGAATCATATTATCATATAAGTGGTCAACGTAACTATACTATTAGTAGATAGTGAATGGAAAAGGACTTGTACATACTCGTACTTACTACAAAACAAAGTGAACCAACCCCTGCGGCATGCATGACGCAGTCCAAACAATGGTTAGATACTACTTACTCAAAGGTACGCAGGAGTCGAATGACTCACAGACTCAACCGTTCCAGTCAGACGGTACTTTGTTTGTATTGCCATCTTTGTACCACCGCGTTGTTATTTGCACTTATTTGTAGCTATTTTGAAATGGCAATCATGGCCATAAATAACGTAGCTTCCAAATCTATATATAGCTTAAACATAGGTTAATAGTTTAAACAAAAACAAAATGTCTACATAGCGTTTAGTCGCTACACCAGGCCATATAGGTTGTTTTTTTGGAGGATTATAATCCGCGTACTCGACCTTCATTTTTCGGCCTTTACTAACGGCCAGTTCTGATATGCGATCTCAATCCAAATATGCCAATCCGAAACCAGAATTTCGATCGATTCGTTGCTCAAAACGTCCATATGTGAGATCGATAGTGAAAAAGGATGGTCGAAGCGATCCATCGATTGAATATATGGACGTTTTGAGCAACGAATCGATCGAAATTCTGGTTTCGGATTGGCGTCGATAAAATCGAGAGGTTAGTTAATATACACTACAGATGTCCTAGACATAATATAAATATAAAATAGTACCACTAAATAATATTTCAAATGTACTACAAATTCTAGGAAACATATATGTAATTTGATAAGATATCCTAAATAATGTTATTGAGGTTGAGATGAGATGCTATCAATGCGTTCAGAAAAGGACGAAAAACAAGATTGGCTATATAAACAACATCCTTCAAATATGACCGCTAACTGATATTACTGTATATGATTCATTATTGACTCGTAATTGTAGTCGTAGCAAGATGTAATTGCAAGATGTAATTGGATGAAAAGATCGCGGGTTCGAGTTCCGCCTGAGCGATTCACTTATTCCTATCTTAATCGATTTGAAAAGTTAGCATACTAATTGCCACATAATTTCATTCAGTATGAAAAATGTCTAACATTGGCACATGAACACATCTGACTGTACATTCATTATTCACTAACATCGGTAATTCAATTTCAACGTGAACCAGAAAACATCCTGCAACGGATATGCGTGAACGAGGTAATGACCCCAGGCCTTGTTTAGGTCCGTTGAACGAGGTACGTGGCAAATATTAAATTAAACGTAATATTTATGTCGAGGTCACGACCCGTCGCATCATCGTCACGTTCACGATTCACCTTTCGTTTATTAGATGTAGGGTTGGCAGTTATTTCTTTTTCAATCGAAGAAAAAACAAAACACGGAGGAGCTTCTCAAGTCGACGCGTATATTTTTTTTATGTATATGCACGCATAACTTTTTACAAAGTGGTCCGATTTGGTAAATTTTGTTTTTATTGGAAAGAGTCCCATATAAATTTAAAAATAATAATCCAACCCTAAGGGTAGGAAAACAGGCGAAGATTGATTATTCACTCAGATTGCAAGATATTACCACGCATAACTTTTTACAGAGTACCTAGTCCGATTTTCATAATTCCTTTTTTATTGGAAAGACTATACCCTAATGTTGGTCAGATTTTTCGCCGTGCAATTTTTTTGTTAAAATGTTTTATTATTATCATAATAGGTCAATCATTGATGTCCATGTCTACGTCTCGTTCGGCAAAGGTCCAAGCAATCGATCCAAGCTATTTACTTAGCCTTTTAATCAATTGGCTGAACTTTTTCAGGCCGCTAATTGAACAGTACTGTTTAGTAAAGAGCCTAGGCGGTTAATTTAACGGCTGGTTAAGCTAGTTGGCTGCGAAATATATATAGGTATCCCCGGACATATTTCGTCCGCACCGCAAGTATCGCTAATAATAGGGGTTAAAGTATGAAATTGCCGTTTCATTGTAATAGGTACTTCGAATTGACATAGAACCTTCATGGTTTGAGATTTTTGAGTGAAACTTTTTCCACATGGTACCTATGTAGTTCTTCATTTAAAAATGTGCAACATTCGATTATCGACTTTCAGTTGTTTTTTTTATTCAGCTTAGACAAGAAAGATGGATACTTCGAAAATTCGAGTGATTTTTGAATACGAGTTCCGACGCGGAACTAACGCGGCAGAAACAGCTCGCAATATCAATGTTGCGTTTGGAGAGGGGACTGCTAATGAACGCACCGTGCGATTTTGGTTTAAACGTTTTCGTGATGGAAACTTTGATTTGAAGAACGAACCACGAGGAAGGCCTTCCACACAGGTGAATAACAATGAATTGAAAGACATGGTGGAAGCCGATCCGAACCAAACTACCCAGGAATTAGCTGCATAGTTTAACGTTACCTTACCAACAATATTGACTCATTTGCGTCAAATCAATAAAATAAAAAAATGTGAAAAATGGGTACCTCATGATTTGACTGATCTGCAGAAAGAAATGCGTGTTGAAACTTTTGTTGCCTTGTTGAATCGATACAGAAATGAAGGAATATTGGATCGAATTGTGACATGTGATGAAAAGTGGATTCTTTACGATAATCGTAAGCGAAAAATGCAATGGCTGACCCCAGGTGAAACGCCACAACAGTGTCCTAAAGCAAAGCTTACCAATAAAAAGGTAATGGTAACTGTTTGGTGGTCTCAGCATGGTGTTATTCACTATAGCTTTCTACGATCTGGTCAAGCAATAACGGCAGATGTCTACTGTGCCGAACTCCGAACAATGATAGCAAAACTAGCAGTGAAACAGCCCCGACTCATGAATCGATCTTCACCATTATTGCTCCATGATAACGCGAGACCTCATACAGCACAAGAAACCGTTTTAACTGTACAGGAACTGCAATTAGAAACTATCCGTCACCCTCCGTATTCGCCAGACCTTGCTCCAACAGACTACCATTTTTTTCGTGATTTGGACAATTTTCTATGTGATAAAAAGTTTTCTTCTCAGGAGGCAATACAAAATGCTTTCACACAGTTTGTCGAATCTAGATCACCAGAGTTCTATCGCAAAGGCATAAATGACCTTCCTACTAGATGGCAGCAATGTATAGATAATAATGGTAATTATTTTGATTAAATAAATACGTTAAATTAAAAAAAAAAACGAATTTCAATTTGTCAGTACAAATCGGCAATTTCATACTTTAACCCCAATATAACTTACCTCTTAGCTCGCTCGCTCGATCGAAAACTAATAAGCTCCTAGCTAAGTGGCAATTCGTTTACCGGCATTTGATGGAATAGAATGACGAATGTATGGGATTTGACACATTTGACATGCGTTAACGACTGTCAGAAAGGTCAAATCACATAAATATTCGTCATTCTATTCCATATAACGCCGGCCAACGAATTGCCACTTGTCTAAAGGGGCTGGTAATTTTATACCTAAATAAAATATACTTATTCACTCTTTCGAAGCTGAGTGTACACAACTTTATTAAAAGCTATATAATAAGGGTTACGAACGCGACCTTTGCCAAACGAGACGTAGCAATGTCCAATATGTGCCATTTTCGATGTAAATTACATAACACGAGCTGAAGGTTACATAGTTTAGGAATTTAATATTAGCGTATTTTTTTTAATGTATTTTATTTAATAGTTTACAATTATATTACAGAATAATACTAAATAATAAAAATATAAGAATTGTGTATGAAATTCGTCCGATGCGAAAGATCCTCTAACCAGGTTTGAGCCTAGCAGGTAAATTTGTTGGGACATACTACATAACTTTCTACACAATACAGCGTGCGAACTTTAATAGCGCGATGCAGGATCAACAGTAGTTCCGTATTAGTATAAATTATTTTTACAAGGCGGCGCTCATATTAAGTTAGCCCTTGCTTTTTATAAGTATACCTAAAATGCTTACATATTTGGTTTTAATTTTTTTTTTTCTTTTCAGGTAATTAGTTCCTTGCTTTTGACACATATGAAGAAATCCTTTGAGATACATCAAGGCGAGAAAACGTATCTAAATGTATGTAAATGCCTATAACATTTTATGGTCTAGGTACTGTCAAAATAATATAATCATTCATTCGTGTATGCTATTCCGTCTTAAAAGTATAAATAGCAGTGTGAGTTTGTTCAGCAAAAGTAATATATAGCAATAACCCCACTAATATTATAAATGTGAATATGGATGGATGAATGGATGGAAGTTTGTTACTCTTTTTGGATGTTCGTAAAAACTACTGAATGAATTTAAATAAAACTTTACAATAATATAACTTATAAATCCGTCCGTCCGTGTGCCAGCGGGTGCCAGCAGAATACCAGCGCTGTGGTATTTACATACCCAGCACATGCTGAGCTGGTGACCCTTTCGGTATATCCGTCTGCACATATTTATGATACTTATTTAAGTTTTGTTTGCTAAATGCTTGTTGTTACAGTGTATGATGATGTACTGAATAAACTCATTTCTATTCTATTCTATATCAGAATAACACATAGGCTATAATTTATAACAACAACCAATATTATAGCGATATTCGACATCCACGCGGGCGGAGCCGTAGACAAAAGCTAATCTCAAGTATTTGGCTAAGGGACTAGTACAAAAACGCAAAGTTCTAGCTTTATACCTGAATCTAGTTGTTTTTTATTCTGTACCTAAAAATTATCATCTCCGCCTGAAATCCATGCAAGTAACAAAAACATCATAATTTTGTTTTACCCACCGTCCACGGCAAGTTTCATATACAACACATCTTGTTTACTAAATATCATGGAAACTTACATGCTAAAACATATAACAATAACATAACTCCACACAATGACCTCTCAAAACATACATTACGGGCAATAAACAGTCTCAAAAGATGTGAAAATGAAACAGAATTCTAAGGAACAATAAAACGATGGAGCGGCCTCTTGAAGCGTTCTCAAGAAATTTTATGATTAATGTTTAATGTGTTCGTATTGCCAAAAGATCTAACATAACATGACTCATTTATATCTCGTACAAGGCTACCAATTTTATTGTCGGTGAATGTAATGTTTATACAATGTGTTTAATTAGGGCTGTCATAAAGTTAAAAACAAATACAGGAGATAATCTTAAGCAATAAGGATTAAAATCTAAAATAGGGTGAATGGGGCCCCAACTAAGATCTGGGCCGAAGCCAAACTCTACGGCTGGCACCTGCTGATCGACAAACAAGGCTTTAGCGCATATTTTACTATCGGTATTGATAGTTAAATGACAGTCGCCAAATCAAACCCAATGCAAGATTGGCATGTAACCGAGATTGGACTCGGACGCAGAAGAGTAGATTTAAAAAAGGCAATATCCTACAAAATATATCAAACGTTAAACTTGTGCATTAAATTGAAAAAAAAAATGTGTATTAAATTAAAATCATTATGAATTGTAACATCGTTAATTAACGATCATTGATTATGAATCTGTCTAAATTAAAATATTTAAATTACATCGCCTTTATCCCCGGAGGGTTAACCAGAGGTGAATTGACGCACCCATATTTCACCAAACATTGTGTTCGGTCCGATATAATAAGGGATTAGCCTATTGGCGTATTCCGGGCACTTTTGCTGACTCGAACCATGCCTCTGAGGTTGATCTTGGGCTGTATTTATCTGTTTGATGTTAAACAGTCCTATCCCTTACAGGTGCGAAGGGTGAAAAAGCAAGCCGGTGGAAATTTTGGAGTATGAATGTAAAAATTTCTACCTCAGATTCCGGCAGGAATCGTGTTGTGGGGACCCCTCGCCACTGATCCCTTAGTCGCTTTGTACGACACCGCATGCTAAGATGGGATGGTCGAACTCCACTCTACCGGTAACAATGCGTCTATTCGAATTACTTACTTGAATAATAATATCTTTAGGCAGCCCTATTAATTTGGTCGGATATTACGTGACATTGAGTGTTATCGAGAAATGAATGCCGCTCAGTTTTCCTATTTATTTTGATTCCATGATTTTATTGCGAACGATAACAGGCGGTCGAGTTGCCAGTAGCTGCGAATTTCCAGGAAAAGTGTGTTTATTATGAATTCGATGAGTGGCAGGAAATATTGATAGTAGATTATACGTTTATTTTATTAAGAACTAGCTGTTGCCCGCGGCTCCGCCCGCGTGGATGTCGGTTATCGCTTAGTGTTGATCCGACGCTATTGAGCATTAAATTCGCCTCTCTACTCAACTTTGTCCTGGACTATGTACTCACCTCTGTTCTCGACGTTCTACTCGCCTCTATATTCGACTCTCTACTCGCCTCTATACTTGAATTTATACTCGACTCTCTACTGACTTCTCTGTTCCCCTCTCTACTCGACTTTGTACTCTTCTCTATACTTGCCTTTCCATTGGCCTCTCTACTTGCCCATCCATTCGATTCTCTTTTCGCCTCTCTTCTTGACTCTCCCCACTCGCCTATCTACTCGCACCTCTACTCAACTCTGTATTCGATCTCTACTCACCACTACATTCATCTTTCCACTCGACTCCCTATTCGCCTCTCTACACAACCCTTTACTGCCTTTACCGCCCCTGTAGTCGACTCTACTCGACTTTCGATCTTTACACGCCTATCGATCCACTCGTCCCTATAACAATCTCTACTCGCCTCTCCACTCGTTTCTATATTTGGTTCGCTACTCGATTATGTCCGTTCCGAAGCTCTAATTCACCTTTGTACCAAATTTCATGAGGACATCTTAAAAGAAAATTCTTACTATTTATGCCATATTCACCCCTTTTTTGTGTCAATGAAAACTTAGAAACTTTAATCCCATAGCCCTATTTCCCTTCCCCCCTCCCCCTTCTATCCCTTTTTTCGCGATAAGGGGTAGCCTATGTCCATTTCCAACCTCTAATCCATCACTATACCAATTTCATCAAGATATCTTCAAAATTGTCAAACTTACATACCCTTGCCCTATTCCACCCCTTCAACTCCTTTTTTCGCAATAAAAGGTAGCCTATGTCCATTTTCAAGCTCTAATCCATCTCTGTACCAAATTTCACCAGGATATCATCAAAAATGACAAACTTTCATACTAACTATCCAGTCCTTATTCCTCCCCCACCCTTTTACCACATTATTCGCGATAAAAGGTAGCATATTTTATGTCCGTTACCAAGCTCTAATTAATCCCTGTACCAAATTTCATCAGGATATCTTCAAAACAAATCAAACTTTCATACCTTATGACCCCTCCCCCCCTATGCCTCCATTTTCGCGTCAATAGATAGCCTATGTTCGGCCCCAAGCTTCAATCCATCTCTGTACCAAATTTATCATCAGGATGTCTTCAAAACTGGCAAACTTTTATCCCCTATAACCCTACCCCCCCCCCTTTATCCTCGTTTTTCGCGATAAAAGGTAGCCTACGTCCGTTTTCAAGCTCTAAACTATCTCTGTACCAAATTTCATCAGGAAATCTTCAAAAATGACAAACTTTTATCCCAAGGCCCTAGTCCCCCCCTTCTACCCCCCTTTTCGCGATAAAAGGTAGCCTATGTCCGTTCCCAAGCTCTGAACTATCTCTGTACCAAATTTCATCAGGAAATCTTCAAAAATGACAAACTTTTATCCCAAGGCCCTAGTCCCCCCCTGCTACCCCCCTTTTTGCGATAAAAGGTAGTCTATGTCCGTTCCCAAGCTTTAAACTATCTCTGTACCACATTTCATCAGGAAATCTTCTAAAACGATAAGTTTTATCCCAAGGCCCTGGTACCCTCCCCCCCCCCCCCTTATTCCCCCCTTTTCGCGATAAAAGGTAGCTTATGTCCGTTCCCAAGCTCTAAACTATCTCTGTACCAAATTTCATCAAGAAATCTTCAAAAATGACAAACTTTCATACCAAGGCCCTAGTCCGCCCCCCTTCTACCCCCCTTTTCGCGATAAAAGGTAGCCTATATCCGTTTCCAAGCTCTAAACTATCTCTGTACCAAATTTCATCAAGAAATCTTCAAAAACGACAAACTTTCATCCCAAAGCCCTAGTACCCCCCTTCTACCCCCCTTTTCACGATAAAAGGTAGCCTATGTCCGTTCCCAAGCTCTAATCTACCTCTGCACCAAATTTCATTAAAATATCTTCAGAAATGACAAACTTTCATAAAACTTTCATCCCCTATTTCCCCCCTTAAACCCCCTTTCTCGTGATAAAAGGTAGCCTATGTCCGTTCTCAAGCTCTAATACACCTCTGTACCAAATTTCATCAAGATCGGTTCAGTGGTTTAGGCGTGAAAGCGTAACATACAGACAGACAGACAGAGTTACTTTCGCATTTATAATATTAGCATGGATTTAAGCAGCATCACGGAATCGATAATACTATTTTTATTCATTCGTATTGTCCAAATTTCTCTCCTTCGTATTTCAACAGTAGGTATTCACCGCGATTCTACAATCCCGACACGGTTAAACAGATCCATCTCGCAACATAGGGTGAATCCAACTTAATAAGATAATGAAATAACTAACCTCAGCTAACCCTTGCTTCGACAAAACATAAGCCGAAAACAGCAATCTCTCCCAAAGAAATAAAACTATGAAAGTCACACTTAAAAGTTTTTGTTCCATTATTTTACATTCTAAGTATTAATAACCAAATTCTTCTGAGCTCTGAGTCAGAGCAAGAGCAGTCACAGATTCGGAGTGTATTTTTTTTCTTAAATAAAATAAGAAATAGCGACCGAAATTACTAATATTCCCTCTAATCGCTCCAACAGAGCTAAATTGCTTGTGCTAGGAGTGGGATCACGTGGGTAGTGTTATGGCCAGGATTCGAACACGGGACCTCTCGACCGTAAGGCTGACACATTAACTGCTAAGCTACAGACGCTTTAAACGCTGTTTTGGTTAAGCGCAGCGTCTCCATAAACTGACTCTTGTACAAGTATGTCTTTCACATGTTGAAAACGTGCCGTCAATGGGTACATAAATGGTGCCTATCCGTCTTTGTCATGGGCCCCTTGCCATCAATCAACACATGCTATCATCATGACTATTCATATACCTAATGCTATGTCCTCAGCGGTAGAGGTTATCGCGCAAGAATGTTTTATTTTTAACAGAATCTTAAACATGGAGATTCTTGTCCGATATCAATGTTTTTTCTTTTGCAATGGTAGTGAAATTTATGTAAATGTAGGTACATAAGTGTGGAAAAAAATGTAAGTCATCTTGCATAGCCAATCTGTATGGCGAAGTTGTACCTACAGCAAAGGTCAAATGGCAGTCGCTTCATGGAAGATAAAGATAAGATAAAGAAAGTTCAGACGTTTCGTAGTTAGACTTAAAGTGTTTTTTTATATATATAGAACTTTTATATATAATATGACTTCACCTTGCCTCATGGTAAGCTTAAGGCAAAGTCTTAGGACACTTACAATGTTAGAATGGTGGTCCTCAGCTTGACGGCCTCATCAGATGCCTCTTTACGCCCCGCTTAAGGGAGCTGGAAAAACCTGATGATATATGTATACTGTCCTATGAAGCAGAGATATGGAGAGTTTTTGTGCTGTCAATGGGAAGACTAAAGGCTATTCCCGCTTTGTCTTCTATACAGACGGCACAGAAACTCTCTGTGTTTAAAGGGTCGGCAGCATGACTCCCCTGATGTTGCGCACACGTCCATAGGCCACGGTAACCACTTTCCATCAGGTGGGCCGTGTGTTTGCCTGCCACCTCAGTGGTATTAAAAAAACCCTACCCTGGAGTCGTCTACTACCGACATCCATAGGAAGAACTAGGGTAACCTTCCTATTTTACACCACGTGATAATTCTAGAAACAATTTAAATATATTCAATATTCGAACAGCTATCGGTAAAAGTTCCGTTGCGACGTCGGTGTTGTTCACAGGTGGGTCCACACCTGTCGGTCACGGCAGGTGGCCACCCCTCACTATCACGGCCTGCACTATTCTTATTATACAGGTCAATAAGAGGGTGTGTTTTGTCCCTTTCTTAAGCACTAAAATGAAGGAATATAGACGAGTTGATAATAAGTTAACGTAATGAGGAACTTATAACTTGTTGTAAATTGTCGCGTTCCGTAAGTTAGGTATGTTTACGAGCAGGTACGTGTACGTTTCTATAATAGTGACCCACTTTCCTGAGACTTTGCCTTCAGCTTACCTTGCCATGTTCTGTATTAAAAAAAATCTTGAAGACCTTGACTTTACTACCAGGTTGCGCAGGCTGTGATCGCTTTGAATAGCTGTGTAGTGTTGTCCTATGTTCTTACCAGAGATCTTAAAATGTTTGTGTTGTGAGTGCATCCCATACTTGTTAGGTTGTATGTGTAGGTCCATCCATTAACCAAGTTTGTTTTGTTATTTTATATCGAATTTAATTGTATTAGGACACAAAAGTATATTTCCTGAAAAACTATAATTATTTTGTTTTCAACGAATGATGGAAAAAATATTAATTTTCTCGGAATGGAGATAACTTAAATGTGTTTTTTTTCATCGACCTACAGTAATACTACCTACCACTATAGTTTGCTTTTTTTGATTGACATAATATATGACCACTAATCCAGAGGAGTCAAATGTCCATCATGCGTTGTAATTCTCAGAAAGAAAGGGAAGAAAAAGGTGACGAAAGTATGGCCTCTCCCACAGGCACAACTGTGAAAGTAAAGATGACATTAAGGTCAGAACATTATTGTACTGACTTTAAATTGTACACCAGTCGAGACTTCAATACCACTGTCGTATACAAACGATCACCTTCGCGCAAAAAAAAGACGGGTTGCACTCTGGGAGTGCCGGCAGAAGTGAAAACATCTTCTTTTTTTCTTTCTTCGTTATATACATAGAAAAAGATAAAGAGGAACATACCATACCATACCTATAATATAGCGCTAATCATAGAACCTATCACTTATTTTCTGCTAATTTTCTGTCAGAGGAAATTAATAAATTATGAAAAGGAAACATAAACACAAAAAGTAATAAATTACAGAAAGAAAAAATAATCATAAAAGTAATAAATTACAAAAAGAAAAAATAATCACAAAAAGTTTCAGAAGGCCAGGTGGTTTGAACCCGATACTATCTGAAACTATAAGGACTTACAGTCGAAGTGCTTACCGTTTAAGCTACGACGCTATCTATAGTAAATTGCAAAATAGATAGTATTTACCTAATCTTGTATGACGTCAGTCGTCGGTTACGGTTCAAAGGTCAACTAATCCTGACTTTTCCTTAACATTTTACACCCATCCAACGCCGCTAAAGAAGTTTTCACTTCAAAAACGTATAAATGACAGTGAAAACCGCATCAAAATCCGTCGCGTAATTTAGAAGAAATAAGCGAAAGATCAGATTGATACATTGTGTGTTATTACTTATTACTACATATATGTATCTTAACTCTAAGCCTCGATAGAAATGAGGCCACGGCATGCGCTCATTGGTTTGATATATAATCTGTGATTGGCGGATTTGAACTCCTCCGCCACAAAAATATATGAGGATAGAACGGCCATACGCAGTGTTCACTTGCACGTCGCGCGTGATGACTTTTTTACTGTAAAATACTCACGAGATATAAGAAATGCCTTTATTTTGCAAATATACTTCTAAATTTTTATTCTAAAGTTGGCAATAGCACAATATGGGTATATTTATTATACTTATAACGATTTTATTACAAGCTAGTCTTAACAGTACCGAGCAACCGTTCGAAAGTTCCTGTCTCATAGGACAGGAATTGACCAAAAAGTTGCCACGCTTTTCCCGCTCACATGGCCGTGCTATCCTTATATATATATATATATATATATATATATATATATATATATCTGTGGCCTTAGTACATTTTGTGACGTGGCTGGGGTCTAGATATATGCCAGTTACTGTACTATCTACTGATGTTCTGGCAGGTTGTATTAACGACCCCAACCTGCTATAAGTAAAGTGTATGTAAATGTAATTATGAATTAATTACCCCCTACATCGTTACGCTGGGTACACCCAGTGTGGGAAAAATGCGACGCACCGGGTGTGAAGTGTAGTGTTGAATATTTATTAGATTAGAGTAATAAACGAGCTAACATGTATTTATGTTGGTTTATGATTTATGAAGAGAGCACTTTCCCACTGTCGGCTGTCTGGGTGCTCTAAGTGGACTACACCGTAAATTGAAAATGTCCAAAATTGTATATAATCATGCCTACGTCAAAGTTTTCTAGATTTCAAGATATTGAATTACATAAACATGGATTACATAGATGTTGTTACAATATGTTTGTTATACATTAGTGGCGAATGGTGAAAATTTTCAAAAGCACGCTGATGGAAATGTTGTAGAATAAATATAAACATCTCTACCATGGCTTTCGTTTGCATTGCAAGCCGGCAGGAATCGTGGTTTAGGGGTCCCTTGCCACTGACACACATACATAGTCACGCCTCTTTACCGATAGGGTAAGCAGAGACCACCTATTTCCACTCGCTGCACCTTTTCAGATTTCGGGTACGAAAGGCCTTGAAATGAGTCGATCTAATTGACATACAGTCGACAAAATCGATAGTATCCCACCTTTACATTTATAAAGTTGTATGTTGTGGAGTGGTAGAAGATGTAGTGACAAAGATAGAGAAAGGGATGCTTAGATGGTCCGGACACGTAGAAAGGATGAGTGAAAGTAGATTGACGAAACAGATTTATAAGACGAAAGTGAATGGGCGAGTCGGTAGGGGGCGACCTAGGCGAACGCTCTTCGATTAAATCGAAGACGTCTTAAGTAAAGGTCAGGTCAAAAGTACCCAGAACCGACGCGCTTGTATGAAAACGCTTATGAAAGTAGGAGAAGCGAAAAAGGTGTGCCAGGATCGTAGCAAGTGGAAAGAAGTGGTCTCTGCCTACCCCGATGGGAAAAAGGCGTGACCTTATGTATGTATGTATGTATGTAAAGGTGGCATACCTACTATCGATTTTGTCGAGTGTACGTATGTCTAGGTCGATCCCTACCGGGTTGCCCTTTTACACTCGCTTCACAAGTATATAGATTTTACGCCAATAGATCTACAGTAGGGCCAAGTAGGTAGCATATATGTATGTCGCCGCCAATCAGCTTAATCAGCAGTTCAATGAACTGCCTAGGCTCTTTACTAAACGGCGCCGTTCAATTACGGCCTGAATGGTGTTCCAGGCCTTTAATTGAATGGTACAATGGACTGCATTATCGCTGGAATTATGAATCGTATTAGGATAAAGTCTGATTTGGTCAATCTCTTTTCGTCTAGTCTTTGCGATCTTGATTGTGTAAACGATGCAACATCTTTTAAGATATTGTGGCCAATGATATATCTTCTTCTTCATTTCATGTGGTTAGTGGCCAACTTGGGATAGAGTTGTTCAGGTCGCCCATATATGCCTAACTCGACCTAACAGCATGTTCACAGCCGGGACCGACATTTAACGTGCCCTCTGAAGCACGAAAGCGCTCAGATGAAGCACCACTAAACGGTCACCCATCCCAATAGTAACCTTCGCCTAGGTAACTTTCCCTGATCATTTACCGAAACGTGAGCGCACCTGGCCATGATATCATACTATACTATAATTAAAACATGGCCCAGCGCAGTCTTAAATTGCGGCTCAGCAATACATCCTTAACATTGATAAAAGAATAAAATACACAGTATAAAGTGTTATCTCGACGTGCAAATAATTGCCTCTGAAGTATTTGCTGAATGTTTAGCGACAGGCGCTACGCGTACAAGCTATTGTAAGGGGAATTTATTTGTATTGTGTAAATGCGTTTTGTATTTGATTTTAACTGTGCATGGTAGATGCGATTTTAATTTAGAACTGTATTTCTTTATCAACTTCTGTATTGTGGGATTAGCCTTACGTTTGGTTATGTTTGGTTTTATGTATGTAAATAGAGTGTAGGTGCTATTTACCTTGGTAATAGTTATTTTGTATCAACGAACATTCATATAATCACACCGTTCGTTGACTATATTCCCCACATATGAGTGTATAATGTATAGTGTTCCCATAAGGGTTTTTTTTTTACGTGCGGGAAATCCCCACGGATACCCCCCCTTCGGAGCCGAAGGGGGAGGTTATGTCGGACTCGAACCGACTAAACCGCACGCCGTCTGTGGGTCGATGTGCTAGGAGGTGAGGTTGTCTTTTGACATATCCTTCGCACCCCGGCTGACCCAGGGCCATTCCTCTCGGTCTGGCCCTCCTCGGGAGGGGGGACCACGCGGTCTCCGACTCGCCCCCGGTATGGGGGGGGGGGGGGGCATCGTCCTACGATGCGCGCCGCCGCCGTGGCCTGCTTCTGCTAGGGTAACGAGCGGCTCCACCCGTCACTCTCAGGCCCGCGTTCATGGGGGGCGGAGGTCGGTTTGCGCCCTCCGACGCCCGAGCCGCCTTCGAACGCGGCCAGCGATGTCCGCGAATCTTTCTTGCTCGCTGCGCCGCGCCCGCTCTGCTGTCTCCTTCACGAGCATGACCTGCTTGCAGAAGGAGGCGCTGGCCGCCCACGCATCCGCGCAGCGGACCATCGCCGCGAGCAGGGTGGAGAGCGTAAGCACTCTCACCCCCAGGGCTGTCACAAGCTCCCGCCTCGGCGTTTCAAACGCTGGACACTCGGTGGGCGTGTGCAGCCCCGAGTCCACGCTCGCGTCGCAGTGATGGCACTCCACCCATAAGGGGTCAATATCCATAGGGCCTAGTTTAGTAGTTATGTTATAGTCAATCCTCGAAGCTCTGCCGCTCCTAGGTTTGACTAGTCAATCCTTAGGTCTGACTTCTAACCTTACCTATACAATCGGATTCAAACCGGCTACTCGTTGGTTTTCAAAACGGCCCTGGATTCCGATTTTGGGGTTAGACCAGGTTAGACCGAACGTTTTGGTCAAACTTAGGATAAACCAGGCATTCCGCGAAGAGACTGCATATCGGCCTTTGACTATGACAGTTATACTTAATAGAACCCCAAGTAGCACACAAGTGCTGTACAGTTACAGATTTACGGTTCACCTAGGTAACGATAGCAGTTGTAGTTAGCTGCATAATAGCTGAGGATGCGTATCCTACGGTGCTATAACTCAGATTTGGGCACAAATTTGACTGCAATTAGTTCTTATCTGCCTGTTTGATTGCATCTTAACGACGTTATATAAGCATTAATTGGGGCACAATTACCCCAAGAGCTGAACATCTGCTGAAATCGAGGGCGTGTGTTACCTCTTAGGCAGTTAATGCAATTAATTGGAACAATTTTTACGCTTCTATACTGTTGAGAGCACAATTTTGGATAAAATTGTGTCTTTAATTAATTCATTCGTCTCCAATATTACATACGTAAATTTAAATGGTGCCAAACAAAGTATTGCGGCGAGAATGGTGGAGGGTTACTATATAACTTAAACTCTCATTTTTCATAATTCTTACATGAGATCTTATTGGGAATGCAAGTGTATGGTGAAATACTATCAATATTAGTGGAAAATTTTCACGCGCCCCGAAAATATGAATGTTTTAACAGAAAAACTAAAACCAGATATGGGTCTACTGGTACACAAATTAATTTAAATTTGTTTATCTGGAAATAGAGTTAGAACTGAATTCTTTGTGCGTAAAGAACTTAAAATTAAAGCTTAATTATTCAGCTGTACAGTTTCTAAAATCTAAAATAAGTTAACAATTAAAGTATATTTTTATAGGTTATAAAAATGAAAAATGGTGGAAAATCAATGTGAAACGTATATACTACAATAAAATGCAATATGCTGTATGTACGTTCACTTGTCCATAATAATTCAGTAACGAGTAAGAAAGGGTGGTTTATGTGCCATGGAAGTAAGCCAATGGCAATGCTATGTAGTAATAATGATTCACATTTACTTCGAATGCTCACGAGTGAACTGAATTCATGCTCATTATGCATTTACCTTTTATAAGCTTTTAGGAGCCCTTATTTGTTCACGTAATGGCGTCCACCGGGAAGTGAACGTCTAACTGAATATATATGAGTGTTCACAAAATCTCAAAAATACCAGCTATGGCATTAAAACACTCTGATTAAGAATCATTTTATCATCAACACTAGATTAAGTGCGCAGCCAGTCTGATTATACAGCCTAGTCATGAATAGAGAGGTGCATGTGAAACGAATTAAAGTAGTTTGCTGTTATACATCAGCAGAAAAGCTCTATAATAATGTTCTCGTGAACCACATAAATGCCGTTATAAGAGCAGTCATAACAGCTGAAGAATACTGTCGAAGTTCAATGAAATACAGCGTTATGCATTAAAAGATGGTTAACAAAGTTCACTGAAAAACTGCTTGCATTATAATAGTTCAAATGTTCTTCCTTAATATGCAAGCAATTTAGCGATCCACGCGTGACCGTTAATATGACAATAACCATAATGTGCATCTATTAAAATGCTCTCATAATGCTTACGATGTCCACAACTGCTAACGGCTTAATAATACAACTTCGGTGCACAATACTAACATTAAGAACACTATAGTGGCGTCTTCATGATATATAATAAAGTCATTGTTCAGCAGAATGTTTTAAATTGGGCCTGAATTTCTGATATTCAGCTGTTGCAGTTGGAGTAAACCCTTATAACTCATTTTAAATGCTCATATGTCCAATGTGACCTAGTGTGATAAATTATAATGCACTTTTGTGCTACTTGGGACGCTTTCAACAGTGTTGTGATTTTCAATCTCCCACTGCAACAGTGGCAATTTTTTAACGTCCAAAAATTTTAAAACGATTACAAGTAGTATGCTGTATATTATTCTTACCTTTCTTATAGAGAACGTAGTATTTGTTCTTCAATCTCAACAATAAAACGGAAGTATTATAAAAACTTGAGAGATCTAACTTCATTCAATAACCACAAATTATATTGATTCTAATTCAATTTCTAAACAACATACAATTCATTCATTCATTACATTCTACGACATGAGTTGTGTTTGGTTTTGTATGAAAGGTTCTCATTCATACAATATTAATCTCCTTTGAAAAGGTTGCACAGAGTTATTGTCTATTGAAAAGGTCTCGGGTTTCAATAAACGGATTTAAGTGGCATCGTTTTCATTGTTAGTTAACTTTTAATATACTACTTAATACTACTGACATTAATTTAATCATTTATTCCTTTATTGACCGATAATATAATAGATGATTTTAACCATGTTCAGTAGAATCAAATAAACTATGATCACTTGAATATATACTCATATTTGTACGTCTACATTACCAAGACATGTTGAATCTTTCAATGCACTATTTTGTAAAATCATGTGTAAAAATGTTTCTACAAATAAATTTATCTTTATCTTCATCTACAATAGACTAGCAAATAAACATACGGGCCCACCCAGTCTATGGCTAGTGACCACCGCGGCCTATGAACAATTTGTTTATAATTTTAGAGAATGTTAGAAATGTATGAGCCTATTATCAACCTACATATGACTTGTTAAACCAAATTTATTTATTTATTTATTAGGGACAAAAAACAGTTACATGATAAAGGCTTATACAAATTAACTTGAAAACTAATACAAATTATCCACCATGTAACCAACACAATTGTCCATCCACGAACTGACTATAGAGATGTACACAGATTTTTGAGTTTACACTATACTATAGCATTGGCTGCTTATTAAACAAAAATTAAAAAAAAAACCATATTACAAATAGATTTGAACTAAGAACCAAAAGGGAAACTATTAGTAAAAATTAAAAGTAAAGATACCAATCCGATCAATCGATATTTAAACAAATAAATCCTGCGACTGCAAGTTGGACAGGAACTCTATGGCTTTTCGTTTGAACTGTGGGTTAGACAGAGAAAATACATACATACAAGTTCCATAAAATGCGTATTGTATGTGTCCAGAAGACGATGGAGAGGTGCACGTAACCCAGCGTTAGTTCTACATATTTCTGTATGGAAAAGCCTAGGGACGCGCGCTCCTCTCCTGATTACAGTTCTTGGGACTACGTAGGGAAATCATACCTAACAAGGGAAATCATATCGACTATTGCACAGGCCGTATAAAAACATGACGTCTAGAAGCATGCGCCTGAACTCCAGTTTCAGAACATTGTACCGTTCTAATAATTGTGAGTATGGAACTTTTGAGCGAAAGCATCTATAATTCATTGAGCGCAAGAACTTTTTCTGCACCATTTCAAGTCTTAAACTATATTTGTCATAAAAAGGATTCCAGATAGGAATAGCATATTCCAATTGAGAACGTATCAAAGTCTTGTATAACATTAAAATAGGCACCAATTTGAAGGGTTTAATAGTAGACTTTATAAATAAACTAGTTGTAGCTTTGCCTGCGTTGAATAATGATTAATTAAACGAAAACTATTCTCCGGAGAGAATAAGTTTGCCTGTTATTCCGTGTACCAAATTTTAGCCAGATCCTTACAGCCATTAGAATTATTATTGAACAACAAACATTCAAACATTTTTATAAACTTTTACCAAGGAAGTTGGACAATTCTTCTAAATAGAAGAAGAAAAAAATAAAAAAAACTATCAATGGCTACCTGTACTTGCGGCACTCTATGATGGCCATTTTGACATATTAACTAAGTTACGATATTGACCGAATAAAACGGTCTAGTCTTCAGCCCCTCTAGATAAGTGGTAATTCGTTGGCCGGATTCTATCAAACGCCGAACAATGAATTGCCACTTGTCTAGAGGGGCTGTAGTTGAGTTGATAAGGTGGTACTTAATGGCTGTGTAAGAATGAGAGAGAGAGTAAGCAAGCTCTGCCAAGTTCTCTTAGTAGTTAACGGCCATTATACCGTGCCGGTAGTGTAGTAGAAAATTAAAATAACGTATTTTAAACGTGGATTCAAATCGTACTTCACCGTCATGGCATCCGAACCTCAGTTATTCCAATCTAATTAATTTACGGATATCCGTCGATGAGTCAACCACTAAAACAGGAGTACCTGTTAAAATTCCTCCACGATAATATGGTGGAATGTAGTGAGTGCTGTTATCTACGAGTATTAGAGTATGTCAGCACTATTATTCAGTTATAAAGTATCACATAAACAACTAGTGTTATAAATTAGAAAGTTGTGCTCTCGGCGGTGATTAGGTTAGCCAGAGCTCACTGGAGAGGTTTTGTGCTGTCAGTGGGAAGACCAAAGGCTATTCCTGCTTTGTCTTCCACACCGTTGGCACAGAAATTGTCTTTGTTTACAGGGTCGGCAGCACGAGTGTGCCTCCCCTGGTGTTGCACACGTCCATAGGCCACGGTGACGATGCGATGTGATTTCCGCCACCTCAATTGTAAAAAAAAGTTTGCAAGAGTGTCTGTGTTTTGATTATAAGTTTACTGCTTTAATTTAAAACGACTGTAGAAAAATTGATACAATTTGATATGGAAATGGTAGGTTAATCTACTTTTTTCCAATCGAAACATTACCTACAGCTGTAAGAAATTGCGTCAAGATAAATATAAACAAAACTACACTTTTTCTTCGTTGCGTTCGGTGCGTCCTTAAACACACATTTCCCTTGTTCTTAAATACCATTTTTTTAGCGGGCACGGCACGATGAGCGAGATAGACTCGCCGACATCGCTGCACGCGCTCGAAGGCGGCTCGGGCGTCGGAGGGCGCAAACTGACCTCCGCCCCCCATAAGCGCGGGCCTGGGAGTGACGGGTGGAGCCGCCCGTCACCCTAGCGGAAGCAGGCCACGGGGTTGAGTCGGGAACCGCGTGGTCCCCCCCTCCCGAGAGGGAGAGGGATGGCCCTGGGTCAGCCGGGGTGCAAGGGATATGTCGCATTACAACCTCACCTTCGGCCTACCACTACGACCCAGAGACGGCGTGCGGTTTAGTCGGTTCGAGGCCGATATAACCTCCCCCTCCGGCTCCGGAGGGGTGGGTATCCGTGAGGATTTCCCGTACGTGAAAAAAACAGTTTCTTTTAGTAGTACGTGTGTAGCCATCGTTCGAGGCCGCCTTGTTTCACCTTCACTGTTGGGACGCCGGATTGCCAGACGGATGATCCATCCGCGACTTCTGCAAGCCATTTCATCCAATGTTTCACCGTTATTTTTACTTTATCAGAGCTTTCGATCACAAATAAGTTGCGAACATACAAACAAGCTATTACATACACATTTTATTTGCTTGTATCTTATCTGATGGCGCCTAGTCGCATTCCAAAATGTATTGATTCCGTTTAAAAAGTCCGAGGCGTTAAATAGATACCAAATTGCTTTATATTCAAGACTGTACGAGTCGTTTGATAGATCAATGCTCGATATTAAAGAGTGTTTACATTGGCGGGGGAACCGCATGTGGTAGTTTTAATAGGACGTGATCGGCCACGTGTGATTTATGGAACTTTCATTTTAGTATCTTACTAGAGGCCTGTTCAGGTTTCGCACAGTTTTTTTTTATTGGAAAATCATTTAATGCGATGGACCATTATTATACATTTTCTTCAATGAAAGTTAGTAAGCCTGTGACGTCTCATAACGTCAGCTCTCTGCTACCGGAAGTCCCCTCAAAATTGTCCCCGGTGTCTGACAGATCTTTTTACCGTCCAATTGAGCAGGCCGACTAGGAGAGTGCCTCTGCCCTAAATAATTCTGTGGCCATAATAACCTAGTGTTGTGTTCCCGGCGGTGAGTAGGGTAGCCAGAGCTCACTGGAGAGTTTTTGTGCTGTCAGTGGGAAGACCAAAGGCTATAGTTTTATAAATAAATATTCCTGATTTGTCTTCTACACTGACGGCACAAATTCTCTTTGCGTTTACAGGGTCGGCAGCACGAGTGTGACTCCCCTGGTGTTGCACACGTCCATAGGCCACGGTTACCATTGTCCATCAGGTGGACCGTGTGCTTGTCTACCACCTCAGTGGTATAAAAAAACGCTGTTTCTTCCACACGCAGTGTACATGCTCCCTTAGTTCCCACCATTAGTATTCTTAACCCGTCGAGGAGTCATGACGCACGTCCACGCTGCACAGTCTGCGGCACACTGTCGGCTATCATCGGCTCACGACAATTACTTCGAATTTAATCATTTATTTATTGCTACGGCACCATTGTGGCGCGAACTGTTTTATTTTAATTTGTGGTTTTAAGGCGTTAGTTACTATGGCCACATTATTACTATTTATACAGCTCTATGGCATTATAGTTTTATTATTTTCAACATGGTACACGGTACAAATATAGCAGGTGTCTTTTTTTCGCCTGATTGCGTGAATACATAAAAGACAGCCCTTCTAGACAAGTGACAGCAATTTGACATATATGACAGTCGTTAACGTATGTCAAATACGTCAAATCCAATACATTCGTCATTCTATTCCGTCAAACGTCGGCTAACGAATTGCCACTTGTCTAGAGGGGCAGGTCGGACTGGAGAAAATAAAAGGAAAAGTACAACTTTATGTTTTGACAAGTTTAATTTTGTACTTTTTAATGTGATAAAGACAACAATCGGTCTCCGAACTTTTGACTTTGGTAAGGCAGAAGGTAGGAATGAAAAATATTTAATTTACGATGCAAACACTGTGGAACTTTAAGCAATAAGGTAACTTTCGTCTATAAACGGTTGGTAGAACTACTGGGAGATGACTACTAGATCTACCAATAAATGTCTAGACGACTATATTTAAAGGTACACAAAGATCTTTGGAGCTGAAGCCAATCTCACGGTGTTTCTTACGTGCGCAGAAACCCTCCCGGTAAGTTGGAGCCGGAGAGGTAGTTTACAGGCGCCCGCAACATTTTACCGATTGACGAATGAGAGTCTGGTGCAGGTTTTCCAGGCATGTGAAAATCTGTACATTGTATCATAAATAGTAGCATTATAATGTTCCACTAATGACACCATAACACGCGACAGGCCTTTTCTAAAAATAGATTATATTCTCAATCGATAGGAATTCTACCTAATTGTCCTCTAATTGATACCCATATGCAAGTACATAGAAGTGACTCCTACGGTTTCCTTGCAATGGTTCAGTACAACTTAAAGTCAATTTAATATTTAAAAATTGACATTTAAATTTAACGTTGGTCATTTTTTAATTTTATTTCATTAATTAATATTAATATCTTTTAATAAGTAATTTATTATCCGGATACTAAACGTTTATTAATAGCCAATTAATTGAATCCAATGTGCACTCAACTTTGTCTGTATGACATCGACACGATGCGCCTATGTATGTTACTTAATTGCGTTTTATTAAATTGCCTATTTATAATTAAACACTAGCCAGATGGACCGATGACCTGAAAAAGGTGGCTGGGAAGGACTGGATGTGGAAGGCGGAGGATCGTATGCATACATACATTTAATCAAGCCTTTATCCCCGGAGGGTTAGGCAGAGGTTAAGTAACACCCACATTTCACCAATCTGTATTCGGTCCCACGTAATAGGGGGTGAGCCTATTGCCGTATTCCGGGCACTATTGTTGACTCGAGCCATGCATCTGAAGCTGAGTCTGGGCTGTACATATCTGTCTGATGTTAAAGTTAATCAGCCCTATCCCTTAGTCGCCTTGTACGACACCACATGGGAAGAGAAGAGGTGGCCCAAATTCTACTCTGCCGAGAACCACCATCGTATAAATGGCTTAAATTGGGAGAGGCCCATGTCTAGCAGTGGACTGCAGTGTCTATAAGTCAACCTTCAATGTACCTACTAACAAATTATGGATGAGTATCTGAAATGAACGATTATTATTATTACACAGTCAACGCGAGTGTGATGCCCTGGTGTTGCATACGTCCATAGGCCACTTTAACTACATTTCATCAAGTGGGCCGTGTGCTTGTATGTCACCGAAGCGGTATCAAAAAGTGTTTTTTTAAAACCACTACAATATGGGGGTTTTCTAGAAAGATATTTGAAGGTTCTTATAAGGACGGCAGCGCGAGTCTGACGTACCCGCTGTTGCACACTTTCAAAGGCCACAGTAACCACTTCTCATTAAGTGGATAATGTGTTTGTGTACCACCTAAAAGGTATACAAAAACTATTGCTTGTGAAACTTCCTCTACCAAGCTGAGTCAGAGCTAGTTAAAGCTAAAGTTTTACGCCCTAACTGGCATAGTACTACGATTGGAAACAACTATGTTTTATAATAAGTTCCTGTACAAACCTAAACAATGATTCATGTAATGGCTACAAAGTACCACAGTGGAATTTCTTACTTACGTGTTATTAACGGTACTGTTGAAATTGGAAAGCAGCCTGAAGCGCAGGCACTAAATAGTGTAAAGTCTATTGAAATAAAATAGCACATATGAAAAATGGGTTCATATTTTTTGGGCTTTTGGCCAGGTAAACGATAACGGATAGCTATCTAGGCGCGGTGGCCATTTGAATGGGTGATCGCTTAGTGGTACTTCACCTGATCGCTTACGTGCTTCAGAGGGTACTATACAAGTTGATGCCGGCTGTCAAATAGTCGTTAGGTCAAAACGGAGGCCTGACTGATGGTCGACCCGAAAATCTCGGTCAGTAGTTAGCTTCTGAGTACAACTGAGGCTGGGTGGTCAATCAGCAATCGCTGAACGGAGAGCCAACATTAGAGCAGCCTTAAAAAGTACCCTGAAAAAAAAACCTATAAAGATTGCTCTGAGCTAGAAACACTTACTGATATCATTAAGATAATAATAGATACAAGAGGCTAGTTAATCAACTCGTGTTTGTTTTGCTTTCTCGGTATAAGCAGTAATTTCACATCCTCGTGAGAAAAACAATTATGTTTTAATATTTCTATTTTTTCTTGCAATTTTCATGCAAGCACCCGTTGCGTGTCTTGATAGCAATTTGTCTCTATAATTGCTTAAGGTAATACCATGTCTAATAATTATTACTTTTAATGCTCAAAATTGTACAAGCCAACCCGCCCGGCTTCGCCCGTGGCTTACTTCGAACCCCTTCAATATTATGATTACTTACTGCTCCGCTCCCTTGAGTACTAGCGTGTATAACCAATAGCATAATAAGTGAATTCAACTCTGTCTGTAAATAAATCGCAATAGAATCCATTAAAGAGGTTTTTGAAGTGAAAACTTCTTTAGCGGCGTTGGATGGGTGTAAGATGTTAAGGAAGCGTCAGGATTAGTTGACCTTTGAACCGTAACCGACGACTGACGTCATACAAGATTAGGTACAGACTATCTATTTTGCAAGCTACGATAGATAGCGTCGTAGCTTAACTTAACTGTAAGTCCTTATAGTTTCAGATAGTATCGGGTTCAAACCACCTGGCCTTCTGAAACTTTTTGTGATTATTTTTTCTTTTTGTAATTTATTATATTACTTTTATGATTATTTTTTTCTTCCTGTAATTTATTACTTCTTGTGATTATTTTTTCTTTTCATAATTTATTAATTTCTTCTGACAGAAAATTAGCAGAAAATAAGTGATAGGTTCTATGATTAGCGCTATATTATAGGCAGGGCCGGATCTACCATATGGCTTAATGGGCTTAAGCCCAGGGCCCCGTGGATTCAAGGCCCCCCCCCAGCTACGCCAAGTCAAAGTTAAAAATAGACGATAATGCGAAAAATCCGTAATTAGGGTCTGTGTTCAGTTCTCATCGACATTAAGCCTAAGAATCGAAAATCGATCGATCGATGGCCGGTGGGGCTTCGGGAAATATCTTTGAAGTCCGGCTCCCAAACTGAAGGGCCAGCTAATGCTCTAGCACGGCTGCTGCCCTACGACTTAGGCAAACACGCTCAGGGCACGCCGTAGAAGTGGCGGTCTTGCTCATGGCGATACTACGCCGCGCGAGAGCATTGGCTGCCGCCGCCTCTTGCGAACATGTAACGCCCGAGAACGGAGGAAACCGAGTAAAATCGCAGACCGCACAGCCCGTGACTAGTAGAGGCGACTCGGGCGTCAGAGGTCGTAGAACGACCTCGATCCCCCATGAGCGCGGGCCGGGGGTGACGGGTGGAGCCGCCTGTCTCTCTAATAGATGCCTCCCCATACCTTCCTCACACCAGAAGAGAGCCAATTCGAAAGAGATGGTCCTGGGCCAATTGGGGTGCGATAGATATGTCAATCTAATCTCCAACAAACTACGACCCACAGACGACACAAGACAACTACGACATCGAATCCGACATAACCACCCCCGCGCCCGCAAGGGATTAGGTGCTCTCATTAGGTGGGCCCCTAACTAGTATTAGCCCTGAGCCCCCTAAACTCACGGTCCGGCTCTGATTATAGGTATGGTATGGTATGTTCTTTTTTTATCTTTTTCTATGTATATAACGAAGAAAAAAAGAAGAAAATGTTTTCACTTCTGCCGGCACTCCCAGAGTGCAACCCGTCTTTTTTAATATAGGACACGTCAATTTGACTTCACCTGGCCTGATGGTGAGCTGGAGACAAAGTCTCAGGAAAGAGGGTCACCATTACATACACTATGGTGGCACTCAGCTTGACGGCCTCATTAAAAGAGGATTGTCGTCGCAGCACCGCGTGACTCCCACCGGTGCTGCGACCACAATCCTTCCTGCCCAGCTATGCACTTGCTGACCCCTAAACGCAATCTAACCGAGATTGGATTACTATAGAGAGTTTTTTGCAATCGTGCACGGTGGTACCCACCCGGTCGAAATTTCGCCATCAAATTTCTAACACCAGAGATTTATTTCAATGAGTGACATTCATGTAAAGTTCAGAAAGTATCAAGCGAATTCAACATTAAGATTTTTTTAATTTTGAGCGATAGTTCCTGAGATTAATGCTTCAACCAAACAGCTTTATAATATCAGTGTAGGTGTATTAATTAATTCAGGTTTCAGTCATAATTACAGAGAGAGATAACTTTAAAAAATAATATTCATTGCAACGCTCCCGAAACGTCGGCAAAAGTAAGTTTTCCAAATTCTTATTTTTATTTATTTATTTATTAACAAAGTGCTTACTTGCAATAACTTGCTTATATCGCGATAAGTCCCTAACTTAGGACGTCCATGGGCCACAGTTACCACTTTTCATGAGGTGCTTGATTGCCACCTCAGTGGCATAAAAAAAACAACATAAAACTATGAACTTTAAAATGGTTGATTTTCGATCCTCGATCTCAATTCGACCTACGATTCGTACGATCTCAATTCGACCTACGAATCCGAAATACATTCCCTTACAGATAACTATAATGATAAACCACCGTTTACGTAATTACCTAACAATACCTACCTATTATAATACTTTCCTTTTAATCAATTCTGAATAAATTACAATTCTTTTTTAGACAGTCGCATAAAAAAACAACATACATTGCTATTTTAGACTTAACACAAACAACGTAACAAAAACCTCAAACTTTAGTCATCAACAACAAATAGTTCATACTTCCCCTTATAAGACATCAAAGCGTACGCGCACCTTATACGATCTAAAGTTTCATTGAATGCAGAGCCGTTCGTTGTGTTCCGTTTCACCGATTCCACAACCAGTCCTTAACCTAATTACTAGTTGACGTCAACGGGCGTAGACAATGGGACATTTATTTGCTTATACTTAGGCGAAGTTTCTTGGACTTAGTGTCAATGGTCACGTAGACCACGAGGTGTATTTTGAGAATTGATGTTGGTGTCAGATGGTTGGATATTGTCCCTGCCTACAGTGACTATCATGGAGAAGGACGTACATATTTTAGTAATAGAAATCACTAATATTATCTCAAACCCCTCCAACTAAGCTAAATTGCTTGTGTTAGGAGTGGGTTCACGTTTGTAGTGTAAAGGCTCAGTTTCGAACCTGGGCCCTTTCGTTCGTGAAGCTGACTCCTTAACCACTAAGCTACAACCGCTTCTAAATATAAGAGATTAGTTTATTTAAGAGTTAGTGATATGATTTCTGGACAGGCGTAGGCGTAGCAGCTATAGATTCGGTCGATTCGGTTCTTTGATGGCCATACTTCCATGGCAATTACTTTTTGGAATCACATGGTATACTTTGAAATAACTTCCATTATAATGTTTACCGTTAGATTGGAAGGTTTTTGATTTAATTGATTTCTTGGTAGTGGCTCTACCAATTTGAATTAATTATTTTTTGTGGTTCATGAATTGCTAAGAGAAGATTTATATGAAATATTTTTTTATAAATTTGACTGAAGCAGTGAAGAGGGGTGTCTCTTCACTGCTTCAGTCAAATTTATTGTTGTGCAACTAGTAACAATTTTTTTTTTTGCAAAGTAAAAAAATCATCGATACGCAAAACGCCGTGCGTAAACTCAGCCAGGTCCGAGGCTCTTCGTCTTGTGTTTAAAAAAGCATTACAGCCCATTCCACAACATATTTTTAATGCAAATCATCAATCATCAGTACTGGCCAGTTATCAAAACAACAAACATAACAAAATATTATAAACAGCCGTATTAAGTAACGACCAATATTGTTTACAGTGGTGATTCACCATTGAAGAGTTCCGCGAATTGGTTGCAGACCATTGGACTTGCACGCGTTCTCAACATGCTTATGGACAAGCAACAAATATATTACTAGCTGGCTATCCCCGGCTTTGCTGGACTCACTTCGACACTCGTTGCGCTCTTTTACACCATATTCGTTTACGTAGGACACGGCAAAATAACTTCACTTCACCTGATCGTAAGCTAAAGACAAAGTACGAGGAGAGAGGGTCACCAATAAAGACATCATGTTATATTGGTGGCCCTCAGTTTGATGGGCTCATCAGATGCTTTTCATGGCCGGTGTATGTATAGAGCCAGACGCAATGTCAGCACATTCCATAGCATGCGACGAGCAGGCGCCGTGTCCCCTGCGAGTAAGTACGTGAGGCTTGACCAGATTGGCCACGTACGATCTATCTATTTAGTAAGTTATATAATAAGTAATAGTATCCGTGTAAAATTGTGACAAGTAATAAATATATAAAGTGTAAAGAATCTCCCAAGTAACTAAGTAGACTCCACTTTCCTAAGCGCGCAAAGACCCGTCGCTGTAGAAAGAAGCGTGCTGGTAAAGATTTTCAAAACTTTATGGATTAATTATGCCTGTAATTTATTATGAATCCTATGAACCCTTGCAAGAAATTAAGGGAACATTAGTAATTTGAAATTAGATTATTGTGATTTGACATTAATGGAAACTTGACTTATTTATATTGTAATTGTAATTTCATTATTTTGACCTTAGATTATTCTGACTTGGCATTAAATAGGAATTTGACTTATTTAAATTGTATAGGTAACTCTAATCTTTGTAATTTTACCTTAGACCATTGTGACTTGACATAGAATAGAAACTTGACATAAAACAGGTAATGTTAATTCTGATTTGATTGATTAATTATGTTATTCTTATCTTGATTATATTAATTTTTGATTTCAACTAAGGGGGTATGGGTAGTATATTGGAGTAAAGTCTATTTATTGTAAAACCATTGTATTTTATATGTAATAGGAATTGTAATAATTGTGGTCTACTACCATTGCATTAGGGGCAACCTGTAATAATGGTAGTATGAGGAATAAATAAATAAATAAATAAAATAAATAAATATTCTTTCGACATAATATAAACTCACGCCTATATCCCCGAAGGGGTAGGCAGAGGTGCTAGCACCCACATTTATATCACCCATATTCTTTCTTTTCTTAAATAAATTGCATCGGTACCAAAGTTTACCCCAGACAAATAAATAAACTCACAAAATTTGGCCTATCTCTTAATAGTAATCGTATAGATTGAATAAACAAACAAACTGTAGATGAAGGTTAGAAGATCTGTCGAAGTTGTGATATATGAACTGTAAATGTTGCTAATGTAAATAAACTAGTAGTTAAAAATCCTTGACGGTAGGCAGGAAGCTGATTACGCCAACTTCCTAAGCACATTCATTTGAGAGGAAATCAATTTTAAGGCGTTGAAGTACCATTTACCTATGAATGTTTCTTGAAAATACTTACATAATGAATAATGTACGAGGTTTTGTTTTTCTATCCTGGCACACTTTTCGATTTTCCTCTGTAATGCTCTTTTGACCTGCTCTTTTTGCTAAAGATCAGCGGATATCCCCTCATACTTGGACTGACTATAATCAAATGCCATCTCGATTTTTCAGATTCCAGGTTTTCAGAACGTAGCCCCTGCACCCCGGCTGATCCTGGCCATCTAAGGTTTCAAAATAGAGTGTGGGATGATGTACTAAATGTGTCACTTTTGCTTATTACGTACTCATTCGATCTTAATGTCCAACCCATCTCAGCATATCTTTTCATATTTCGTTATCAAATTCAAATTCAAATTCAAATTCAAATTATTTATTTTGCGAACATGGGTATGTACAGTAGGTGGTAATATAGTTATATAATTGAACAGCCACATTCCGCCTCAAGGCGTGCAAATTTATTTAGGTAATTAATTATATAAATTTAATTAAGTCGACAGGTTCACAATTGTTTCAATTTTATATCATTATAGTCATCAAACACAGTCACGAATATCATAATGAAGTAACAATCATCCATATTATGTCGATAAGCAAATCAATAAACAATATAATGTCAAAGTGAATAGAGTTAACATTTAGGTACCTACTTATATTTGATTAAACAGGGATTACACATACACACACTTATCATCTAGGTATTCTTGTACACTATAGTATGCTTTCAAAATATTCATATCCTTTTTCAAGATTCACTCACTTGTAACTGGTATATTTATCTTTCAATCAACCATTACTTCACGTTGCTAATGTATTAGTACCGAACACTTGGCGTTCGAACTTCCTGTGAAACATTTAGCATGTTTAGCACCGATATCAGCAGTGCTTCCTTCCATAGAAGTAATAAGCTCATTACTTACATAATATCAAGTGTACCGACATTAAACCCTAAACCATGACAAAATACCTAGTTGACGGCACATAGTTCTCAACCCTTATTAAGCGGAGAGTCATAATCATTCCCTGAACCCTTTCCCAATTCAGTTAGGGTTTCCCGTCTATCTGTGATGCCGCTGTACTTCGATATTCTCCGTGAAGCGACTGCCATGTGACCTTATTAGATGGAGAGTGCGATTCTTAATTATTTCTTAGCGTGTAAGCTTGTAAAAAGCCGCAGTAGCGCATTGAATGGAATATTTATTTATTTATTTATTTATTTATTCATTTATTCATTCATCCATTCATTCATTCATCCATTCATACTTTCTTTCATGCCCTCTTTCATTCCTTCATTCAATCATTCACTCATGCATTCATTCCTTCATTCAGTCATTCATTTATTTATTTCGCTGAACTGAGCTGAACGTGAATGTTCCAAAGTAAATATGTGTGGTTAGTCCCTAGCATCCTCCCTGAGGCATAAGCAACTATCAGGATGTTGTTTCTTTCATCCGCCTCTACTTGCAGTATAAGTACTGCATTTCTTACCACCCAAACTCATTTTCCTCTCTCTTCCTGCCTGTAAGGAAATATTTCTTTCAGCATTATATTCATTAATGGTTCGTGAGGAAGCAAAGGTCGGAACGTGAAGATTCTTGGCGTCGCTCACGACTTGTCAATTTGCACCATTTTATCTGAGTAAATCTGTGAAGATGAACTCGAACAGAACTGTTACAGCGGTCTACAATAATGGTCCCCATTTGTAAAATAAATATACACGTGTAACTGAAAAATAGCGGCCTCAAAAAATATCAAACATGCCTAAAAGTTTATTCAAGATGGTTTAGGATCATTTTGAAGATTTAAAAATCTTTTTTTTGTTACGTGCGAGATATCCACACGGCTACACCCCCCCCCTCCCCCTCCGGCTCCGGAGGGGGAGGTTATGTCGGACTCGAACCGACTAAACCGCACGCCGTCTGTGGTTAGTTGTGCTAGGTGGATGGTGAGGTTGTCTCGCGACATATCCCTCGCACCCCGGCTGACCCAGGGCAACCTCCCGGTACGGCCCTCCTTTTAAAATTTTTTAAAGGTCTATATTAGAGACTAAAATTGTAGAAGGGAGTTTTCGTAATTTTTTTATACCACAATTAGGTGGCAGAAAAGCACACGGCCCACCTGATGAAAAGTGGTTACCGTGGCGTATGGATGTGTGCAACACCAGGGGAGTCACACTCGTGCTGCCGACCTTGTAAACACAGAGAGTTTCTGTACCGTCAGTGTAGAAGACAAAGCAGGACGAGCCTTTCGTCCTCCCACTGACAGCACAAAAACTCTCCAGTGAGCTCTGGCTACTCTACTCACGTAATAAGGAGAATCGCTTACTCTTCACCAAAAAGAGTCAGTTAGCAAATGGGGGTATACATAAACTTGGTAAAATTGAGAAAAGTCAATAAAAAATATAAATTCCTATCTTACTAAGACATCTTAATCGAAATTTCTAGTTCTTACATAAAATATTCATGTCTAAATTACATTCAAACGAAATATCCAATAGCGAGTCGAGAACAATAGCGTCAATTAGACGTATCGAATTATAACCGTGAAGGTATTCTCGTATATGAAAATAGCGGACCGTGTCGGACGCCCGAAAGTCTGCTTATATTACCCGAAACACGTTCAATGGACGATTGACGACCGTGTAGCACTTTCCTATGACTGATCTAGCACTAAAACGATCATGTCGAATTATATCTAATGGCGCTAAATCGATTGATACCGTGCCATAACTTTTGGAGGTGTTTATGTAATATATCAGAACTAACTGGTGCCTACTACGCCGGTCGCTTGAAATATATATTGCATACACGCGGCTTACAGGAACCAATTCCGGGGATAAGAAATCTTGCTGTTTCCGACAAATATGCCTATATAGTATGCCAAATGTTATCCAGATCTATCCATCAATAAAAAAACCTTTATTGCCTAAGTCAACCTCACGTAAGCCTGTTGTCAATTACTAAAGTAGTGATTAACGATAGGCTTTCTTCTCGAAATCAGATGGTAAATAATAATTTCCGTTAAAAAAACCAATATAGAACAGAAGTGTTAAGAGAGCGGTCCCCAGACTTACAAGTTCAAGAAAAGAACTTTATAATGACAACTGTATCGAAATTAACGAAAGGGCAGGTGAGAAGCACTTGAAGACTTCTTAAAACATTTTTGTAGGGGAAACCCATGAAGTATGTAAAGATAGAAGCAGTTAGCGGGCTGTTGTCTTTACCTAACCCGAAGGCATAGCACCTGACAAAAAATTTGATAGGTACTGTTCGTGGACAAGGCTAGGTGCTGTTCGCTTAGGTGCTATTCAGCTGGGAGCTATTCGGCTGGGTGCTCTAAATAAGGACTACACGTAAATAAATGTATGTAATGTGGCGGCAGTGAACGCAATAGCTACGCAGGATCCCCGCACAATGCAAGAATTTGTAGATATGCATTAATATGGATATTTGCATTGGTCAGGTCGTACCGTGGAGATCACGTTAAGCGGTCGGTCCCGGTTGTCATACGAACGTCAATGGCAGTCCACAAAAGTCCGACTTGTATAACTGCAGAACTTCAACATCGCCAGAGGCTCAAAGGCTGCAAAGGCTTAAAGAATGATGGTATATGTTAATACCATGTAATGCGGCTCAATCCCTTCTATAATGCCTGTAGATAAATAAACTTGTACGATCCAGTTACAAAACAAAACGTCAGCATAGAACCTTTATGCCTTATCGCGTCTGTAACTGCCTGTCTGGGTGTGCGCTTAACATAAACAACGATTTGTCTAGCAACATATCGGGTAACCGGTGTGTGAAATTTATTATTCGTACCTGTATGTTACCGACGGAGGTGTTAAATATATGCTGTTTAAAACGCTTTTATTGGCTTCAATATAACGTTATTGCACACGTCCATAGGCCACGGTTACCGCATGACCTATGGACGTGTGCAACACCAGGGGCTTCACACTCGTGCTGTCGACTCTGAAGAAACTTTCTAATACCCTTCTTGAAGATCCCCATATTGTAGCCGGTTGGGAAAACCACAGGAGAAAATTCATTCCACAGCTTGAGCGTGCGTGGGATGAAGTTCCTTTCATACCGCATGGTTCGCACTATTTCTGGCCGCAACATGTGAGGATGAATTCCGTGTTTGTGGGTCCCTATTCTATGGGACAGAATAACTTGTAAGTAATTATTTATAGTATAACTTATAATTGTAAATTTACCTCTTCGTGTACCTATGTACGTGGAAGACAATTGGCATATACATAACATGAGGACGATGTAGATTAAAAAAAGTGACGGTCTAATATGGAACGTGAACCCACTGCTAATCTCTTATACCTACCTACCTTAAAAATATATAGATAAAAATAACTTATTTTATCCTTATCTACCCATCTCAATATACTATCTGTCTATCTCAAAATCGCATGCAGTTACACCGTCATGGGATTAAAGTATCAAATTGCCAACGCTCGGCGGTAACCATCGCCCACGCTGTACTCCTTATCACTTGTCACTTAATTTGCATCCAACAGTGACGTACACACGTATACCTCGGGGCAAATATCTTGAACCGGGACAAACGAGGTTTTGGCGCGCTCGGATTGTTTTGTAATAATCTATGCTTCGTGAATTTGAGCTCGTCCACGGCCTCAGCACACCGTGGTATCCTCAATAGACACTCAAGAAACGTTTACTACGCGTATAGAGCACATTTTGAGCAATTTTTAGGCCAAAGATGTATGTCTCGAACTGTACAAACATACCTACGGCACAGACAGTGTAACACCGGCACGCATAACTTGTGCACGCGTTTACTATAATTTTTTTAAAAAGTTAACAAAAAATTTTAACCAATATTGCTATCTATATTATCACAGTGTAAAAGATATTATTCAAGTAGTATCGATGTTCACAAGACAATAAAAGATAAAACAAAGATACGTCATAACGTGGGATGTCAGTGTAATCAAAGACTTATAGTGTTGTTTCAAAATACCTGAAGAGTCGAGGACTGAGGGGAAACCATGGCCCGATTGGCGACGGGTGCGGCCCACCTGTACCAGCGACTCCAGGAGTTATACCCTCACAAAGTGCAACTGGCGACGAAACAGGTTAAATAATATTTAGATTAAACATCGATGCAAAAACGATGGGATGTTATTAAGTTTGTCTGTGGCATCGTAGCTTTTTTTTATATAGGACACGTCAATTTGACTTCACCTCGCCTAATGGTAAGCTGAAGGCAAAGTCTCAGGAAAGAGGGCCACCATCATATACACGTGCAATGTTAACAATAGTGGCACTCAGCTTGACGGAAAAGCTCCAATTAATGGACCGATTTTAATGTATTTTGTATCATAGTTTAACTATTAAACAGCCTATTATTTTATCCTAGCCTAGTGGTGAAGGTATTGGATTTACGATCGAGATGTTTCGGGTTTGAACCCTGGCAATTATAAAACCCAATCCTAGAACAAACAACTTACGTGATACTATTAAAGCGAATATTATATTATAACACTTCGAAATAAAACTATTTAGTTGCAGCGGATTCTATAGCGAGATTATTTGCATTAGTGCTTTGTGCATTTTGCATGCATTTTAGCTTAGTTTTCTTTTTATTTGAATACTAGCTGATGCCTGCGGCTTCGCATCGTGGAATCCTACTCCCGTTCCCGAGACCGTATAATCCTTTTTTAAATTATTCTGTGCGTAAGAACCATTCTCGTACTGCAAGGAATATTCTAAAAAAGAATTAGCGAAATTGGTTCAGCACATTCAGCGATTAATTTTTACATTATAGATTATCATAATTAAAGTTTTAATAAGCTATATTGACATTGATGACTATTTAAAAAAGAATTACATGTCTGACATTTGTAATTAATTGAGATTATGTGTTGTGTTATATTATTCATTCTAATCATTTTATGTTTATGTTTATTTTTACTTCATGTAATGATAGTGTATGATCCGAATGTTGATCGAAATAAATTGATTGAATTGAATTGATACCAATATCAATCAATTAGCTTATTGCAGTCCACTGTTGGTCAAATCAAACATAAATAAATCGCAGTAGAATCAGCTAAGAAAATACATAAATTTTTCAAGAAATGAAATTGATTTAGCTTAACTGGACAAGTTACTGGGAATGTCAAAGTGAGTGATATTCAATCACGCAAAATATATAGCTGAATAGATTTGGGTAAGATTTTGTACACAGGTAGAATATCCTGTTTCCGTTCGTAGAATAGTCATGGTCTGTTTTTTGTCTGTCTCCTGCTTTGGGTCCTATGGATCTTAGGATCAGTATTCCAAATGACTTTCTTTAATGACTTCTATAAAAAAAAACAGCTTTAGACTGCCTCGGTGGCACAGTAGCAGTACAGTGACAGCGATAGGGTCAGTCTTCCAATATAATTTTATAGATGCTGGTTCCTTCTAAGCCCCGCAGTTTATTATTTCTGAATAAAGAGTAGCCAGCATTATAAAAACTGTAGTTAAGTATATTTTTGACATGTATTCAAGCACACATGTATTAATTTATCGGTGCAGTTTAGGGTGCAGCTTATTTTAAAGATTGCAACAATGTCTCAAAGTCCCTTAAGTGATTCTAATACAGCAGGAAAATATTATTACACTTGTTATTTGCGTCGTTTGTATCTCATTTACGGTTATTTACCTACCTTGTATTTGCAATGTATTTATAGCAATGTCCAACGATTCATATTTTCCTTAAAGGCTTAAACTTGCTTGCAGAAGCTTAAGTTCTGATAAACAGACTGAGAGATCAGTTACTTACACTGCAACAATACCTCGCATTCCTCGTCTTAATAGCAACAATATGCGTGTTCAGTAAACATTCTACCGTCGAAATGCTTCAGTATTTGTAGGTTTGTTAACTGCACTCATCTTAACCCAGTTAAATAATGACAAGACGTGGTAAATAAGTATAACGATGCTTTTATGTATAGAAACAATGGGTCAAATTAAAACGAATAAAATACGCAATTTTCTAAGAACAAAAGATGGCAAAAAGATCGTTTAGGTTCATAATGTCCAAATTCTAAAATGTCCAAAGGTTGCAAAAAGTCCATATACTAGAATGTCCATATCCCAGAATGTCCATGTCCCAGAATGTCCATTAATTCTGTCTTCAAGTCAGTTAGATCGTGGGGTCTCCACCGGCACAAAGGGAGGAGCCTCCGATCACGCCTGGTGAACCGCAACCCAGCGGTTGAAATTTCCTTTTATTTATCCATGCTATCCCGTGCGTGAAATTCAGTCCCAAATATTGTCTATTTATCTTTTTTTATCTGTAATGTGTTGAAATCATGTCAAGGCTGACTTATCGACGATGTTTCTTGCAATATCGACCATCGCTGAGGTCTTTATCATATCGGGTGTTCGACTACTTGACTAGAAGACCTCGTGAAGTACCGCGGGCAATGAAAATCACAAGTCTGTTCTCACTGCTTCAGACAGTTCTGGCTAAACGACGGAGGACTGCATTTGGAGTTACTCGGTTTATTCTTATTAGCAGAGATTACAGTGGGGCCTGGTCCAGACCTCTGCCAGGTAGGCACACAGAATCAGTGGGGAAGACTCTTTAGGACTGTGGCTATATAAAAAAAAACCTTTTTAGGATATAACTTCAAGTGGGATGAAGGGTGTTCCCGCTCACGACCAACTTTAAGTAGGAAACAGTATGCCGCATCACGTACAGTTTGTCGAATTGTCAAAGACGCACATATAGCAGTCAGTCAAGCAGTTATGATTTTTTTGCAATTAGGGCGCATGACATCCTTGATTACGGCATCAGACACATCGTGTGCTTCTTTGCTCGCTTAGTAGTAGACATAACAAGAAACAGAAGCCTAACTTTCTCACTTCTTTGGTAAATTTCCTTTGTAACGCTTTCGAATTATCTGTTTTGTTGTCAAACAATCACTTTTTAGGTGACGGAAAATTTTCTCCGTTGCGTCTGCGTCGCTGCGTTTACTTTCGACAATTTACTTGTAATGTTGAAAAGAATAGTATAGCTAATAAATTGCGAGTACTTGACAGAATCTATAAATAGGCACAAAGAATGATTTAAAAAAAATACTTCACTGTTTAGGTTATAAAGTGCTTGACATCTGACAGAATTTTACAAAACACCTGTATTTAAATAGCTGAATAAACCGTCAGGGAAACATATGTCATGTGTGACACTATTTATGACTCCCTATCAATATAAAGAAGAAGAGTTTGTTTGTTTAAACACTATCAGGCTGATTTAAAAATATATTTGCATTTGATAAAGGACCTTTTAAATTAATGTTGATACTGTCGGAAGGTTACGCAAATATCACTCATTGATATAAAATCACTATTTAACGTAGGTTTTTTTTGTTGCCACTTAAGTGTCAGACAAGCACACGGCCTACCTGATGTTAAATGGTTACCGTAGCCTATGGACATGTGCAACAACAGGAGCGTCACACTCGCGCTGCCGACCCTGTTAGAACAGAGAGTTTCTGTGCCGTCAGTGTAGAAGATAAAGCAGGACAAGCCTTAGGTCGTCCCACTGACAGCACAAAAACTCTCCAGTGAGCTCTGGCTACCCTACTCAACAACACAAAACGAGGTTATTATGGGCGCGGTATTCTGTAGGGCGGAGGTACTTCCCCAGTGGGACTGCTCAATTGGACGGAAATACCGACGTCGTGGCATTCTTTCGCGATTTATTTGATATTATTTATGCTTAACCCGACGTTTCGCAAACTTTTTAGCAGCCATCCAAAACGTCGGGTTGAATATAAATAACAGAATAACAGCGCGCGTCGATGGCAGGAGACCGGACGGTATGTCGTTGTTACCTTGAAAGATGGGTAAGCCTTTGGTGTGGGACGCAACTTGCGTCGACACCCTGGCGCCTTCCCATCTTCCAAGTACAATGGACTGCGCATGTGCTGCTGCTGCATCAGCGGAGACTCTCAAACGGCGCAAATATACCAATTCAACTGGTAATTATATTTTTGAGCCGTTTGGAGTCGAAACGTTGGGTCCGTGGGGTCCAAGCGCGCGCGCGCTATTCAAAGAAATAGCGAAGCGCCTAATCGACTCTTCCCGTGACCATAGGGCTGGCCTTTACCTCGCTCAAAGAATTAGTATCGCTATTTAGCGTGGTAATGCCGCCAGCCTTTTGGGCACAGTACCAGTAGAGGTTGATGGGGAGGAATTTTCGATGCCTAAAGTTGCAGTCTCTCCCCCTCTTTTATGTTATTTTTGTATGTATTATACATATAGCATAATTTTTATTATTAAGTATTATTCTGTAATATAATTGTAAACTCAAAATTTGTCAATAACAGAATCAGTTAACAAGTGGTTTTATTTCAATAAGCCTAGTGTTGGTTTTTGCGATGACAAATTGAAACCGCGGCCCTTTAGATGTTCTGAATATAACGAAGTACAAGCTACCTCATTCCTTCATAAATTAATAACAACCATGAAAATATACCTACTTATATTATTTTTGTTATTGAATACTTAATTAAGTCTGGTTGTCTGAGTCAATTTGTTGACTTCCCAAGAATGCCTATTATTATCATACCGAGAAGGCGACCGCTGGATGCCTATTTATTACTGAACATTTTTTTGACTACAACATACTCAAGAAACTTTTATATCAATCAATCAGCAGCCTATTACAATCTAGTGATAAATATAAAAGTTAATACAATCTGACTTAGTTTCATGACGACTCAACTACGGTTGATGTATAGATGAGTGGCTGTAAAAAAAAACTATACGGCTAATGCGGTGGCCTGCTTCTGCTGGGGTGACAGGCGGCTGGGAGCAGCCGCCTGTCACCCCAGCAGAAGCAGGCCACGGCAGGGGCGTGCTTTGAAATACCGGTGACGAGTTGGGGACTCCGTGGTTCCCCCACTCGAAGAGGGTCAGATCGAGAGAGATGGCCCAATGGCCCTGGATCAGCCGGGGTGCGAGAGAGATATGCACTAGCTACCTCACCTTCGGCCTTGCACTGCGACCCACAGACGGCGGCGGCGCGTGCGGTTTAGACGGTCCGTGGGGATTTCTCGTCCGTAAAAACAAAAAAAAACGTCTTCTAAGTTCTAACCTAAATCTATCCATGTCGAGACGTGCAGTCCACCTCTCTAGGTGATAAATTGGGCAGTATGATATGTATCGTAATGCCCAATTTATCACTTTGCCCGTAACATATATAAAAATACATAAAAACATAATAAGTTTGTCTTTTTATTGTTTATCTCTTTACGACAAACGACAATGAATTAACTTCTTCTGACACTTAAGATATCGCATACCGATGCCTAAACTCGATATATATGATAATGACGAGATTTATTTATTTATTTATTTAATACATGGAAAACTTACAGCTATAAAAACATGAATAGCATTGGATTAGGCAGTAGAAAGCCAGTAACAAGTTTTCGCTTATAGTCGCTGCATATGAAAAACATTGTGAGCATAAACACGCATTACACAAACCTTATTTAACTACATAGTCAACACCAGCAACTAATAATTGCGTTTCTACCTAAAAACGTCTCTTTTACCTTAGCAACTTATCGTGAGTATAAAATTATCACTTACAAATTGTATTACGTCTCGAACAAGGATATCGACTGCTACGCCGCAAAAGTAATTTTTACGGATTATGAAGTGTGGTAGCAATTTAGAGATGTTTTGTAAGATCTGACCGGCTTGCGGCTACCAGCGAGCGTGGTTCGTTGACCGTAACAAGGCATATAATGGGAGGCAGAGGTTCTCAAAGAGGGATATGCGTAGGTACCCGAAGCGCGTACCCTTGCTATGACCTCCATTTGATTATAGGTGTCTTTCACGTAATGTCGCGATCTTCAATTAGATTTTAGGTTGCAAGACTAGAAGAATTATTGATCTTTTACCTAAAGTGGAGAAGTCCTATCCAAGTTAGTACATTGGCCATATAAAAGCGATATACGGGAATTGACTGAATATTGACTGAAATCTGAAGAAAATTGCGTCAGTTATCTCCTTTCTATCTAATGAAGACCCACCCATCGTAAAATTTTACAACAACATACATGTATATGACAGTCGTTAACGCATGTCAAATACGTCAATTCTCATACATTCGTCATTCTATTCCATCAAACGCCGGCCAACGAATTGCCGCTCGTCGAGAGGGGCTGTTCCTTCTTAAAGTCGCTCAAAATACTTTGTTTGTTTTATTTATCGACAGCTTTCATATGTGTTCACCATAGTCATCAAAGTTTAATAGGTTTAAAATTTTAAAGCATTTTTTTTGCTAACTATTAAAATTTAAAAAAAATAATATTAATTTTTTTAAATTATTAACGATTAAGACAGGAAAAATTGAATCGGCTCAGGTGGGATTCGAACCCGCGAACGTTCCCTTACAGGGGGAATGCTCTGACCACTGAGCCACCGATCCACGCCTGAAGTTGATTTAATAGAAGCTTGAGAAACCCTGGTGTAAGATATCAGGCGGAATTTGTAACATATCCTAGCGTTAATCTTCTAAGGTGACTTTCTCGTCATACTTGGTAGATAACTGAGCACACGTCAGAACGTCAAACGGTCTGAGATGTTTTGTTGATCACATCAGTGTGATGTGATGCTGATGAACTATATTGATAGAGTATTTGAAACGTTTGAATTAGACCATGAACCTCGGCTTAAATATAAATAAAAAATACATTATTCGTAAAGACAAATGTTCATTTTCTCATCCCTCTAACCGAACATAAGTGCACGCCAGGGTATGTGGTACCCCAGTACTACTAAATACTAACCAATTTGTCTTGGTAAGGGGTGTAGGTAGAAACCTAAAGCTATTGTTATTATCTTTTATGTTGTTCCCGGCAAAGTAGAATTTGGGCCACCCCTTCTCTTTCCATGTGGTGTCGTACAAGGCGACTAAGGGATAGGGCTGATTAATTTTAACATCAGACAGATATGTACAGCCCAGACTCAGCCTCAGATGCATGGCTCGAGTCAAAAATAGTGCCCAGATTACGGCTCACCCCTATTACGTGGGACCGAATACAGATTGGTGAAATGTGGATGTTAATTCACCTCTGCCTAACCCTCCGGGGATAAAGGCGTGATTATATGTATGCATGTAGGTATGTAAGAAATCTTTATACCATACACTGGAAGGTTTTTAAAGAAAATTTTCTTGACAATTTTCAAAAGGATTGTAAACGATTTTATATGAATGGCAACTAGCAATTAATAGGAGTGACCATTAGCTGCGGATAGTATAGAAGGAACTATTAGACAGGATGATAGGAAACAAAGAATTGCCTGAAAGTGCGATTTCATTAGCGAATATTTCATGATTCAATCGCAAAATTTTCCACTAACCATGAAATCAATGTCGGAGGGACATTTTTCAGCGTTAAAGCTGTTAATTTAATATCAGACGGACATAATGTAGTAACACTATCTTATCGGGGAAGGTCAAATCTGTGAAACTGAAAATGCACCTTAACTTCCTTGATGTAGAGTTACATATTAATTGCGATGATAACAGTATTTTGACTTCCTGCAGAATTTGTTAACAGCTGAAATTAATCTCTATATCTTAAGAATATTATGAAATCGATTGAGAATCCTTCCAGTCATTCTTTTCAATTGATCAGCTTATTTTTTAATGAAAGATATTCCACAGATTAGATATGAATTGGACGGAAGCAAGTAAACACTCTTTCATCTTACTTCCAATATGAAATTATTCAAATTAGAATTAAGTTTACCTATTACAGTTTGTGAAATCTGAAATTTATACTTATGTAAATATTGGGGTGCTTGGTCCGGAGAAGTCCGTCAAAAAGTGCAGTTTGCACCCTGGTTAGGTATCCGTGGGGATTTTCGCACAAAAGGAGGAGGTAGGACACAACGGTATTTCCGTCCAATTGAGCAGTCCGACTGGGGAATTACCTCCGCCCTACAGAATACCGCGGTCATAATAACCTCGTGTTGTTTTTGGAGTGGAGAGATTTTGTGCTATCAGTGTGTAGACCAAAGGCTATTCCTGCTTTATCTTCTACGCTGACGGCACAGAAACCCTCTGTATTTACAGAATCGGCAGCACGAGTGTGACTCCCCTGATGTTTTACATGTCCATAGACCATGGTAAGGGCTTTACATCAGGTGGGCCGTGTGCCTGTATGCCACCGCAGTGGTATCAAAAAAAAAGTCCAACCAAGTATTTAAATACTAAAATTGGTTTCTTATAAGTACAGACTGGTTTTAGCTTAATAACTCTTCCAACATATTAAAACGTACCTAAAGTTTATTTATTTAGATTAACCGTTAATAGTTTTGTTGTAAGTGTACACCAAGTGCTTTAAGTATAGTAATCAGCTCGATAATGTGGCCGGGATTAATGGATGCGGTTCCTAATGATGTGCCATGTGTTGCATTGCATCAGACGGTAATGTAACGTTTTGCTCTCGGCGATGTGTTACAAACTGTTACAAAATCACATCGGCAAATACCGATTGCAGATAACGTTTGAAATTGATGCTCATTCACACGCACTCAAAAAGCGTCGGTAGCTTAGTGGTTAAAGGGTCGGCCTTGCGATCGAAAGGTACCGGGTTCGTACCTGGCCTCTACACTACCGACGTGAACCCTCTTCTAACACAAGCAATTTAGCTTAGTTGCAGGGGTTAGAGGGAATATTAGTAATTTCGATTCTTTAAAATAAAATAAATAAAAAACAACATGTATATCGTGGCGTATGAAATTAATTGAAAATAGAGATGTCAGGAATTTTTGTTATATATATTATTCAGTATTCGGCCTAGTTTTCATTACTCAAATCATGTAAGAAATTGCGTAAAAAAAAAAGCAAATGGTGCGTGTCGTGAGTGTTGTGAAGTGATAAAATCTATTCACAAATAAATAAAAACGTCCACAATGACATTACGCGTAACTTCTTAGTTTCTTATCCGGGAAATATTCACAATTTTTTGGAAAATTTTGGCACATTGGCCGTCATTGATATATAAACATGAATCGTTATGCGGCAAAATCATTATTTGTCATGAAACCAGCCTTCTCAGGTGATACTTTTATATTGAACGTCAGAAAAAAATATGTAATTAAAAAACTATTGTTGAATTAGATCAACATAGTTACAAGACGTTCGCGGTTATGTAAATGCACCTAACCTTACCTTGTCCTATTTTGTAGGGGAATAATAATATGATGTTTATATGGCAGTGCATATAAAATAAACAATATCCACCGTATTAAATGGTTTATCTTTTGAAATTTAAATGAGTTTCCATGGCCTTCTTGCGTCAAAGAAATGCAAAATGAATGCTTTACATACTTACATATGATTGGTATAATTTTACTGTTGGTGCCAATGGCAACGGTATAATAATAAATAATAAGTAATATTTATTCTATGTACGAGTATTATTGTTCGTCAGTCGTCGGCTCGGGCGTCGTCGGAGGGCGCAGACCGACCTCCGCCCCTGACGGGGCGGTGACGGGTGGAGCCGCTCGTCACTCCAGCAGAAGCAGGCTACGGCGGTGGTCTCCCCTCCCAAGGAGGGCCAGACCGAGAGGAATGGCCCTGGGTCAGCCGGGTGCGAGGGATATGTCGCGAGACAACCTCACCTTCGGCCTAAACGACCCACAGACGGCGTGCGGTTTAGTCAGTTCGTGTCCGACATGACCTCCCCCTCCGGGGGGTACCCGTGAGGATTTCTTGCACGTAAAATAAAGCTGCTCAGCTTGACGGCCTCATCTGATGCTTTTTCACGCCCCGCTTAAAGGACCCGGGACTGTTAGGAAGAGGGAAACACGTGAGCTGGCAAGGAATGCCAGGTCTTAATGAATGTAAAAAAATGAAATGAAAAAAATGTAAATAATACCAAATAAATCACAATAGAATCCGATCAAAAGTGATCATTCATATTCGCGTAAAGTTCAAGGCACTATCATTTAGTAGTTCATCTGCACTTGTGTCTATTTTTAAGGCAATCTAAAAAAAATCACGGAATGTCTGACGGTTTCCGTTTGGGACGTATTTGATTTAAAAATAGATTTAAAAGATATGATTATGATATGATCGATCGAAAATGGATGAGGTTATCGCTTTTACGGAAAGATTTGGAACTGGAAGAAAAAAGTTTGATAAGACGAAGTCGGAGCCCCCTGATGCTCAGAATGCCTTTTCTTGAATAGTTTACGGGAAAACTAATCATTTCGGTTATTGCAAAAAAATTTATATAATAGTAATTTTTATTATTATTAATATATAGTAATATATAGTAGATATATAATAGTAGATATGTGATATACCTATGAACATACAATTTAATTTACTTACCAAAAATATTCTGTGAATAGTGTCACAGAATAATCCTTTGTATACTAAACCCAGCATTTTTTCGGCACTCGCTCGTTTAAAAGGAACCTTAGTACTTTAGGCACTTAGGCATTTATTTCGGCAAATCTAATTGGATTATTTTTCTTTGTTTTAGGTAAGATACGATCCAAGAGGAGATATTCCAGCGATATGTTAGCGTAGGTACTCAGTCCTGAATCTCAATGCATAAATAGACCTGAGGACAGATTATAGGTATTTAAAGTATCATGTACACTCACATTACTGTTAGAGCTTTCGGGATATTTACCATTTATTGTTTGGAATTTCCGATATTTCCATGATCACGGATGAAATAATAAATATCGGAAATTCAATGTCAAAAGTCAAAGATTTTTATTCAATCTAGAACAACATGGTTGTTTCTTATTACCTACCCTCAATAATAATTCTACTTAACCTAAGTTTTCCACCGCTTCCAAGGCGCTGGTGGAGAAGATATTTATATCCTTAAGGCTAAATGTGGATGAATCTAAATTTGTCTCGTGTCCGAATAAACAAACATATAAACAAAAACTTCATAATAATATAAGTAACCTTTAAAGTTAAAATATAGCAAAAAAACACGCTCCTAGTACAATATTATGTCGTAACTACAGCATTTAAGGAGGTGCCTGAACCATGCTCAAGCCAGACATTTTTGTCTTTGAGATAATCTCTGTGTTTTTTTACCTAAGGTGGTCTTATATAGATTTTTAATTTATTTTCGGGCATAATTAGGACCGGTTTAGGCAATTTACTATACTTTTTGAATTTTGAATTTAATTTACTAAACTCCCAACAATACTTGGTAAATATCCCGATAGCTCGAATAGTAAACTGAGTACAGATTATATTACAGGTGACAGTTCTAATATAATACTTGGTAAATATCCCGATAGCTCTAATAGTAAACTGAGCACAGATTATATTACAGGTGACAGTTCTAATATAATACTGGGTAAATATCCCGATAGCTCTAATAGTAAATTAAGTACAGATTATATTACAGGTGACAGTTCTAATATCATTGTAGGAGTCGATTCACACTGGGGGGGTCCCGACGATTTCTTTCGTGGTTTTCGTTGTTATCGCTTTGACGTATTGATTTAAATAGATAAAAAAACAACACATTTATAATCCATCAACACAATCTTTATCTGTTCTGTTAGGACGCAGGGGCCTGTATATGGGTGCTAACAGCACTGAAATGAGTGATGGTGTGTAATTTTAGGTTTTCTATACGTCATGATTACGTGTCTGTCAGTCGGATTGTCAATAAAATTATTTATATACAATAGGAAATATTTTTGTTGCTATTAATAACTTTAGCTGTGACTATGCATATTTGTAAACAAATCTTGGAAGTCGAATTTAATGTATCTAGCTGTTCGCTTGCGGCTCCGCCCGCGTGGATATTGGTTATCCTTTTACCCGACTACCGCAAAGGAGGGTAGCTCCTCAACTAATCATTACCTAGAACTGGACAAATGAGGTATAGTTAGAAGCATCTTAGTCGAAAAAAAGGCTATATCACAGACTATATGACGTGTCACTGAAATTAATGTGGCATAAAGGATGCCACATTAATTTCATTTTCTACTTTATTTTTTCATTCTACTTTATGACCGCTAAAGGAGCGGTCATAAAGTACTGTGTTAAAAATAAATTTGAGATAAATTTGCCGTATGGTATCTAATTTGGGCCTAATTAGCACATTTCAAATATGTATAAATTATTAGCTGTTGCTTGTCCCAAAATAATATAAGTAAATATTACGACGGGACCTTGATTCTGGGAACAGGACCCTATTACTAAGACTTCACTTTTCGTCTGTCTGTTTATTTGTCTGTCTGTCTGTCAGTCTGTCAACAGGCTGTATCTCATGATCCGGGATAGTTACACAGTTGAAATTTTCACATACAATATTTTTTTGTTGCCGTTGTAACAACAAATACTAAAAGCAGAATAAAATAAATATTTTACGCTGGGAGGAAGCTCATAAATTGGATTTTGTTTAATTTAACATTATTTCATGAATTAACCTGATTTTCTACCGTTCTTTAGTTATAAGAAAGTACGTTTTTGCCTCGGAATAGAATTTTTTTTTTGTTCTGTGGTTTTTGCCCTTTTTACGCCCTTAGAGGATAAATTAAAAAAAAATCAGATGGTGGGGTTGACACTGCCTGCCCTTCACGAACCTTTAGTTGCCGAGGGTGAAGTAGTCTCTGGCAAATCCCACGCATCCCGGCAGACCCAGGGCCATCGAAGGCCCCCTTGGTTAATTAACAAACAATTATAAATTAGATATGTATACTAATATTATAAATGAGAAAGTGTATGTGTGTGCCTGTATGTCCGTCTTTCACGCCTAAACCACTAAACTAATTTTGATGAAATTTGGTATAGGGGTAGATTAGACCTTGAGAAAGGACATAGACACAGAATAGATAGTACTAGCGTAGTTTGACCGCGACAACCGACATCCATGCGGGCGGAGCCTCGAGCAAAAGCTAGTTCGTAATAAATTCGTTGTAAAACACTTAGGTGAAAGCGGAAGAACCTCGAGCAACGGAATCTCATATCCAAGGTTCAGATTCGTACAGACAGACACACGAGATATTGATAATCCTGGATTAGTTAATATCTTGTGCCCTATAACTGCTAAACAGTTATCTCCTGAAAAAACCTTTGTCTGTTGTGAAAACATGTCTGTGTGACAATTGTATGTCCATTGATTCGTGGTTTAGTGGCGATAACGATGTGTTTGACGGTGTCGCAATATGGTGATCGCTTACTGTGCCAGACTGTACTTATTTGACTAAAGCCCGCATTCCAGAAATCGATACTCATGACTTGAGATTAGATCAAAATATTCTAGAAGATTAGATTGGTTGTATTCTAGAATTAAATAGTAATAGAAATTTTATAAATGTAAATCACTTGAACGTTCATAGATATTCTCAGTCCAAATAGGTAGTAAAATACTCAGTATCTTCTTTATTTGGTAGAAGGTAGGAGTATTTCCGTCCAATTGAGCATTCCGAATGGGAAGTACCTCCGCCCTACAGAGTACCGCGGCCATAATAACATCGTGTTGTGTTCCCAGAGGTGAGTAGGGTAGCCAGAGCTCACTGAAGAGTTTTTATGCTGTCAGTGGGAAGACCTAAGGCTTGTCCTGCTTTATGTTCTACACTGACGGCACAGAAACTCTCTGTTCCAATAAGGTCGGCAGCGCGAGTGTGACTTCTCTAGTGTTGCACACGTCCATAGGCCACGGTAACCACTCTCCATCAGGTTGGCCGTGTGCTTGTCTGCCACCTTAGTTGTATAAAAAAAATACGGTACACCAGTAATGATTTGCTGAAAGAAAAATGAATCTTGAATTAAGCTCGTCTTTGAACATAAATATTCCACTAAATCCGTTGTATAAATGCCATTCAAAAGTACAATAAAAATAAATTAGAATGAGGAACCGGCTAGGTATAGGATACTATTTTAGAGATTTACAGCCAATATATTACAACTTTATATCTTTTTAGAGAAGTTTCACGGTTTCAACCACTCTATAAAGGTATCAAACTGTCAAGCCGATGTACGACAGAGACAACGCTCTACAAAATAGAAGCAAGCCGATCTTAGCTATCTCTCACATTTCTCCTCGAAGTAAAAAATAAATAGCCAATTACTGTACACAGATTTTTTGTAGATACATATTATGATGTAATGCTGTTCTATACGTACCATTACACACATTACGCCGTGTGACGTCAGTAAGCACTTTTAGTGGTAATAAAAAACCATGAAAGGTTAAAGAACTCATTTGAAAAACAGTGAAAATTGCTTCTTACATTAAACTTTGTTTACAGTAGTATGGCATTAAAATTGGGGGTTTTCAACTATAGAGGCATATACAATTTGAACTTTCCTGATATCCCTCTAGACGTAGTAACTATAACTATCTAATCTATACCCCTGATATTGTAAGCTTGATCACTGTTTCATTTTTTTATACCACTTAGTTGGCAAACAAGCACACGGCCCACCTGATGAAAAGTCATTACCGTGGTCAATGGACGTGTGCAACAACAGGAGTGTCACACTTGCGCTGCAGAACCTTCTTCCTTGAAGAACCCCAATAACCCCATATACTTAGTAGTCGCTTGAAAAAAACGTCAGTGAGTTCATTCCACACCTTAACCTTGCGGGGATAAAATTCCTATCATACCTGAATGTGCTTAACTGCTTACTGAAAAACAAATAATATACAAACTAAATAATTGAAATTTCGAATTTATCTCGTTTCAATTATATTATTTAACTATTCGATACCGACTTGCACCAGATAGTCTTTGTATCCCATAACCGTTAAAATGTAACCGTAAAATAAATACCAAGTTATACCTACATATCCCATCGTTGGGAATAGAAAGCTGACTTTATTGTTAGAAATATGTTCCCACGAATCCCTATCGATATTTACCAGAACGCATATCTCAAGGTTTGATTCCGAAGCCGATCGCATAAGTCAACTGCAGACGCATGCAGCAGATACACCGTACCGCGATACGTACATTACTTTACAATACGGATAATGTGGACCATTGTGGCATCGGGAGAATCGGTCTAGGTGGGGTTTCTTAAATGACACAAATCTGCGGTGTGTTTGTGTGTGTGTATTGAATGGTCCACCTGCTAACGTGTGCTACATGACCATCTACTTGTACATCGATGGAACTTATACTCGTAAGCGCCTCCGAGAACACAAATTTGAGAGTAGAAACGCCGTCGATTCGACAAAAGAAGAAGATGGGGATCATTGCAAAGCCGCAATGAATTACGCTGTGTGAGTTTGTAGCTGTCGTATGCGGTCGCCTTCGGAATCATACCTTAACGCTCATATCACACTGTTACTGTAGAGAATACGGTACGTGCATTACTATTAGTCGGTCGTCTGCTCGTGTGCACCGTTATCGAAAAGATTACTTAGTATCACAATGTATCATGTAAATTTACTTGTGCTGTCGCTAGCGCATACACGGGATTAAAAGCGTCTTGTCGTCAACTAGGCAGGTTTTTTTCCAAATTCAGTGCTTCTACTAAGAGTTTTCAAATAAGAATGACACAACGCTGTCTGAACAGGGAATCTCGACCTCTTCTGAAGCTCTTTTTTATTTTTACTTATATTTTAGATATGAAAGTTTATGTACACGTTTGGTTGCTTGTTATTCAACCACGCACTAACGACTACACAGATCTGGCTGCAATTTGGTACAGGGATAGATTTATACTCTGAAATAACACATAGGTTACTTTTTATCCTGGGAATGATTTATCTGCCATCTAAGTGGTATAAAGAAGGTTTTGGAGGTTTGTCCAAAGAGAACGGGCTCAAAATTCCTGTCCCTCTAGAAGGCCATAGACAAGTGGCAATTCGTCGGCCGGGAATGGAATAGAATGACGAATGTATGGGATTTCACGTTTATGACATGCGTTAACGACTGTCATATACGTCAAATCCCATACATTCGTCATTCTATTTCATCAAACGCTGGACAACGAATGGAAAGGAAGGGGTCAGGCTTGCGCAGTTAAGGAGCAATAGCTGGTCCGCTGCGCGGATGCGTGGGCGGCCAGCGCCTCCTTCTGCGTGCAGGTCATGCTCGTGAAGAAGACAGCAGAGCGGGCGCGGCGCAGCGAGCGAGAAAGACTCGCGGACATCGCTGGCCGCGTTCGAAGGCGGATCGGGCGTCGGAGGGCGCAAACCGACCTCCGCCCCCCATGAGCGCGGGCCTGAGGGTGACGGGTCGAGCCGCTCGTCACCCTAGCAGAAGCAGGCCACGGCGGCGGCGCGCATCGTAGGACGATTGGGGGGTATCCGTGGGGATTTCCCGCACGTAAAAAAAAAAGCTAGTCCATACCTACCAACATTGTAAGAGGAAACATTTGTAAGTTTCTAGTGAATAGACTCAGAAATTACGAGGCCAATAAAAAAAATTCTGTCACCATTATAAAGCTGAATTTTCCGTGAGTAACATAGACTATTATACATTTTCAAAGAGTTTAGGTTTCCGTTTGAAATCCATGAAAACTTTTTGTCTCTCCGTGCAAAACCGTGGCTGGTTGCCAGTATAATATAATTAAATCGTGAAACTATGTTTATAACATACGTAATACTCGTAATAAGTACACAACTACATGTAGCTCGTGGCGAACACTTGGAGATCGTCACATAACACCGTGATGACCGTAATGGATGCTGAATTATCATCTCAAACGTGCTTCTACTCGCTAATTTTTATTATACTGTGATGTTCGACCGTGGAACATGCTATATTTGGAGAATTACCAAAAAAAACCGGTTCGAACCGGTTATATTTAGTTCGTTATGTGTTGTAATAGAAGTAATGATATGACTTTATTACATGTACTTGGCTTATAAAATTGTAAGGTGTCCAGCCCCTCTAGACACGTGGCAATTTGTTGTCCGGCGAATAGTAAAATAGAATGACGAATGTATAGGATTTGACGTATTTGACAGTCGTTAACGCATGTCATAAATGTCAAATCTCATACATTTGTCATTCTATTCTACCAAACGGTCAAGAAATTGCCACTTGTTTAGAGGTTCAGTAATTGAACCGCCTATTCGAATTGGGAAGTGTTCTCTCTATAGCATAGCGCATGTCCACATCTTGATATCTATTTAGAGTTGTTATAACCGATGTTTTAATTTTAATCCTACTAATGTTCATGAAGAAAGTGAAGATGTTTCAATGTTTGTTATTTAATTAAGCTCTAACCGCTGAAAAGATTGGCTGAAGTTTGGTACAGAGATAGACTATAGTATGAAATAATGTTAGGTCATATAACCAACCATATAACCATATGACCTCATGGGATCTTTCAAAATTTCACGCAGACAGAGCTATTATTGTAGGAGGTAGGACACGACGGTATTTCCGTCCAATTGAGCAGTCCGACTGGGGAAGTACCTCCGCCCTACAGAATACCGCGGCCAAAATAACCTCGTGTTGAATTCCCAGCGGTGAGTAGGGCTGCCAGAGCTCAATGGATAGTTTATTTGCTTTCAGTGGAAAGACCAAAGTCTATTCCTGTTTTGTCTTCTGCACTGACGGCACAGAAACTCTTGTTGTTTACACGGTCGGCAGCTCGAGTGAAGCCCCTGGTGTTGCACACGTTCACGGTAACCACTTTCCATCAGGTGGAGACCGTGTGCTTGTCTGCCACCTCAGTGTTATAAAAAAAAAGACGGGTTGCACTCTGGGAGTGCCGGCAGAAGTGAAAACATTTTCTTTTTTTCTTTCTTCGTTATATACATAGAAAAAGATAAAAAAGAACATACCATACCATACCTATAATATAGCGCTAATCATAGAACCTATCACTTATTTTCTACTAATTTTCTGTCAGAAGAAATTAATAAATTATGAAAAGAAAAAATAAACACAAAAAATAATAAATTACAGAAAGAAAAAATAATCATAAAAAGTTATAAATTACAAAAAGAAAAATTAATCACAAAAAGTTTCATAAGGCCAGATGGTTTGAACCCGATACTATTTGAAACTATAAGGACTTACAGTCGAAGTGCTTACCGTTTAAGCTACAAATTTATCTATGGTAAATTGCAAAATAGATAGTCTTTACCTAATCTTGTATGACGTCAGTCGTCGGTTACGGTTCAAAGGTCAACTAATCCTGACGTTTCCTTAACATTTTACACCCATCCAACGCCGCTAAAAAAGTTTTCACTTCAAAAAGCTAGTTACCTATAAAATCCACGTATTCTGTCCAGAAAATCCTCTTAAAATAAAAATCAAGTTCGTATTCCCCACGGGTTATTTAACATGTTTAAAATGGTTGTGTACCAACAACCTCTGTGTGTTGTGTATTCTATTAATCATCTGGATTATGATTAACGTAGGTTCTGCAACATTCCCGACTCTAAGTGCAACGTTCGCTGACAAAAAGAACATTAATATCAAGATTTATTGCAGTTTCAAGGTGTTCGCGTGTGATATATTCCTTCCAGTTGACTTTTATTGCCTCTGAAACAATTTCTGTTTTATTTCCGATTTGAATTATAATGCTCTTTATATTTGTATCAGTTTAAAGAGTTACCTATTGCAGAATGTATTTCAAAATATATTCTGTTAGTGAAATAAAACTAGTTGTATATTTTCAAAAATTAAAAAAGGAATTTCATTATTTTTCTTTAATTGAATTTACTAAAGGAAAAAAAAGTTAGATGTTATGACGTAGACATCCACTAATAAAGGATTTTGATTAATTCCACCCCCAAGGGGATAAAATAGGCGATGAAAGTTTGTATGAAACTTTGTCAATTTTAAAATCGGTCGGTCTGACACGTTGCATGCATAAAGCTACTATGTTGACTCAACACTAAGCGATAACCGCGACATTCACGCGGGCGGAGCTGCGGGCAACACCTAGTAAATAAATAAAATCAAGCTGGTAAACCTGCTATTGGTGGACGAGACTCTGGCGCAGATTTTCATCCTGGAGTTGGGAGGTCAGCAATAGTCGTTTTCGATAAACCTTACCATGATGAAAGGAAGAGTAGACGAGCGAATGCCTAGTGCCAAAGTGCAAGCTTTTGATGCACCGGTATGAAGAAAACCGTGGCTAAGGCGTATTTAACTTCGTCAAGTGAGCCAAATTACAATAGAGCTAAAGGTATTTCAGCACTTTTCCTTTCTTCATCATCCTAGCGTTAATTCCCAGTCGCATCCGAAGCTATCAACTTGGAGTCTGGGATCCGCTTTACCATTCTAACTGCGGATTTGGCTGAACTTTTATATTTTCTGTGAAGCGACTGCCATCTAAACTCCACAACTCAAAGACGATATTGAAGCATTGTAGCTAGACCAGTCGTTGGCCTTTTTAGGGCTCCAATTACCCGTAACGGCTACCATAGATGTTCGTACGGCAACCGGGACCGACGGCTTAACGTGCTCTCCGAGTCACGACCAGACCAATGCAAATACCAGCGGCCGTTTTCATTACCGCTACGCCACGCCACGCTGTTACTTTTTGAAGTGAAAACTTCTTTAGCGGCGTTGGATGGGTGTAAAATATTTAGGAAGCGTCAGAATTAGTTGACCTTTGAACCGTAACCGACGACTGACGTCATACAAGATTAGGTACAGACTATGTATTTTGCAATTTACAATAGATATCGTCGTAGCTTAAACGGTAAGCACGTCGAGTGTAAGTCCTAATAGTTTCAGATAGTATCGGGTTCAAACCACCTGGCCTTCAGGGATTTTTTGTGATTGTTTTTTCTTATTTATAATTTTTTACTTTTGGTGATTATTTTTTCTTTTTGTAATTTATTACTTTTTATGATAATTTTTTCTTTCTGTAATTTATTATTTTTTGTGATTATTTTTTCTTTTTATAATTTATTAATTTCTTCTGACAGAAAATTAGCAGAAAATAAGTGATAGGTTCTATGATTAGCGCTATAATATAGGTATGGTTATGGTATGTTCTTTTTTATCTTTTTCTATGTATATAACGAAGAAAGAAAAAAGAAAATGTTTTCACTTCTGCCGGCACTCCCAAAGTGCAACCCGTCTTTTTTTTCCTTTACCATGTCATAAGGACGTTCCCATTCTTAACCACACCTTCCTTTGTACCCCCACTTATGGAGTTAAATTCTATTTAGCTACAGTAAAACCTCATTTATCCATCCATTATCTATTTTATATGAGGCGAGCCTATCACCGTCACCAAAATAATTACACGCTTTTTATCATTATAAAAAAATAATCGCTAAAACGTGGGTAGTGTTTCTTAATAGCGTCCCAATATGACGTGTATGTTAACTGTCGTAAAACAATCTGTCGTTGTATTAACCTAGTTGGTAACCATCACTATCTTGATAGTGTGGTGTATAGTGACGCACTGGATATGACACTATATGATCAGAACAAATATAATAAAATGGTGTCGATTTCTGTTGCGCATGAAAAGAGCTTGTGTCGCTTTGTACGTAAGCACTTGCTTAATTTGTGTGTAGCTACACAAATTAAGCACATACGTACAAAGCTGAAAAAAAAAACTGACGTCAGTACCTATATTCCCAAAAAGGGTGGGCAGAGTTCTTCAAGAAGGGCATTAGAAGGTTTCTTCAGGGTCGGCATCGCGAGTATGACGCCCCTGGTGTTGCACACGCCCATAGGCCACGGTAACCACTTTCCATCAGGTGGGCCGTGTGCTTGTCTGCCAACTAAGTTGTATAAAAAAAATAGAGTATACATATAAAATATATCAAATTTTTTCTCAAGAAGTTGCTGCAGTAAGAAATTTAATTTTTACTGCAGTACTTATTTTTGTAATGTGCAGCGGACAAATTTTAACATTTTCAGTTTATCTAGCCTTCGACAGCGAAGGTTTATGTTACGAGTACAATCTGTATAATATTAGTCGGTATTACAGATTTATTTTCTAGTCATATTTTTTTGGACTTGTAAGGACGAAGTACTAACAAAAATTCATACATTTCTATCATTGTTTTCATTTTTTGAAATTTATAACACAACAAATATTTATCCCTCGGATAGAAGTTGTTATGTCGTCTACAATAATTTGGTACCTATCTATTTGTTCAAGTGTTATGTTGTCGACAAATGGCGCGTGCGCAAGTGTCGATATTAGGTGAGCAAACGAGATAAGGACGCGAACATATCATTAGAATTTGGTTTCTATGCAAATAGTAATTTGTCGGAATTTTCAGTAGAAGTACTATTAGGCCCAACGCAAACAGAAGACGACGAGGTGAAGGTAAGATATGGATACGGCACAGATACGGCGCAGACGCGATAACTGCGCAAACAGCGTGGAGACGCTACGGCTAGTTATGTCAGTATAGAGCGTGATATTGATGGGATAAGACATGTATTCCTCTTCAGACGAAGACGAAGATGCACTGGCTTTGCTACAGATTGTTAATTTACAGCGACCAAGAAGGTATTGGATACATCCAGTGTGCGAGCTCATTGAGCAATACCCGAATATCTATGACTACACTAATAGATATTCGGGTATTGCTCAATGAGCTCGCAGAACTGTATATTGAATTCTATATCGTCAGGCATCCTGTATATAGTCTGTATACGGAGCGTGCGTCTTGCGTCTGATCTGTTCGTGACTGAAGGCGGCGACCTTCACCTCGTCGTCTTCTGTTTGCGTTGGGCCTTAGAATTCAATAGAGATGAACTATTTGAATTAAATTTGTAACCATTTTTCATACTAAATATTCAAATCGATTTTAACTCGTTCCGATAGTGTTCGTAAGAACATCGGTAGACACACTCCACTGTCGCCTCAAAGACAGATATAGAAGGAGAAATTTGCATTGGTTTGGGTGAGGTCTGTTAGCTTAGTGGTGAAAGCATTGCACCTGTTGCGCAAAGATTGCGGGTTCAAACCCCGCCTAGGCCGATTCAGTTTTTTCTATTTAAGAAAAGAACCAATCTAGATCTAGCGTCTAGATTCCCACTCATACAAGCAAATTGGCAGAATACAACCGACAATAAACCTAGCATAGTCCACTGCTAGACATAGGCTTCTCTAATATCAATATCTCTATCATCTGCATAGCGAACGCTACTCGCACAAAAACTTTAAAGTTTAAGCGAGTAGTTAATATTTTTTATGTAATAATATCTAAGTAATACTCCATTGTGAACATTTTAAATAAATAAAATAAAATAAAAAATGAAAATTTACTTTTTCTCAAACATGCTTGGAAATGTGAACATTATTTTGACAACCTTCTTCGAGATAAATCGAAATTGCTGTACATGCGAGCAGCGGCCGGCAAAAGTTGTATGAAAATCCGTATCTGTCGTGTTTCAGCGGCCAAATAAATTACTATGTAAACTCATATCTGTCGTGTAATTTAAAAATGGAACCAACTTTTACTCCGAACCATGGCAACCAAGGAGGTAACTTATCCAAGGCGTTATTTAAATATAGAACTGGCTTGCAAATAGAATGCTGTTTATTAAGAAAAATAAAAAACCAATGAACATTTCGCCGCGTGAAAAATTACTGTTGTTCGTTGTTCGTCATTGATTTTGTAAAGTAGGTAACTAAAAAATTCTGCCTAGATACTACTTAGTTTTAATTTCTGCGCATTGTTTGAGAAAAGCACTATACAAGCCTTGGCCACAACTGAGCGTTGCCGGACTCCGTAATGCGTGCCTCGGCTGCGCCTCGGCCCGTATACTTCACGATCCGAGTCCGGCAACACTACAATTGGTGGCCGCGGCAGTAATGTACTATATGTGCATAAAAATGTAGACTCCTTTACTAAAAAGAGTGATATACATGGTATAAATACTAAACATCAAGGTAATCTTGTGTTACATACTTCTCGTCTCCAAAAAATAAGCAACTCTTTTATGGGGCATTGTATTAGATTCTACAATAAACTTCCCAATGAAATTAGAACATTGTCCATAAATAAATTTAAAACAACAATTAAGGCCAAATTGTGTAGCAGAGCATATTATAACATTTCAGACTATTTGAATGACAAAAATGCTTGGGATTAAGTAGCTCTAAATCAACACAAGAAAATGATTGTACATACATGACGACGTTTTTTTAAAAAAAGGATTCCTACTGAGTTTTTTTGGCAGTGTTTCTCAGTAATTGCCATGTCACGCACTGCACGGTAGGGGAAAAAATAATGACGATTCCAAACAAATGTAATATTTTTATGGAATAAATGGTTTTTTGAATTTGAATTGAATTTGAATTAGCCTCTGCGTCCACTGCTGGTCTTAGGCCTCTCCCAATGTGCGAACCGTCATAGCTCGCAGAATAAGCAAGCTGAAGTGGCAATGGGCTGGCCACGTCTGTCGAAGGACCGATGGCCGTTGGAGCAGACGAGTCCTAGAGGTACATGAACGGGATCAGTAAGCCAGTTACTGAATATATGTTTTTACTTTCTAAGCACGCGAGTGTAAGCCCATCTTTACACTACCCACTTGTGTCAACAAAGTTTAGTTCTATTGTTGCCTGAAAGAAGACGTTCAACGTCTGAGGCTGTCACCGAACAATACCTTGGCAACTGTTCCTTCAACAATTGTTTTAATAAACAATTCAAACGATACGCAGTACTGAGTCCGGGTTCTTGGGACAGGTGTTTCACAGTTGAGGGCTTGACAATTTGAGGAGAAAATATAAACAACTCCATTAGGGTACTAGAGGCATGAACCCTTCTTGTGCGTATTGATCACAAGAATTGAGCTCAAAATATGCTTATACTCGTACGCGCAGAAGGTTTCTAGGGTGTCAAAAGTGGGTCAATTCCATACACTAATCAATATAATTATTCTATTCTACCAACGTATCGCCACTTGTCGGGGGGCTGGTCTATAAATGAGCCAGCTTGTAGGTGGGGTTGACTTGACCTTGAAGGACCTTGAAGGAGGTGAGGCCACGCCCATAACTAATTTATTAAACGAAATATGGACGTCTGGTACTAGTTCCCAAATTAAAATTTTACTTATTCATACGATACGACCTCCACGTAGTGTTTAAATAGACATAAACTTTGTTACAACTTTACTTAATAAATAGAAAATTATACTGCTTCTGCAGACAAGTGTATTAAAATTTTAGGAAATTATTTATGTACTGTAGGGTAACCAAACTGGTGGTCTTTCTGTAAATAATATTATTGGACCCTAGAATTTACAGGCTTCCTAGAAATAAAACTTAAATAAAAAAACACCAAGGTTTCTAGAGGCGAGGAGAACCTCCATAAAAAATAATTACTCTTGACGAATGGCTGGCTTCATTGTCCCTTACTTTATTAACGGGCCTTAGAACGTAATGAAGATAGACACAATTACGGTAGAAAGACAAAACAGATCTGGATGTTAGAAATGGATTATATTCCGGAATAGCACATCGGCTATAGGTAATAAGGTGACTGTCAGTCTGTGGATCAGTAAATCAGTATTTCAAACGGGAGGGTCCACAGCCAACAGCCAGCGATCCGTAGCGGATAGCCCATTACTTAACTATTAAATATATGTCGCCGCCAACTAATTAAGTCAGCTGTCTAATTAACTGCTCAGGCATTTAACTAAACGGCGCCATTCAATTAACGGCCTGAATGATATTCAGCTGTCTCGTTTATTACATCATTTAATAATTGCATACATACATATACTTACACTAGTAAATGCCCGAGGGGATAGACAGAGGTGTATTCACAGAAAATTAATTATAGGTTTATTGTGATAGCTACACTTTATGACCATGCAGAGATAGGTTATTTTTCTAACTGTTTAATTAAGTGGCTAGCCAAGTAGTTAAACGTCATCGATCCAAGGTATCTGCCTGGCAGTTTTATTAAAGGGCCGAACACCATTTTTTTTTTATTATTATTTTTTGTTTTTATAAAGAATATTAGCAACCGAAATTATCGAAATTACTAATATTCCCTCTAACCCCTCCAACTAAGCTAAATTGCTTGTGCTAGGAGTGGGTTCACGTCGGTAGTGTAAAGGCCAGGATTCGAACCCGGGACCTCTCGATCGTAAGGCCGACTCCTTAACCACTAAGCTACCGACGCTTCAGGCCGTTAATTGAACGACACCGTTAACTAAAGAGCCTAGGCAGTTAATTGGACGGCTGATTAAGCTACTTGGCGGCAACATATACATATTTATATAACAGAGCACTAAAGCACAAAGCCTGAACATTCATCACCTTGAACGATACGGTTGTCTGGCAACAAGCAACTGCGTAGTTGTGTAGCGCTTCGTAGCCGCGTAGCCTCTGTATCGACAGAATGCTACGCCGATATTGAAGAAATTATGTTCGCGTGACTTCTATAGATAGTTTATACTTCCATGTGCAAGTACAATCGTGTTAAGAAGTACTTATGTTGTACCAATTATTTGTAATTGCATGTGTTTCCACGCGGGCCCTTTTTGTTTAGAGAGCTAGTCGATATAACACGCGATGCCTGTGGATATTTTTAATGTATGTGGAATTTTTCCAACTGATAGTTTGTATTAGAAAGCGCAAATTATATAGACTGCTTTTATGTTAGAAAATTTATTAACGTGTCACGTAATAAAATTAGTCATTATACTTTACAATATAAACTGTGATGCCTGATTTCTCTGAGTCTTCTGATATACAATAAAGATATTTGTTATATATTTTTTATAGAACTGAGGTGGCCGACAAGAACACGGCCCACCTGATGGAAAGTGGTTACCGTGGTCTATGGACGTCTGCAACACCATAGGAGTCACACTCGTGCTGCCGACCCTTTAAGCACAGAGAGTTTGAATGTTGTGTTGAATTCCAAATCTTAGTCCAATTGTACTAAGTCGTTAGTACATCTAATTCGACTTAAAAATTAACTTCCTTAGACCAACATATGTATGTAGTCTTACAACACAACAACGAAGATTAGGTAACAGTTGATCTTTGATTGAGTACCACTTTTGCACGATATGAACCTTGTATGGGTTCAAATCCCGTCACGAAAGACGTTTTCCAATTAAAATTCCCAATGTTACATGCTGTTAAGAACTAGATTTTCCCGTGTGACATTTTACCTAGATCCCGTACTATTCACGTTACCAGACACGCTTCAACGATCCAGATTTTATTACTTTTTTTCTACTACAATTATGTCTATTAGAGTTTAATTGTCGAGACTCTTTGTCTATGGTGTGGGAACATTGTGGTAGTTAAAAGTTCATTGTTTAGTCTACAGACGAGCGTCGGCCGCGTTAGACGGGTTTTAGACCTCAAGATTTGTTAGTGAAAGTGTATGAATATTTATAAGTTTTAATTTGTGAGTGTTAGTAGACGAATTGTTTGTTGATAAGGTATGGTAAATATTATATTCTTTTTTATATTTAGGTATTAAGTTTAAGTAATTATTTTGGGAATAGAATAACCTTTGGCAGTGGCGCAATACTGGTGTGTTAAGTAAAAAAAAACTACATATTATATTAAATTCTATCATCATTGAAAATAATCTCGTTCAATTTTCAACTAAAAAATTAAATATACTCCATGAAACTTATTAAAATTAAATTATCATTAGACGCCAATAAAAATGAAATGTAGTTTTGTAGTTAACTTAAAATTTAAAGCTGTTGTACAGTCGCCGTCACAAATATTTACTTTTCAGCACGAAGATAAGTTACATTCCGATCTAGTTTGAAGAAAAAACTTCCAATATATATTTTAATTGGATGAGTTTAAGTTTTTTCGTTTTTGACCGTCACGTGCGTATCTTTCGATCTGAACTATCTTGTAATCTTTTTATAGATTTATTTTTAGAATGTGTCTTTTTACAGTATCATTTTTCTATCTCTAGTATTTTCTCTCTCAGTTATATCTTCAGTTGATGTTTGATAAATAATAATAAACAATTTATTTCAAAGAAACCGCTATCATTATCTAAGATATCGAAGAGAACGTAATCAAAAACTCTTTCGATTTTTACCTAAAAAAAAACAGTTAGTTATATTATATTATATATATTATATTGTACTTAGGTAGGTATGTAGACCATGTTTTGATACTCTTATTTGCTACCAAAGTAGTATATTACAAATTGAGTTGATATCACTACATAGTATAAAACAAAGTCGCTTTTTCTGTCCCTATATCCCTTTGTATGCTTAAATCTTTAAAACTACGCAACGGACTTTGATGCGATTTTTTTAATAGATAGAGTGATTCAAGAGGAAGGTTTATATGTATAATACATGTTTAATATAGTAAAGAGTGCAACGGGAACGGGATCTGACGCCACGCGGGTGGAAAAATATTGGCGGTACGAAGTTCGCCGGGTCAGCTAGTAATATATAAGAGGCCTAATTTGAACGTGACATTCAACAGTCATCCCGTCATTCTGAGAGAAGGTTATCGACATTAGTAAACATAGAATAACATGTAAATAGAAAGTCACTTTCAAGAGAGAATGAACATAGGTACGCATATTTTTACTTTAAAAAACCTACAGTCAGCTACAAAAGTAAAGAAAGAAAGAAAGCCATTTAATTCCTAGAAATATTCGGTACAGATTTAAGCGTAACAGTTAATTTGAAGCTGTGATAGTAATATTTGATATGCAAACACCTATTAAGCTAAAAACAAATTCACTTCCTTATACATGACTCTCAACTTCAACTTCAACTTCTTCAAAATGGCCTCTGCAGCAAACCGCCGCAATTCACCAATAAAATGTATTATAAAATTATTAATGGCGACACGCCAATGTCGAGTGTACCAGAGCCACGTTAGCCACACCAGTAAATTTGTTTCCGTGTGTCCGCCCCCCACGAGATTCAGGTGGACGATCAGGACGTGTGGTTGGATTTTAGGGGGCACATGTATTGAAATACGTTATTTTGATATGAATTTTTGTTTTATTTTCAGAGACAAGACAACAAAATACACCTATTTCATGTTTTGTTTATTATTTACTACTAGTTGTAGAGTAAAGGTATTCTAAAATTTAAATGTTGTTTTCCACTTTTATCTGCGACTGTACTTTGTTTGTTTGCCTGTCCGTTGACACATACGATATTCACAGAGTAAGAGGAACCCATTCACAAATACCATAATCTTGTTTATGAAACGTTATTTTTATGCCATTGCATATAATATTATACCGATGTGGTGTCTGCGGTTTTTGTACAGCTCTAGTTCACTTGTTGATTGACATAATTCATTGTTTCATTGTAAATATGACTTTCTGTGTCGGTTTTTGATGCAGTTACTCATTTTAGTGTACCTAGTCAACTTTAACTGTAAATTTATCTTAAACACTTACCTACTCAACAGAATTAAATCAGGAATATTGAAATACTAACTTTTGTTCGCGGCTCAGCCCGTGTGGATGTCGGTTATCGCGACCAAACATAGCTTATGTATTTCTCAAAGTCTAATCTACCGTTATACCAAATTTGATCAAAACTGGTTCAGTGGTTTGGGCGTTAAAGACGGACAAACAAACACACACAACCACTTTCACATTTATAAATTATAATATTAGCATAGATTTGGAACTAATTTTTGCATTGCATTTTAATTAGTTTTTGATAATATTTCGGTTGCGTATCAGCAGCGGAAGTACTATTGCAATACTAAAATACATTTCGGTCACAAGTACAAAAATAAAACGATAATTAATCGTCTTTATCCCTACGGGGTGGGCAGAGACAACATCCCGCCACCTTATTCATGATATGGTAAAATAAATTAGTTTTATTTTAATGAATCTACAGTTTTGCTAATCAAGGAAATCTAATCTAATATCTTTAGTATTTTCTAAGTAGTAGGTATTTGCATTGAATAGGTCATAATAAATTTCTCAGAAGCAATTGTTCAAAATATTATATTGTACAAAATGATAAAGTTATAACTGCTTATACTGTTGATTGATGGCACTTGGTGGAACTTGCTACACATCTTCAATGAAAACACTTGTAGTATTCAACATTATTTATTGTTGAATTCCTGACCGGTTTCGCATCTGATACCCAAAAAACATGTATCAACCTTTGATAATGCCGTAAGGCGAAACCGGTCAGGAATTCAACAATAAATAATGTGGAATAGTACAAGTGTTTTCATTGAAGATAAAGTTATAAGCAAAATCTCGTGTATTTCAAGTTTAGTCATTCTTTTTTGTTACTTGCGTGATGTCAACAGTGGCGTATGTCAGATGGTAGTCGCTTCACGGATAATACCTACGTTGGCCGTTTCTTAGTTAGATTGTAGGAGGTAGGACACGACGGTATTTCCGTCTAATTGAGCAGTCCAACTGGGGAAGTACCTCCGCCCTACCGCGGCCATAATAATCTCGTGTTGAGTTCCCGGCGGTGCGTAGGGTAGCCACAGCTCACTGGAGAGTTTTGTGCTGTCAGTGGGAAGAACAAAGGCTGCGCCTACTTTGTCTTCTAAACTGACGGCACAGAATTTCTCTGTGTTTACCGGGTCGGCAACACGAGTGTGACGTCGCACAAGTCCGTAGGCCACGGTAACCACTTTCCATCAGGTGGACCGCGTGCATGTCTGCCACCTCAGTGGTAAGTATAAAAAAAACATTGATTGGTCTCCCAACTGCGTTAGGATACGGCTCGAAGGATGTACCGGCCTCATCCCCGGTGGGTCCTCCAAGCCGTTTCCTAAAGAGCCAATCTTACAATCCTCTCCTACTTACAATATTATATATGTGAAAGAGTGTGACTATGTTTGGATGATTGTTATTTAATCATTGGCTCTAACAGTTGTACGAATCTGGCTGAAATTTAGTACAAGGATAGTAATGTGGGATAAAACATAGGCAACTTTTCATCCTAGGAATAGGTTACCATGAGTTGCAGGGACGGGTTCAAAACTCCACGCGAGCGACAGCTGTTAATGTACAATACGATTTTAGTAAAGGCGCCATATTTCTACAGATAATATTTGTTTCAAGATTACTATCACGATCTAAGGAACTTACCAACCGCAGGTGACTGTTTGCTGAAGATCTTCTTATCAACAGACTCGACACGTTTTCTTCACAAATATATCTTCAATGCTATAAATAAACTAATATCTAATTGACACAAGCTAACACACGATTATAACTTTACTATGTAGGTCTGTTTTGTAATAATATTTGGATATAGATTATGAATGTTTACTAGGTTCTCAGTAGTGGGTGTGATTGCCGGTTCCGGAGAATTCTTATTGAGTTATGGAATTCTTAGGAGTACTTAGTAATTATGGAGACAGGCAAATTCTATGCTTTAGAAAAGGTTTCATAGATTTAGAACAATGCCTTGTAATCATCATCATTCGAGTGTCAGCCCCTGTTGCATCCAAAACTTGAACTTTAAAATCAGAAGTTGGAGACTCCTCCTTCCTAGAATTATTTCGGTTCCTTTCGCTTTTATGGGACAGGAAAATCGTCGCCAGAACCACATTTGTAGGTGATGTTGGGTTGTTTTAGTGTGGTGTGGTGAGAGTCCCACATAACCCGAGAAGCGTCTCCAAGCACGCGGAGTGCGGAAGTTACATTTTTTGCTTTCCTGAACAAAAAGTTCTAAAAGATCTACACAGGAGCCGAATTCTGTAGATTTATGATCGAAACAGACATGGTCTGTCCTTCAATTAATCAATAATGATATTGCAGTCTACTGCTGGATATAGGAATCTTCTAAAATGCGCACCTTTTTTCCTATCCTTCGCCTTCCGCATGGTCTATCTTCAACATTGGTTTCATTTAATAGATAAAAAAATCTCCCTTTGAACTTTGCAACTTCAACTTTGGCTTGCTGGAATCATAGTGAAACAAATATTTATAAACAAAAAGTTTTATTTAGAAAGATAATAGTTTAGAAAAATCATAAATGATACTAAATTTAATTTAAAACTACAAACTAAACTGACTTAAAAACAACTAAATGTAATTGAAAACTAGAAAAATAATCTAAATTAAATAAATATTAACACAAAAACATTTATTTAAAACCCACAAGCATTTATTTACACATAAGCATTTATTTAATTAAACTTGTTTATATGTTTATATAAACAAGGAAATAAAAAGATATAAGACTTGTACTTTCTTTTTGTATTTTTATACCGGTGTTCTTATATGAAGTGAATTTAAACTTTTATAACAATAACTATTTGTCTAAAGTTCCCTAGTGAAATAACGTGAGTTGAATAACACCAAATTTCTCCTTGGAAAGGCGTGGAAATATAATAATATAATATTATGATGAAACAACTAATACAGATTAAAGAAACAAACTCAAATCTTTTTTCTTACTAACTCCGCGAGCTGTATAGTGATTACGCTGTTATTAGTTTCATCCGAGGCTTTCACTTCCAAGGTTCAAGGCTCCTAGCTTTTATGGGAGCGACTGACTGCCGGACCTTCCAACCCCGAGAGGGCAGCCAACACCAGGTCCTTCTTATATATAGATAAATATATAGGGCACGTCAATTTGACTTCACCTCGTCTGTAGTAAGCTGAAGTCAAATTGGGTTGTTTGGCCTTTACCGATCTGGATAGCGCCCAATTGAGGAATCTTTAGTTCTTGTCTGCTATTTTTAAAATATCTAAATACATCACTCGTCTTAGGTTTAACAATAGGTTCTAACCGAGAACATTTTTACACGGAAATAGATCTCATCAGAGCGTTTTGTTCGCAGTTTAGAGATCAAGAGGTACTGATAGCATCAACAAATACTGGGATTTTCTACCTCCTATATATATTGAGTTTTCCTGTAGTTATTTTAAGTATTGAATTAAGGCGTTGCATAACGCGAAAATATTCTCAGAGAGACAAGAGTTAACCATACATTTTTACTGTATTATATGAGTTGCAAACATACACACGTAATGAAAGCTTGTGATTTCAATATGATTAGTAATCCTTGAAAAATGGGCTGTGTAATTGAATCCTACCTTATTATTTTTAAATTCAGGTAGACAAATAGATCGGTGAAGCAAAGAAAAAATTATTCTTATTAGCTAGACTAAGATATTTGATTTATTAACAAACACAAAATATAATTACATTTAAAACTATAAACTATTATTAAAATAATCTAAAATAAATAAATATTTACACACATAATGCGTCGTGAAATTCCTCCGCATCATCACCAACCGGTAACGTTCCCAGAAGGCTGGCAGCATTGCCACGTTGGATGGCAATGCTTATCCTCTGTGCAAGATAATAACCAGCCTTCTGGTCACGCGTGGCGTCGATCAGCCGCTTTGCCAATTATTTATAAAGAAAACGGGCACTTGGACCCCATGTCCCCAACGTTTCAACCCCAAAAAAACATAATCACCAGTTAAATTACAGTATTTGCGCCGTTTGAGGTTTTCCGCAAAAGCAGCAGCAGCGCCGGCACAGCCTGCTGTGCTTGAAAAATGTGAAGGCGCAAGGGTGTCGACGCACGTTGCGTCCTACACCAAAGGCCTGCCCATCTTTCCAGGTAGCAACGACATACCATCCGGTCTCTTGAAATCGTCACGCACCAGCCCATTAGGTTCACGAATGGCTGGCACGCCAGCGGTGACAAGAGCACGGCGGATAATGTCGTTGATGCAGGCGTGTCGCGAGATACGCCCAGCCCACTAGCTTCTGCCGCATGAAAGGCGATGATGCCCAAGGCTGTCAACAGCTTCATATATTTTTTACATTTGTGGTTGCGTTTTTGAAGATGGCTCAGTTTTTCTTTAAGAACGTGCAAATGAGATTCAGTTTAGATATGCTGATAAATAAGACGCAGTTTTAGTTCTTTGCATTTTTATATCTTTATTGATATTGTAAGCAATTGAAAAAGCCATCTTATCAATGTTAAATATAACTTAAACAGTGTAGGTTATAACATGGTTTAAAAGAATATTCAACTCGATAAAACGAAGATTATAGCGATTGATATTTCAAACATCTACAACTTATAAGATTATTAGCTTTTGCCCGCGGCTCCGTCCACGTAGATGTCGGGTATCGCCTATGTCCTTTCTCAAGGTCTAATCTACCCCTATACCAAATTTCATCAAAATCGGTTCAGTGGTTTAGCCGTGAAAGACGGACAAACAGCAAACACATATACTCGTACTTTCGTAATATTAGTATGGATTTGACAAAATCTTGTAAAAATACTAATATTATATTGACAGTTTTATTTATTGACATTGTGTGAGATTAGATTTTATATGCTCATTGATTATGCATTTTCTTTGAAAAGCAAAAAAATTAGATTTCATACCCGTGCGAGCACGCGAACTGCGTATTTTGGTTCTGCATTGTTCCATCGTGTTTTGTCCTTTTTATGACCTTTTATTTCACTTGCAACGTTTGTAAGTAAGTTTGTGAAGGTCAAAACCCTAAAGTATGACCTAAACAAACCCTAACGTATGGTAAGGCAACCGCGCTGCCCAAAACTGAATTGCAATTGAACTGCTTATGCGTAGGCCCGCAGAATCTTAGTCGATCTGATGTGAAAAAGTGTTTTTTTTTCCAAACCAAGCCAGTCAGAAAAGCATGACTCTACAGCTAAAACTCACCCTAAGAGTACATATTTATCTACAGGCCATCTAGCTCCATTCGCTAGACACGAGTCTAAAAAGTGATTCTATTGTAATGCTTGAATATTTATTAGAGACAAGGTTTAGGTGAAGGTCTGGTGAATTAGCTAGGTATTTTTAAACGCGTATTGAGATTTCCTCTACACCATTATTGTATGAGAAATAGGAGGAAGAGTAAATATAGCTACCATAGTAAATGATGATATTTTCTAAAGTTTACACGAATATCACTAATTGTAATATAACCACTTTTTAACGGATAGTATCGTGATTTATTTGTTATTATTTACTTTTAGACCGACGTTTCGGCCTCGTTTCAGCAGCCATGTTCGCGGTTTGATAGTAAATGATATTAAGATTTTTACTAACTACAAGCCTAAACATTTTTTACAAGATTTACTTTAACTTGAATGAAATTTTGAAGCATTTACTATACCGACATTCATACGCAATATTCCGATATTGCGCATGAATGTCGGTAGATGGCTCCCACCGTCGCCCTAAGACGGTAGTATGGGAGAATTTGGATAGCTTCAGGTGTGGCTCGGTGGCTCAGTGGTCAGAGCATTCCCCCTGTAAGGGAAAGATCGTGGGGTCGAGTCCCGCCTGAGCGATTCACTTTTTCCTATCTTAATCGATTTACTTTAACTTTTTGACTGCAGCTTGTAACTGGTTTTAAACTTTACTTTTCTTTTGTTTTCAGGTAATTAGTTCATTGCTATTGACACGTGAGACGTATAAAACCAGACGAGAAGACGCATTAAACGTATGTAATTGCCTTTAAAATGTCAATGTCTATTGTCAAAAAGTACTTTAGAGTATAAGAAGTAGGTAACGAGTTGTAGCCGTCCCAATTACCAACGAGATACTCGATACACCGCTGCTCTCCACCCTGGGCCTGATTCTGCTAGGGTGATAGCTAGCCCTATCATACCCCTAATACTAGTAGTACATAGTTCTTTTTGATATTTTGGCCTGTCCGTCATCCCTAGTCTTAGCATTTTTTTTACATTTTGTTACATAGTTCCGTTTTAATGGCCTATACAGAACACATGATTTCTGACTTCACATTGTACCGTTATATTTTATAATCTGCTCTAAAAGATTTCAATAACTTACGCTCAACACTCTTGTTATTCGCATTTTTCTGAGCTAAGCTAACATGAACCTAGTACAAATAAATTATATAAATCTGTGTTTATCTCCTCGTATTAAGCACTTATCTTTACAACTCACAATTGTACTCTATCTATTTGTATACTATTATGTTAATAGTTACATATGACGTATATCTCATTGAATGACCGCAGCGGTAGTTGCTACGTTGAAATAATAGTAATATTATTATTGCTTTAAGAGACCCCAACTCATTGGCGATATCGAATTATTGCTGTTTGATTATCCGTGACGACTGTTACAACAACATAGTTTTTTGTATGGCAACCGGGACCCCCGTGGAGGGCCAGACCGAAAGGAATGGCCCTGGGTCAGCTGGGGTGCGAGGAATATGTCGCGAGACAACCTCACCTTCGGCCAAGCACATCGACCCACAGACGGCGTGTGGTTTAGTCGGTTCGAGTCCGACATGACCTCGCCCTCCGGCTCCGGTATAAGCACCGTGCCCCGTCACGAGCTCAAAAAAATATCGGTGTCTACATTTATATGTGTGTATATTCCCCGGGTCGGCGACGGAGCTTCATTGCCTTCGTCTAAGTACGGCACGGCCCGGGCACGGCTCTGATGTGTGTGGATAGATCTTTAACGTACTCTCCGAGGCATTATTGTAATAGTATTAATCTTATATTTGGCAGGTGTTGAAATTGTATTAATTAGTCTATCGTTACCCACATTTTCCTTCTCCGCAGTGATAAAAATGATTTTCCGTTAGGCACCACTTGCAACAACCTTCGTATGAGACAGGGTGAGGATACTTGTATTCTTTCTCCGTCACCTCACGGATAGAGGATTTAAATTGTTTACAGGTCGTAAATTTTTGTCAAGTCATTTATCAAACCTCTTATACCATTGTCGAGTCGAGCCCATCTCAGCAAATAGAGATCTGCACGTTATCGCTATCACGAAAAGCCAAGGATTATGTCTATATATAGTATGAAATAATTTCAGAGTATTGTTACAATTACTTTTGTATGTTTATTTACAAAAATTTAAGTACTATAAAGAAGGAACTAAAGAATGATTCATACTAAATCTACAGAGTTTATTGACTTACTTGTTTCAGTTACTTTACAGTATACATACTAAGAGCCCATGACAGTCAGATTTCGCCATTTCATATAAGCTGACACCTCACAGATTTTTCTTACCTGTGTTGGATGAATGCCTTGAGAAATTTTCAGTTTTTATTAAATTACGTAAGACTGGCTATCTTTTCTATGATCTTAGTCCAGTAGAAGACATATAGCAAAACTTGAGCTTAGTACCGGTTAGACAAGTTTGTGGAATGCGTTCTTCAAACTATTTAAATTGTCTGTATAGACTGTTCATTTGTGGAATGCTTAGCATTTTTGAAAAAGTCTTCAGATAAAATTTACATACCTATTGACATGTCTGCCTTTTCGAATATACAGTAGATATAATATCAAACAATTTGCATATTGCAATACACTGCTGGACATAGGTCTCTCCCAATATGCGCCATTATAACATATTAAGTACTTACATAGCATATAAACTAAAAAAACGTATCAACAAAGATGCAATAATTTGCAGAAATTAATAATACGATAAGGATTTATGGGACATAACAGTGTAGATAAAGATTTATGGACAACAAAACAAGTCATAATGTCAGGAATTTATGGCTTTACGGCCCGCAACTGGAGTATGCGCCGGGCTACCTCGAGAATGGACAGAGTCATTAGTACATTTCATTTCTCTAACAAGGTACAAGTCACCTTCAACAAGTGATTCAAGACTTGCGGTACAAAATTAAAAGCCCTCCAATCTGTACAAATCCTACAGTAGCCTTCAGTTTGACGATCTCGAAAGATTTCTTGATTTTTTTACGCCGCACCGATGATAGAACGTATGTAATCCCACTAAAACCTCATCTGCTAGTCGGTTTATCTGCTAACTGACTGACGAATCACTGGCGCAGACTTTATTCTCAGGGTAGGAAGGTTCATATAAGCCAATTTAAAAAGAGGAGAAACAGTCGGTTCTCTGGGTTAAGGGACATCATGTTTGATCCCCTTAGTGGCGAGTGCCTCGGATGAAATCAGGAACGCCGGGAACTACGCCAATATCACGATGATGATGACTGATCATACACGATAAAGCTTCAATAATCATGATTATAAAAAAAAACTAATCACTCAAAGATAAGAAAATTCGTTTTTTTTTAAGCAATTGACCTCAGACAGTTTGTGATACTACCCTCATTGGCTCTCTATCAACAATAGTTGAAGAATCCGCGGCTGAACTGCCTGTTATCTGGAACAGATAAAGTTGTAAAACAAATTGCTGCTTATATTAATAGCGATAAGGTATTGTTTTGTCTGTTTTATCGATATTAGTGCGCGTGGTAGCCCACGATGCTACCACGTTCGACAATACTGTTGATAAAACACCTTCGTTCATGTTTGTTTTGTTTTGATTCTCATATATTAGCTAGTTCGTATATTTTCGAGATACTAGTGGTGTTTTACCGGCTACATTTTACCGCCAACCAGGCACTTTTCGATTTAAACTTGGTGATGCGAATAATTCCCAATAATACTTAATGTACTGGTGAATAGAGTCTAGGACCTTCAGACTTCTAGGCCGACTATCAGAAGTCTATATGGAAGATAGATAGACAGGCGGCTTTGATTGATCATGATGGGCAAAGTGGAGTAAAAGAGCTGCATCGAGAGTCAGAGAAAGCCGTAGTTGCAAAAAATCCGGAAATTTGCGACATTACTTCTATTGAAAATGTAGAGGCACTTAGAGGCAAATACAGATCTGCAAGTTTACATTTTGTATCTTCCCACCAAAAATTTGTGCGTAATCTCGAAAATATTTATTCAAATACATTCAATCTCTCAAAAACCTCAACCTCGATGTTGCATATTCAGCATACCGTTGTGTAAAACAGAGAAATGTAAAGGATCTCTTTGTTCCGCCATAATTTGTTGTGTTTACATTATCCGCACGCCAGACCAGTATGCCGGACGCTCGCATGCCAAGATATTTCTGGCGCTCTAAAGAAAAAACGACCTTACCTTCCTACACCCGTTTCGTAATAAGAGGTTAACAGCACGGAATCGCGGAATTTCTTCATTAAGTGATACCGCGAACAGCTGGCTTTATTCATAGAACAGTACTCATTTCGCTAAACGTAAGGTTGTTTATCATTAGTCGCATGACTTTGACTACTACTGGGTTCCTTTTTTAGAATGATATTAATACATTTTTGGTGGGGCTCCCACCAAATCTTGGGTGCCCCAGCTAACATCACTTCCAAGCAACAACTAATGATTGACGGATTAGGCTCTGACGTGGGCGTTCTTCACGCAGTTGGAGGGTCAGACGATAGTAATAGTCTCTGGGTGCAAATTTTGGATACCACAGGGATTGGTCTCAGAACATATCTACGTGTATATAATTAAGAGAACGTGAATTAACGCGATCATTGTATAGGTACTTACATACCTTTGATTGCCTAACGTTTCGACCAGGTTACAGCGGTGCACGCCCGCCGTCTTCGAATCCGTGAGGTAGTAGGTTCGCCAGTCAGCCTGTGACCACGGTCGGTGTAACCTGGTCAAAAGGTCAGGCAATCTAAGGTATGTAAGTACATTTACTATGATCAAATTAATTCCCGTTCTCTTAATTATATATCTTGGAACGCGAGAGTTTAAAAGTTATATCTATGTGTAATTACAAAAGAGCCCTGGTTCGGACAGAAAGTACAAAAGAGCCCTGGTTCGGACAGAAATTACAAAAGAGCGCTGGTTCGGACAGAAAGTACAAAAGAGCCCTGGTTCGGACAGAAAGTACAAAAGAGCCCTGGTTCGGACAGAAAGTTATGTCGTAAAAAAGGCATTAGCTATTGATGTGGAGATTGATGGACTATGTCAATGATGATTTGGTTAGTAAGGGTGTGAATGTTGAGATGACTGCAACCCCACAAAAGTATGTGATAAGACCAGGAGAATGATATGCGTCAGTAGCTTAGTGGTTAAGGAGTCGGCCTTACGATCGAGAGGTCCCGGATTCGAATCCTGGCCATTACACTACCAATGTGAACCCATTCCTATCATAAGCAATTTAGCTTAGTTGGAGGGGTTACATGGAATATTAGTAATTTGGACAAATTCGGTTGCCAATATTTTTTTTCAAAAAATGATGACTGTTTACTCGTAAATGTAAGTTCTAAATATTTCACGGTAATTTGAAATTCATTATGACCCAAATGGCTAAAGACATTTGACTTTGACCCCAATACAAAGATAAAAAGTTTAGTACCGGTACATTATTCAAAGGTATTTATATGAGTTATCGTAAAACAAGACAAGACTTGTAAACTATTTCTGTTATAGTCTTGAAGCGTAAGGACATCATACAATTATTATCGGAAAAAGCCGTTCGATCGATAATTTCCGATTAGGTATTCTCTTCATAAAATTATGAATCGATACATATAATATTCTCTTTATCTATATCTATATTAATAATATAATTGAAGTGTTTGTATACAACACGAAATCTGTGGACTGCTTGCGCAATTTCAAATGGTAGGTATTTTTACATTTGAAAGCCCAGTTTTTGTTCGGATTGGAAAAGGGTGAAACCGCAGGGTACAGCTAGTACATTATATGTAATGTAATAAGACATTATTCTGTGAAACATCACGCTGTAAAGTACCCGAAACCGGCGAGCATAAATGAAACCAATTCAGTAAGCAAAAATAGCGAACCGTGTATATCAGGGTTTTTAGCAAGTGGAAACATATAGTCTTTGCTTACCCCACTGATAAAGAGGCGTGACGATAACGACAACTAGGTTAATTAGCCGTTCAATTAACTGCCTAGGCTGTTAACTAAACAGCACCATTCAAGGAACGGCCTGAATGATGAGCCAAGTTATTAAATGTTATTACAAGATTTAGTTACCTGGTTGGCTATTGCTTAGGCCATTCGTAAGATGGGCCACATTACCCCGAAATAAGACAGAAAATTTCATACATACACATACTCACACCTGTAAGTACCCGAGGGGGTAGGCAGAGGTGTATTCACAGATAATATTAGTGATAGGTTTTTTTATAACTATGCAGAAATAAGTCATTACTTATTCTAGCTCTGGCTCTTGGTAAGTAATTAAACGTCATCGATCCCAACTATTTGCTTAGCCGTTTAATCAAATGGCTGAATACCATTCAGGCTGCTAATTGAACGGCACCGTTCAGTAAAGAGCCTAGGCAGTTAATTGAGCGGCTGATAAAGCTAGTTGGCTGCGACATATAGACATCATGCTACATTCTAGCAAGCTCTTTTTACCCATCCAAATCAAACATCACTTCCAAAACCGGTTAAATCCGACTGGCTAATGCTTCAGTTCTAATCAGTATGGGAGTGCGATTAATTTCTAAACCTTCAACTAAAGAGAAAATAATGAATATCTATACAGGATTTTATAAGTTGAGTAATTTCAGTGCCCTGGCTTCCACTGTCTGGTCTTACGGTGCTCTACGGTGCTCCCAGATCCTGATTTTCAAACAAAGACCTAACAGATACGGTGGGACCATTAAATATTTGAGGGGACGAGTCGGTACAGGGTAGGAATTTTAAGGGATCAGTTAGATCGTCATCTATCGAAATTATACCATATCCCACATAATCGACGTTGTGCAATAAGGATCTAAGTGCAAGTTCTATTAGTTGAATGAAATTTTGAAGCATTTACTATGCTAGCTTTTCAAATCGATTAAGATAGGAAGAAAGAAAGTGAATGCCCAGGTGGGACTCGAACCCACGATCTTTCCCTTACAGGGGGAATGCTCTGACCACTGAGCCACCGGGCCACACCTGAAGCTATCCAAATTCTCCTATACTACCGTCTTAGGGCGACGGTGGGAGGCATCTACCGACATTCATACGAAATATCGGAAACAATGAATGATGTTGCAATCATTTTTTAAACATTGTTTTTTGATGACTCCGCCCAAATAATTGAACGATTCATTCAATTATGACTCACTTAAGACTTAAGGGCATTCTCCTATCTTAATCGATTTGAAAAGTTCTATTAGACTTCACAGTGCGCATATAAAAAGAAACTAAATATATCTGCATGAATAATATAGACGAGGTCAAAGTTATTCGAGCCAGGCGCACTCACAACAAGAAAACAGTTAGGGGTAAATAATGTTTCTCTGTGTTTTAGAATCATTCTTCTAACTGCACATGAGGAAGTCATGTGTACCGCTAACCAGTGGACGATTTACCGGAATCTGCGGTTCCTGTTAATTGCAAACTCAAACTCACGCGCAAATATTGTACTTTATCTAGGTCATTCTGTAGCATAAATATCAGAACTTCTGATTCTGAAATAATATAATATATGCTGGGTTCAAAAGGTAATAGGTAAAGCCCGCAGTAACTTAAGTCTTAAGTGATAATGGGAAAAAAACATCACATTATCTTTATTATAAAAACATAATATAGTTACGTTTGCATGTCATTGGCTTGAAATATTGTACCAACCAGGTGGGATGACGATCTAAGAAAGACTGCAGGCAGATACTGGATGCGGCAAGCTGAAGACAGGGCGCTATGGCGCTCATTAGGGGAGGGCTATGTCCAGCAGTGGACTAAATTATAGCCTGATGATGATGATGATGATGATGATTGTACCGATTTATGTTAAATGTCGCGTGTTTGGTGGGCTCCTGGATAATCTAGATTCAAAATTGAACCTGGCAGGCATTGACTCCCGCCGATCGAGTTCTAGAGATTTATAATTTAATTTTTTTCATTCACTATTTTTTTATTGATCAGAACTACATCTGTCAGGCACGCTAATTATGTTTAAAAAGAAATAAAATTTTCTCTCAAGCCTCCAATCTCAATTAGTACCAATAGCATTACAACCAAATAAATCAACCTGTATATTATGTCACAATTACGAAACGTAATCCCAATATCCGTGCGAGCGCTACATTTTTCTATTTTCACTTTTTCCATATCTTTCCGCTACAGCTGTCGAGATGTCAATGACGCGTGTGTCTACAATCCGCGATAACAACATTGATAACAACAGTGGATAATTAAAAGTAAAACACCTACATGTTCCTCCGCTCGCCCGAGCCCGCCTCAGTCAGTCCCCGCGGAGCACTCGCGGAGAACGCACGCGTTCAATAGGAATAATTTAGTTGAATATTATTCTTTGTACGTACTTGTGCTATTTTCGTTCAGTATCTTTGTGTGTGATGCCTACAGAAGCTTGTGAAAGATTCATGATGAAGTTAAAGAAAATTGTAAGTGTATTTTTTTATTATGTAGTAAAATGTAATCCATAATAAAGTTTGCAAGGAATAAATAAATTTAAAATTTTGTCTGATAAATTTATATTTGTACAGCGGCGTAATTAATAAACTTGTTATTACTAATCCATTGATGTTTTTAGGTGTTATTTAAATACGTTGTTAAACTTTATCGATTGAATACGTTAAATTTTACGAATCTAATCGATATTAAATTAATATAAATACTATTGAACTTTGTACATTTGTGTGGTTTATTGATAAAGCGCGGCGAAGTGATATCGCCGGTGTTAACTAGAAAAATATTGATTAGTTTTTTTTTACTTCATCGATTTATTTTTATCTAGCTTTTTATGTCCCACCAGTATTCAAAAGCCTCTCTCAAATTGTTCCATACTTCTCCGGAAGACTGGAAGTGTAACAAAATTCTCAAAAACAAATAAATCAAAACATAAATTAAATTACTTTAAATATTAATTTGAAAGGTTACTTATTAAGTAACGGTGACGGCCCCACTCGTCCCCTCAAAAATTAGTACCCTGCGCAAATATTAAAGGCTTTCTCTCATCCCCTTGTCTACTGCTAAAATATGTTATTCTCGTACTATCTATTTCGACTTAGCGAGTTCCACCACGGTTTGAAATGCAATAATACCAGGTAGCAGATAAAAGCACCAAAAGTTTGAAAGCATCCATTAAGATAAAAAAAAAAGACGGTCAATTGTGAGTGGTACTCGTACATAAAGGACTGCATATTCCGTTCCTTCATACAAAAAAAAAATATAACACAAATAACACTGTGTACTTTTTAACAAAACTTTGCAAAAGAAACAAAGCTCTATGATAATTTATGTTGCTTCTTTCTTAATTTTTTTTTGCCCCCTGACTGCAGTAGTATTAAAGTTCTAATTGTAATATTGTAGGAAATACTGTACAAAGTAAACTAACGAGAGAATTTACATTTTATGAGAAAACACCCCCTAATGGAACTACAGTAGCGTCTTAGTGCCCGAAGAATGCGAGCTTACTACTCCGATTGTATTTAATTTAGAGAAATTGACACAGCGTTGCATTGACCCTTGAAACTTTGATCTCACTTCATGAGATCAGGCACATAACAGTAGAGGCGGCTTTCTCAATATTTTTTTCTGCTCTCTACCTTCCTACATTGCGGGTGGCAACACAAGAGTGTCGTAAATGGTTATAGACTAATTATAAATATGAACCCATCAAATTAGCACCGTGGAAGTACACGTGCCACCTGAATTACACATAAAAAAATACTTGCCCATCATGCAGCTGCATGTGCTTTTAGTTTTTTGGTTCTAAGAGTACACTACTACTAATATAACTAAATGTAGTTCTTACGTTTCCCCTCGTTGAGTAAAACGTGATAATCCAGTTTAGTTTCAACTCATCTCAGTTTTTAGATATTTGGAGCATCAAATAGATTGCATATATATATGCCTGATAGTAAGGTCTGTTAGCTAAGTTCTAAGTTTACTATTCGGTTGACAGAACCAGAGTCGACCGAATACATGTATTAAAATATGAATTGTATGATGTGTAAATTCCTCTGTTCGCTGTCTACCGAGAAGGCAATAAGCGCACCTCTTCTGTGCTACCAAATAATATAAGTGTATGTGCACGGATCACTCCGTCCATTCAGGTCTCAGAGAATTCAGAGAATTGGAACGCTGGAAAAGGGACCCCGTGTTTCCAAAGTTATAATATACTCTCGGGCATAACTAAAACTATTGTTTCTCAGGTTTACAGTTTTTTGAAATTTGCTCAAGACAATAACCGTCTTATAAAAAGTAATGTGCGTCCGTCAGTAACCGTCGCTCAAGTCAAGGACATGGAGACCGTTAATTCGTATTCTGAATGGCGTTTGAATACTCTTTAATTACATAGTTATTCATTGCCTAGAATGTTTTTCAACGGGCTTGTTACATCTTTTGTGTGTGCTCTGACGTCAATGACGATGGTACTAGTGCTGAAGCTATAACAATTTTTAATATTGCTTACTTCTGTTACTTGCCAGAGCGCTTACGCATGCGGTTCTGTGCCAATCTGGGAAAGCTTAAAAAATTTAAAAAGTTACTGCTCTGCACTGATAAGCAGTCAATTGATTGTAAATGAATAAATTAAAGTGTTAACTCAAACAAAATTAAAAAAAAATAAACATATTGAAAGAAGTGTTACTGAAATATATAATTTCATATACCTTTTTATTTTTCTCTAATTTACATCTGTTATTGGATTTTTATTTGGTTGTGTAAAGTAGCAACGTTTTGGTTCGAATTTTCTAGATTCATATTTTCTACTATTGGTATCTATCGTAGTGCGTAAGCGCCCTAACATCTGGCTCGGTGTTCCAAATAGCAACAGTTTTTATAGAGATCTGCAAACATCCGATACACGTTAATCCGAAAAAATCTCTGTTGAATCAAAGCATCTGTAATAGTTACTTATGAGTCTAAATATAAAAATTGAATAATCGTTAATAAAACAGATTTATTAACGATTATTCAATTTTTATATTTAGCCTCATCAGTAGTAGTATAGTAGGATACATATATAAAAAAAAATACTTGGGGTCATGTTAGACTGACAATTCTTAACACAACAATATTTATTTGGAATTTGTTCGCTATGGGCGCAAAAAACTACTAAACGTATTTTGACGTGTTTTTTTTACTAGAAACTAGAAAGGTCTTTATCATCATCACCATCATCATATCAGCCACACATAGTCCACTGCTGAACATAGATCTCTCCCATAGACTTCCAGAAAGACTGATCTAAATCAGCCTGCATCCAGCGCTTCCCGGCAACTTTGATGAGGTCGTCCTTCCACCTAGCCGTTGAGCGTCCTACACTACGTTTGCCCATACGCGGTCGCCATTCCAGAACTTCTTTGCTCCATCGGTCTTAGTCAGTCTTAAAATCTGTTGATCAGAATTGTTGAGGTTGGTGGTTGGGTAGAACGGGAGATATGACCAAAAGCCGCAATAACCGACACCGTTTTCGAGTAATGATACAAATAACAAAACAATGATTTCTTCCATAATTTACATAAGTAGAGTGTCCAACAAAAACTTTAGTCCATTGTCGCTTAAGACACAGATATTAAACATAAATCACTTTAAACTTTTCGTGGCGAAGCGTACAGAATCTATTGTCTCCACCATTTGCATTTGAATACATAAATACGGATGAAAAATGAAGATTTATTACGCTTTAATTGTGTAGTTAATGTAACTTGAAACTTATAAAGAAGAGATAGAATATTGATATTGAAATAAAGAGTCTGTATTGTTTCCCTCCAGCTACTAGACTCCGATACCTGAAATCAAATAGTCTGACCACGAGAGTGAAAGCATTTCATCACAATTTTTAAACATTGCATTGTAAACACGATGCGTCAAAATTTGGTTAAGTTTACTGAAATAAATGATTGTTCGACTGCGGCAAAGTTGCCCTATTAGAAGGACTATGTTTTGTGGTTAATTGGATACACAAAGAGATAGAAAAAAAATGGCATAACGGATAGGTGACCATCAGAAGAATTTACCATATCGAAAAATAGCCCTCGTCCAATAAAACCTAAGTACGTGAAATCTTTGCAGTCGAATGCTGAAGCTAAAGCTACGTCACAGAGGCAATCAAACGTGGAATCACTAAGATCATTGATAATGAACTGAATCAAATACAAGATTCAAATAAAAAGTACCAGGACAGTAGCTACTCTAAAGAGATTTTATAAAGTCAAATTTGATGTGAATATGTCTTACCATCGTTAGAGAAAATTTCCACCCGTTTTACATGATATTCAGTAATCATATCAATAAAATTGACACTAATGCAAGCATACATACATTATAATAATGTACCTTAATATCTAGGTCTTAGGTGTTGTTTTGGCACACCACTTCCTGCATCTAGATGCTCTATTTCAGCAGCTTAAAACTATTTCCTCATCCTGTAATCTCGTTTGCCATAGGATTTCCTCCTTAATAACACAGTTTTTCGAAGTGTTAATAGAATTATTGCTTGTTTAACTCCGAAACGTCACATTAATCTGAATATAACCTCATTAGTTTGGAAATAATAATGTCAGGTAGCAGGTAATCTGGTCCGGGCTGTTATTGTTTCTATAGCTTAACCTTGGTATCGTTTTTTATGATAACTTTAGCAACAAAATTTTTTTCATTGTTTCATCACTGTCGTAATTAAGAGTCAAAGATCTCCACTTGATCTGCTTTTTTTTCGCCAAACCCAGGCGATTTGGGATACGGGGTCCGCCGCTCCTTCTTTTTTTTTTATTTATTTTGTCGATTACGGAGGGTTGTGCCATCTGACCTAACTCCACTAGAAAAAAGACCACTAGAGGCTTGTCCGTTAGGTACTAAACTGTCGAAAGTTCAAGAAATAATACAATGACTGGTCAATTTGCTTATTGATCTTCCCATAACATGGCTGCTGTGCTGTAAATTGTATTCAAAGAATGTATAAAGATTCAAAAATAACATAAATAAATTGTGACAGAATCTTTTAAAATAAGTTTTATTTTAATACAAAATAGGTTAAATTCTAATAACTTTACTCAATGACCGCAGTTTGTAAGGACAGGAAAATTCTTTCTAAAATACTCGTGTCGTAATTCAGTTTAAAAGAATTAATAGTTAGTAATAATAGGCATGTTATTATATTACTAACTTATTGATTATTAATTAGAAAGAAAAGTTTTGTAAAATAGCTTCAGTGATTTCATCACTCTACACAATGATTTCTATGTATACTTAAGTCGCTTAGAGCAATACGATGCTTTCCTGTAAATAAATTTTGAATTTCAAATTTGGAACGGAATACAGAATCTAGGTGAATGAGTGAATGAATTTTGACGTCTATCTGTATAATCATTGCGCATGCGTTTGTAATGTAACGTGTATAGTTATTCACGTTTTTAAATCACTGAAGGGGTAGGTAGAGGTATATTAACACTTAACATCCATCATCCGTATTACAGCTAAAAAAATTGCTCATTGTTGCTAGTTAGCTACTGGTCTTTCGCAAAATTATTTTTTCCAAACATCTAAGTGAGGTGGGATATTATAATTTTCAGGTCAGAATTCAATTATTAGCAAATTAATGAGTCAAGTCCAGTGTTTTGTTTTCCTATACTGTATCCTCCCGTTGTATTGTAAACAGATAGTAATAATTCCTTGAAATACCAATATATATGTACCTAATTTAGTTTATTACTAATTATGCGGTTGTTCTGTATTGAGACTGTCGAACATCATAGGTATTAACGGATATATACATGGGGATTGCTCTTTCCATATATCTTGGAACAAAATCGCAATATATAATGGCCCGGGGGCGCTTGAATTGTGTCCACGGCCGTAGCACCCCGTGCTATCTTTAAAATACATTCAAGAAACGTGTACTGCGCGTATAGAGCACAATTTAGGTCCAATATATGTGGCACGAGCAATACACTTCTCCCGTCTTTTTATATCATTCGTTCACATGTGATGTCATTCGTTCTAGCATCTTATTTCTCCCACCTTCTCTCCCTTCCTATTCAAAACAATTCGGACTTAAACCAATCGGTTCAGGGCATCCTTTCTTTGTTGCACGATAAAGAATGAAATAAAGTAAATGCCCGCTCAGTTTCTTACCGGAGTCTTCTCAGGTCGGGGCCGCGTTTCGAACCGGTGGTCCATTTGCTAAACTAGTCTAGATTTTTTAACTTGACGTTTTGTAAGTGCCGTTTTAATGGTCTATGCAGAATAAATGTTTTTTTACTTTGACTATAGTGTACTCAACTTTTTTTACCCATGTGTTTCTTCTTATAATCCCGGGTTCCTTAAAAGGGCTATTGAGATCGTTAAACACAATTTTAAAACTGATGAAGTTGGCTATGGTGTCCTTTAAATTTGAAAATTCGACAAACATAGATATTGAAAAAAAAAAAAGTAACTACACAAGCAAGCTGTTTATAATAACAATAGTGTCACGGTTTCTAACTGAGACGGGCATGAATTTTGAATTTGGAACGGACGCCAAGATTAATGAGTGAATATTTTCATTCGCTCATTGATCTAGTGAATTCTAGTGTCTGCGTCGGCGTATATAACAGGTACAAAAAGTGGTTAGGTATTTTTACTGTCCCATACAACGGTCTAGTACTATATATAGAAGTTTGTTTGATCTAGGTATAAGTATTATTTACCTCGAAACCATAACAATACCATATCTTAGATGTATAAATAAACCTTACCTGAAACACAATTGTAAGCAATAGAAAATATGATCTACGACAAATAGATCATCTTGAAGCCACAACAACATTGCAGTGAACGTGATCGTATGATCCAACGTCACTGACATTCATACCTCCCATATTTGTAACCAATGATACGCTAGTACTTATCTATTCTGTGCCAATGACGTGCTCGAACTAAGGCGTGAGATATACAGAAAAGACGATGTAAAGACGAGTGTAAGGTGAGCGCGGTCGTAGAAAAAAATCGCGGTATCTAACAACTTAAGTAAACTGTAAATTTATGGCATAACATCGTATCTATACCTGCCTAAAGTTAGCCCATGGCAAATTTTTCAATAGATTTAGAAATACAGGATCGCCCACTGAAACAAACTTAGATTCGACGGATTTTACTGTGATTTAGCATTATACCAGCTGAAGTGGCAATGACCTGGCCATAACTGGCGAAGAACCGATGGACGCTGGAGGAAATGAGTCCAAGAGTGGAGACCGCCATTCGGTAAACGGAAGGTAGGACTCACCCAAAGCAAGACGGATGGACAACCTGTAAGAAATGGCTGGGATGGATTAGATGCGCAAGGATTGCATGTTATGGCGCACCTTGGATAATTGATTGATTGATTAGGAGGGCCAGACCGAGAGGGATGGCCCTGGGTCAGCCGGGGTGCGAGGGATATGTCACATGACAACATCACCTTCGGCCTAGCACTACGACCCAGAGACGGCGTGCTGTTTAATCGGTTCGAGTCCGACATAACGTCCCCCTCAGAGTCCAGCGATTTCGCGCACGTAAAAAAAAATAAACGTATTACACAGGCCTCTTGCCTTTTCTATATAATCACCGCCAAAGACTGTTTCAGACTGGCAGTATAATTGCCAAGAACGATTGTTAGGAGCAGTACCCAATGATAAATTTACTTTAAACAAACTATCTAATCTTGCTATTGTAACAGTTAAAAAGCCGTAAGCCGTAAATCTCCTTTTATTTATTGCTTTTGTTCGCACCAAAACTACTGAATCGATGTTACTGAATACTTGCGTTCAATGGCTTAGGTAATGTTAAAAACGTTTACACAAGTATTCGCTTCGCTAGCGTCATCTAGCGAAGTCTAACTGAACTTTAACAATTTAACAAAATCAATTTCAAGTTATAAATTTATTAGCAGATAAAATAAACTATGTTGGAGTAAGTCTCTTGCTGAACGGATAAGGCTCTAAAATAATATTAAAGGTATTTTTTATTTCTGGTATAATAACGGTAATATTTTTATGTTCCCACGGATTCTGGGAACGGGGTTAGAATTCCACGCACCCTTGCTTCGATTGTACTTCCTACAGTTCAGCTTCAATGTTATCTGAGTAACCGATAAGACTATTCCTCCGTCGGGTAAGCCTTTTCATGCCAGGAAAAGAATGACTCCATTATCTAATGGTCAATATCAGTTTCAATCTACTCTAAATCTCCCAAATGTCAACAACGGTATTATCGTATCTTAGGTACACAATTTTCAAATAAGAACATTAAACATCTTGATCATTTTTGACATTTGGGAGATTGAGAGTAGATGAGTAGACTGATTTTTTTTTATTAGAGAATTGAAGTTCTGTTATTTTTTCATGGAGAATTTGTATGATAATTGGTACTTCAGACAACAGACTAAAATAGTATGAGAGGCGTTAGAGCAATGTCCACATCGTATGAGGACGTATAGAATTTAGATCGACTGATTCATCTACAACTATATTAGTTTAGATTCATTGTCGATTTGTTTTTCGTCAATGATATTCAAAACACGAGTGAATCATAAAATCATAACAAACAAATGATCTCGTGCGAATAACGCCTTATATTCGGTGGTCGAGGAAACAAGCATAATAATTGATAACTGCAAAATTTTGTAGTTATCATATTAGTCTTCTGGACCATCAATATAGTGTTCATATTTGAACGCACATTTCGCACTTAGCACGTTTGGTTTATAGACTATCTATATTGGTGGTTAGGGCTCCAATACTGTTGCAGTAATGCGTGGCAGGCAGCCAGCAGTGATAAAACTATCCTCGTTTGGGCTACAAATACAGTAGTCAGTAGGTACTGTGTCGCTGGTGCTTTCCTGTGGTTACCGTACAAGCTGAAAGCGGAAGCGATTTTATGACAGTATTTGAAAATTAAATGCTTATACTAAAAATGAGACGGCGCGCATCGTAGGACGATGCGCCCCCCCCCCCCATACCGGGGGCGAGTCGGGAACCACGTTGTTCCCCCTCCCGAGGAGGGCCAGACCGAGAGGAATGGCCCTGGGTCAGCCGGGGTGCGAGGGATATGTTGCGAGACAACCTCACCTTCGGCCTAGCACATCGATCCACAGACGGCGTGCGGTTTAGTCGGTTCGAGTCCGACATAACCTCCCCCTCCGGCTCTAGAGGGGGGAGGGGGGTGTCCGTGGGGATTTCTCGCACGTAAAAACAAAAAAAATGAGAAAGTAACTATATCTGTTTATCCTATCTAAATGACTAAACCATTAAACTGATTTGGAGGAAATTTGGCAGGAGGTAGAAGAAAATTACAGATGTAGTCGCGAGCAACAGCTAGGACTCTATAATTTTATCAGTAACATTTGACTGGCATACATATACAAATATAAATACAGGCAAACATAGAATGAGATATATATAGAGACGTTGTCTAATTTTATTTTATCAGAAAATAATGAAATTTGATTAAAACCGTGTGATCTAGAAAATTCACAAAAAAATCATTATTCAATTTGCAAAGTCCTCTACATGATATGCGAACTATCATAATAAATATAGTATGTAAACAAAATCATTTAAATTTACAACACAAAAATCAATATCTATCTAATAAATCGTATACTAAATCAAACACACTCTATATCTCATGAATTGCGCCTCAAATGCCTCCGGAAACTGTATTGTTTAGTATAGGTATTGTTATTGTAATTCAGCATTGTGTCACCAATGAGGATGGCATTCAGTACAAGCCCTCACTGTCCTCCGGTCCTCCTCAGTAGCTCGCCAGACGGGAACGGGAACGATCGCCCGTTGAAATAACTAGTTATTCGTTATTAACGGAAATTGAAAACGGTTGTATCAATATCGGTTTTTTTAAACAGTATAAATATTATAAATAGTGGAAGATAGTTGATTAGTCGGTTACGAATATTTGTTTATTGGAACAGTTATCAATTCAATTCTTCGCGTTATAATTGTAAAAGATAGTGAGTGATTTTATGAAGTAATTGTGACTTTCTATTTTAAATTTGTTTTTAATAGCTTGTTTATATTTTCAAAAAGTTGAAGTCTTTCATCATGGTTGTATGGTACACGTCGGAGGTTGAAGAAGAGGTAATTAGTTCTTTTTATTTTTGTTGTGTAGTTATACTACTGAAGTAACTCTACTGGTGGTCAGCAGGGACCGTGGCCTATGATCAACGATAGATATGTGCCCTTGAAAGAAAAAGAAAAGTGCCAACAGGAGTATTGGTAGAGGAAAGTAATAAATGCATTATAGTGCTATTTAGACTCATTGTTAAGTGAGAATGTACCCTCCCTGAGATAATCTATGCTGAGGTCATCATTACATATATATGTTTAAACTACATACGACGGTGTTTATAAATGCTACAACAGTGATTTAATTGTATAGTTATCTGTACTATAGAAGTAAAACATTATACATATAAAGCACTCTTTATTTTATTGTTACAAAAAAATACTTAGATAAATATTTCATCGATACGTATTTGAAATTGTGCAGTGATATTATGTTTCCTTAACCATACGAAAAATGTATTAAAGCTGCACTATTAACAGGTAACCATCGCTATATTTAATAGAATCCGATTATTAATGCCTACAATGCAAAAAAACCTATACATTAAAACATCCACATCTGGTATTCAATACTTTACCTATATATATTAAGTAGGACACGACGGTATTTCCGTTCAATTGAGCAGTCCGACTGGGGAAGTAGCTCCGCCCTGCAGAATATTGCGGCCATAATAACCTGGTGTGGTATTACCGGCGGTGAGTAGGGTAGCCAGAGCTCTGACTACCCTACTATACCTCACCTTGTGCTGTCAGCTAGCTATTTTTAAATGCTTTGTCTTCTACACTGACAGCATAGGAACTCTCTGTATTACAGGGTCGGCAGCACGAGTGTGACTCCCCTGGTGTCGCACACATCCATAGGCCACAGTAACCACTTTCCATCAGGTGAACCGTATGCTTGTCAGTCACCAAGTGGTATAAAAAAGGAGAGGTAGATTTAAAAATAGCATTTACCTGTCGTCGTTCATAGGGCGTTTTCATATTTCTATAGGTAACACTTACTAACCAAAGTCAAATACACCACATTACTTCTTACGGGTACCGAACCTGCTATATTTAATCCATCACCAATAAATGGTCTACACTGAAACCGATACACGTTTTGGGCTTTTCCGTTTTCAACCTACGATTTTTCCGATTTCAACTCGGAGGTCTTTCCGATTTCTGCCCACGATTTAACTTTAAATAAAATGACGTCTGAAACATTTGTCACGTCATTTTAACGGTTACTAATGAACGTTTGAAATCGGAGAAATGTCACGCAGAATACCCTTGGGAATTCCTGCGTCTGTCTTCAAGGGTGACGATGAGTAAGCCACATATTTGGCGAATATTTCAACATTATTTTAACAATATAATTAACATTGATCTTGACGTTCATGTGTGTTACTTCGTGACCTAAATTGATTAAGCTAGTTTATTCAACTTTTATTTAGCTTTAATCTTACGGTAAATAATAATTTGTTAGAAACTGAGCGTAATTAATAGTTTCGATAATTAGCTTTATTTATATTAATTAATTAAAAATAAAACTAAATTAAAAAAAATAGTTTTAGACCTGTACTGTAATTTGAAATGTATTAAGCTAATACCGATGGCGCCCACCTGGCGTATCTAAAGTGTGGCTCCATCACATTGCCTAATTATGTATATAAATGATAATTATATAACTTGTATCATCGTACCAGTGAGTGTCTGAGCAGATGACTACAACCGCGTGGTCGGGGTATCCGCGCAAACAACCTGTCCGTCAGTCAGTGCGTATCTTTTTCTCGACATTAACAAATACATGACTGTTACAATTTTTTTTAAGGTTCTAGGGTTGATGATAACCTTTTGATATAAGAATATAACAATTCCTGTTCTTATAACTCTATAATTTTTGCATATACATATATATAATAACGCCTTTATCTCCGGAGAGTTAGGCAGAAGTGAATTAACATCCACATTTCACCACCATTTTAGAAGCCGGAAAAAATATTCGAGGGTAGTAAAACGAGGCCAGAAACTCATAAAATTGGCCTTCTAAACGGTGTCATAAAAGCACACGCTTGTATTGTACTTAAGTATGAGTCAAGTACAAAAGGCTGGGTTAGATGTATGGGACTCCATCAAAACCGTCGATATGGAAGAGTCAGCGGACCCTGGGCGCCGAGGTCAACACCTTAGATGCAAATGATGATGAAATAGTACAGGGGTACAGAGGTAGTCTGATAGCTAAAAGCAATCTCTTTACCATCATAGCACAGCATAAATAAAAACAATTTAGTTAGCAACATAAACGTTTAAGGATTAAAACGCCCATGAGATGCTCTATCTTATCTATATAAATTGATGTGCAGTCTCTTTGAGTGGACGCTGCGGGGGCGCGGTGGTATCGTCAATTGTCGTCAATTTGGCTCCCCCAGTACCACTGCCCACATATTGTAGTCATTAGATACAATGTCGCGTCACTCGGATATTTTAAATGCATGAATGAAACAATTTTGTAGTCAATGATTCATTTATTTATATGGAGATAAGTCTCGAGGTTAAGAGACGACGGAATTTGCTTTCTGCGAATTTCAATTTCATTCGGGTGATTTATTGATAGTAAACTGTGATCACATTTATGTCACAAAGTAACGCATATGAACGTCAAAAATGTCAGCTTCAACATTTATAGCCAAAAAGAATATGACAGTAAAACTGTTATTTTTACAATCGTCAGTTATTATTTCAGCCAACCCTAAGAAAATGAAAACGCAAACATCACACATCCGATGTCTTCGTGAGATGGAAATGTTTCAGTGTAATTATAACGCGTCCGTTTGTTCTATATCTGTTAATAAATTGTTTTCCACACCACAGTGTGTTTTCAGTTGCGCTATATAACGGTTATTGTCCACTGCGTTACGCAATAATTACAATTTTGGTGATGTGCTTTCTGATTTTACTTTACTGTGAGTGTATTACTGCTTACAAGTAAAAAGTCACCATAGCATATCTTGTAAATTTCGTTTATTATAACAGGATCGAATTGGTGAAAATAGTTTAAACAATTAAAAGAATGATAAATCACCGTTTGCGGCGGCACGTCAACAACGGCACGAAGCCAACATTGGTAATTTACAGCGCTAAAATATTTCGAATTAGTTTTAATCGATTTTAGGGTTATTTATTGCTACACACATGTTATTATTAATGTTCTAAAGCAGAAATATAATTATGATTAGTACATACTGATATCACTTTGAGCCTTGGGGTCGAGTCTAATTAGAAATTTTAATTTAATACATCAGACACTACAGATGTAAATCCAAAATTTGTTGCGAATATAGTTATAACAGCTACACTACACACCTTTAATGATAATAAAGTAATTTTTTTTTTTCGGTATAAAAAAATCATACATAAAAGTTTTCACCCATTCTTCATTAATGTTATGTACTCGCAATTATTTAATAAACTTCGTGAGCAAATTAACTAACTCCCACGCAGTTAATGAAAAGGAAAATGTTCAAACAAGTGGTCATTTCATTTTATACATTTCTCTCTTAAGACTTTAAAATTTGTAGAGATCATATCTCTGTCAGTGAATTGTGTGACCTTTCCATGCAGCTGAGTGTAATGGCACTTATAATCATGATATAGGCACTTATTTGTTTAAACTAAGAATTATAAGGCTTAGCGATAAAGTGCTGTATTTGGTTAGGATTAAAGTTCTAAATTCCACTGTTAATCTATTATGTAATAAGATGATTAGATAATAAAAAAAAAAACATCGTGATTCATAAATAATTGTTCTCAGTCTAGTTGAACTTTGTATCCGTCCTTTGTAGATTTAGTAGACAGAAACCTGTTTTTTTGGTTAAGTCCAGTAATTTCTTTGCCTCCAAGCTGAAATAAAATCTAATAAGTAAGTCACCGTACTACCATATGCTATCAAGTACAAAATAGTGGTCTTTAGGTTTATGATGAGATGCATTTATATGCCTCCATTTTTCATCAAATTCTTTAGATTTTCTTGCCAGACAGACAAAGATTTTCTAGCACTCACTACGAAATTCGAAACGCTAACAGAATCCTTTTTAATTGTTACAGAGCGAGCAGTCGTCTCCCTTCCGACGTTGGACGACAGGCAGCGGCGCTGGCAGCTCGTACCGACACCAAGACCACCGCAATATGTATAATAAGGTTTGTATACCATCAGCTTACCATATATCTAAAGTGCGGTGTGGTGCGATTCAATACTTGTTACCCAGATCTCCCATCCTATATAGTAGTAGACTAGTAGAAAAAAGAAACCTACAGGTGTATCTTGCGAGTGAGGCTGGCTTAAAGCGGCGAACGGTGCCACTTTAAAAAAAATAAGCCGATGGAAAAAACTTACGTCTAGTTTGTCATGCACTGAATCATTAGGAAGCCAGCAGATCATCGGGTTATGGGGACCACTCGCCACGTAGCTCGGCCCAGTAGGTCTCGGTGGGTTTTAACCATCTTATTTTTTGGAATCCACCACCGACTAAAACGGACGTCACGTATTCAAGTTCCATTTTATTTTTGCCATTTTAAATCTTCATCAACTAATAGTTTTAATCAAGGTTATATTGTTCTTGATGTACAGCAAATGAGTGAAGGAACAACGCCAGTAGCAAGCACTGGTAATGGCTCCAACGTGGCGCGCTGGTCGCTAGGCCTGGAACACCTTCTGGCTGACCCTGCAGGCGCCGCAGCCTTCGCGCATTTCCTCGCCAAAGAGTTCGCTTCGGAAAATATCAGGTAAATATAAAAACCTCGACGAATAAAGATCATCAGACACGCGGCTCTGCTGAAATACTGATTTCGTTCCCACGTCTTACAAAAATTTACTACCACGATAAAAACTTGAGACTATAATCTATCTCAAACACGAGCTGCCGTTTTTGTTTGAAATAATAATAAACATTCGTCTAATTGTTATTTACTCTTTCTAATGGCAATACCGGCTCCCATTAAGAAGAACGGACAACATTGCGAAATAAATATATTAACTGTTACTATATCTTTACCTACCCTTTTAAGTTACGAGCATGAATATTCCGGCTGATTTTATAGTCGCTTCGGAGCCTTTTTTATCCAAATTAATTCTTCCACACGATTTTCTTATCGTAGCTATGCCCAAACTCTTTCGTACCTAAACTACTATAAAATCAATTGGTATAAATATTACTATCTTGTCCTAGTTTCTGGTGGGCCTGTGAGCAGTACAACGCAACCACAGACCCTGAACGCCGCAGAGCTTTGGCCATGGAAATCTGGCAGCGGCACCTTGAAGACCGCGCACCAGACCCTGTGAATGTAGACGCGCCTGCTAAGCGCGCCACGGAGCTCCTGCTGAGTCAGGATCCACCGCCACCTGAGCTGTTCCAACAGGTAGATATCACACGTCTAATGTAATATCTTTATTCATTTAGGTCACAAGGAAACGCATATGAACGTCATCCGTCACCTGACCTGTTCCAACAGGTAGATATCACATGTCAAATGTTTAGGTCACAAAGTAACGCATATGACATCATTTTAGTGTAGTTAGCGGTTGCATCCGAAGCTTTCATTCTCATTTTAATTTAGGGTTATACAGTTTTTATGGGGAGAGATTGGCATCTAACCTCTCAACTTAAGAAGAAATCCTCCGTATTAGGTATTGTGCGGGTAAGTTTGGCTTGGACTCTGTTGATCATCTTGAGGGGCTTATACACGCACAGATTATCAAATCAAAATTCTCTATTCATGTCGGTCAAAAAGATAACACATGAATGTCAAAATTCTTTACATCCAGATTCGCAAGGTTATGTCTATGAGAAAAGAATTGCAAGATAAATAGAAACAACAAATTACACCAAACCTTTCGGATCCATTACAAACGGGCTGCATAACAGATAAGTAAATAAAAATACCACAGTACAATCAACAATTTCACGGCGCGGCCATTTAAATGTTTCGTAATACTTGTCTCTATTGCAAGCGTCCATTTTTAAAATAACAATTGTCTATTTATAAAATACCAACTTTATAACTTTAGCGTCTAATCTTCGCCATCTAAGCATCAATACCAAGGATCAAACTCTTGTACTTTGAGATCGAGGTCCAGTCCAAAAATTTAGTTTATTTTGGCTGTTACGGCAGAGACTACCATATTACCACTGAACCACGAGAATAAAATGTATATCAGCTAGCAAGTAAGATTGGCTTGGGCCAGAAAGCTGTTAGTAGCATACTCATATTTTATAAATAGTAGGTAATTAGGTAATGTATTTACTGATAAATATACCAGCAAAAGTAGGTATAATTACTCGTAAAAGGATACATACACAGCCCCATCTTAATTCAAACCCAGATATAACATGTAATACGGGTTACAGAAAGCAAATATTTTTTTTTTGCAAATACGGAGGCACTCCTTAGTAATACCTAGACTTAATAATTATTAATTCTAATCAAATACATTATGTATTATCTAATTGCTAAGTTGATAACGCGCTCATTGCTTCAAACTGAAGTGCATTATTCGCATAACATATCAATGAATCAGCAATGATATAATGCAGACATATTATGTTCAGGAGCATTGTTCAAAATAACTCAGAGAATGTTAGAATGCTCATTGTAAAATCGAACAGACCGTCTAGGACACACAGTAACACATATGAATGTCATTTATAGCCCATGTGTAAAAATATGTCAAACAAACAAACAAAGTAACGCATATGACATCGTTTTAGCGATCGAATTTGTTGTTTCAAGCCCCTCTAGACAAGTGGCAATTCGCTAGCTGGCGTTTGGTGGAATAGAATGACGAATATATGGGATTTGACGTATATGACAGTCGTTAAAGCATGTCAAATACGTCTAATCCCATACATTCGTCATTCTATTCCATCAAACGCCGTGCGCCGGTTAGCGAATAGCCGCTTGTCTAGAAGGGCTGCACAGCTCGGCGTCCGCTCACTCGTACTCCTAATTTGACATATTTTTTTATTTATTTATTAATTAGGCATATCAACAGTGTAAACACCAACATTGATGAGAAAGAAAATGGCAAAATATTATCAAGTAAATTACAGATATGCACAACATCGGTTGGTTGTCTTACAAAAATAAAAATATATGAAAGTAAAGTTAAATGTCAAATTATACTTACAAACTACTTCAGACATGTCAAAATATTGGTCAATTAGATATAATACATACATTTTGAATAATGGGTCAATAACATAATTAATTAAAAATTGACTTGATAATAATCTATCACTAAAGCAATACAATATAAAATTGTCATACATACCAACATATAAATAACAGAATTTATTTGTTGGCAGGCTCAAAAGCAGATCTTCAACATGCTGAAGTTTGACAGCTACCAGCGATTCTTGCGCTCAGGCGAGCACGCCGAGTGCGCGCGCGCAGACTTGCGCGGCATGCCTCTGCCGTACGAGTCGCAACCGCACACTGATAACAACTCTAAGGTATGAATAAATTTCCCAAATTTACAACTTTACATAGGGCAGTTTAAGTCCATTCGAATCCGATACAGACTTTAACCTTACATGGAGGGGAAGCACTGTAATTACTGGAGATAGCGGTTCAAGTTGTCAAGCAAGTTTTCAAAAATTTTTGAATGCAGTTTTGTTTCTTTTTAAAAATAAAAGAATGTTTCCTTTGAGGAAATATCGCTACCTCCAGTATTTACAGTACTTCCCCTCCAGGTAAGTTCAAAATGTTTCACCCTGTATATGTCGCAGCCGATTACCTTAATCAACCGTTCAGTCAACAGCCTAGCCTGTTTACTGAACAGCTGTTTATTGTACTAGCAGCCTGAATGATATTCGGCCATTTGATCAAACAGCCAGGCAAATGACTTGGTTAAATGACGTTTCATTCCTTGCCTAGCCTAAGCTTCCGCAGTAGCTTTCTAACCTAACCTATCCAAGTCGGATTGCACTGCTTTTCTTTATAAACCTATCACTAACTTTCTGTCTTGTTTCTATCGTACGAAACTACGAATGACCAAGCATTAGTCAGCCAGTTTATTACCTAAATATTGTAACAAACGCTACGGCTGAACATTAATCGGGCCGTTAGTTAAACGGCGCCGGCGCTGTTTAGTAAAGTGGCTAGGCTGTTGATTAAACAGTTGATTAAGTTAGTTAGCTGCGACATATACAACACCTAATCGTTAGCTCTTGTGAGTAAGCCTTAGAGGGTTGCCGCATGAAAGAAATGGGTTCGTCAATATAATGACTTCCCCACGCCTAATGATAATGTTAAAGGGGAGATAGACAAAAATGTATTAACCGAATTCGAATAATCAAAGCAAGATAAGTGAGTTGAATAAGGTTATTATTTGGATTTTGGATAACCTATCTTGAATAGCAATACTTGAATGTTATTACATTTTTATTATAAGGCGGGTGATTGGGTGCTATGGCGTATATTTAGAGCAGTAAATTATGTCCAGCAGTGAAATACTACAGGTTAATTGACTGATATAATTTATAAATATTAGTTTGTATAGTATTGTATATTAGTTAATACAGAATTTTTCCCTGGCCATACAAAGGGGAAACGCTGCCAGCCTGATGGGCATGTTTGGGCGAGGAGACGTAGATATGACTTAATCCACCGGATCAAATATTAAAATGTATTAATTTAGCATCGTATTTTATAATTTATTTTTAATTTATTTTGAAATGTTTATTTACTTTCAGAGATTATATTTTTAATTACATTTAATAGAATTAGTTCTTATATGATTATTTGTTAGGCTTTATACATATGTATAAATGATAAATAGATACTTTTTGGTACCATCAACCGTCAGTCTTGCTTCCCTTTCTTTAATTATCCTCTGCCTACCTCCAGTAAGCATGCTTAAGAGACACTTTTTTTCTATCAGCGTTTTAGTCTATGGATATTTGCTTACCATCAGGCCAAACGTATACTACTCTGCTACCTTAATAATAGAAATTATACTTAAAGTAACCCTTCTCCGACAGTTAAAAAAGTCAGCTTCCAACGCGTCCGAGCGTCGCCGTAGCGGGGGTGGCTCGCTGTTGCCCTGGAAATTGAGACCGGGCAGGGAACGGTCCAACAGTACCCAGCAGAGTGACCCACAGCCAACTATCGATGTGAGTAAGATAACTGTGACTTAGTGAACATTTTGAATTAATTTATGCTGACAGGAGGCGCAGGTTCGATCTCCGATCAGTGCAAATATTTGTATGCATGAATATTGTTATTTAGTCTGGTCGTGCCTCGGAGAGCACATAGAGCCGTCGGTCCCGGTTGCCATTAGAATATCTATGGCAGTCGTTACGGGTAGTTGGAGCCCTCAAAAGTCCGACTAATCTAACTAAAGATCTTCGGTATCGCCAAACAGTCGTGGAGGTCAGATGGCAGTCGCTTCACAGTTAGACTGAAAAACTGATCCTTACTGAGTTAAGAATACGTTCGGGGAATGATTACGTATGCTGACATTTTCGAAAAACTTAGAAAAGTATCGCCCCTAGAATGTATTAGAAAAATTTTGAAAGAAATTTTAAAGCATTTTGCATGCTTAATATTCAAATCGATTAGAATAAGAAAAGTCAGATATAAAAGGAGAAATTTGGATTGGTTCGGACGAGGCCTGGTAGCTTAGTGGTTAAAGCATTGCCCCTGTACGGCAAAGATCGCGGGTTCAACCCCCCGCCTAGACCGATTCAAACTTTTCCTATTGTAATCCATATGTATAGAAAGAGTTACGAATATACAGGACGCGTCCTCTAACTCAGTTGATCAGAGTATTTCTCCGGACGGGTCACAGGTTCAAGTCCCGTTTAGCATGTTGTCTTTCTCTGACCTAAATCTATAACAATGAGATATTGAGCAGAGGCCGTTGCTTTTGTTGTTCCAATGGTCCATCGGTTTTTTGCAAGAAGTATGGCAGACAGCAAATTTTAGGAGGGTATTTTATCAGCCACTGACTCGAAGAAAAAGAGGTGAAATGCTTTATGAAATAACACTTGTGCTTACAATGATGAAGAAGAAGTGCTTACAACATAAAAACGTAGCGGTTTAGGCTCTGATGGAGTGAAATATTTGGACACAAATAAAAAATGAGTGTACAAAAGCGGAATTAATACCATAGTTATTTTCTACCGTTAATGTAGTTATAAATAGATTATCTTATCAAGTATCGTTAAAATACTCATCTTTAATTACCAAATGATTTAACATTGTGTAACAATTCATATCCACAATTAGCTTAGAACTATTCCAGTGCTGCGCTATCAAGATAGAATATATATAGCTACAGTATGCACAGTGCTAGCCAATATTTGTTGAACATAGAAATATAAATATTAGTACCTACTTGTGCAATACAACGTGATTTGCAACTTTTACAATATGTACATATTAGATACATATATAAATTTTAGAATAAATTAGTAGCGGTAGTGAACGCGGTCGGTGCGCAGGAGGCGTGGTTTCGACCCCCGCTCAGTGCAAATATTTGTATGCATGAATATAGGTATTTGCATTGGTCTGGTCATGCCTCGGAGAGCACGTTAAGCCGTCGGTCCCGGTTGTCATACAAACATCTATGGCAGTCGTGACGGGTATTTCGGGCCCTCAAAAATCCAACAACTGGTCTAGCTGCAATGCTTCGATATCGCCTTTGGGTTGCAGATCAGATGGCAGTCGCTTCACGGCAAATATCGAAGTTTAGCCAAATCCGTAGTTAGACTGGAAAAATAAAAGCGGAACTCAGACTCCAAGTTGAAAAGCTTTGGATGCGACTGGGAATAACGCTAGGATGTAGAAGAAGTAAAATGAATTAGTAGTTTTCCCAAGCTACTAAAATATAGGGTTCTTCAAGAAGTGCATTAGGTTTTATTCAGGGTCGGCAGCACGAGTGTAACGCCACTGGTGTTCAACGTTGTACTCAAAACGGATATGTGTTGTACATAAATTAAACAACCACACGGGCGAGGTGTGAACCATTGTTACAATAGTTTGATGTTTGTTACTATAATTGTACACTTTTGCAATGAGACCTTCACGTTTGTGCGCATGCGTGTTGCGAATACAGTACAGTTCGCAACAAAAGGAGATGCGCACATTTGAATTTACAAATGAAAGGAGAGAAACAGGTTTTCATGCCGCAGAGGGAAAAAGGTGTGAGCATTTTTAACTGTAACTTTTGAAGATTTAAAAAAAACCACATAATACATAACGTGGGGTAGAGATAGAACCTTTGACTGCTTCGTCAGAGGTCACGAGCTTAATCTACTTAGTGCAAATATTTGTACATAAGTATGTCTATTTGCAATGATCTAATTGTATAATTTTATGTATCCAAAAATATACCTAGGTAAGCTAGATAAGCTATGCTTATTTTAGATTTAGATAGCGCTGTGTAACATGTCGTAAAATTACAAGCATTATGTGAAATAAAAATTAGTTAATATTCAACCATTTTTGTCGGTGACTGTACCTGTCTGTTTAATTGCCTGAGAAATAACATGTTCTATTATATGTGTTCTTTTCAAAACCAGTTCGGTCTAGTTAGCTGATAAGAGTTAGCACAAATATATGAACCAATTTGCTATGTCTATGAAAATGTCTATGTCAGTTAATTGAACCGCTGATTACGCTAGTTGGCGGCGCCTTGTATATATCTTTTCATAAATAATGTATAAAATTCAGTCCCAGTTTTTAAAGGAAATAATACTATACTGTGCCAACTATTTTCTCTAGAAAGGAACTGTCTCGGGTTCATGCCAGCCCCTCTAGACAAGTGGCAATTCGCTAGCCGGCGTTTGATGGAATAGAATAACGAATGTATAGGATTTGACGTATTTGACATGCTTTAACGACTGTCATATACGTCAAATCCCATACATTCGTCATTCTATTCCAAGAAACGCCGACTAGCGAATTGCCACTTGTCTAGAGGGGCAGTCCTGTTACCGAATTTCCATCTATATGTTACCGGCAATTGCCTAGGCAATGTATGTTATTATATAGACTGCTGTTCAGCCGGCAAGGTGTGAAATACATACATCTTGGTCTATATTAATTACATCTTGGCTAAAATTCTATATCTGGACGGTTATTAAAGGAGGAATAAACGTATAAATACTAGCTTTTGCCCGCTGCTCAGCCTGTGTGAAGATTGTTAATCGTGACCAAACATATCCTTTCTCAAGGTCTAATCTACCCCTATACCAAATTTCATCATAATCGGTTCTGTGGTTTAGGCGTGTAAGACGGACAAACAAACAGACACACACATACACTTTGCCATTTATAATAATTAGTATGGAGAACATTAAAACTGTCTTATTTGTCCTCAGGTGGTTAAATCAAGTCAGACGACCCCAGGCCAGTGTTCGCTATGTCGTGTGGTGTTACCTGATGGGGCTACCTCAGTGGTCGGAGTCGATGCATCCATTACTGTCGGCAGGCTGGTTGATAGGCTACTTCAGAGGAGGAATCTTGTGTGCACTACCTATGATGTGTTGTTGAAGGATGGGAATCAGGTGAGAACTGGCTACGTTTGTGTTGTGGAGGGTAGTTTTAAATTATGCGGTTATTTGTTAGTTAAATGAAAGGGAAAACCTACTGGGAAAGGGGGATCATAAAAAAATAGGTAGACTTTGTTAAGTTGACTTTGATTTAAGTAATATTTGGGAAATGTTTAAAAAGTTTACTGTTTGAATTTTAATACTTGAATTAAGATCTGGTGGGTTTTATAACTAAACTAGGGAAGATAGTTTTATAACTGGAGTAAGGTATATAGTTTTTTTTTGTTTGTTATAAATGAACTATACCAAAAAGCTTGATATTGAATATCTTCATTTCTTCAAATATTAAATGGTCCTTCGAGCCGGATCGAAAATAAAAATTATATGAAATCATTTGGAAAGACTGTGCATTCGACTCTAGTATCTGGTAATCTTTTTAGCCTCGTTTTAAGTGTTGTAATCAATCTTTCAAACACAAATAACGAAAGCGTATCATTTCCCCCACAGCCGCCTACCCTAGTGGAGCTATCGTCCCCGTCCTCCGTGCTGGGCGGGCGCGAGGCCAGCGTGGAGCGCCGCTGCGTGGTGCGCCTGGAGCTGCGCGCCCGTACCGTGGCCGTGAGAGCGCGGGCGGCGCGGCGCCTGCGCCACGTGCTGCGGCCCGTGCTGCAGCGGTACGCTCCGCACGCACCGCCACACGCCTACCGCGCCGTCACGCTGGCGGGGCAGCTGGTGCCGCCCGACACGCTCATGCAGGTACGGGGGTGATACAGCTTGTTGGCATCGATTGCATGTCTTCGAGACTAGATAAAATTGATTGCTTCTAGGCGAGCATACTCCAATGTCGACCACATCCTTACTTACCGGCGAATGAGCTAGTAGTCAAAAGTGAGCCTATCAACCACAAGAAAATAGGAAGAACAGTTCCAGCATGAGTGTTTATAAAGTTCCACTAAATCTATGGGGCCGAGCTACTCTTACGCTCCATACTGATCGATTCCAAAAAAAAAACTTGCACCACGACCGAAACACCCAGCTTGCAGATTTAAACCCCATGTACAATAAAAAGTAGATTGTATCACAAGGTATATAATACTGACACTACTTTGAAAGTATATTCCACGAAATAATTCTGAAGTAGAATTCTTCGCCTCTTTCGTGATTCAAACTAGCGTCCTCACCGTAAAAATACGATTTTGCACCCTAGTGATACAATCTACTATTTTTTTCTATTTTTTTACTAATCTACTATATTCGCAACCTCAAGCAATAAACAACACCTAAGCAAACTAATTCCATTCCCTTACAATGCACACATTTTGTTTAAAAAGCCTATATTAACCCAACTCCCATCTCTCATTCCCCCAGGATCTAGACGGCACTCGTCTCCAAATAGTAGAAGTAAGTGAGAACGGCGAGTACCGACCCACGGCCGAGAGAGACGATGACGCCGACTCGCTCAGCGACGTCGCCGTGCGTCTGCAGGACGACTCGCTAAGGGACCAGGACACGCAGGTAAGCTAATAATATCGCCGGCTCGAAGGATGGTAAAAAATACATCCGGCTCGAAGGACCGGTAAATCATGCATCCGACTCAAAGGATCGGTAAACCATACATCCGACTTGAAGGACCGGTAAACACCACAATAAGCTCGAAGGACCGGTAAACAATACGATCGGTTCGAAGGATCGGTAAACAATATAATCGGCTCGACGAAGGATCTTAAACAATACATCAAAGTCAAAGCGTCGGCAAACAATACACCCGGCTCGAAGATCCGGTGAACAATATATCCGGTTCGAAGGACCATGAAGAAGGTTCGGTAGTTGGTATTAAAGAATAATGCCAAATTTATTATTATTACAAAGGATTGGAAAGCATACGACGATTTCCTTCATGGTTATGGTTGGTCTTACTCACGGAGGACAGAATATGATTAAGTAGCGGAGATGCCACAGTCAAATTTCTCTTAAGAAAAACGCGTGACCAAATGCGGGTGGGAAGGGAGACGCGGGGGGCATGACGTCATACCTCGTCCACGTTTCCATCTAGTGCGTTATAGCGAAACTGAACAGAAACAGACCTTGTCATTTTTGTTATATAGTTTGACTATTCGCCACTAAGCGCTACACAGAATTCTAAAATAATCTATTTTAAGGAAATAATTTTCAAAAATAAGGCCATCTCTTGGATTATAGCAAAATCATTTAGGGGGCTAAATGATTTGCCCTTATACCGACAGATGGCCCAATTTTTTTTACTTTAATTTTCAATTTTAGCAAAATATTCCATTTAATAAATAATATAACATTTTTGAAATTGCTAATGAAGTCGGGCGAGATTATTGTGATCATTTTCATAAAATGAATTGAGTTATTATTACAACTAGTATACATGCCAGACTAGGTTACTTATTTCTTCTCTACGCTAGATGGTTCTGTTAAGACATTTTTTTCGGAAAAATTAAAATTTAAATATAGTGGACTTACTGATGAAATGTTATACCCTTAAAATGTTGAAATTGTTTATTTTTACACTTTGTACATCCTTGTACTGTACACTTCATTCTTAAACCAGGTTAAAGCTATTTTTATCCTTGAACTTTTGACCAAAAATGACAACCGAACGCTCCTTGCTTTCACTAGAACTGGATGGTGACGTCACAGACCAATTGAGTCGTTTTGACATATGGAAGGCTCGCGACTCGATTCCCTTGTAACATCTCCGCTATCATTTCCTTCTCCATGGTCTTACTACTTACCTACCTACTTAGATAAGCACACGGTCCATGTGATAAAAACTTTATGATGTAAACTAATAGTGGTTATTTGTGTTGTTACAGAGCGTAGGCAGCGCTAATTGCCGCGGCTCGCGAGTGCGCGCCACCGTGAGGCCGGGCCCGCCTCTACACCATCATCCACCTGGTTAGTACCTATCTTTCACGAGACGTCGTTTTGAACTAAAAGCCAGTATTTATGCCTCACCTCCCTCAGTCAAATTCTGTATATTTGTCCCTTTACATGAAATCTCATATACATTTACTGCCACGAGTGTTCGTCAACGAACTCTCGTGTATTTATCCCACCTGTGTTCCATCCGCTCTCCCTAGAACGGAATCCTGTATTACACATATTGATAATGCACTTGTACTTTTCGATATTTATTAAGACCTGACCGGTTTCACCTTTTCGTGGAAAACTGCCATTGCATTCTCAATATGTGTAATAACAAGTTCCACCAAGTGCCATCAATGATAAGTATAACTAGAAATCCTGCTTGTTTGATCCTCTCTCGTCCAAAACTAAATATTTATTTTCCTTCTAATTAAAAATGAAAATCTACTTTTCACGTATATTTATTTTGCTTCCAAACAATAACAAGTTATTTCTTATTGTTTTTAGATTTCTTGGACAACCTCCGCGAAACACAACAGCGGCTCAGGCTGCAGAAGGCGGAACCTGCTCCCCCCGCCTCCCCGCCCGGAGTTACCGCTTCCCCCCGCACACCTCCCCCTTTACCCCCTAAACCCACTCACCGCCAGGCGCCCACCGTCGTATGAAACATACAATCACAAAAATGGTGTCAAAATTTGACTCAATTGCCCCAATTGAGTTCGTAGACTTCGATCATCGAAGTCGAGGTCTAACTTCGCCTCGATGTTGTTGAAGTCGTAACGACTTCGACTAGTCGAGTTTGAGAAGATGAATGCAGGAAGGAATTTCAGTGAATGCCTCGAAAGTTTTCTGTGTTCCACTGTATATATTAGACACGATAGTATTAAGATGTGGAAAAACAAAGATTCTGTAACAGTGAGCCGACTAAGCAAATCTCATAATAGTGTAATGTACAAAATGGTAGCCATTATTTTTATTTTTGTGACATGGTATCCGAGATCGAAGTATACATTGAAATTACTACCAAGGCTTATTTATATATGGCAACTCTACTAACTCTATTTTTTTTCTGACAGATAATGGCAATGCTGATTGTCAAACTGATTTTTTGGTGCGAACGCGGGAAAGGTAGCTTAGCGGTATTATTTTATTTTCCGATACCGGTGTGAATTCGAGTTATTATGTATAAAAATTTTGTTTTTAGACAAAATCTTGGACAACTCACACAAGTGTAGGAAAGTGGCATATTACAGTGAATTGTGACTTTTCGTGTTCGTTCCAAATCTCCCTAGAGAGCTTTTAATAAATTCCCATATTAAAAAAAATGTTTTTGTTTTTCAATGTATACTCGTCTTTTTACAAAGATCAATTTTAGCTTTATTTTTCATTGTATTGAATTTGTTATTAAATATTGGTGCCTTCCATAGATCTAAGACTGCACTAAAATGTTCATATCACAAAAATAAAAATATAATAAAATATATAGAGAATCGAGAATCTATATTTAAATAAGTGTAAAATTAAAAAAAAATACTGGAACCTAATATTTCAATGTATATTCCAAATTTACACATTTTGCGAAGATAAGTATACCTTTCCTGCGAATTTTAAAGGCTGGTAACACATTCAAGATTTTTTCTGCTGCAGCTGCTTTGTCATAGGAACCGAAATGAATCAATACTAAACCGCCTTATGACAGTTTAGTCAAACATATCATTGAGTTTACGTGAGAACCCAGTTTAGTTGAAAGAATTAGTCAACGTTTCTTACAACGGTAAAAATTAAACAGTAAGGTGAAATTTTTCCATCTTATTTTGATCATATAAAACTTCATAATTGTAACTATTTCTCCTATTATGATTTAGAAATACAATTTTATATTATAAATAGGTTCTAGAACTGTATAAAATATATTCTATCACTATAAATCAATTGTAAATTACTACATAAAAGAAAACTTATTTGAATGAAAAATTATAGATTTTTAACAAAAATGTAATGAGAAATTGAATGGATGGGAAACCTGATAAGAATCAATCAAGAAATCCCACAAAGATTTCACGCAATAAAACGACATTATTGTCTATCTCACTCGTTTTCACTTGCAAAGGTATTCTTGTCTTTGTCGTTCGTATACGTTACGAAAATAGCCGAGCAACCTCGCGTTGCAGGTCTGATCGGCACTATAGATTAAAAGAAACGGTATTTGTACTTTGTAAGTTTCTGAATAGTCAAATAGGTAATTTATTTATAAAGGAATTTCTTGCAGAGTATAGATTTTATGAAATAAAATATAATATAAGATATACAATATTGGTTTCATTTTATCGTATCCAAATATTAATTACTTTTAATTAATATAAAATCATAAATCACTGGATGCTTAAGGACTTATCTGATAAAGTCCTAGGTATACTTACCTACTATCATATTTTGCAAAAAAAATTAATGGTTAGTAGAAATCTATTTCCTCAAATACAGTACAATATACTTCAGGATACAATTTATCACAGAGATACATCCAGAGGCGCCGGACTGGGCGACCGCCCACAGCCTCGCGGAGCAATGCGAGGCGCGCTATGAGCGGCCCTTACAGTAGTAACTTTCTCAAACCTAGCACGCAAGGTAGCGTATAGACGCCTATTTCTAACTGGGTAATTTCTAGACACACGCACATCACCTTTAAGCCCCCACGGGGGACTAATCCACGTGTAGGGAGCAAACTCTGTTTCATCCTCCAGCGGTCAAAGCTATAAGGCACAGCAACACACACCTTTGCCCGGATGTGGGGTCGCGATAGGTCAATTTACAACAGCGACCGGAGTTTGATAATTAAAAAGCTGCAAGAAGGTTCGTGGTGCCACATTGGTTCTTTTTTTCTGTCAAATGACTATGAACTTATTCCCCCGTAGATTAGATTCAAAATGGTTTCTAATATTTTGCTGTAAAAAGCCGCTACCCAGTCGCTGCTTGACCATAAGACAAGTGTCGTTGCGAGTCATAAAGCAGTAGTGAAAGATAGACTCCTAATGCAGCGAGGGTAAGAGCTACGCAGCAGTATACTGAGATGGTCATCAGTCTCAGCAGGCGGTGAAAGCCCGACATTACTAATATTCCCCCTAACACCTCCAACTAAGCTAAATTGCTTGTGTTAGGATTGGGTTCACGTAGGTAGTGTAACGGCTCGGGACCTCTCGATCATAAGACCGACTCCTTAACCACTAAGCTACCGACGTTTGTTGTTCGACTCGACTTGTCAGAGACTCGAGAGGCACAGTCAACCAAGTCTGTACAATAAAATTAAATATTTGATACTCCAGAATCTACTATAGCCTATGGTTTTTAGGGTGACCAAAGAAAAAAATTTAATGGTTAGTAGAAATCTATTTCCTCAAATACAGTACAAAGACTTGCAACGAATAGTATATTCGGCAGTATACCGAATACCGAATATTCGGCAATAGCCGAATATTAGGCAAAAGTATTCGGCTGGATTTTAGCGTCAAAAACTTGTACAGACGTGATTGTTTCGCGCTCCTTTGTTTTGTTCTAATGTACCCATTGCCCGCGCGCCCGCTGTTGCTCTGCGCGGTATATTGCTAAATGCTAACGCACTACATGTTTCGAAAAGTTCATTTTGTGGATATCGTATTACGTTAAGTACAGTTTATTGTGCTCTCTTAGTTTTGATCTGTTTGTAAGTGTGAGTGTGAAATTTAACAAATAAACAATTAAATAATTACGAACATACTTTAATGATAAAAAAATCGATTATGGCCTTTAAAAAAAAATCGCTTATATGGGCATACTTCGAGGATGATTATGTACCTGTGTTATGCACCAATGACTACTTAAATGATTATAACAGAAATGAAAATATGAATATAATTACTTATACGTAATCAATCGATTTAAATTTTTCATTTTACCAATTATTTCTCTATGACAAAATATATTATTTAAGTAGTCGGTATTCGGCCGAATAATATGTAGATACTCGGTATTCGGCCGAATAAAATAAAAGCAGCCGAATACCGAATAGTAACCGAATATTCGTTGCAAGTCTAGTACAACTACTTCAGGATACAATTTATCACAGAGATACATCCAGAGGCGGCGGACTGGGCGACCGCCCACAGCCTCGCGGGGCAAAGTAAGGCGCGCCATGAGAGGCCCTTACAGTAGTAGCTTTTGTTTCAACATGAAATAAACCTTAAAACAAATGAATGATAACAGATATAACAGATTATGGCGGTAATTTTAATTTAAAAAACTGTACCGAAAGACGCAGGTGATCACCGGACTCGGGTGCTTCGGGGATTTCTGCAATCTTAACTTGTGCGCGTGAGGGCTCTGGTAAAGGATGCGGTTACCCAGGGCGAGATAATGTTAGCGGTTTCCTTTGAAATCACCAACGCGTTCAATACCTTGCCATGGTGTTGCATTAAGGAGGCGCTCGTATATCATGAAGTGCCTTTCTACTTTCATCGCATAGTCAGGGTGTATCATACGCAGAGGACGTAGTTGGCGTGAAACGTAATGTGGTATTCTGCAGGAATCGGTTTTGGAGTCACTAGACCATAGGATACGACTGGGTGCTTCGCAATGAGCTCAGACGGTGCTGCCATCACGTGTTATGTCGATGACATGCTCGTGACGGCACGTACCGCGAAGCGATCGTGAGTGCCATGACCGCGGTTGCTCATGTTGTGAAGCGGGTCTGGCGGCTGGGTTTCGAGGTGGCTATGCATAAAACCGAGGCTCTGTTCTTCCATGGCTGTCATACGAGGAATCCATATATAGATCATAGTGGAAGGCATTCTTATCAGCATCAAGCTCCAAATGAACATTTTTAAGATTGTATTCGAAGGCTGATGGCACTTCGGGGAGCACCTTCGAAGTCTGGTCCCCATAATTGCTATATTGGTGGTGAAAGGTAACGCGGAAGCCGAGACGGGAATTCGAGCCTTGAGAAATTGAGGTTGTGAAGTCTCTGCGACGACTTGAGCAACTAAACACAGGGCACGCCGTTTTATCAGCGGTAAGACTCATCATGGGGGACTGGCTAGGGAGGCAACAGCGACTTGGGTGCCTACCGTACACGGCAATGTCGGTGATCTCCAGGAGAGGGAGTTTCGTGGACCACCTTTTTCTGATCAGGAAGGAGCCAACATCCCTGTAGGGTACAGGGATGTTGCTCACCGTGATGCGAGTACACACGGGGCGGAGGGCTGCACACACTAAAGAAAGCTAGTGAACCAATAAAAACTATTAAAAACAATAAAGCTACTCATTTATTTACGTAATCTACATTTATTTATCAGCGATGGCAGGTTTTTCTTCACTCTTCACCTGTACGATCTCCGGCTCCGGTTCAGGCATGATCCTGGTTAGTTTCGAAGGTTCCTTAGGGGGCGTCCAGTCAGGAATGATCTTGTCATGAATGCGCCAGGTGCCATATAAATTTGACAGATGTTTCTCGAACACCACGTACTCTAAGACATCTTTGGCGAGAATCTCGCTTCCGTGAAGGAGACGCCCGAAACGATCGTACACGGCTAACTGTTGGCGAGTGTGGAATCGGACTGTTACCTGTAGATAAGTCAATAATGAATAGGATGAAATAAAAATAAGTCAATATAATAAGAATAAACTGATTTTTTTCTAATACTTTAGCTAGACTACATTGCTTGTGTTAAGAGTGAGATCACATTGTCTTCTTCATCCTAGCATTAATCCCAGTCGCATCCGAAGCCTTCAACTTGAAGTTTAAGGTCCGCTTTACCAGTCTAACTGCGAATTTGGCTGAACTTCGATATTTTCCGGGTAGCAACTGCCATCTGACCTCCACAACCCAAAGGCGATATCGAAGCATTGTAGTAAGACCAGTTGCTGGATTTTTTAAGGGCTCTAACTACTACCATAGATGTTGGCATGGCAACCGGGACCGACGGCTTTACGTGCTCTCCGGGGCACGACCAGACCAATTCCAATATCCGTATTCATGCATACAAATATTTACATTGAGTGGGGATTGGACCCGCGCCTCCTGCTTAGCGTTACGCCACAGAGGCTGGGTTCACATTGCCTATACTAGGTATAATGGCTAAGATAGAAAGCTATAATAGAAAGTCTTTATAAAGCTATACCCATATTATTACCTATTATTACCTTTTTTTTTTATATAGGACACGTCAATTTTACTTTCCCTGGCCTGATGGTAAGCTGAAGGCAAAGTCTCAGGAGAGAGGGCCACCATTATACACACGTGTCATGTTAACAATGGTGGCACTCAGCTTGACGGCCTCATCAGATGCTTTTCACGCCCCGCTTAAAGGACCCGGGACTGTAGGAAGAGGGAAACACGTGAGCTGGCAAGGAATTCCAGGTCTTAATTGTTGTTGTGCGACAAAGGAAAGAGTCACCGAACCGCTTGTTTCTTGAAGGAATGTTCTGCACCGTATGCGGGTGACATCTAAGTCCTGCACGTGTCGTCCTGTATAGGAAAGGAGAGGGTGGGACTAATTGGAAAAGCTCTACAGAACATTCGCCATGGTAGAGACGGTAAAATACTGCCAAGGAAGCAACATCTCTACGCAACTGCAAAGGCTCGGGGGTACTCGTGACCTCAGGATTTCCGATAATGCGGACCGCACGTCGCTGCAACCTGTCGAGAGCATCTAATAAGTACTTTGCGGATCCATCCCAGAGATGCGAGCAGTATTCCACGCAGGAACGAATTTGTGTCTTGTATAGAAGACACCGTTGCTCCGGTGTGAAAAACCGTCTCACTCTGTTCAGAACTCCGAGTTTACGCGAGGCTGTTTTGATGATACCCTCGATATAGTTTTTGTTATTTAGTTTACAGCGAACATCCATACCGAGGGTATTGAGGTTATCCTGCAGTGGCAGTGGCGTGCTCTGAAGAGTGGGAAGGGGAAGGAAAGAAGATACCTTTGCTGTAAACCCACATGCCTGCGTCTTCTTGGCATTGAACTTGACCAAGTTCTCAGAGCCCCATTGGGAAATGTGGTTCATTATTACTATTATTACCTATAACCCCACCAGCTAGGCTAAATGCCTGTGTTAGGAGTAGGTTCACATCCATAGTGTAATGGATTTTAAACCCAGGATCACTTGAATGTCAGGTAAAGTCCTTAACTACACTAAATTATTTACTTTACTTACTGCCAGCAGGGGATGCTGCGACCGGACGGGTGATCTGCCCTTCAGTGTGGGCCATTTCATCCATTTCCCCTATTAACCACTAAATTACTGGCCCTTCATATTTGCATGTTCTCTTTCTTAACAAAGATTTCTGTGAAAGAGAATGTGCAAATGCTTTTTTGTAGTGCTTTTTTAATGTTGACTGCTTAGCTTTAATATTCATGTTACTACTGCTATGCAGGAGGTGCGGGTTCAATCCTAGCCCAGTGTAAATATCTGTACTTATAAATATGGGTATTTGCATTGGTTTGGTTTTGCCTCGGAGAGCATGTTAAGCCAGGGGCCAGATGAATATGTATGTCAGTCATTATATAGGGAAAATGGGTGAAACGGCCCCACACAGAAGGGCAGATCACCTGGTTGCCCCACTGGCAGTAGCAGTAGTAGTTAAATTTCCCAGGAAAAGTTGGTTCAAGACTTTGAAACCCATTCTTTTCAACCAATTAAACTAACACATACCTGACCAAATATATTTTCCTTGCTGACTACATCAGTACACCTTGCATGTACAAGACGGGGAGGCTCCAGAGACTCAATGAACTTCCACCGAATTGTCTTCAAAAAACTATTATGTCTAAATTCAGGGTACGCTTTTTCCGTCACATACAATCTTAAAGCTCTTTTATCGTTATTGGCCAAGCTCTCATGAGCTTTGATATATGTATCTTGAGCTCTCAGAACAAATTCTTTTTGGTCAAATTCCTCTTCGTAAGATTTTATTTTGCGTATCGCTAGCATAGACTTTGATTTCTTCTCTAGAAGCTCAACAGTCTGCTTGGCACGTGTGGCAGAGACGATAGATGCTTTACCGTCTCCTTCTGGGGGCACATAGGGCTCAAATACACCCCCTGAAATGGTTACATAATAGAGATGTTTTATTATAGGTTCCATTTATATAAACAATTTCAATAGTAAATAATAATGGCAAATAAATGTAAATAATAATAGAAAACTAACTATTATATACAGCTCAAAAGATTTTATGGTTGTTAAAGCTGGTTTCCTATATTCGCTGTACATATTGTATGAGGGTTTAATGGTGTATTATTGATAAAATCTATATAATTATAGTAAGGTCCCATTATCATCTGACTATGTATTTAGATTATTGACTCAAAGTACTCAGTAAGTAACTCTGGTAAAAATAATTAGTATAAACACAAACCAATGTGTATTATATTCACAATATATTAAGCACATAACTAAACTAATACAAACCTGTGGTTGAGATATAAAAGGGTCTCTCCATCCAAGGTCTAGGGGGTAATATTCCCCTTTCCTTCATCTTCTGCCTAACTTTCTCTGGCGTCATAGTTCCCACATCTTCATTTGGGTCAGGGAGGTCCACTTTGAGGACCTTTTGAGCGCGCAACTTTTTGAATTTGGGGTTCCAGTGTTTAGATGTAGTAGTACGGGATGGCTGGCTAAACATTACGGGTGCTATGCGCAGAGCACTTATCTGTAAAAAAATATGAGGATGAATTTTATATCTGACGAAAGTGTACAATTCTGAAAAGTATAATAAAATTTAGGGCGATTCTCGGAGGAAATGAACGTACCCTTGATAATACAGAATTTGCCATTTTTAGGCTTTCAATAAATTATATAAGGTTATAGGGCTCTATTTAAAATATATTTATTATTCTCCTTTATTTTTATTCCCATAAAATAACCTTAAAATTGAAATAAACCAAACAGATCAAACAGATGATGATTGGCGTTCCAATACCGTTCAAATTCCGTTCCAATTCCAACATTTTCCTAGCGATGCGATGGCGAATGCGATGATGACAGACTCAACACATACTTTTAGCATTAAATTACTTCATGCAAATTTAGCATAGGTATATAAAGTATTCGTAACAAACTTCTAAGCAAGGTTCAGAATTTAGGAGGAATTTAAAAATAAAAATTTATTTAAAACATAAATAAAATATGGAATACTATAATTATACTAAGCATTTCCTTTTTATCCAATCCATTCTCATGGTAAAGTTATATAGTTTTGAAACATTGAATAATTAATCGTAATTTTTAAATTCTTATGCAAGATCTACATAAGATAATTAAGTACATCAAATACAATAAAAATAAATTATAAAGATTATAAAGTATTTATTTAAAACAAATAAAATATGGAAAACTATAATTATACTAAGCATTTCCTTTTTATCCAATCCATTCTCATGGTAAAGTTATATAGTTTTGAAACATTGAATAATTAATCGTAATTTTTAAATTCTTATGCAAGATCTACATTAGATAATTAAGTACATCAAATACAATAAAAATAAATTATAAAGATTATAAAATATATTTTAACATCTTCACGTTTAATTTCCTGTGCCTTTAAAAGTCATATGTTTATGAATAAAACATGTCTATGGTGTTTTGTTTTTTCTGCCATTTTTAGTCAAATACTTTCCATTCAAATTGTGATTTTTTATTTAAGTGATACAAAATTGATCAAATTTATTGTGTCGTCTTATTAAATATTTTTATGCTTATTCAATTTTTGATTGTATGTATATGCTCAACATTGAAAAGAAATTCTGTTTTGTCTTGTAAAGCGTTTCCGTCTCTTCGGAGTTTCTAAAGTGTTTTATTTTGATTGATAACGTAAATATAAGTAAATTTCTATAATATTCCTCGAGTTTGTGTTTTGAAGCTATTCGGAAAATAAACTAGAAAGTAAAACGCTCGAGCACATTTGAATCGATCATCATCAATAAACCGGACATCCGGCGACTCCATAGTCCATACACGTTGTCTCTACCTCAAGGGAATAGAGACCGTCGCAGCGTTTCTTTCTTTTCTGAACAGGCGCAGTCCTAGAGAACTCGCAAAAGGAGTAAAAGGCTCCTACATAACCTGTCAATATGTAAGTACCAGTGCACACACCAGTATATAGATAACGCGTCGTTACTTTGTTCGCATTTTGTGATCGTGAATCTAAACTCCTTAGGGCGGCTGCTGAGTCATAGTATAGCCTACCAGGTGATCTCGTATCTTGTTATTAAGTCTTGGAATACTCCTTGTGAACTTAAATTCGGCAGTTCCGCTACACTATCAGTAAGTGGAACGCGTTCGGACGCCATAACAGTAGGGCGAAGGGCCGAACCAGGGGTTGCGTGGCGCACACCGCGGCCGATGACCTTATAACGGAATGAACCTTACTAATTGCCACGTGTTTTTCTTTTCAGCAATATATTGTATGAGTCAGAAGGTAGAAAAACCAGTATTATCGGGTCAACGGATCAAGACCAGAAAAAGAGGTATGTTATTTTTTAACTTATATGCAACTTGAGACATGGCTGCGAATTCTAAGTTACTATTCGGGTCATTGAGGACTTGAGTTGTCAGAATGTAATGATAAGTTCGCACGCCGTTCGTCAAAATTGACGCCAAGTACGTAATTTAATAATGTGTTTTGACCATGACATTACCTATAGACTTCTTGTCATAGTTTCTTTCATATTTCTGAGTGAAATCATCACATTGTTTTGCAAGTTCAAGTCGGCCAATAAACGTCCTTTCCATCTTGATTGACATACATGTATCTAATTGACCAATGAGTAAATTGAAAGTAATGTTTGTGAATCATCATTGATGTCTAAACAAAAGGCACTTAGATTGAACGAATAAACAAACAATAAAATCTTTGTTATTATGGTGTTGCAATTTCTTTATGCTCATCTGAAGGTCATTGAACTAATGAGGGAATATATTTAATAAACAATAAACCATAATTGTTACTAAACAAGCTATTATCTTTTATATGCCTTCTCTATGGTCTGTTATTGTTAATTAAACTTATAATTCTGTAACAGTGTAAGTACTGTAGAGATATAATCTGTTAAAATTTGTTCAATTTCAGTAATGTAAAATCTTCACGTCTCATTATAATGTATAGGATTGCTCTGCTGATTGATATCTAGTCCTTTATATTCGAATCATTTACTAAACTTGTGTGGAAAATGAATGTAAATCAACTGAACATTCAAAAAATCTATGCCCAAGTTTGGTTTTACAATAAAATCTGTATTTAGTACTAGTATCGAGTTGAGATTCATAGCCAAGTACTGTTCTAGAATACAGGTCTTCGATAAACATAATATTCTTTTTTTAATGGTTTTATCATCCATATTCATCATCTGCCTGCCTTTGCCCCAAAACACTTCTTGCTATTATAAACAAACTCCAAGGGAAATGTAGAGAATGCCATAGCATTATGGTATTCAACTGTATTGTTTCATGCAATAGATCAAATTAATAATGAAATTCTAGAACATTCTACAGAGTGCTATCTAGATCCAAAGTAGTCGTAGCTTAATTAGCTTGTAATATGAATTCTAGAATGAAGTTTATATGAGATTCACAAGAAAACAAATAAACAGAACATTCAAATTATTTATATTTGTGGTTCTTTTTCAGAAAAGTTCTAGAAAATTTGGACCCATAAAAAGATTTTAAGAAAAAACCATACTTCTCTATCCCTAGGTAGGAATACCTAAATGGCTTTTTCAGCATAAAAAATAGGTATAAAACAATCAAGTTATCAGGTTTCACTACTGCATACTGACGTGCCCTGGAATAAAATATTGTTGGGCTTAAGAATTACTGAAAAATGCTGCCTATTAGATGTACTTTGATGTGCTTTCCTTTCCCTCGGGCACTAAATATCCTTATTTGAAATTGTATTGAGGAAGTTTATGCATGTTATAGTCGGTGCCACGTTTCTTGGACCCAAATCCGGACAGAAACGAGGCCCTGACGCACGCGGATTGTTTCGATATAATCTAAAATTTGTGGATTTGGACTCGTTCTCCGTCATAGTACTCCGATTACTCAAAAGACACACGAAAAACGCGTAATGCGCATACAGAGCACCTTTTGGGTCCAAGATATGGTAACTATACCAAGATATGTACGAAATTCATAAATAAAAATTTCCAAATAATAGGGTGAAATAATACGCAGTTGAAAAGTTATGCCTAAATGGATATGCCAAATTAATAACACAAATCGAAAAACTGCTAGTCGAGAGGGTTCCTAAAATCGACCCTAAAGGGTTTGGAAGGCCTCTCAAATAACGTTTATCGGTACCCATCCTATGAATCCTATGAAATTTCCCAAGTCATCATAACTATATTGGGTTTTGAGAGCTCTGCTCGAAATAAGACTTTCAAGGATGTATTTGAATGCACCAAGCTCTCGCAAGAACTCCGAGTGGTACACTCGTCCACCGCGTTTCTGGGACAGCTGTTTCATTTCGAACTTGTACTTACTACACTTCATTTCCTGTAAAAAAAAAATCGAGAATACTTCGGATTTATTCATAAAGTTGGGTTTTGGGGTTGCTTTCGTGGGCTATGTAACCCATTCGGATTAGCCGAAGTCAAAGTCGTCCGTGATTGGACAATTACACGCTGAGCAAGTTAGCAACATCTTAGAACATTCCCGAGCTCTTGTACTAAGTGGGACTACTCTAATTGGAATATTCCAGAATTACGCTACCATTGATTACATCGACGTTGACTGCATTAAGGCTCGGATCATAAGAGCGTTAGCTATACATAAGATACCATAGAAAAGGTCCTTCTTGCATTAACGAAATTAAACGATGGACTTGAATATCCATTGCTTACGTAATGATTTGGTGACACGCGATAGGTACTATGCCGAAAATCAATGATGAAACGGCGTACTACACCAATAAAATGTATCGAGAAATGTGCTACTTAATTTTTCATACGTAGGTATGTGCATTCTACGGAGGCAGTGGGTCCGAAACCCCGGTGGTCGCGGTTGTTAATTTCTTATTAAAACCCGTAGATTCGGTAGATGTATTGCTGTCTCTATCGGCTCATAAGGTACCCTGTGGTGTGAGACAGCGAGATATTTTGAACTTTATCGACCGTGAAAATCTGTCTATTCGTTGGGCCGTTAGAGGGGAACAAGGAAAACTACATACAATACATACACGCGTAAAAATTAACCCTTGCTAGCGCAATCGGGTAAACAGTAGCCTTTGTGCTATTCCAAACTAGAATCTATTTCTTTGATAAAATTTCATCAAAATCCGTTTATCTATTTCCGCTTGAAAGAGTGACGAAAATAATACATTCGCCATTAGGCATCGTTACGTTCTGAGCCTAAGTGAATCATTGTAAATCAATGCTACACCGGAAGATTCAAGACGTCTTTAAATCGGATCTGATTTCAATATTATTGTCCTTCCAGCGCAGTCCTAAAATGTCATTGATCAACTGGAAGTGACATTGACCGCATTTGTCACTGACTGTCGAAGCGATACGATAATAATTTGTCGAGTACAATGGAAACCTCGAGGCCATCGCCATAGGTTAAGCGTAAGCGGCCTTGCCCTTGGACTCCACCCTCAGTTCCAATTAATTATACGAATAGAAGTTTGATAGAGAGTTGCTATTGCAAAACTATGGTTCTATTTTTTAATATAGTATTACAGTCCTACGTGTTGCAGCATTTATGACCTGTTCCAAAAGCACGAAAAATATTCGTATTTGGAACGTAAACGTATCGAGAGAAAGGAGCATTGTGATTGGCCGCCTACCTACTGTGAACCTGCGTGTGTGTGAAGCCTGCCAATCGGAATGTTCCGTTCTCTCGATGCGTATACGGTACAAATTCGAATACTGTAGACTGTTCAGAGAGAGCAAGTGCCCCCCGCCCCGCCCCCTCCCCTTCCAATTTTATATTCCTTGAAGCTATAAAAGCTAGCTAAAAAAAATAAACATGACTATGTACGAGTCTAGAAGTAAACCACACTATTTACTCAGTGATAAGCGAATGTTAGTTACTAATTAGCTAGATCTTATCTGCTTGCCTTCGTAAAAGGCTTGCAACTGAACATAAAAGGTTAACAGCTATTTTATTTGTAATACGTAGACTAACACGTTTTACGTTATCTTGTGCCTGGTCTTGAAGATTGGCTCGTGGAAATCGATCTGGCTATACCTATTTTGATTGAACTTGGCACAAAATGTAAACAAATGGCAATAACCAGCCAAGGGCGAGTCGGACACCCACGCGATTTTCCGTACCATACTGTTTTTGTATTTGTTGTTATAGCGGCTACAGAAATACATCTTTTATGAAAATTTCCACTGCTTGCTATCTCGGTTCATGAGACAGACAGATAGACAGACGGCGAAGTCTTAGTAATAGGGTTTAGTTTTTACCTTTTGGGTATGGAACCCTAAAATTGGTTCAGTGCGTACTTTCTTTTCTTGTTGCTCGTATTTCCTTCTTACAATCCCGGCTTCTTACGGGGCATGGAGAAGCTTTGGTCGATTCCATCAGGGATTCCATTGACCATTCTTGATGGAATCTAATTGGATGACAAATGATGGGATGGAATTGGTCATTTTAGAATCGTTGGGATCTGTTTTTAACTGACTTGCAAAAAGGATTGATAAGTAAATTCAGTTAATTTTCGATTTTGTCTCTTTCTTGTTCCTTGATGTCGGGTTTCACTTTTTTGTGTATCTCTGTATGTGTGCGGTCAACAGGATCTATACTTTATTGGTTTCCCGTTTTATAATATACAACCTTTGCTGCAGTTAAGTACCCACTCATAGAGGTCAGGGAGAACACTATTCTATATGCCTTGAACAAGGTTACGTATTAGCATAAGGTTACACTAGGAAATAACTTTCCACTTCACTTTACGCGATCGCAATGCGTTTTATTGGCACTTCTTTTGGCAAAATTGGTCATAAAATAAAGTTATAGTACCTACTTGGAGCTTCAGTTGAGCTGGCAGTCTAAAATGTTTTTAAAGGCGGTAGGAAACGATCACACGATGGTATCACAGTCAGACTGTGGAAGTACCTCCGCCCTACAGAACACCGCGGACATAATATCCTGGTGTTGTGTTCCCGGCGGTGAAATAGGGCTCTGGCTATCCTAGCCAGAGATCACTGGAGAGTTTTTGTGCGGTCCGTGGGAAGACCAAAGGCTATTCCTGCTTTGTCTTATACGCTGACGGTACAGAAACTCGTGTTTACAGGGGTCAGCACCACCAGTGTGCCTCTCCTGGTGCCACGTCTATAGGCCATGGTAACCACTTTACATTAGGTGGACCGTGGGATTGACTGCCACCTCAAGTAGTATAAAAAAAATAACTTCCTACGAAAACTATAAATTTTTGGCAAAGTTTGTTATTCAATCGCGCTGTAACTGCAAACCGTAAATTTCATACAGGGATAGACTACAATCTGGAATTACACACATGAATTTATCCCAGGAATAGGTCGCCAATGGTAGCGACAAGGCTATTTGACAATATAAACAATCAATTCAGTTTTAATTCGATTCCAAATAAAATTTCAAATTACTTTTATTATTAATCATACATTTGCACTGCGCGCAACAGCTGTGTGACGTCACAAGCCCCTACGATTTTGTATGGAGCGTTGCCGGATAGCCGCGAGAAATAGAATTTTCAAAATCAAATATTTTTTTAAAGTATTTGTCATAAGAATATTTCACTTTGACAGTTCAAGTGGTGATTTATCCAAAAAATTGGTCAATAGCTTAACCCTTGACCCGATTATTTTGGGTTGGCACATATCATTCTCTTCCACACATTTCTATAAAAGTCATTTCAATCTTTTTTTCATGTAGCTCACAACGTAATACGGGTAACACTTATGACACAGTATGATAAACGTCTAGACTCTTTACAGCCGTGATCGCCAGGCAATAGGAAAAGGCTATGACATAAGTAAAAGCCTGGCAACAAAAACTTACTGCCATTATTTTCTACAGTCCGTCAAATCTAAGAAGTACCGTTTGACAGTTCTGACAATTGAATTATAGGGATGGGATGAAAAAATCGATTACTATAATATCCGAACTTTAAGAGATCGATTACTATAATATCCGAATTTTAAGAAATCAATTGTTATAATTAAATAAAAGAAATGTTTAGGATATTTTTTTATTCACTACTAGTACTAGTATCGTCGTCTTCGTCATCATCGTCATTTAAATTAATGACCAGTTGATTGTCCATTACATTATCAAAGTGTACGTCTCTTTCGAAGTCGTCCATTATTATTTTCTTTGTTTTTTGTACTACTTTACTCCAATCTTCCTGTGTAACTTGGGCACATGCTTCCTTTAATAAACCTTCCATTTTCTTGTTTTGTGTTGTGTCTTGCTGCATAACCTGTAAAACAATAATGTAACTATTTGATAGCAGACGAAAACCATTGTTTAAATTATAAATGTTAGAAGTACTCGTGTTATTATTATAATATTATAAAATATTACCTTTAACTTGGGCCCAAATCAGTTCAATGGCATTATATTGGCAATGGTACGGAGGAAGTCGTATGACTTTGTGCCCGTGCTCTTCGGCCAATTGGTCAATTACATATGTCGGTTTTGGTGGTTTATGCAATTTCACTAACTGTAATAATTCAGCTTTTAATAGTGACATGTCGGCATCCACTCCTTTTCTTTGCAGCCATGCCACCAAATCTGCTTTCTTATTGGCTGACGTAGGTGCTTTATCAATTTGCACAGAGTGGTATGGGGCATTATCCATTATAATTGTGCTGTTAGGAGGGATATTCTGTAATAAATTTAAGAACCACTCTCGGAACCTTACTGCGTCCATTTCTTCATGATACTCTTTAGTGCTTTTGGATTGGAAAGCTAATAAAGAGTTTTCCACGAAGCCTGTAGACGCTGACCCAGCATGGCATATTATGAGGCGTCCACCTTTTCCTATCGGCACCTTCGAGCACGAAGCTTCAGAATCATCAGTCCATGTTTTCGGCACAGAATGGTTGGAATTTAGCCAAGTTTCGTCCAAAAATATTACATTATCCCAGTTTATAATTTGTTTAACTTCGCGCAGGAATGTTAGTCGCTGCATAATTATGTCATGTCGCTCCATAACAATTTTTCGTTTGTCAACTTTTTTGTATCTGAAGCCAATTCCTGTTATTACCGTTCTCAACGACTCTATGCTTCCCTTATACAGCCCGGCATCTTTTAAAGTTGCACATAACTTTGCCAATGTTGGAAATTCGCCTCTTGTAAAATACCCGTATATATGGTTTCTAATAGCATGACTATCGAATTCATCGATGCCTGTCACAGGTTTATTTCTTTTTCGTTTTTTCGGTGTGTGAAGTACGTTACTGTCACTCCCCGAAGGCCCATATTTTTCACTTAATATTTTGCCAACGGTGCGGCTACCAATACCGAGAGCTTCACCGACGCGATCCCGAACTTGTGTAACTGGCAGTAGAAGTCCACCATTTTGAGATTCACGCTCAAAATACTCGTGTAATTTCACCACCAATTCACGAGCCTGGCTGTTCAAAGTACGTCCTCTTTTCGACATTATTAATAAACACTTGCTTAGTTCGGAGTCCAGTATAAATATTGCCAAGGTAAACGGATAAAGAATGATCAGTCCAGAAAAGTAATAGCCAAGTCACAAATTGTAAAACACAAACGAGAAAGCAAGTACGCGCACAGTCAGCTTCCAAGATGGCGAGAGACTGCTGACGCCGAACCGACCGAGCGGACCGCGTGCGCTTGTAGTTGGCAGTGTTGCCAGAAAAAAAAAATTGTAGAGACTTGGACACCTGCGATTTTGCCTATTGACCTAAAAATAATTAAATTAATTTATTTTAGGGTATCTGTGTATTCAGTGCATTATGCGGTCGCGCAGTAACGTCGTTAATTTATAACATCAGGCAACAACATTTTTGTGAATGGGTTCTACATACCTTATTTTTATTAGTTTTAGACGTAGAAATAAGACTTAGAAGAAAAAATTGTAATTGTAAAATCAATGGATGTGCTTGTTAAAAATTTGTTTATTTCTCTGTAATATGCAAACCCATACTATCATACACAAAAATAAATGTAAAAAACACTATCCCTGACTCCATTTACTATTTCGACAGCGTTAGCGCGAGAAACCCCGACTTATTTGGGCGCGAAAATCAAAAATCGACAAATCGCTTTCGACAACTTTTTAAAGAAGCAAATATATTTGATTTATAAATACGTATTTTTGGTGAATGGGTTTTATCTCATATTTTACGATTACATAACTATTTAGTTATGTAATCGTAATATGTGAGATAAATCCCATTCACATGAAAAAATATTTGTTTGGTTGTCAAGTGTAATTTGTAAATAATACATTCGATTTTTCGTATATGTAAACGATTTTTTTGCATACAAGTGTATCCGAAGAGTCGCAACACTACGTGCAGTGACCTAACTACGTAACTTTGTAATGCGGTCAAGAATATAACTATTAGAAATTATTTACTGTGTAAATATGTGTTATTTTGCTTTGTTTGAAAGTTTTCAATTACATTTAGATATTAAGAATTGTACATTTTTAGATACAATAATGAAATCTTTCTAAATTCATGGTTTTATGAAAAAGGTTATCGAAACTGAATAATGTACGTATGAACAAAGTTGTTTCGGTTTGAAAAATATGAAACGTCAAACGGTACCTCTTAGATTTGATGGACTGTAAAAGCGCATTCTGTCTTTACAATTTGTGTACGGAACCGTTGTATTAATTGATTAGAGTTAGAATATATTTATTTGCATAAAATATGGTAAATGCAAAGGTGACAAAAAAATAAAAGACGGAGCCCTAAATAGTATTTTATTAGTGGTTTCATTGATTACGTGTCTATGCAACTGTGAAAACATACAGCATTCTTATTTACCTGTTTATTTAAAATAGTATTTTCGTATGTTTTTCCTTATTGACAATTTTCCTGTACAATACAAAATATTGTTGTACCAACTACGTAGTGACTACATTGTAATTGTATTATTTGTGTTTACTATGCTTGGTAACGAAGATCTCCATATTGATATGTTAATTATATGGTTATTTTAGTTTTATTGTGATAAGGTATCAGATAGCTCCGCAGTTCAATGTTGCCCCCATACAGTAGGTATGGTAAATAGAGATGCGCCGAGTAGCACTTTTGCCGAGTAACGAGTACCGAGTTTTACTCGGTTCAATTTTTTTCCAACCGAGTACTCGGCCGAGTAACTCTGTTCAATCAAATCCCCGTTTCGGGTGCGTAAACAAGTACAAATAGGTTCTTGCGGCACGAGCGGCCGGCTCGCGTTGATACACCCCTCACCCCGCCCCGCCTTTCATCTATCTGTCGCTTGCTAGTTTACAAACAAATACGTCAACCTATTATATACTCTTTGACGTTACGTTGCACGTCATGGTAGATAAATAATTGAAAAAGTTTGTTAATTAACAATTGACTGTGATGACTTCACGTAAAAGATTCCGAACTTGGCCGTTTTAAATTGAAGAAGATAAAACGAAAGTGAAATGCACCTTATGCAATTCTCTGATATCACGTAGTGGTGTTTGACGGAAGGCTTCTACGACAGCAATGTTAAACCATTTTAAAATAAAACACACAGAAGAGTTTAAAGGTTTGGAAAATGAAACTTTGAAAGAAGAAGAAAGTAAAACCTTTTATTTTAGTGCAGCACCGATTACACAATTAATTATGTACTAACACACGCAAACAAGTTAATCAGGCACAATTGTTCTTCGCGCTACACCAAAAAAGGAGTCAGTTCAGCATGGTATCAGGCACAAGTACCTGACACTGGTTTTCAACTGGCTCCTATGTGGAGGAGATGCGACATAAATAATAAATAGAAAGATATTAAATTTACAAAAATCGAAAAAATAGGAAAAGAGAAGGAACACCAAACAAAAAAATAAAAACACAACAGTAGAAGCCAACATGCCGGAAATATCGGAAAATCGTGAGCCATTTGCGTTAACGTCAACAACCTAAATATACTGCTTTATCTAAACCGAGTATACTCGGCATTTAAACCGAGTTATTCGGCCGAGTACGAGTATCAAAAAACCCGCCGAGTACGCCGAGTACCGAGTAGCAACCGAGTACTCGGCCCATCTCTAGTAAATAGTATTTTGTAGCACTAAGACAGATATTATCGTAGAAGACATCTGCCTGCTTAGGCGACCATACAGGGGGGATCTCTTTGCTCGAGCATAGCACTAGTCCCCTCCATTTTAAATCGCTATATAGTGCGGCAAGTTTTTAAGTGAAGACGTTATTTATACGCATTGTATGCATGAGATAAGTATATTTTAGCGTTAAAACAAACCAATGAGCCCGATTCGAAGTGATCATTGAGGAGTTCTACTATCCACATATTGATCAAATATCATCAGATTAACTCGACAATGTCTAAAGAAACTACTTTAGACATCTTTAAAGTCTTATTTTCTTTCTTCACATACAAATAAGTACCGGTGAAGTTCAGTTTAAAAGGAAGTCACTTCTCCAAAATCTCACTACGGATTTTGATACGATTTTCACTTTAATTTCTACCCAAGATTACATACAAATGCTCACGCTTATTGCTAGGCAGACAGCTCGCCATCTGCTTCTTTCCTTACATATTTTACGAGCTTCTATTGTCATTAAATCTTTAATGTAAGCCCAACTGTTTCGAGTAGGGACTGCCTAAAAAGTTTATATATTAACGTAGTGCAGAAGAACGGAAAATAAAAGCTGGAGCGAGTTACCAGTTAAAATAGAAGTAGATTATTGGTTAATTCTAATGAATTAACAGTAGTTTGAAAGAATTTAGTACCTAACTGTATTTCTAACTAAGAAGGCGCTCGATGCAGCCTAAGAGCACATTATAACGGAGATTATTATTTACTAACGGGACCGACATTAGACTCGCCACTTTAGGTGTTTTCACTCTAAATTATAGCTGTTTATGGTATAAATAAGCCCATTCATGTAGACATCAAGTTTATCATTAACTGCCTTCTTTATTGTGAGTAGATACCTTCATTACACTATTCTATAGGAACCATAATATCTTCACAGTAGCTTATTAATCCTTTCTTACTAATATTATAAAATATGTGAGTCTGTGAAGATGTTTGGACGTTTTAGTTACCATTTCAGCAGCCATGGTCACGGGAAAGCCCAATCGGAATGTCAAAAGCAAATAATTTATTGCTGCATCTATACTCGATTGCCATTTGTGAAACACATGTTCCCAAGTGCATTTATAAGTACAGTATAATATCTTTTAGTGGGTACTTAATGCAGATTGTTTGCTCGAAGTAAATACTTGTTGCTCGTGCAGCCTGCGAGTAGTTTACATTTGCATATAGATGCGAGTTACTTCCTAATGTTGCATCTTTGTAAACAAGTAGCGGCTGGCTTCGCATGGATGTATTTTTAATGAAACTACTAAATCATCTGTTGCACTGCCTATTCTTATAACCTATAACCTGAAAACAGCCCATTTATTCGTGAATGCAAACCATTTTGATTAAACTTTATATAAGTAGCTTTCATATTGAAGTCCATGCGTATTCAATAAAAAAGATACGTGGCTTGTCTTCAATCAAATTCTTCTTCTTTAGGGTAAACTCTCTTCCGGTCGTATTTGCAACTGTGATTCGTAACTAGTGGTGTATTAAAAAAACTTTTTCCTTAACCGCAACTAGACATCTCGATGATAAAATTTCGTGAATGCTTACAAAGCTTTAAAAGGCTTCAACTGCCAAGTGTGTAGACCCAGTGGTATAGGGTCTGCGTTGATGAATCAATCAGTGAATCGGGGCAAGTGAGAGGACTCTGGTGGTATTGGTACTAGGAACTGGTGGTAGAAATTTGATGGCATAAATTTGGCACAAATTTCGGCCACCGTGCACGATTGTAAAAAACCCTCCATAGTAATCCAATCTCGGTTGGATTGCGTTCAGGGGTCAGCAAGTGCATAGCCGGGCATGGGGGATTGTGGTCGCAGCACTACTGGGACCGGTGGGTGTCACGCGGTGCTGCGACGACAATCCCCTTTTGATGAGGCTATCAAGCTGAGTGCCACCATTGTTAACATGGTACGTTTATGTAATGGTGACCCACTTTCCTGAGACTTTTCAGCTTACCATCAGGCGAGTTAAAGTCAAATTGACGTGTCCTATATATATAAAAATAACTAACTCATCTATACGTATAGATGAGTGTTCTTCTATAGTAATAAGAATCACTTCACAGTTGAGGTGACGCAGACTTGTGCAAGAGTTCTGAGTCATAACAAAAAAATAACAATGTGGATGATAGATACAACATGTAAAATATGGCAACGAAACGAACGTGCCAGCTCAACCGAGGAAGCAACACTTCTTATTCATAGAATATCGACGATTAGAAACAGTAAACTCTACTTACCACGGGTTTTTGAGTCGCCGGCTCCTATTCCGTGACACAGGGATAAATAAGACACTACATAAATGTATTCTGAGAGCGCCTGTATTCTGAGTTGTAGCGCTATCTATCCAAACTACATACATACAGTCACGCAACTTCCACAGTGGGGTAAGCAGACCACATGTTTCCACCTGCTACAATCCTAGCATAAATTTTTTGTGACTTCTACTTTCATAATTTGCCAGGTTTGAATTTAGGAAGCCAGTTTCGAATATCCTTTCTTTACAATTCGTTCGATCTGATTGACATACATACAAGAAAAATTACACTAAAAACTAGTGATGTTAAAACCCAGTATCAAAGTTTCTCTTCCTTGGGACAATAAAACATTCAAATATCAAGAGTAGACGCGGTATCTCGACCTGATCTGCCTATACCTCTCCTCACTGTGAAGAACTTCAAACCTCTCCCTCTGCAGAGGAATCTCTTCAGCGTAATAGAATATTTCTTATCTGATAGTTATTTTCATTTATCATTCCTTATCTATACACTCCAGTTTAGAAATATATTTTATCTGTGCTCCAGGAAGTAAGTACACAACGGTGAAACATTTCAAGGTCTCTAGTTTTTTTCTGTAGTTTTTACAACTATAGCTACCGGCATGTCTGGATCCTAAGTCGTGAGACAATGAGGCCCTGGCGCGCGCTGATTGGTTTGATATCCTACAAATATTATAAACTAGTTGACCCGCCTCGGCTTCGCCTATGGCATACTTCAACCCCGTAGCACCCCTAAGCCATTATGCGGCACTCAATTGTTTTACCTCCCGGAACCTCCACCAACACTTAAACTTTATGATATGGTATTAAAGATCAAATTGACTTCTTAAGTATTATACGGATCATTTGTATAGTAAAAGTGTGGTTTTTAGACTTTTCAGGCATTTTTTAACCATCCTTGTACTGCAAGGAATATTCTAAAAAAATAATTAGCGGAATCGTTCAGCTGTTCTCGAAATTTGCGCTTAGCAACACAGCGATTATATTATACTTTTTACTTTTCGTTCGTCCTTCGTATCGTGAACGGTTGAACGGATCTGGCTGAAATTTGGTACAATGATAGATCATAGTGGAATAACACATGGCTTTTATACCACCGGGATTGAGCTCCTCCGCGGCCGCAGCACCGCGTGCTATTTTCAAAAGTCTTACAAAAAAAAATTGTACATTTTGTGACGTTTTTGAGGTCAAAATATATGCTAATAACTATAGGTGCTGTTTTTTTTACAAATAAGTATATGGTAATTTTGTCTGGCTCTGTGACAAGGCGAGGTGAAATTCAAATGAACGTAAATCACTTCTACTGGCGTCGTTTTGTTATAATAATGGAACTATGTTTTATTTATTTCTTTTTTTTATCTCTGCTAATGACGTCGGCCGTACTTTGCTCGTGTCTTATTTATTCACTAACATTTTTATGATGTATTTAAGAATCACGCATGAAAGACAATAAGATGTGAAAAAATCTATTCAAAATATGTGCAATCATCTATTCGGCTAACGGCTAAACTTGCGTGGATGTCGGTTACTGTGAGCAAACAGCCTGTCTGTTCCCAAGCTCTCCTCCATCTCTGTACCAAATTTCATCAAAATCTGTTCAGTAGTCTGGGCGTGAATGCGGAACAAACATTTACTTTCGCATTTATAATTGCCCAACTTCCAGGAGGATGGGCGAGCCAGAGAAGAGCAGGTTCTCAATTCGTCTGGATCCTTTATCATTATTACCCGACTGCCGAGAAGAATTACGTTGATTAAAAGGGTTACACTCCTTTTTTGGCAGTTACGAAAAACAATTCCTTGCACCAACATCTTTGAGAAGACTACTGCAGTCCACTAATGGACATAGTCCTCTCACAATGCGCACCATTTCATACAATCCTCCGCCTTCCGCATCTAGTCCGTCAGAAGACATAATTAACATTCAATTTTTCACAATCGTCACCTCACACAAAGTTTGCCTCTAATTCGTAAACAATTGCCCTAGTTAGGACAATTTGTTTTCATCTACTTGTGTGTTTACGTAAGAATAGTGTTACGAACCGAGGGACGAGGCGGGGAACGTCCGAGAGTAATGAGCTCGGCCAAATGTCAATTGTATATTTACCAAAACGTACTTACGGCTGGAATATTTGCATTGCTGGCGTTTGACTATTTTCCTTTTCTCTACCAGTTTATATAAGCTTCTAGCATGCCAGCGCGGTATAATGTACTCGTTTTTTCGACACACAGGAACCTGTTCTCTCTGAAGAGTAGCCTATGTGATGTGCTATTCCAGACTGTAAGCTACGTCTTTTTTTTTTTTTTATGCCACTTAGGCGGCAGACAAGCACACGGCCCACCTGATGGGAAGTGGTTACCGTGGCCTATGGACGTTTGCAACACCAGGGGCGTCACAATCGTGCTACCGACCCTGTAGATACCTTCTAATACCCTTCTTGAAGAACCCCATATTGTAGTCGCTTGGGAAAACCACGGCAGGAAGTTCATTCCACAACCTGAGCGTGCGTGGGATGAAGTTCCTTTCAAAACGCACGGTGCGTACCATTGCCGGTCGCAGTGTGTGAGGATGAATTCCCTGCCTATGGCGAGTGGTGCGATGATAGAATGCAGCGGTGGGCATCATGTCAAACAATTCATCTGAGCACAAACCATTGTATAGGCGGTAGAACACACACAGCGAGGCAAAGTCTCTTCTGAGGCTGAGAGGTTCCACATCGCCTGTGAGTATGGGATTGTCGACGAGCCTCAACGCCCGTCTTTGCAATGAGTCGAAGGGGCCAAGCTGGTATGCAGGCGCTCCGGCAAAAAGGTGACAGCAGTACTCCATGTGGGGCCGAATTTGTGCCTTATAAAGCAGAAGTCGTTGCCCCGCAGTGAAGTACTGCTTCGCCCTGTTGAGCACTCCAAGTTTCTTTGAGGCCAGCTTGACCTTGTCCTCCAAATGGTTGCGGAACTGAACGTCGCTTGAGATGTCGACACCTAGGATCCCAATACTCGAAGAGATGGAAAGTGGTGTGCCCAGGAATTGCGGCGCTACAATAAATGGGGTTTTCTTAGCGGTGAATACACATACTTGTGTCTTAGTGGGGTTAAATTGGACTAGGTTAAGTCGACCCCAATCGGATACTCCCGAGAGAGTAGTCTCGATTTCAGACACAAGTTGTTCGCGTCTCTTCTCCACCTCGAATTGAGGGATATTTGCACGACCCGTGTAACACGTATCCCCGGTACTGTCGTCCGCATAGCAATGAATAGATCCATCAGACAGCATGTCATTGATATGCAGCAGAAACAGCGTCGGGGACAACACGGAGCCTTGTGGGACACCAGCGTTTATGTCCATGCGGTCCGAGCAGCTGCCATCGACGACGGCTTGGATACTTCTGTTGGACAAAAAGCTGGCAATCCATTCGCAAAGTCCCTCGGGGAGTCCGTAGCGTGGCAACTTCGAAAGAAGACCTCTGTGCCAGACCCGGTCAAAGGCCTTTGCTATATCGAGGCTGACCGCTAGTGCCTCGCCCCGACTCTCGATAGCTTGCGCCCATCGGTGTGTGAGATACACAAGAAGGTCACCAGTGGAGCGACGGTGGCGAAAGCCATACTGTCGGTCGCTCAGTAGGTCGTTTCCCTCAAGGTATCCCAGGAGCTGTGCGTTAATCACACGCTCCATTACCTTCGAGAGAAGGGAGGTTATAGCAATAGGCCTGTAATTGGACGGGTCTGTCCTGCCGCCTTTCTTAGGCACAGGATGCACGAATGCAGTCTTCCACGAGGCTGGGACTTGTCTCGCGGAGTAAGAGAGCGCGAAAAGCCGTGTAAGTACTGGGCACAATTCGGGGGCACAGTGCTTGAGCACCATCGCCGGTATACCATCCGGCCCACTCGACTTCCGAACATCCAGGGACTTGAGTTCCCGCCGAACCACCCGTTGCGTGATTTTAATTTCAGACATGAAAGTACCACAGTCGGGGACAATAGGTGGCTCGGCATTCCCGTCGTTCATCGTCGAGTTTGACGCAAAGAGATTACCTAAAAGATCGGCTTTCTCCTTAGCGCCATGAGCTAGGCTACCGTCGGGTTTTTGCAGCGGCGGAAGGCAGGAATGGCAGAAGTTTCCCTCGGCAGCTTTGGCGAGTGACCAAAATGCTCGACTACCGGATGGGTAACGAGTAAGCCGCTCGCCAATTCCACCGATGAACTCAAACTTCGCCCTGGCAGTAGCTTTTTTACTGGACCTCGAGGCGGCATTCAATTTCCGCTTCACTTCAGCTATGTTAGGATCCTTATTGGCAAGTGCCGAGGTCCAAGCCTTATATGCAGATTGCTTGCGGTCTCTAGCTTCTCTGCAAGGCCTATTAAACCACGGTCCAACGGTTGGGAATATAGCATTCCATGCCCGATAGGATCGTTTCAGCGACTGCTGTTGCACAGGAGCTTGGATCCTTAGAAGTGAAGCAAAGCCGCCTCCACGGGTACGACGAGAAGAATTCTCGCAGTCCGTCCCAGTCTGCCGACTTGTAGTGCCAGACATGCCGCCACTGAGGTGGCCGCGGTGGTTCTGGCCGCGCGAGAGTCACTTGCGCCCGGATGACGCTGTGGTCCGAAGTACCGAGAGGTGCTTCCACAGTTACGGAGTACTCATCCGGGCGCGTAGTCAGCAGAAGGTCCAATAAAGACTCTCTGTGGGTCCCGACATCTGGTTTTCTGGTGATGGAATGCACCAGTTGCGAGAACCCATAGGTCAGGGCAAAGTTGTGAGCAGCCCTTCCCGCAAAATCAGTCCTGTGAGACCCCAGCCACTCCACGTGGTGAGCATTGAAGTCACCCAAGAATACTAAGTCCGCGGCAGGGTACTGCTCAATTACTCTGTCCGCCGACCGCTGCAGGTGCTCAAACAGTTGAGCCGTGCCCAGGTCACCGCTATGAGACCTGTAGACGCACGCATAGATACGGGTGTGGCCACCGTAATCCATACGTACCCATAGTGTGGACAGGTCCCTGTCTTCAAGGCCGTTTAGACGGCGACAACAAACGTCATCCCGGACGTACATGCATACCCCGGCTTTACTCAGGAAGTTATGCTCGAGTCTGTACCCGGGGTACATAAGGTAGGCTGTATCGGCCGGGCATGATATTTGGGTCTCCGTCAGAAAGAATAGGGTCGGCTTTGCTGTCTCAAGATGGTGGTGGACCTCGTTAAGATTGGAGTGGAGGCCCCTGATGTTACAGAAGTCCACTTTCAATGTGGACGAAGGTGCCGCTGTATATACTCTATTTCTTTTCCTTTTTACTGCCATGATAAAGAAGGGGGGGGGGGGAAGGTATAGAGAGTCTCTGTGCCGTCAGCGCAGAAGACAAAGCAAGGCACCCCACCACTGCAGACGAGCCAGGGTCTCGTGACTTGCTGGCGCGGCGGGCGGAAGGGCCCCCGGTCCCCTCCCAGATACTGTAGCCGAGTCCACTCCGGTTTCCTCCTCCGGCACGACTACAGCACCGGGAACTTTACACAGGCTGCTGGTTCAGCCTCCTGGGGCGGAGATTATGTGATCCCCAGGTTCGGGAACCGTGCAGCCTGCGGGCGGCCAGCGGATAACCGTTTCACCGGGTCTCCCTGACCGCCGCGCCAACATTTCACATCCCCACTAGTCAGCGGTGGCATCTTAAGCCTTTGGTCTTCCCACTGCCAACACAGAACCTCTCCAGTGAGCTCTGGCTACCCTACTCACCGTCGGGAACACAACACAAGGTTATTATAACCGCGGTATTCTGTAGGGCGAAGGTACTTCCCCAGTCGGGCTGCTCAGTTAGGACGGGAGATACCGTCGTGTCCTACCTTCTACAAAGTCTCATCTACCTCTGCCTACCACTTTCGGAATTTACAGGCTTGAACGCATTTATGTAATGCACGTGTTTGTATAGTGTTATATGGCTCCTAACCTACACCCGGAAACGTTATCTAGTAGCTTATGAGCTATTTCAGACATGCTCATTCTCAATGCTATTGAGAAGCTTTCGCTTGCGGTTTCCACGCTGGCCAGACGAGTTGGTGCAGGGTTTTATTTCTAGTCTTCCTTTTTGGACGATGGTGATACTTGTATTATTTCTCCTTCACTACATGGATGCTCTGGTAACTTAGTTTCGTTCAGTAATTTTTGCGTGAAAGAGGAACGAAGTAGCTCGAAGTGTCTCCAAGTCCTTTTGCTTCTGCAATGATAGTATAATCCATCTCCGAATCTGTTTAGGGTGACTATGCTGACGCTTGCCTCAAGTCTCTTGCATGCTGCGGAATCTAACGACCATCTTATTTCTATAAGTTTTCAGGCTTTCACGGCCGGCGTTGCATGTAGAATATACTGTTTCCGGGCTGTTTCAAGGGTTGTGTCAAGACTTTGGATCAGTCGCTACTCAGCCGCCGGCGAGGCAAGGTCTCCGAAGTCGTCGTCGCCCGGCCCTGCGTCACTGAAGATGTCGACCGCAGTGATCGACGAAACGTCTGGAACGCAAGTTTCACATAGACCACGGCCATACAGCCCGGAAGCAGTATATTCTACATCTTATTTCTAGTCACCCTCATATTTATCTCCCGGTGTATATTTATCTCCCGGTTATGAAACCTTCGGAGCGTGTGAGCATTCCAGCTCAATTTCCGCCTTCCACTTTACACTTTTCAAACCAAAATAAACTTATACATTTCTCAAAACAGTGAAGCACCTCAACTGACCTACACTATCTACTATTTCTTATTTGTAAACATTCGATAAAGGTTCAGCGAAAGGTATTATGACAGCTGATCTCTGATATGGGTGAACTGTTTACCCTGGGCACCCACGCGTATATAAATACTCGTATCTACTACCCACGCCCTCTGTCCTCTTGATATATAGATATCATTACATTTATTTATGGCTCTTAATACTGCTATTAAACATCGTAGGCAACGTTCGATTTCTAGGTTAGGCATAGTGTTATTTTATTAAGTATTATGCTTGGAGGTGTTCGGGATGATAGTCTCCGTCTGTGTTCCTCCGGATACCAATAAGTTATGTATGGATGTTAATGCACCACTTTTCGCCTCTTATTAGGTATATAGGTGCATTAACATCGTGAAGAAAACATGATATGGTTATATTAACCAAGTTGCAGTCGCGAAAGTCGCAAGTGCCTAGCGATTGCGGTGCCCCATTCCGTCCACGTCACATTTTCTCTGTCGCCTATTGTGCTCCTCCATTTTTACCAAAGAAGATCTGTGAAGGGCTTAGATGGCCTTGGCCCATTACTCTTCGAAAAAAAAAATTGAACCCGGGTTGGGTAAGTTCTCGAAGAAGGGTAAAAATAATAATATATATAAATTATCACCTGGTATCCATGGATTACTACTGTTAATCCAGAATTTACAGTAGTGGGCGTATAGGTGGGAAATCGTCTCGTGTAAAATGCTATAATTGTTATAGTTTTGTAAGGGCTAAATTCGTTTGACCAAGAATTTGTCTACTTGCTAGAAATCAGGTCGTCTAGATAAGAAATCGTTAATCTCGACAAGCCTGAGTACGCAATATCGACACGTAATACTTGAAAATGCTTTGCTAAGGCTGAGATTGTTGTATTTGAAAGTATTTACTAAGGATAAACTAAAATTACAAGTTATCTTACTAATATTATAAACTAGCTTACCCGGCGAACTTCGTACCGCCAATGTTGTTAGACCCGCGTGGTGTCAGATCCCATTCCCGCTGCACCCTCTATTATATTAAGCATGCATTATACATATAAACCTTCCTCTTCAATACTCTATTTAAAAAAAAACTGCATCAAAATCCGTTGCGTAGATTTAAAGATTTAAGCATAAATAGGGATGTAGCGACAGAGAAAGCGACTTTGTTTTATAATACGTAGTGATGTGAAAGTTTTTAAGTATGAATGAATGGATGTTTGTTACTCTTTCACTTAAAAACTACTGAATGGATTTAAATGAAACTTTACAATATTATATTGTATTATACATCTTTATAACACATAGGCTACAATTTATAACGATAAGCGATAACCAACATCCACGCGGGCGGAACCGCGAGCAAAAGCTACTTTCCTTATAAATTTAATTTCACATCGATTTAAATAGGAAAGTGAACGTCTAGGACCGGATTTAAACCCACGACCAGTCGTCCCTTACAGGGGAAATGCTCTGACCAACTGAGCAACATGGACCACGTTAAAGTCCCTTCTTGAACGTCCAATTGCTTTTTCCAATCTAAATAGACGGGAATAGTAGGTAATTGCTTGAAAACTAGGTACATGTAGGTAATTAGTTTCATACTTTGAATTGAGAAATCTCCAAAAAAAACCCATCGAAACTCGTATTATAGGTTTGTTACTTTATACAACGACTAGCTGACCCGTTTCTCAAAAAAAATCGTGATAAGAAATCGGTGTTATAGTTGACTAAGCCGGCCTCGATATCCGCCTGTATCAGATAACATAACCAATTTTCAAATGATGAAAAACACGGCTAGAGTCCTGAAAACCACTGTTGAGAAACCCTTTCTCGTTCATTTACCTCTGACAAAGCAACAACACCCTATCCCTCATACTGTGACATAACACTAGTAATATCTCCCTCTCTCTCTACTTTTCAGATGAGAAAGAGAAGTACGATCCTAACGGTTTCCGCGACGCGCTCGTGCAAGGACTCGAGCGCGCCGGCGGCGACCTCGACGCGGCCTATAAGTTTTTAGACTCGGCTGGCTCGAAGCTTGATTATCGGCGGTATGGCGAAGTCATATTCGACGTGCTTATCGCTGGGGGGCTGCTGCGTAAGTATTGCATTCATTTAATTAGCTAAAAAACGTTATTTCCACGAAGCTGTTTCTAAATTTCCCAAGTGTTACACTTCTGATGTTGCATACGTCCAGAGGCCAAGGTAGCAACTTTCCAACATTAGCATGTTAGTGCTTGTCTGCCATCTAAGCGGTATAGAATAAAGATCTTCGGGGCCTAAGGCAAGCTCACCTGTAAGCAGTATAATTGCTGATTGATGAACAGACGGCAGTGTCTCCCGTAATAGGTAAAGTCTGACCTAAACAGGAGTCTTTCCCATAAAAGTCAAAGCAAACCAATATTAAGGGGAGAAATAAATTGGATCCCGGGCTCAAAAGTGCAAGCTTTGAATGTGACTGGAATTCGCATCAGATGAAGAACCGGAATTTCCAACTTTTCGTCTTTCTTCGTTGCGAGTTCCAAGCCCATTGTAAGTTCTATAACTTCCCAACTGTCATTACTCGTTGAATTCATTGTTCACTGCTGTTGAACCTGATATAAAGAAGTTACAGAGGGGTTCCCGTAAAATTCCCGAAGAATCAGTATTGTGGAAATGGCCTCAAAGATATTTGATATGCATAAATCATATAATATACTATGGGGCACATATCTTTGATCAAAGTCGCGACACAAACGAGGCTCTGGCGCCTGTAGATTGCTTTGTTATCTATGTTTGGTGAATTTGCTGTCTACCGCCATATCACCCCGTGCTTCCCCTTAAAAGACACCCAAGAAACGTGTATTGTGCGTATAGAGCACATTTTAGGTGTAAGATATATGTCCCGAGGTATAAAGATATTATTTCATATTGAATTAACATTAAAATGATGAAATATCTGGCTAGAGTCCTGAACATTGATGACAAAACCTGTTCGTTCGTTATTTACTGATTCCTCAACCCACTACTTACTAAATCTTGTTATCCAACCAAGTTATAACGCTGTTCTACCCTTGGCCACAGTCCCCGGTGGAGGGGTGTCGATGGACGGCGAATCCCCGAAGACCAACACCTGCATCTTTACCGCGAGCGAGGATATGGAGACCATGCGGAACTTTGAACAGGTAACAGGAGATTATCATTTGAAATATGTACTTCAGAGTAGCCGGATATTGGCTGCACTCTGCTGGATATAAGTCGACCTTACGATCGAAAGTCCCGGGTTTGAAACTTGGCCAGCAAGAACCCACTTTACTAGCTGGAGGGGTAAAGGAGAATAATAGTAATTTCAGTTGCTAAAATTCGTGAAAAGCTAAATATTTTATAATTAATTCGAACAATTTAGCTCTGACGAAAAGTATAACATAGATGGAACGCATAGAACTAACGTGTAAAGCCGCACAAAGTAATACTAAACCATTTCGCTCACACTCGTGCGTGTACACGAAGCGTGCGAGCGAAATAGTACTACTTTAGTGGCTTCACACGCTAGTTCTATGAGTTCCGTCTTTTCTTATTCTTTTAGTCTGAGTTATTTATAATAATTACTAAAATAAAGATCTGTTTAGAATAAGCCGGAAAAGTGTACTAAACAATATTTAAATGATGAAAAACATGGCTAGAGTCCTGAACATTATTATTGTTGAGAAACCCTTTCTCGTTCACCTACCTCTGAAGTAACACTTCCGCACACTGTTCACGTGCTATATTGACATACACACGCTAATCGAACTATATCGTTTGCAGGTATTTGTGAAGTTGATGAGACGTTACAAATATCTCGAGAAGATGTTTGAGGAAGAGATGAAAAAGGTAAGAGTTTGTTTGTCTTATTAATATTATAATTTAAGTGAGCAATTTTATATAGATACCTCCTTCTTTTGCTTAGAGATGAGCGGTACAGTCAACGACATAAATTGATTAACACTAAAATATTAAGAAACCTTTTTTAAACTGGAATACATAAGTCAATAATTCATGTATAAGTAGTTTCATGATCCTAAGAGGTTAAAGTTAATATATTGAGTGTTTTGTTCATTATTTTATGTGAGGTTTAGTAGCCACAGTGATTAATTAATTAGAATTTGTTAAGCTACTTTTGGCGTTACATCTTTTATTTTATTTTTATTTATGTACATGTAACGTGTCGTGAGGACCAAGGCGATAGTTGGTATACACGTTTGCGTATGAATTTGTATACTCGTCTTCTTTGCCAAGTGTACTTGTAATTCGATTTTTTTTTTGTAAATTTTACACCTAATAGAGAAAACCTCAAGTCAACTCGTCTTGTGAACTGGTACACTTGACAGTTCAATCTCTAGTGCAGGCTATCGTCTCGAGGTTGAATGGTCAAACGGCAGTCGCTCCCGTACAATCTAAGATAAACCACATCGGAGAGGGGATCTAGGGCTCCAAAGTGCAAAATTTTGATTAAAGGAAAATATTGTGATGATGTTTTGTGGGCCCATCCAATGGGAAGGGGGCTACTGTGTCTATTGGACGTGTGCACATCACCATACGGATTTTCATACAAAAGGTGTATACTTTTATCCTTTGCCGACTGTACCTACTTCCGAACATGCCGCATAAGACCTAGTTCAGCATGTACATATAGTATAGTAATCAATAATTAAATGATGAAAAACATGGCTAGAGTCCTGAAATATCATGTTGAGAAACCCTTTCTCGTTCAATTACCTCTGACAAAGACACATCAATCAAATGAAATCATCATTTGTACCAATATATTTGAGGTTTAATCATAATTTGTTATTTCCAGGTGCTCGTCTACTTGAAAGGTTTCGAGCCCCAACAGCGCATCAAGCTTGCACGCATGACGGCACTGTGGATCGGTATGTACCTATTAATTTTTTATTACATTTACCTTTGCTATTAAAATAGATTTCTTGGATTTTCCCGACGTTTCGGTTGGTTATCAGCAGCTATTGTTATGGGGAGGAAAATTATTTATTATTTAAAAGAAAAAAGTACTGGCTCCAATGTGCAAACTCCAACCAAGTGATTTGAAGTGTGGTTGTTTACTTTTTTTTTATTCATTGCATATAGGTTACATAATACAACTATGTTAATGTTAGGACTTTTGATTAAGAACATTGTGTAACTGTTTTATTTCTCAAAGAAATAGGAATAAAATATTAGTAGTTTATGATACTGTTGCATAATAAGGGTTCTTATAACACGAGTGTGTTTTAAAAAAACGAGCCGTAGGCGAGTTTTTTTATATTATCACACGAGTGTTATAAGACCAAGTTATGTACAGTGTCATACACTACTTTATCTACTCTCATACTATAATACATAAACTAATTTATTTTACAAACCAAACCAAACTTTGTTTAATTTAAATGTATAGAACAAAAAAAAAATGTTCGCGCCAAGGCGCAAACGTCGATTGCGCATGCGTGTTTCTTTTTTTTTTCCCGAATCGGCGGATTCTTTTTTTAAAGTAGAGGTTTAGTCCAGATGGAGGTTGTATAGGTGTATCGTTATGATTAAAAAGTTATTTTATGATATAGGTGTCCATACAAGACCTGTATCGTAATAAAACTTTTTTTTGGCCTGTGCGTAATGTGTGTCATAAGAGTTTTGATTTCAATTTTATAATCTTTGTATTATAGTATCAGAGTAGATAAACATATAAATTAAATATACTTAAAAAACAACAAATACATTGAATAATACAAGAAATAGTGCTTTACCGGCATCGGGCCAAGGAACCAAGCTCCTGATAGCTTGATCCCTGTTAGGGTTCCAGAGAGAGAAACCTTACCAATACGTGCCATATCGAAGAGTTTCTGTTCTGAGTGTCTCCTTCTGTTCTGTTCCAACTGCCTAAGGGCCTTTTCATTATTAATAATACTTTTGAAATGTATTTTGCAACATTATAATACATATACATTATTCAATATCATCCTCAGTAGTCTCCGTGGCTTAATGGTTAATACCCCGACTGTCACCACACAGTCGTGGGTTCGAATCCGAGTTGTCAACTGTAGAGCTTTTTCCGATGTATAATATGCACACGATTAGAGCCATGTAGCGTGTACTGCGCTGCGCGGTGTCGAAGTAGTGCTATAGCGAAGCGCAGACCATCCACAGACACCGCTATACTTTGTGGTGTTTGATAATACGGACTGTGCGACATTTTTGTTTATCACTTATACTCCGTTTAGTCCTTAAGAAAAGGTAAACTGCAATCTTGTGGTTTTTAATTTTTTTTATTGAAAAACTCACTTTATGGTTTTAAAAAATTAAACGCATCTAAAAACCTAAATTAAGCCAGTAGTTTATATCTTTGATATGTAATTGTGTTAAAAGTTACCTTTTAGTTTTTTACCTATAACAAACCGAATGGAGTTTTTAATCAACAAGGACTATTTTTTTAATAATTTGGACCGTCTTGAATGTATTGAATTAAGATTCTTCTGCTGTTGCATTCTTTTACCATGTTACTTTATCCGTAACTTTTTTTAGACAATTTAGAACTTAATTGTTTTTAATTGACCGCCAGGTGGCGCTGATCCAATATCATACAAATCCTTGCTATTTATCAACTGCACTATGAAATCTATCGAGAACCATTTTTCTCAACCGCATTTGTCTTCTTGCTGTTGTTTAGTATAGTTAAGTTTTCATGCCATCTATTCGAAAAGGACAGCTTGGTTCGCCTTTAAGGGCACCCAAAGGTGGTGTTTCTTATAAGAAACAGGCAGTATTTAATTCTCTTTTTATGTGCGCTTTTTATCTTTGCCGCGCACTTTTTGAATTTGAAACATCTTGATGCACAGCGCCAAAAAAATCGAACGCAAAATATTGTTTGAATAAAGACAGGCTGGTACGATGGCCCATAGTCGCGCAGACGGCTTAATAATCAAATTAAAAACGAGCGAAATAAATTTTCACGGATTGTTGGAAATTCATGATTTTCTCATGACAAATTAGTTCGCCGTAACAACGTACAATCTACTATTTCTTCATCATACTCAGCCCGTGCTCCTCATTCATACTTATTATACTTTTTCTTGTCCCACAGGCAACGGTTGCGTACCACCGTCGGTCTTGCTGGTGCTGGTGAACGAGCACCTGTTGAAGGACAACCTGGCGCTGGACTTCGTGCTCGAGGTGTTCGCGACGGTGAAGCAGGAGCGCGGCGTCACGTCACTCGTCACTGCACTCAAGAGGGGACAACTTGAGGGCAAGTGAGTACACTACCTAGCTACTTGCCACCGGGACAACGGTCGTACCGCCGCCAGTCCGGTACCATTCCCATCCCGGGTCCTTTACAGCTCTGGCTCACTAGGATATCATAGCGACGTAGAAGCTGTCTGAAGGCAGCGGCCTTTTTTGACAAAATATTACAAACCATTTTGAATATTTGCAGGAGAAAAGGTCATTTTACGGCAAAGGAGGGGCAGTGCCGCGAGGTATCGCGTGAATCTTCTTTCAAGCATTTCTAATAACAAACTGGCCGCCGCCGGCCGGCTCTTTCAGTGAGGATTTAGAATTGATCCTTAAGGTCACGACACAAGAACAGCAGCTGGAAATTGTTACTTAAAATAGTTGCGAGAAAGCTGTTTGCCTTCAAATGACTATCAACTTTTCTCTCGAAGTTAAGATTCAAAATGATTTGTAATATTTTGTCTCATAAAGTCGCTTCTGCTTGACCGTATATGACCGTATTTCCTGAGATTGGCTGAGGCTATACATGCAAATCTGGCTGTAAATTTAGTAATAGGATTGATCTCCATTTAAGTTCCTTTGCGACCTGAATGAATAAATTATTAATGAAATTATTGAAGGTGTACATCGGAAAAGCTCAACATTCAGGACAAGATTTGAACCTGTGAACAACTCTTTCCTAGGGGATCTAAGGGAGTGGTCTAAGACCTGGGCAGTCCGGGATAATGTGTGTCGTTGATGCAGCTTTTGATTTTGATAATTAAAATTTAGATATTTCATTTTAATATATAGTTACACGTAACATTGACGTGTCCTCACAAAGTACACAAGTAACAGATTTTCCATAAGTTTGGTTACACCGCGTGGGGACAGAGCAGAGGCGTCATTGTACTGGCTTGTCGTATTATTGCGATACAGTCATTAATGTCGCTACAATTGTTGTTTTTATAGGACTTCGCTGAGTGCATTATACATTATAAATATGCGAATTGCTTATATGAATATTACTTTGTTTGTTAATGCCTTAAATAGTTTCCGGCAAATATCTATGTACCTTGATCTTTTTTTGGGTGTCTTGAGTTTATCACGGGGTGTTACGGTGGCAGAGTAGCTTAAATCCACCAATCATAGATAATATCAAACAAATCCGTGTTTCTACCTACCCTAGGGGACCTTCTACGGCCCTAGGCCAGTCGGGGTGCGCAAGGAGTTACCTCATTCCCGCGGCAACTGGATGACCCGAGACGGCTGTGCGGTTTTGGCCATAACCACCGTGGCTGACTCTGGCGGCGGGGGCTTATCGGTGGGGATTTCCGCACGTAAAGAAAAAAAAGGGTCTCTTTTCTTTTGCGACTATGGGTCATGATTAACTATAGCTTACTACCTACCAGCAGCTTCGCAACATCGGGACCAAATATTTTGGACCTAAGTCGCGCATGTTGTTTTGTAATAATCTATGCTTGGTGAATTTGAGCTCGTCCACCGCCGCAGCACCCCGTGCTATCCTCAACAGACACCCAAGAAGCGTGTACTGCTCGTATAAAGCATATTTTGGTTCAAGATATATGTCATCATCATCTATATGGTGTGTTTTCCTGATTGCTGGTAATCTTGGCCTCGGGCTAAGATTACCTCCGCCTTCAAGCTCTTCCTCCTCTACGACGTCAAGCCAGAACTTGATATATGTCCTGAGATATAATACCATCAGCTAGTAGCACTGAACTAATCTGTGCGTATGTCCTCAGACTGCTGGAGTTCCTGCCGCTGAACCGTCGCAGCGAAGATGTGCTGGCGGCGTCGTTTGCGTCTCGCGGCCTCGCGGAGCTGCTGCGTCTGCATCGTGCGCAGGCCTCGCAGGTACTGCACCCGCCCGTACACACTACACACACACACACACACACACACTGTGACTTGTATGTACACTACTAGACTAGCTAAACATTTGTTACCGCTGACAGGTTTGGTACCGACTGTCAACATAATGCAATAGTTTCGACAGTTCACAATAGAACTATCGAAATACACGTTAGATACATTTTATAAAACCGACAGTAGCGAAAGCCGCGTAGTGACGAAAAAAAATTCAAGTATCATCACCCCATCTCATCTGAAGGGTGTCGACTGAAGGAAAAATGCACAAACGACTGCGAGAGAAGGAAAAACTCGAAATTAAACCCTGTAGGAACCCGGCTGGCCAGCGCAGCGTGGTTACTGTACGACAGAGCCTCCCAACATCGGGAGAGGCCTATTTTCGGCAGTGGACTGTGATAACCTAATTGGGTATTTGACTGACTAGTCAAATTAGTTACTTTTTATTAGAGATGCGCCGAGTAGCACTTTTGCCGAGTAACGAGTACCGAGTTTTACTCGGTTCAATTTTTTTCCTACCGAGTACTCGGCCGAGTAACTCGGTTCAATCAAATCCCCGTTTCGGGCGCGTAAACAAGAACAAACAGATTCGCGCGGCACGAGCGGTCGGCTCGCGTTGATACACCCCTCACCCCGCCCCCGCCTTTCATCTATCAGTCGCTTGCTAGTTTACAAACAAATACGTCGCGTTGCACGTCATAGTAAATAAATAATTGAAAAAGTTTGTTAATTAATAATTGACTGTGATGACTTCACGTAAAAGATTCCGAATTTGTACGTTTTACGACGAAATTGAAGAAGATAAAACGAAAGTGAAATGCACCTTATGCAATTCTCTGATTTCACGTAGCGGTATTGGACAGAAGGCTTCTACGACAGCAATGTTAAGCCATGTTAAAATAAAGCACACAGAAGAGTTTAAAGGTTTGGAAAATGAAACTTTGAAAGAAGAAGAAAGAAAGAAAAACCTTTTATTTTAGTGCAGCACCGATTACACAATTAATTGTGTACTGACACACGCAAACAAGTTAATCAGGCACAATTGTTCTTCGCGCTACACCAAAAAAAGGGCCAGTTCTGCATGGTATCAGGCACAACTGCATGGTATCAGTCACAAGTGCCTGACGCTAGTTTTCAACTGGCTCCTATGTGGAGGGCATGCGACATGAATAATAAATAGAAAGATATTAAATTTATAAAAATCTAGAAAATAGAAAAAGAGATGGAACACAAAACAAAAAAAAAACAAAAATGAAAACACAACAGTAGAAGCCAACATGCTGGAAATATTTCAAAATTGTGAGCTATTTGCGTCAACGTCAACAACCTAAATATATTGCTTTACCTAAACCGAGTATACTCGGCATTAAAACCGAGTTATTCGGCCGAGTACGAGTATCAAAATACCCGCCGAGTACGCCGAGTACCGAGTAGCAACCGAGTACTCGGCCCATCTCTACTTTTTATTAAACGTCAAAACGGAAAGTTATAATGAAAATTGTATGAAAAAAATATTTGTGACGTCATAATATTTAAAAGTCAAATCATTTACAATTAAAGGTTGGGTGTATGATTAAAAATAAATATGAACCATAAAATAATAAAACGACGCAACTGTTTTCACTCTTTTACTATTCTTAATTTAATAAGTTCAGCTAAATCATTTATTTTAACTGCAGGAAAATACCCAATTGATTGATTGACCTGTACATACACAGAGGTCTTGGTAACGGTAACAGTCTCTAATTGTTTTTTTCATCTTCAAAAATTTCCAACGCGCCTAAAGAAACATTCAATTCACAAAATGTACAGCGCCCAAGCCTAATTGAACTATATGAAGTCTTGTGGAACCATCAATTTTAAAAATATGAAATCCATTTACTTAAGTTTTAAAGATTTTCGCATGTTACTATTTAAATAAGAGTAAGATGGCTCCACCGTCACGTCAAAGACGGATGTATAAAAGAAAAATTTACAAGGTTCAGTAGCTTAGTGGTCAAAGCATTCTCCTGTAAGAGAAGGTTCGCGGGTTACTGTCCCGCCTGAACCGATTAAAAAAAAATCCTGTCCTAATTAATATGAAATCGACGTTAAAAGTTACAATTTATGGCGATGACGTCACGTATTTGCATTCGAACAAGCTTTGTGGCCAGTGATAGTATTTTTTAGAAATCAAGATGGCATGTTAAGCCATTTATTGATTTATATAATGTCCCCAATTCCGGCCTCACCAGCAGCCCGTCACATAATTTCTAGCTTGTCTAGTAGTAGAAGTCACACACACTAAATGAAATACACTTTAAAATGATGATACCTGATGACGAGTCGGAGTACAATGATCACACGCTCTGAGCTCGGTTGGACTGAGTTATTCGGCACTTCCTATGTTCGGGGCGTCGTTTCATTGTACCTTGTCGATATGGCACTCTGATTACCCTCACACTACTTCTAAAGCTAATTTCACTTAAACTAACTTCGTAACTGCGATCGAATCAAAATAAAGTAAATATAAATGGTTAAAAAAAAGATGTAATTCGCGCGCCTTTTTATTATTTTTTTATAGTTAGCGCGTGTGCCATACAGCCGCCACGTAACAGCCAGTAATTCATACAATATGCGTTCGGTTTCTTTGAATATATGTTCCAAATTCAAAATGGAAAAAATGGCTTCTTTTTACAAATTAAATTGAACTGTACCGCGGTCAAGCAGCCCTATTGATTATTTGAAAATTTGCCTAGCTTTTAACAGTCACCACTGTACTGTATATGCTGTGCTTTTGTAACCAGATGGATATATTTCGTTCATCCGTTCATTATTCAAACGTCAGGTCTAGGTTTCAATAAAAGCAATATCCCCATACATCCTACCAAACTCCTAACCTGATATATTTCGTTCCTCCAGCCCATTCTCAGTACTGAATATGAATTGCTATCCCACAGGAAGCGCGTCGTTCGCTGACGCAGGCGCTGCTGGACGAGTTGGCGGAGGACAAGCCAGTGCGCGACATCATCCAGGAGTTACGCGACATGGCGCTCAAGCACTCCATACCGGAACACGAAGTTGTAGCCATCGTGAGTACTCATTGTGTCACTGTTACATGTGCTGGTAGATAGATACAGCCGTTTTTATATACGGGAAATGGGTGTAATGGCTCACACGGAAGGGCTATTCGCCTGTCAGGTTGACGGCGTCCACGCTGGAAGTAGTAGTAGCAGTAGCGGCAGTGAAAAGTATCAAGGAGTATCCGCTGCAGTATACACTGTCAAGGAAAAAATCCCTACGATCCTACATATGCGCTTTATGCTCTCGAGGCGCCCTATCCTGGCGCATACTTGAGTGGAGGAGGAGTGCGGCATATCCTTAGCTACCGTCGAGTAGCGACGCCTACCACTGTCGCAGAGAGAAATCCTCTACAGTGCTCCTGCATGGAAATTTATACTTTATATTGAAGCCGTGGTAGCCTAGTGGTATGGGTAATGGACTGCTGAGACGAAGTCTCGGGTTCGATCCCAGGTTTTACCATGGCACAAACCAATGACTTCGAAGCTTTTCGAAGTTATGTGTGTATTTATCGCAGGTTTATAAGTGCCCGGTTAATGGCAATAGGCTCGCAACCTGTTACATTGGGACCTAAACATAAACGGGCGAAATGTGGGTGCTAGCACCTCTGCCTACCCCTTCGGGGATATAGGCGTGAGTTTATGTTATATTGAAATAGAATAAAATATCCATCGATAAATTTAACATCATGTACCAGTCCATTTGCCGGCTTTAACAGGCTCTTAGATTTGCTATATTCGACGCGAATACCATCGCAGATCTCTGCGTCGGCATTATAAATAATACAGATGATTTCACATAAATAACTAAAATGATGATACCTGATGACGAGTCGGAGTACAATGATCTCACGCCCTGAGCTCGGTTGGACTGAGTTATTCGGCACTTCCTATGTTCGGGGCGTCTTTTCATTGTACCTTGTCGATATGGCACTCTGATTTCCCCTTCCACTGCATATCTAAATACCCCAATATGACATAAAAAATATAGTAAATAATGTGATGTCTCTGTTCAGATCTGGCAGTGCGTGATGTCTCGTGGTGAGTGGAACAAGAAGGAGGAACTATTGGCCGAGCAGGCGGCTAAACACTTGCGTCATTACACGCCACTGTTGGCTGCTTTTGCGCAGTCGGCTAAGGCTGAGAGCGCGCTTCTCACGAAGGTAATCATCTTAAATACCAATCCTAACTTATCTCTAAAATAAATATTCTAAGGACTTTTGATACAGTACAATCTCGAGCCAAAGTAAACATGTAATATGCTGGTTTACATGGATTTTGATAACGTGGATGTCTATTATCGCGACCAAACATAGTCCATATCCCACTACGACGACCAGCGGCGGTGATTATGTGGGACTAGAACCGACTCACCAATGTGTGAGGTGACCCAACAATGCAAACTGCACCTGGGTTGACCACAGACCATATCGGACTTTGAGATGGGCCCTTCACCACGCTCACCACAGGCAACCAAATCCATCATCCCTAGGCCTGTTTTCGGAGAACTAACGTGCCCCCTCGTCTGCTCTTAACTATGCCATCTGCTCATTAGAGATATACGCTGAGAGCTTCCGAGAAACGATATATCAGCACCTAACATACAAACATACATTCAAATACTGGTTTTTATATAACCCGAAAGGTTTCTAACCCGATTCCTACGAGTTTTTTTACGGGTCTCATGGTGTATGACATACAAGATCAAAGATTCCTATCTATAGGTTTCCCTTTAAAAAAAATCACCCTTCGCGACTACAAAACACATTTTACCATTCCAGGTGCAAGAATACTGCTACGAGAACATGAACTTCATGCGCGCATTCAGCAAGCTGGTGGTGATGCTATACAAGACGAACGTGCTGTCTGAGGAGGTGATCCTCAAATGGTACCGCGAGTCCAACTCGTCCAAAGGCAAGATGATGTTCTTAGACCAGATGAAGAAGTTTGTTGAGTGGCTACAGAGCGCCGAGGAAGGTATAATAACCGCATATTTACCTAACAATTTAGTATACATGTCGCCGCCAACTAGCTTACTCAACCGTCCAATTAACTGCCCACGCAGTTAACTAAACGGCGCCATTCAATTAACGGCCTGAATGATATTCAGCCGTCTCGTTTATTACATAATTTAATGACCTGGCTGGCTAATGCTTAGGCCAATCGTAAGCCTTTAACCTTTAAATAAGATAGAAAATGACATACATACATACATATCGATTAAGATAGGAAAAAGTGAATACGAGTAGCTCATGCGGGAATCGAACCCGCGATCTTTCCCTTACAGGGGGAAAGCTCTGACCACTGAGCCACCGAGCTACGCCTGAAGCTATTCAAATTCTCCTATACTACCGTCTTTAGGGCATACACATACCTGTAAATCCCCGAGGGGATAGAAAGAGGTGTATTTACAGAAAATTTATGATAGGTTTATTGTGATAGCTGCGCAATCCCATTCGCATTAGCCTTCGTGGTTACTTTTTTATAACCATACAGAAGTAAGTCATTTTTCTAACTGTTTAATTAAATAGCTAGGCAAGTAGTTCAACGTCATCGATCGAAGCTATTAGCCTAGCCGTTTTATTAAATGGCTGAACACCATTCAGGCCGTGAATTGAACGGCGCCGTTCAGTACATAGCCTAGGCAGTTAATGTAACGGTTGATTAAGCTAGTTGGTGGCGACATATACAGCCCTACAAAATCCTTGAGGCCCAAGCCTACTTTAAGGCTGCCTTTCTTCGAGAGATGTGGTATTGCTATACACGCAGTACACGTTACTTGGGTGTGTTTTGAGGGGTTTGGGGGGTCACGCAATACACGTTTCTTGGATGTGCTTTGAGGGGTTTGGGGGGTGTGAGACGGTGGACGAGCTCAAATTCACCAAGCATTGATAAGTTATAAAACCGCGCGCGCGCCAGGGCTTCGTTAGTCTCGCGATTTAGGTCCAAGATACGTGTAGGTAAGAAAAAAGGTTTTATAGCTTAAGAAGCAATTTCTTTTAACCATAGAAAACTAAACTATATGCAGAGTTAACGTAATAACTAAAAATTCGTCACTCGTCGAGCGGACTACCCAATAAAAAACGCCAATATCAGCAAAAATGTTTAATAATTATAGTAACTACTCAAATACCCTAAATGACTTGTTACATAAAAATAAATTGGGATAAAAATATTTAAAAAAAGAGTATTCTGGACAGTTAATACATATAATATGTCAGCATTATGTTGTCTACAAATAGTTTTTGCATTTTACACAACGGTGTTTCGTCATTCTTCGAGCCTTTGATGGCTACAGGTAGCAAATTTTGCACATGTGAGATGTGGAAGGATAAGAGCCTCTATTTTGTTTGAAAATCCAGGAAGCACCCCTCAAACCTACCATTTGTGATTGATCCTACAGCCGAAGCTTCATTAGTTCTCTTACTCCATTACAAAATCAAACCAAGATATCGATTTTGCCTGTTTTTGAGTATTATTACACACATGGGTGTTGATAACTATTTATATTTATGTTTTCCTGATAAGAACCGAGAGTTAATCAAGTACAATATTTTTCACGTAGCATGGGTACGGTGACGTTTGGGATTTGAAGTTACTAGAGATGTAGTCAAGATAAAATCGCATGAAATAAAATCGATTATATATCTTATCGAGATCATTTATTAATGAAGAAGAAATCGATTCTATTAACTAATAATTTTGAAGAAAAAAAGTAAAACAAAATTGATAACCTGTTTAATTATTTATTAAAAATCAAACATGTTCATCATCTTCATCATCATCATCATCATCATCATCATCATCATCGTCATCTGACTCGTCGACGTGAATAATTATTTGGGAATCAATTATGCAGTCTATTCTAATGTCTCGCTCCCAGTCATGTAAGATTAGATTTTTGGTTTTCTCCACTACTTTCTGCCAGTCATCGCCAGTGACATTTTTGCATCCCTCTTTCAATAACCCCATCATTTTTGTGGCTGTAAAAGGCGGAGCTGTATTTTTTCGTGCAGCGTATCCTGAAACAAGATAAAAAACAAATTGAGTCATAGAATTCAAGTAATAAACATAATCATATTTTTGTCAGTATGTAAATAGACTATGGTTAAACAAGTTACCTTTGATTTGGGCCCAAATTAATTCAATGGCATTGTACAGACAGTGGTACGGTGGAAGCCTCAGGACTTCGTGACCATATTCGTTTGCCATCATATCTAATTTGTATGTCGTTTGGGGCTTGTGCATTTTTACGAGCTTCACTATCTCCACCTTTAATTTCGTCTCATCGGCTTCCACATTATTGGCTTGGAGCCACTCGATCAACTCGCTCTTCTTATTGGAAGAAGTCGGCGGTTTGTTCAATTGCACGGAGTGATATGGGGCATTGTCCATAATAATTGTGTTGGGTTCTTCTAAATTGCTAAGCATATTTTGAAACCACTCCGTGAATACTTCCGCATTCATATCTTCGTGATATTCTCCCGTCTTTTTCGATTTAAAAGCAAGTAGCCCATTTTCTACAAATCCTTTCGATGTGCCTGCGTGACAAATAATCAATCTCTCCCCTTTTCCTTCTGGCACTTTGGTCGAGGCATGAGGTGTATCGTCAGTCCACATTTTACCGACCGTATGATTGGCATTCAGCCAAGTTTCATCCAGGAAGACGACATTGCTCCAATCGGTAATCGCTTTAGCCTTTTTCAAAAAGGTAACCCGCGCAAGTGGCTATATCGCCCCTCTCCATGACAATTTTTCTTTTGTTTACTTTTTTGAATTGGAAACCAATGTCCTTCAATACGCGCCACTAGGATGTAGGACTTCCAGTAAACAAATCAGCATCTTTTAAAGACTTGACCAGCTTTAGAAGCGTCGGTAATTCTTTATTCTGGTAATAGTTATAAATGTGGCTCCGTATAGCATCGGCCGCAAAACTGTCTACATCTGTTACAGATGCCTTTTTGGTTCGCTTTTTATTAGGGGTGGACAACTTATTTTCTTCTGTATCGTGAGCACCATATTTTTCTCGAGTGATTCGAGAAACCGTGTTCCGCCCAATGTCTAACGCATCTGCCACTCGATCCAAAACGTTGGACACAGGCAATAGCGTTCCGCCATTCTCACGTTCCCGCTCAAAGTAATCCCGCAATCGAACTACAAATTCACGGGCTTGACTACCAAGCACAGTCTTTTTCGTTCTTTTTGGCATTTTGCCAAAAAAAAACAACAAAACAAAAGTCAATAACAAAAAACGGTAACGAAAACAACAAAGCACAACGATAGTCAATAACAAAAACAAGTAACAAAAACACCACGCAAGCTCAAAACAAAGAAAACAGACCGCATACAAGGCAGACGCACTCGTACTGAGTTGATATAACAAGATGGCTGCCAGCTCATGCTTAAGCAGTGTTGCTATATTATAATAAAGCTCCACAAAGACAAAAATGCTTTGTTTAAAGTTTATTATTACATAATTATATTTTATAATCGTATTTTAGTTAAAAATACAACTAACGATTTATGATACTTTATTCGACAATTTATCGATTATAACGATTTTACTATGTCAATCTCTAACGCAACCTGTTCCGATTCACGCATCAAGAATTATGTATTTGGAATGTTTATATTTAAAGTTTAAATAATTACGGAGAAATAAAAATAGTTTTAAGTTAAAAATGCAAAATAAAACAGTTTTCTTTTTATCTTCGTATTAAGTGTTGTTTCCTGTATTCCGCGTTAGGTAAATTGTTTCGAAATGAATCATGCATGAAATGGAATTAGTCAAATGTCACCGTACCCATGCTACGTGAAAAATATTGTAGAAATATTAAAGTATATTTGTGAATAACGTGAGTGTTATCACGTTATCGCAAATATACTTTAATTTTTTTAAAGAAAAATAGACTACAATAATATTCATACTTTGGCAAAAGTTACGTTGTCACTAAACTTTTGTCAAGGCCATCTTTCGGATTATAGCAAAATCATTTAGGCCCCCTAAATGATTTGGCCTTAAACCGACAGATGGCCCAATTTTTATTAATTAAATTTTTCTATTTCAGCTAAATATACCATTTAATAAATAAAATACCCTTAAAATGTTTAAATTGTTTATCTGTACACTTTGTGTATCCATGTACTGCACACTTCATTCTTAAACCAGGTTAAAGCTATTTTTATCGTTGGACTTTTGACTAATAATGACAACCGAACGCAAGGACGTTTCACTAGAACTAGATGGTGACGTCACAGACGAATTGAGTCGTTTTGACGTAAGGAAGGCTGGCGACTCGATTGCCTTACAAAATCTGCGCTATCATTTCCTTCTCCATGGTCACTACCTATTGTGCTTGGATCACACGATACAGAAGTAGTAACACTGTGATACAGAGCACCGTGGGTGAGGGGAGACGTGCAAGTACTCGATCTCGGGTTTCGTGAGAACGTGCGTAGTCGTATGGACGAATGTTTAGTGATCTAGGGTTAAATTTAATTTTATTGTTACACAACTTTGTCTTCAAAATGATGATACCTGATGACGAGTCGGAGTACAATGATCTCACGCCCTGAGCTCGGTTGGACTGAGTTATTCGGCACTTCCTATGTTCGGGGCGTAGTTTCATTGTACCTTGTCGATATGGCACTCTGACTATTACCTCACTTATACCTACTTTACACCAATGTTATAGCGAATATTACAAAATAATACTTGTACTTTGTAGAGTCTGAGAGCGGCGAAGATGAAGATTAGATTAAGAGCAGCGAGTGAGACTGACAACAACCCGCGCCGTCCCACACTCAAGCATAATCACCCACAGCCCGACACGACAGTCCGACGGCACGACGCGCCGGCGGGCCCGACACGACCCCGACACGACCGCACGGGGCGGCGCCACACACCCGCCAAGTCGCACCTACCACGACTTATCCAATAACTACCACAAACTATATAACAATACTGCTAGCAACACTAGGGCGACACAATACGGGACAATGTTTTCTACAAACTGTATATTATTCATTTCTAAATAACATGTTGATGAAATACCATATTTTTTATTCAATTTTTTTAGTAAAATTCAAATAAATGGTGGAAACCAATTGTTGTTTTATTGTGGAGAGTAACTTTTGTGATTTCATTTGTTCCATTTGGCTTGTATGTCTACCATATTACATGCCACGTCGCTATGAGAAAATAATTTCTCGAACTACCTAGACTATTTGATTGTCTAAGCACTCGATTTTACATACCAAGATAATGGATTAGGTTGGATACATATGAAATTACTTTTGGGTAAATTAGAGCATTGCAGAAATTTTCGCTAGGCAAATGAAAATAAAAGTAGTAGAGGGTGTCCTGGCTGCAAAGTACAAGCTACAGATTTATGTTAGGATAGAGCGGCCATTGGAGCGGGAAACGCGTGGCAACTTTAGTCAATTCCTGTCACATAAGACGCGATTGTTCGGCACCGTTAGGCTAGCTTATAAAAATATCGTAAATATGACATATTAGCTTTTGCTTGCGACCAAACATAGCCTATGTCTTTTCTCAAGGTCTAATCTACCCCTATACCAAAAATCGGTTCAGTGGTTTAGGCGTGAAAGCGTAGCATACAGACAGGGTTCCTTAAGAATTTATAATATTAGTATGGATTGTTCTATTTACAACTGTAGAATGAAATGGAGAAGAAAATTTATATAATGGTTTCTGATCTCTCGTGAGTAGATATTTATTTACAGAGAAAAAGTCGCCACGCGCGACATGCAGGTGAACACTGCGTATGGCCGTTATATCCTAATAAATTTCTGTGGTACAAGCTTTTTATGCAACAGGGACTAATTATTATGATGATGATTACATAGATATGTACGAATACCTATACCCATATAACTTTTGAACGCCAAAACGTACATACTCTGAGCCCCTCTAAACAAGTGGCAATACGCTAACCGGCGTTTGGTGGAATAGAATGACGAATGTATGGGATTTGACGTATTTGACAGTCGTTAACGACTATGCTGACGACAATAGCCTTGTTGCTTGTTACCAGGCATCGAAAATAAAATGTATGCCTCCAGGGTACTGAGTTACATGGAATCGTATAAAATCAATAGTTACATCTGGTGAATATAGTACGCTTCTAGTCATTTGTAGTACCGAGGATTTCAGATCGACCAACTAAAGTCAGAATTTAGCAGTGAAAATAAATGTTCTCAAGCTTAACTGCGTTCTCACTTTTTATTGAATGCAACTCAACTCAAATACTTATTTAGCGATAAAGTTAGATTTTTTTATCTCGGTACCTATCAATATAGGAAACGAGATCAATGATTTTCTTTGTTCGATCAAATATTGGTGAAATTCTTCGAAGTTAATCCCAATTACTGCTTGGGTTACCGCGAAAAAAGCGCCAAAGCAATATTTAAAAGCGTCGGCAGCTTCGTGGTTACAGAGTCGCCTTTACGACCGAGAGGTCCTAGGTGCAATCCTTGACATGCACTGTTCTTTCTTGCATCTTAAGTAGTTACATAGAATAAAAATATTGAAAGTTTTTTTGTACTTTTTTCTGCTGAACATCCCTTTTACAGAAAAAATATAATAGTAGTATCTATTTACTACTATTATATTTTTGGATCACGGAACGGAGTTTGGAGATTTTCCGCATTACCGATAGCTAGTAATATAATTCTGTGTCGATAGGTATATTGCTGTTAATAATTTATCAGGCACTTTAATAATCTAGGCGTAGGCGTTCAAAAAGGTTCGTGAATGTTTTCATATTAGATATCGAGTTTAGTTGTACCGAATAAAGTTCATTGATACCGTAGGTACCTACTTCCAGTATCTCAGAAATGCCCAGAAATTCGTTGTATTGAACCACAGGAAAATATTAATTTATTGTTTTATATTATGAGTTCCTACCATGGTTGTGTGGCGAAAAGGATTTGATTGTCGTGCCTCGGAGAGAACGTTAAGCCGTCGGTCCCGGTTGCCATACGAACATCTATGGCAGTAGTTACGGGTAGTTGGAGCTGTCAAAAGTCCAACAACTGGTCTAACTGCAATGCTTCGATATCGCCTTTGGGCTATGGAGGTCAGATGGAAGTCGCTTCACGGAAAATGTCGAAGTTTAGCCAAATTCGCAGTTGGACTGGTAAAAGCGGACCCCAGACTCCAAGTTGATAGCTTCGGATGCGACTGGGATTAACGCTAGGATGAAGGAAGGAGACTTTTGCACGAATTTTTAGGACTATTTACTGAAATTTTACATTAAGTAACTCATCCTTTTCTTGAATCATCCTAAACGCGTGTTCCTTGCTCAGCCTATACTTACGTTCCTTCATTAATCAACCGTTCTCAAAAGCTAATAATTCGATAACTGTGATGGTAACTATAGGTCCGTACTCTAAACCCCATAAAAACAGCCCTGTACAATAGCTACGTCGCAGCCAAATAACTTAATCAGCCGTTCAATTAACTTCACTGAACGGCTCCGTTCAATGAATGGTGTTCAGCCATTTGATTAAACGGCTAGGCAAATAGCGTGAATCGATGACAAACAGCAAGAAAAATGACTTTTCTTATAAAAAAAAAACCACGAAGGCCTTCTAACCTAACCTATTAAAGTCGGACTGCGTAACTTTCTCAATAAACCTATCACAAAATATCTGTAAATACACCTCTGCCTACCCCCTCACGGATTTACAGGATGTAAGTATAGGTATGTATGTAATTTTCTATCTTATTTCGGGTTAGTGCCCCATCTTACGATTAGCCTAAGCATTAGCCACCCAGGTTATGAAATATTGTAATAAATGTTACGGCTGAATATTATTCAGGCCGTTCATGTAATGGCGCCCTTTACATAACAGCCTAGGCAGTTAATTAAACGGCTGATTGAGCGACGACAACTACATATCTATGCTGCACTGCACATATAGCAACCTTTGTGAGTCCTCAAATGCGAGGGGGAGAGTTCAAGGTCTTTCCAAATGCCGCGCGAGGAGCTTCCGACAAAAGCCCTCAAGCTATAATATAATACAGCTAACAAACGAGTCTGAGTCGTTACTAATTCCAGTCTTAATAATGAAATATCCCCTTGTGAACGGTTCGCAAGAAACCTGAATTCTATTCATGTATTTCGTAGTTTTATAACAGTTTTTTATTATTATTAGTACCTAGCTACTTACCTATATTATGAGTGGAACACCAGATGTCCTTCCCGATTGGTGTATGACTGGAGGACTTTTGGATGTGGCTCCTTTATCTATGTAATATATTTAGAACTAGCTGTTGCCCGCGGCTTCGCTCTCGTGGATGTCGGTTATCGCTTAGTGTAGAGTCAACGCTTTTTTCTTTTTTCGGTGTATGTACCGTATTATATTCATATGCATGTAGAAAAAGACGGTTATTTCATTATTACAAACAGACACTCCAATTTTATTTATATGTATAGATTAAGAGTGTCCTTGACCTTGTCAGTGTGGAACTACCTACTTTACTTAATCTGTTTTACCAAAAGAATGCCCTATTTTGTGATGTTGGCCTACAGGTGCGCATTTTTTTATACCACTGAGGTGGCAGACAAGCACACGGTCCACCTGTTGGAAAGTGATGGTTACCGTGGCCTATGGATGTGTGCAACACCAGGGGAGCGACACCCCTGGTGTTGCACTCGTGCTGCCTACCCTGTAAACACAGAGAGTTTCTGTGCCGTCAATGTAGAAGACAAAGCAGGAATAGCCATTGGTCTTCCTACTGACAGCACAAAAACTCGCCAGTTAGATCTAGCTACCCTACTCACCGCCGGGAACACAACACGAGGTTATGACCCGTAATAAGTACCTATACCGGTTCTTGCAATGAAATTAAAAATGTGACGATTAAAAATGGTTATAACGTGCAATTTATTGGACGCGCTAGGTGGCGCTGGAATCGACTTCACCAGGTAAAGCCTAGGCTAAAAATAAAGGCTATGAACCTATTGCCGTGAATTCTGTAAACAGGAGCTATCACGAGATAGCTCCCGAGCCAAGGATGGATAGAAGTGAATGGAGGCTATCCCATGCAGGTGTTTACTTCAACTAGACCTAGTATATCCCTCAGTCGACTTACGACTTACCAGCCCCTCTAGATAAGTGGCAATTCGTTCGACGTTTGATGGAATAAAATGACGAATGTATGGGATTTGACATTTATGACATGAGTTAACGACTGTCAAATACGTCAAATCTCATACATTCGTCATTCTATTCCATCAAACGTCGGCCAACGAATTGCCACTTGTCTACAGGGGCTGATCTATGTTTCTCTCTTTACATTTTATAAAAGTGTTAACTAAAATCCCGTTTTTATTATACTTCCAAGTAAAAGTATCTACAAAATTTTCTTATTAAGTCATTCATAACCAAATACACAAACAAAAAATTACATATCAAACTAAGTGATTATTTCGAGAGTATTATGTCACATCACTCGTTTTTTACTATCGAACAATGCAAGGGGAGGGTTACCTTCCGGAGTATTCACGACTTGTTTAACGGCTTCGACATTGTGTTCAGCCCCTCACGACCACTCAAGGACAACCAGCCCTGCAAATTCAAGGTCAGATCAGGTGATGTTAAAAGCTAGGAACACCGAACACGTGTGGTAACGGTCCTACATCAAATATTATTACTGGCAACTTTTGTGAGTAAAATTCAGATGAATAAGATTTTGTTAATAGACCGTTTGACGGTTTGACCCCTTTGTCGGCCGTACAAATTGTTATTGAAACTGAACTATACTGTTAGTCTGAATAAGAAACCGGACAGATGTTTATGTCCTTTCATGATTGGCGGGTAATTTTTTCAAGGACCGCTCTTGTATCAGCGTTTCCTAACACTCAAAGGATGACCTGCATATAATTTACTAACGAATAAATGTCACAGGCTGAGAAAAGGTCCATTAAACGTCTTAAATTAATTCTAGAAGCGTACCTACCTAATAGACTTGATATCTAAACCGTCAACTGTGAGTTTATGAGGTTGCGTTGAAAAGGTCAGGTCAGGCTTCCGGCACTTTCCACCTTATAAATAATACGAAAGTAGCCATAGATAGCTATGTCGATAGTTCAAGTTAGGTGTAGAGATAGTTAGGTGTAGAATAAGAATATTATAAACTGAAATTACTAATATTCCCTGTAACTCCTCCAACTAAGCTAAACTGCTATTACTTACTATTGAGTATTAACTATTACGTGCTCTTCGAGGCATGGAAACACTCAAACCAATGCAATGCAATAGATATATTCATGCACACTAATATTTGTACATCTGACAGCTTCTGTGGCGTAGCAGCAGCGAACGCGGCCTCTACACAGGAGGCGCGGGTTCGATCCCCGCTCAATATTTGTATGCATGAATATGGGTATTTGCATTGGACTAATCGCGCTTCAGAGAGCACGTTAAGCCGTCGGTCCCGGTTGCCATACAAACATCTATGGCAGTCGTTACGGGTAGTCGGAGCCCTCAAAAATCTAACAAGTGGCCTAAATGCAATGCTTCAATATCTCCTTTCGGTTTACATAACCGATGGCAGGCCGCAGTTTGACTGGTAAAGCGGACCCCAGGGCGGGATTAACGCTAGGATAAGGAAGAAGATAAATATTCGAACATGGCGGAAAGGGAACCCGCGCCTCCTGCCTTCGAATGCACTAGCACCACACCGCAGAGACTATAAGTATGTTCTCTCTTACATACGATCATATTTTACTTTGCAAAATATCAATTAAGCGCGATAGTTTTCCTGTAAGACGCGGGTCTTAGCTACTGAAATATGACCGGTTACCCAAATTATCAAGATAACATAACCCCCACTAAACTTCTCGATATCTCTTCAGAAACTATCGCAATTTGTACAAAATAATGTACAAAACATATTAATCCGCCGAACTAGCTCGGTTAAGCCAGCAGCTGTGCCGTAGGAAGCCGTGTAGAAAGGCACAGATCTCGTCAATGGGACGCACACCTGCGCTATTTACGAACAAGGGCTGTCAAAACTGTTTCTTGCGAATTTGCAATATTGCTGTACGTACCAAGACTATTAGAAGGTCTTGACTAAAAATTCTGTAAATTATGTTAATACCACGTTATTAGGAGCAAATCAAACTGCTTTATTGTTTTATTTGATGTGACGAGTTTTATGTTAATTGAAAGCATTAAAGTATCTTAACTCTCTGGGTCAGCCGGGGTGCGAGGGATATGTCGCTTGACAACCTCACCTTCGGCCTAGCACTACGACCCAGAGACGGCGTGCGGTTTAGTCGGTTCGAGTCCGACATAACCTCCCCCTCTGGTTCGGGGGGGGGGGGGTTCCGTGGTGATTTCCAGCACGTAATAAAAAAGCAGTATCTTAACTAACTTTAAATAAAATAAATTCGCATCGCATGCCCCTTGCGGTAGCATTCCCAGACAACTGGCAGCATTGCCTCGTTGTATGGCAATGCCTAATCTCTATCCTAAAAAGAGGCCAGTCTGGTCATGAGAAGCATCGACCCATACGCTTCGCAATCTCCCTGAAGATATTTAAATTGTATTATTGTCGGAACTAAAGGTGTGTACCAAATCTCAGAACAATTAGTCATCAGGAAGGGGGGATAACCAAGGCATTAAAATAATTTTGAGTACTTTGTTCATTAAGATCGTTCTGAAGCAGACTGTACGTACTAATAACATTATAGGATCTGGGTAATGACTTATAAATATACTAGACAAGTTGTCTCATCATCTCCCTGCTCTTATCCCATATTTATTTGTGGTCGGTGCAACATGTGTTCTTTTTCCATTCATCTCTGGTTGCAGTCATCTCAACATTTACTCCCTAAACATATTAACTTTCAAGCAGTTCATTTGTCTGGTTTTAGGTCTTCCTCTCCCCTTGTAGCCGTCTACTTCCATAGTTAATGCCTTCCTTACGATATTACTTCCATCTCTAGTGGAGATTCATTATATTATGGATGGGCAAACGATTTCGCCAAAACTTTTCTCTCATTATCGCTACTTTCGAACTTCTTCCAGACAGTCGTTAACGCATGCCAAATACGTCAAATCCCATACATTCGTCATTCTATTCCATCAAAAGCCGGCAACCGAATTGCCACTTGTCTAGAGGGGCAGACAAGTTGTCTCTATAGAATAAAAATCGTGTCAAGGTTCCAGGATGAGGCAAGAAGGAATTTTGATCATCATGATATATCCGAGGATGCAATGGGAATTATGATCACCGCAATTTAGTAAATGCGTTGGTCCCGATCTCGATTGCAATCCGAGACCTCCGCTGGATGCACATCCAGCGGAGGCTTTTGCTCCTCCATTTAGCACAGTTTTTGCTATAGAAGTAACCCACATAATCATATGAAAATTGGCACCAACTCAAAAATATTATCCGGTTGACGACATTTCCCGTGGATTTTCCAAAATTTTCATTAATTAATTACGAAGTCAACAAAAATATATCATCCAAATTCAGTAATTCACAAGTTTTGTATAATGCAACGAATTTAGTTATTTTAAATATATCTCGATTTAAGTATCTGTGCTCAACCACATTTGACATTAAACTTTTTTTTTTCAACTTTTACGCGCGCTTACGTCGAATTGGTATGTCCATAATTTAAAAATTTAGATCGATTTACAAATTCCTCTTTACAAAAATATATTATTTGCGAGTCGGTAGCCCTTGTACCGTACACAAAAGTTCACTTATCCCCACATGAATACGACAATCAGTGATATAGAATAAAGAGGCTTGCGATACCTTGGCAGCAAAAAATGCTAACCAGAATCCCTCTTTTGTGATTCAACTAGGCGCGCTCGTATTGCAGATGTCTTATTATTCCACAAGGATGGTACATTATTATACCAAAGTTTCCTGTTTAAATATTACCATAATAATATAAATAAAGTAGGTAAGTAATAAAATTATTAGTTTAAACACGTAGGTAAGTAGGTAGGTACGGTCAGCAGTAGATCGATGTTAAAGAACAAAGTACTCAAAATGGTCTTAATGCAAATTACCCCTCTCGCTGTTAAGTAATTGTTCAGATATTGGTTACACACCTTTAGTTTGGACAATAATACAATTTAAATCACTAAAACAGTTTCATTTGCTCTTAATACCTTGATATTAAAATCAATTTGATAGTATGTAGTCATGGTTGCTTTGACGCTGACTACGTAGGTATACGAACGGCTGCGAGGAAAAAAAACTTGCATAAATTAATTCTCTACCTTCAATTGGTTTATCTTAGCTTTTGCGGAATCGACTGCCATCTGTACCTTCAGTTCCAAAAGGAAAGCTTACGAGAGTCCGTCAATCAGTAGATATACTGGCTTGCACATAAGGCTTGCTCCAAAAATTTAAGAAAAACAAAACAACAGAAATTTGTCTAAAATAAAGATGGAGAAGCTTGAATCCCCAAATGATTCGGTTTAGATCAAATTTAGACGGCTTTTACGGGTGCGACTGTCGGCTGTCACCCAGCCCCGAGAGGACAGCCAGCACTAGAGTCCCGTCTGAGGGGTAGCGGCATGCAGGCGAGATTGAGGCTCCTAACACATGCTTTATAGATGCAACATCATACCAACAACGGCGCCACCGCCATTTTACAAGCAAAGCACCCCTGCCCCCGTAGACATGTGGCAATTCGTTGGCCGGCGTGTTGTAGAATAGAATGACGAATGTATGGGATTTGACGTATCTGACATTCGTTGACAACTGTCAGATACGTCAAATCCCATACATTTGTCATTTTATTCCACGATAAGCCTGCCGGCGAATTGCCTCTTGTCTAGAGAGGCAGGTAGCATTTCGGCAATCTAATGCCCGATTCACATTATTCCAGTCCAGTAATCCAGTGTTTTAAACGCGCTTGAACAATCAATTGGACTGGAATCACTCACTGGAATGGGCACATTTGACATTCCAGCGATGGTTCACATTTATTTCAGTAGCATTCCAGCACTGGATTCACTCACTGGACTGAAATAATGTGCACCGGGCATAAATCAAATTATTTAATCATTTCATTTCTTATTACGATTTTTACGACAGGTCGACAACAGTCAAAAGTTTAAAACCATTGACAAACCAGTCACTTTTTAATAATCTACATAATCTATGAACATTCTTTAACACATTGACATATTTAATAAAAAGAAATACAATCGCTTCGTCGATTCTGGAACTCGTTTTTCGTGAATTTGACGTCAGACTGCGCCTACGCATATAATAACAGATCAATGAGGTGGGTGACCTTATGGAGATGTATCAGGTAATATACATATTTGCTTTAGGCATAGCAGCCTATAATAATGTCGTCATGATTAATGCGCCATTTAAGAATAAAATGTGTATATTTTGATTCTTTCCATGGTTCAATAAGATATAAAAGTAAAAGATGTGTGTTTATGGTACAAAGGTGGCGTTTAAGCTCACGGTCCGCCCATACCCAGTGTAGGTAGTGCTATTCTCCAATCCATAATAATATCTAAAAGCGAAAGTAGTCCGTCTGTTTGTTATGCTTTCATGCCTAAACCATTGAACCGATTTTTGTTGAAATTTGGTATGGGGTAGATTAGACTTTGAGAAAGGACTTAAGCTAAGTTTGGTGGCGATAACTGGCATCTACGCGGGCGGATGTCTCATATAAGGCAAATTTCCGCACCGCCACGCGTAACCGGTGGACATGTCTAATCACGATTAAGATAGGAAAAAGTGAATCGCACAGGCGGGACTCGAACCCGCGATCATAAATTGTCTCCGATAGTTCGTACGAGTGTCGGTAGATGGCTCCCCCCGTCGCACTAAGACGGTAGTACAGGAGAATTTGGATAACTTCAGGCGTAGCTCGGTGGCTCAGTGTTCAGAGCATTCCCCCTGTAAGGAAAAGATCGGTTCGAGCGACTCACACTTTCCAATCTTAATCGATTTGAAAAGTTAGCATTCTTAAATGCTTTAAAATTTCATTCAATGTCTAATCTCCTTCCTATGACTCTTTCCCCCTTGTGGTATAACGGGCCGAATTTTGTGATATCGATGGACTGTAAAAATATAGACAAGTCAGTACCGGTGCATCGCCGTATACTATGCTTATATTAGGGGTTAAAGTATGAAATTGCCGATTTGTACTGACAAATTGAAATTCGTTTTTTTTTTTAAATTTAACGTATTTATTTAATCAAAATAATTACCATTATTATCTATACATTGCTGCCATCTGCCGCGTTAGTTCCGCGTCGGAACTCGTATTCAAAAATCACTCGAATTTTCGAAGTATCCATCTTTCTTGTCTAAGCTGAATAAAAAAAACAACTGAAAGTCGATAATCGAATGTTGCACATTTTTAAATGAAGAACTACATAGGTACCATGTGGAAAAAGTTTCACTCAAAAATCTCAAACCATGAAGGTTCTATGTCAATTCGAAGTACCTATTACAATGAAACGGCAATTTCATACTTTAACCCCTATTATAAAATCCAAGAATATTTAGATGATAAACAAGCTTGGAAATGAGCTGTTCGCTCAACTATGCTACTCAAGCAAACTATTGTATTTAGACTAAGCAAATGTTTGTAAATAGCCCAAAAAAAAAGGCCCGCTGAGTTTCCTGCCGGAGTCTTCTCAGGTCGGAGCCGCGTTTCGAACCGGCGGCGGTCCATTTGCTAAACTAGTCTAAATTTTTTTTTAACTTGACGATTTGTAAGTACCGTTTTAATGGTCTATGCAGAATAAATGATTTTTGAATTTGACTTTGACTTAGTTTTAAAATTATCGAAACTGCGGAGAAGGAAAGATCATTACCCCTAACACGAACAGCTATCGTAATCGTCTCGCAAACGTATTGAGAGAACGAAGCATTACCATTGGCCGGCTTCACATACACACAGGTGTACAGTAGGCAGGCGGCCAATCACAATGCTCCATTCTCTCAATACGTTTACCATACAATTACTATAGTTGTTCGTGTTAGGGGATACGCATCGTGCAAACGCATCGTGCAACGGTATTTTTTGGGTCTTTAGTCGTTTCGCACCACGCATTTTCGAACCGCGGTTCGAATCGCCCAAGTAATATTTCTGAATAGGACCATTCACACCGCAGTGGTTGGAGCGGTGCGAATAGCCGAAAGTATCTTTTGGAATGGGTCGATTCGGACCACTGAGCGAAATTGTAGATCCTGATTTAAACTCATAGAAATAATGTCTAATGATTTATTTGTACAGACGATGAGAAAAGTGGTAAGTGCATATCAAGTGTATAACAAGTGTAATGTTAGTTTTATTTTTATAGTAAGACGGTAATGGTTTAAAATCACAGTTTGATCAACATGTTATCACAGATTAGGATTTACATAATGTTGTGATAATTATATCTAACGACAACGAGGTTGTCTTTGAATAAATGTCAGTTGTGGTCCGGTGCTTGGTGGTTCCATTGAATTTACAACATGGTGACAGCGGTATTCGGTTTAATATTGTCATAATTAGCATTTTCATGCGCAATATTTGTGATTGCAATGGAGCACGCCCGACCTCCCGCGGAATTAGTTTGGACCGGCTGGCCGTGCCGGGGTATGGAAAAAGTGGAAAATGCAATTTCAATTGTTTTTGAAGGCGTTAGGTGTAGACAAGGAGGCGGCGAGTGTGTAGTCTAGTTTGTTGGTGAACCTGATTGGCAAAGAGGGCTTTGAATCGTGTGAGACTATGGGGCTCGTTAAACGTCTTAGATCTATTCAGATTTCAGATTACAGTGATCTATTTAAAGGCTTAAGGTGTCTGCCAGGGTAATATCATAATATAGTAATCGATAAATCGGTTTTACCTGTTATTTGTGCTCACAAAGTTCCTCACGGGTTACGCGACAGTTTGCAAAGTGAATTGAATGCCATGGAACAGAATGGAGACATCAGGAATGTTAGTCACCCCACTCGTTGGGTACATCCGTAAGTATTAGTTGCAAAAAAGAATAATGGTATTCGAGTGTGTTTAGATTCACGTGAATTGAACCGCGCGCGCACTTCCAACTACCCACTGTAGCGGAGCTAGCCACCCGCCAGCACGGTGCGCGGTACTTCTCGGTGCTGGATGCCAACGCGGGGTTTTGGACTATACAGCTGGTTGATGAGAGTGCAGACCTGTGCACATTCGCTACTCCATTCGGCAGATTCCAATTCCTAAGGTTTTGTTTTGGGGTAACCTGTGCTTCTGAAGTGTTTTATGGTAAAATATGACAACTTCTGAAAGACTTCGAAGGAGTAGAGAGTTTTATTGACAACATAATTGTATGGGGTTCTTAGAAGGAAATTCACGATCAGAGGTTAAAACGTTTACTTGAAAGATCGAGAGAAATCAATTTAAAATTCAATAAAGAAACACGTAGATTTTTTGTGGAGGAAGTTAAGTATTTAGGGCATGTGTTTGATAAAAATGGAATGAAGCCGGATCCGGAAAAAATTAAGGCTATTAAAGAAATTCTTAGAATGTACTTGCGTGTGTATACCATCACCTTTTTGCATCTATTTAACATTGTTTACTATATTTTAAGTTAATAAATATATTTAGTAAGTAAAGAAGGTTACCTATCTTAATCCCGAATATCATAATCCCGAAAACGTTTGGCCATTTTTTCATAATTCCGTTTTTTTCAAATTTCGAAGTTTTATTTGCCATATAATCGCAACTCCAAATTTCATTTGCCCATTTATTCATTTGTACGACGTTTTATAATCCAGATGAACGAGTTCCAGACACACGAAATCTAAATACGGAAAATCCACATGACCGTAATCCATATACACGAAACCCGAATATTTAAAACACAAATTTTTGAAATGTAGTTCATTGATATTCAGACAAACAATATACAGATTTTTAAACATAAAACTAAACCTCATATGGCGTCTACTAACCAAGCTCGACGGAGCCCCGCTTGGCGGGGCTCCTACTTCTGAGTGGTTTAAAAAAATAACTACGAAGACTAAGGCGGGAGCGAAGCGAAACGGAGCTCCCGCCTTAGTCTTCGCCGTAGTCTTCTAACCTAACCTATCCGAGTCGGATTGCACTGAGTCGGGGTGTTAACGATAATTAATTTCGATTAATTGATTTAGACAAAATGATACTAGGTGAACCACAAGTGAAAAGGAGGAAAAAGTATATACGAAAGGAAGAAAAACTGCAGAAACTTATAAAAATAAAAGAAAATTTAAGTGAAATGAAAAATTAAAGTAAATTTCTAAATTACTTACTGTACCTAATAAATGAATCGTACAAATTTAGTGAGTTTTACTATACCTGTATATAGTTTAGCTGGAACACGATTGTATGGGAACCAAATTAAAAGATTATGAAAATTTGGTAATAGTTTATTTGGAAAATGGTACGATGGGGAAAAAAATTCTGAGAATCTGGATTATGACAATATGGGAAACAAAAAAATACTATTTGAAAATTTGGTTTAATTGCACCTGGAAATTGATTCATCTGGGAAATTAAAAACGGAATTATAGAAAGTTGACATTCATTACATCTATCTTTTAAAAGTTCTACCAACCGTTTTCGGGGTTTTAAGATTCGGGTAACAGAAATTCGATATTTCAATAGGTTACCAGTAAAAAAATGTACAGTGCAATAGCACCAATATTTTATGTAGCGGGCTTATGACAAATGTAATTGATAAATTATTTTTTGTTATTTTGTGCCTGGTTGCACTTGTAAGGAATGTACAATAAAACTGCATGTCTTTTCTGTCCGACTTCACCTATCCAAAAAGTGAAACAATGTTCCCTATACTGTGGTCCGAATCAACCCATTACCAAAAGTTCTTGGGCGATTCGAACCGCGGTGCGAAACGACTCATTGAAGAAGAGCTCTTGGGCAATTCACACCGCGGTCCGAACCGCTCACGGTCCGAAACGACTAAAGACCCTATTTTTTTACTTGTGCTAGGGGCGGGTTCAGCACCTTTTTTTATTTATTTATTAAATAAAATACAATGTGACATAAATCTTAAAGTAAGACACTAAAACCCTGCAGAGTTTAATATGCGGCGCAGCGAGCGAGAAAGACTCACAGACATCGCTGGCCGCGTTCGAAGGCGGCTCGGGCGTCGGAGGGCGCAAACCGACCTCCGCCCCCCATGAGCGCGGGCCTGAGGGTGACGGGTGGAGCCGCTTGTCACTCTAGCAGAAGTAGGCCACGGCGGCGGCGCGCATCGTAGGACGATGCGCGCCCCCCCCCCATCCCGAGGAGGGCCAGACCGAGAGGAATGGCCCTGGGTCAGCCGCGGTGCGAGGCTTATGTCACAAGACAACCGAAGGGGGGGGGGGCTGGGGGGATCCGTGGGGATTTCCCGCACGTAAAAAAAAAACCTCTGGATACCTTACGACAAGTCCGACGTCATTATAGCTTCAGCTGACCGCCTGTAGCGAGTTCCCTGAATGTATCTAAAGTAAGTTCTTTTCTCTCCTCCGAGTGACTCTCTACATCGAACTTCTTTTATTTTGCAGAATAGCCCTGCTGCTAGCAACTGGCTACCAGTGTCGATAAACGCTCTTAGATTCCTTTCGAAGCACGTATAGGCACATTATATATATGTCGCCACCAACAAGTGTAATCAGCTGTTCAATTAACTGTCTAGGCTGTGAACTAAACGGCGCCATTCAATGAACGGCCTGAATGATATTCAGTCGTAACGTTTGTTACCTCCGTGGCGTGCATAGTGCACGCGGCCGCTACGCAGGAGGCGCGGGTTCGATCCCCGCTCAGTGCAAATATTTTATATGCATGAATATGTGTATGTGCATTGGTCTGGGTGTTTTTTTTTAAAGAAAAAAAGACGGTCATCATTACAGCCACCTATATGATGAGACAGAGGTGGCCCTCAGCTTGACTTGATGGCCTCATCAGATGCCTTTTCACGCCTCGATTAACAGACCCGGGACCTATAGTATACGACCCGGGACCTAAAAGTCCCGGGTAGTATACTGACTTTTAGCCTAAAATTGGGACGCAACTGGGAAATTGCTAAGAGGATGCTGATGATTGCTCGTTATTCATAGGTATATGCGTGAAAGCGTGTGACACAGGGATAATTGACTATTGCGTCAGTTTATTAACTTAATAAAATATATTATTAAAAATAAAAATAAACCGACTGATGCTGAAAATATCGAAACCAGTCTTATAGCAGGCGGTACCCATTAATTTTCATCTAGTTACCCAAACGATAAATTTGAGTGATTTTTTTTTCACCACATGCATTTGGGCGCCAAAAAAGCAACATATAGCTTTTGTTCATATTTTATGTACCTAAGAAAACTTGGGCAATAAATACCTTTCATTTGAAACATGAATCATTGAAATCTGTACGGTGATTCAAAAGATATGAGGGAATAAATAATATTACAAACATTCATAACATACAAGATACGCGCGAAAAACATAACTCTTCTTAGCGGTCGAGTAAAAATAAATAAGACATCAGTAAACCATATTATGGTTATGTAAGTATATCATCCTCACGCATTTTCCTCATTACGTGTTAGGTATGAGGATAATTTTAGTATGCTTATCTAAAAGGAATATAAAGGAATAGCATTCCTCAGTTAGTTTGGCTACAATCCCTTACGACCTCTTAGATTTGACCCTTAATAAAAGCACCCGGGATTTCTTTTTAGCCGAGGTCTAAAAGGTCGAGAGGTTAGCTTAATTACCATACCCTAAAATCTAATGCATCGTTTCCCATTTGCCGGGTCGTGACTCTGTACTGGGCCCTCAAAATAAAAAACGCACTATTCCTGCCCTTTAAAAACAAACAATCTACTATAGATAGACGCATCGCATATTAATTTAAATGAAGATGGGTTTTCAACACTAGTTTACCTTAAAAATGAATATAGAAACCGACTTGAAGTCGAACCCGACCTTAGGATAAAACTTTCGTCATTTTCCGCAAACTTAATTTTTTTGTAAAAAAATAAGCAACAGCTCCATACTCCGCACTAAAATTTAGTATCTAAATAAAGGTGATATCAAAATATTGTATGAACATTTCTTCTGTTAATAAATGTGTATTATCAATGGAACTAGCTTGGTGAAAATTACCGGGCCACGGCAGAACAATGTTTGAGAAACACTGATCTAATGTATTAAAACGGGGTCGTGTTATGGTTTTACTGTTAACAAGTAGATAATATTGATATTTACGAGAGCAGATTGTCGGGTCACAGAGGATTTTTCTCTTGGTCAGATCCCACATCCTGAGGTACTCCTAACTCTCAAGATTTGAGGTCACACGGTTGTCGCTCCCAGATTTTACTGGGACCAAAAGCGGTCAGACGACAAGGTCGGGCACGGGACGAGCCCTTTTTTTATACAACTGAGGTGGCAGACAAGCACACGGCCCACCTGATGGAAAGTGGTTACCGTGGCCTATGGACGTGTGCAACAGCAGGGGAGTCAAATTCGTGCTGTCGACCCTGTAAACACAGAGAGTTTCTGTGCCGTCAGTATACAAGACAAAGCAGGAATATGGATGAGGCCTTTGGTCTGCCCACTGACAGCACAAAAACTCTCCAGTGAGCTCCACCGCCGGGAACACATCACGAGGTTATTATGGACGCGGTATTCTGTAGTGCGGAAGTACTTCCCCAGTCGGACTGCTCATTTGGGCGGAAATACCGTCGTGTCCTACCTAGTACAATTAACAACAATTCTTTAGCCGAGAGTTACATCAGGACAGCAGCCCCCGGGCTCTAAACTAGGCTTTCTATGCATCAGAGATAGCCGCTAGGATGATACATAGCGGTAGAGCGTTCGGCTCCTAAGTCAGAGGTTGCTGGTTCGATACTCGCTCAGTGCATATATTCTTATGCAACAATATGAATAATGCGTTACTGTTTTTATATTCATGTTTTGTATTGACAATAGAAAATCTAAATAATGTACATCCGGATTCTAGAACCCATTATACAAGCCAGCTTTGCTTACTTTGGGACTATAGCTTTATGTAGAATGTCTTAGAATATTTATTTATTTGTCTAGTAAATTAACACGTTTTGTATAAAACTTTTCTTATATCCATAGCATTATTATCTATTCTATGTCCATAGTCTATAGCTTAAAAGGAACTATCCTCCGTGTTAAATCGGTTTAGTGTATGCAAGACGAAATAAAAAATGATTGCACACAATTCTTTCTTAAAATTAAAACTACAAAGAATATTCGTGTCATTTTAAAATTAGAAAAAGTCGTCCAAGTCAATGTTTCTCAACATAGCGTTGTGGTATTTTAATCAAATAAAAATGTAAATAATGATAGTTTGTAAATCACTTTTTAACGCATTCTATCGCATTTACATTTATTATTATTTACATTTAACCCGACGTTTCGGCTACTTTTCAGCAGCCACTGTCACAGGGTGACAATAAGTGATGAATCCGAACGGTTCGGATCACGGATCGGACGGAACGGATCACACATAAAAGCAGCTAGAACTATAGGTATATAATATCGCTATTCGTTAGATATGTATTACTATAAATAAAATATTTATGAAATAATGTAACAATTATTATTAAAGCACTGCGGTTTCCGTAGACTATTTATTTATAACCTAATGTAATTGATTAAGCGACTGATTCATAGAGTAGAGAAGTAGAGAATAAATGTTTAAGGTTACCGAAGATTTCGCTTCGCATTTTAGCTATAGATGCTAAGCTGATGGAAAATATTGAAGTTCAGCTAAACCCTGTCAGACTGGAAAAAGCGGATCCCAGAATCCGAGATGAAAGCTTCGGAAGCGACTGGGATTATTGCTTAGATGGCTGATGGTACCTTATTATTATTAAAGTATTAATAGGGCCATGTAAACAATGCAGGCGTTCTAGAATTGATCATATTATAGACCTAGATTATGTAAGGGCTGCAGATAAAGGAGGGAATGATGGGCAGTGTTGCCGTACAGAATTTCTTTAAAAATTACTTTTATGTGAGTGGATTACATATTGTACAATAATGTAATTTAACTGTTTTATGTGCTGCAGTTATTCAAAACTTTTTCTCTTCTTTCTTTCTTTCAAAATTTAAATAATTGGGAAGGTACTTAGCAGCAAGTATTTGAGAAACACTGTCTCCGTCTGCAAACTTTCTCCTTATTTGTCTGACCGATTTCAAAGCATAGTTAAAGTAACGTAAATCATAAAACTCTATAGAAAAGGGACGGCCCAACCCCGACACTGAGTTAATATTTTTACCTATGCAAGTACAAAGAGCAAGTACCTGAGCCCTTCTGAGAAAATAAAAAAATAAATTGTTCCCTTTGTCCGGGGTTTCCGGGGACCAAGAAGGTGCAATTTGACAATAACTGTTCGAAAATGGTAATTCTATTTTTGAAATTATTTTTGTTTGTCGAAAGCGTTCCTTTAGTGAAGAATTTTGTTGTGCGTTTTAAGATGGCTGGTGAAATGGAAATGGTTGTTATAAAATAGTGTTTGTTAATTATTTATTTCTAAAACCAATAGTTATGCGGTAGGTAAATAATACAATAAAAAACTATACACCTAGATCAATGTAGGTAGGTATATAGACGTATTTAAGCATACAAATATTTGCGGGACACGAACCTGCGCCGGCTGTAACTCCGATTAACAAAAGCTATAAAGTTCTACACCCCCAGACTGCAAGTTGATAGCTTCGGATGCGACTGGGATTAACGCTAGGATGAAGAAGATAAATTTCTACAAAGAGAGTCCAGGCAAAAGTCAAGGGCTAAAAAAATACACAAGCCAGTGTCGCAGATCTTTTTGAAATATCATTAGTTCTATCCTATTTCTCTTACTGCAGCGTATACGTGATAATGTATGCGAGTCTTGACAATATAAACCTTTATCGACTGCCATTAGGTAGTAGGAATGTGAATATTGGGCACAACAATGTATTATATCAAACGAAAAGAATGCGATGATCACAGATAGCTATTTACATAAATCGTTTGATTGTAAAATGGAAAGTTATTGTCTTCTGTCATTGTGTAAGGCTGGGTGTGTATGAGGCGAATGAAATATTTTGTGTAACGCAGTGTAAAAAGTAGCATGGTTCCCGGCAGAGTAGAATTTGGGCCACCCTATCTCTTTCCATGCGGTATCGCCTCACAAGGTGGCTGTTTAACTTTTAACAGCGCAGATTCAGCCTCAAATGCGTAACTCAAGTCAACATACAGTGCCCGGAATACGGACATAGAGTTGGATCCTTTATTTTTTTTCCTTTATTTGTCATTATTTTTTATATTATCGTAAACTATACATTTTACAATAATATAATGAAATGTTAAAGTGAAATATTATTATGACAAATAGTTTTGAAGATATTTATTTTTGAAAATTCGATTTCTTGAAACGCCCGAAAACGCTCCACACAAAATCGAAGCACACTGTGACGTCACAGAGTGCCGGCGCGTAGTGCAAATGTATGAAGTGCAAGAGAAAATCGCATTTATGTCAGCACACGTTGCGTTTACACATGTACAATGCGTAATAAGATTGATTTGAAATTAAATAAGGAATCTAAAAATTTATAAATTTTGCATTATTTCGATTGTTTATATTATGACCTATTTTGGGAATTAAAAATAATGAAAAGTCATAGTTTTAGTTTAGTTAGGCAATATCTTTAATTAATATGCATATTGTTGAGAAAAAACTACGACATAAAGCAGTATTGCTAATGATTCGTTGACTCAGGACACTATCCAATTACGTGGGACTGAATACAATGATTGGTGAAATATGGGTATTAATTCCCTTCTGCCTAATGTGTTCAAAGTCCTGCTTAAAGTTTCTGCTAACGTGAATTTACTTGACTTGGTTGCCGAGCCAAGTCAAGTAAATTCACGTTAGCAGAAACTTTGGCTCAAGGGTTGGCTTTCCTATTGTGATTTGGAGTTCTGTCCCTCCCGTAAAAGTTAGGATAAACTAATCCACAAGGAAATGAGTAGTTTAGGATCTTTGAAGGTAACTAAAATCATCTGTAAGCCGGTAGGGACACTACAGATTGGCAGTCGACCCTCTGGCATAGGCTTTCGTCTCTGGGAAGTCAGACGCTTGTGGTTCCTAGCTGTTGCAACTAAATAAAAAGCAGGAGAAGGGGTGGAGAGGAGTATATTTGATATAGTCTGTGTGCAACTAACGTCTAAACTTAGCTATTCTTAGTCACACACCCACAATAAACATATATTATGTTTTACGTGTATAGTACCTACTAATTATTTATTTATTATAAAAAACAATGTAGCAATTTAACTGTAACTTTGTATGTCCAGAAATTAAGTAATGTAGTAGGTAGGACACGACGGTATTTTCGTCCAATTGAGCAATCCGACTGGGGAAGTATCTCTGCCCTACAAAATACCGCGGCCATAATAACCTCGTGTTGCGTTCCCGGCGGTGATTAGGGTAGCCAGAGCTCACTGGAGAGTTTTTGTGCTGTCAGTGGGAAGACTAAATAAAGGCTACTCCTGCTTTGTCTTCTACACTGACGGCACAGAAACTCTCTGTGTTTACAGGTTCGGCAAAACGAGTGTGATTCCCCTGGTGTTGCACACGTCCGTAGGGCACGGTAACCACTTTCTTTCAGGTGGGCCGTTTGCTTGTCTTTGTCTGCCAGAGAATTATCTTAAAATAAGCAACAACTGTATAAAAGCCCCTTGGTAAAACAAACAGTTGTGAATCTCTAACAATTAATAACTGCTATGTTTTACCCGCCTAACGAACACGACTCCTTAGCGAAAGCTTTTCCACAAGATACAAGGTAAACACCAAAATATAAGCCTCCATTATGCAAAATTATTCTACGAGACATGTGTGTGTGAGTATGTGCGGCTGTCATTCATACATGTTTACTTAATGAATTTTATTTTCATCGCTATCGTAAAATCTAAGAGGTTCGGGTCTTAGGAACAAAGATATCGTTTTATTTACGAATTTCTAACACATCACATTGCTGTTGTCATTAGGGCTCGTGGTGAAGTGGTAATCGAGTAGGCTAACACATTACAAGGTTAAACAACGCTAGCCTATTCGGTCTTAGGATGGGTGACCTTAAGACATTGAGGCATGGAGGCCTCGGAAGGCATGTTAAGTCATAGTTTTTATTAGTTCAGTACCCCTAGCACGACGTAGGCGGCTCGGGTGTCGGAGGGCGCAGACCGACCTCCGCCCCCATGAGCGCGGATATGCACACAGGTTCACAGTAGACAGGCGGCCAATCACATCACTTCGTTCTCTCAATACGTTTACGTTTTATTCAGTTGTTCGTGCTAGGGGTACTGCCCCTCTAGACAAGTGGCAATTCGCTAGCTGGCGTTTGGTGGAATAGAATGACGAATATATGGGATTTGACGTATATGACAGTCGTTAACGTTAACGTCATTCTATTCCGTCAAACGCCGGTTAGGGAATTGCCACTTGTCTAGAGGGGCTGGCCTTATCCCGACGTTTCGAGTGCGACTCGTCGTTCCCGATTGCCTTATGATCTAAGTACTAGCTGATCCGACGAGCTTCCTAAGGCCAATTTTTTCCGCCCGCATGGCGTCAGATCCCGTTCTCGCTGCACCCTCTACTATATTAAGCATCTATTATAAACATACCTCTTGAATTACTCTATTTACTAAAAGAAACCGCATCAAAATCCGCAGCGAAGTTTTAAAGATTTAAGCATACATAGGGACAGACAGACGGGAAGCGACTTTGTTTTATATTATGTAATGATAAGCCTCAAAAAGTCCGACTACAGGCCCTCTAGACCAGTGGTAATTCGTTGACCGACGTTTGATGGAATAGAATGAGGACTTTATGGGATTTGACGTATATGACGAATTACCACTTGCCTAGAGGAGCTTGCCCTCTAGACAAGTGGCAATTCGCTAGCTGGCGTTTGGTGGAATAGAATGACGATTATATGGAATTTGACGTATATGACAGTCGTTAACGCATGTCAAATGCGTCAAATCCCATACATTCGTCATTCTATTCCATCAAACGCCGGTTAACGAATTGCCGCTTGTCTATTAGGGGCAAGTACAGAATTTTGAGGTCGTCAATGGGTTGTACAGGTCGCGTCGCGTCACTGTTAGACTCGAAAAGGCGAACTTCGGACTCCTATGTGAAGGCTCCAGATGCGAATAGGTCATCATCAGCATCCTATCGTTGTTTTCGATTGCATTCGAGGTTTGGGTCAATGGAAACTTCACAAATATCTTCGGAGTACAAGCCAGCATCACCTGCAAGGGCTGCAAGTTAGCACACCTGTACCCCTAGCACGAAAAACTATCCTAATCGTATCGTCAGAACGGAGCACTGCGATTGGTCGCCTGCGTACTGTGGAGTCGGGGGTTTGATCCCCACAGCTTCACTATCTCACTTCAAGAGAAACCACTTTTTGCTGTAATATTGATATTTATTGGGAAAAAACATATCATTCCTATACGAGCTTTTTAAAAGGGGATTTTATGCGAGGTTTTTTTTTTAATTTCATACAATACTCGTTTCAAAGGACCGCGGAAGCTAGAAAACTTCTCTTCAAATCTTGAGCTTCCGGAGCCTCGCTGGCTTCTTCAGAATCCTCCCGTCAACTGTCAGGAACTGACCCGCTCGTTCAGTTTTTTCCCTATCTTCTAAATTCAATATAATTTTTTTATTCGTATGATTTATTTTTAAATCGTTGACACATGATGTCCAGGCAACTACTAGTATTATCTGCCACGGAGGGCGGATATCACAGTACTGTGAACCTGTGTGTGTGTGTGAAATCTACCTATCGCCATGCGCTTATCTCTCGACACGCTTACGACACTAGTTTTTCGTGGTAAGGGTACTGTTATATTTGACGGCCAAGGCTCTCGCTTTGGTACTAGCTTTCCTTTCAAAGTTTGGAAGGTGTGTTATTTTATACCATTAAGTTGGCAGACCAGCACACGGTCCACCTGATGGAAAGTGTGTTACCGTGTCCTATGAACGTGTGAAACACCAAAGGAGTCGCACTCGTGCTGCCGATCCTGTAAACATAGCGAGTTTCTGTCCCGTCATTGTAGAAGACAAAGCAGGAATAGCCTTTAGTCTTCCCACTGACAGCATAAAAACTCTCCAGTGAGCTCTGGCTACCCTACTCACTGCCGGGAACACAACACGAGTTTATTATGGCCGCGGTATTTTGAAAGGCGTACTGATATACCGTCTAGTCCTACCTCCTACACTGTTGTTAAATTATGCTCATTGAGCTCACAGTGTTATAAATCTTCAGTGACAAATAACTTTATTTCAGTGTGTTAGATTCGCGCTAACCTTCGACCCGGACCGGACCATCTTCCTTTCTCATTCACAATATTTCTTCCCAAATTTCTCTGTTGGTTTCAAATTTCACATCTTTGGTGTGAAAGAGTGCCTAACCTCTCCCTATCAGGTGTGGCGTCTATTTGATGCTAATGAAGTATCCATTATAAAATAAAAAAAATAGGAATTGTGTAAACATAAAAAAATATTGTCACATAATAATTCGGATTATAAACAGCTAAAAAATAGTAACTTACTAGTGTAGGGACTATAAAAAATTGACAATGCCTACTCATATATCTTGTAACGGCATAAATTATCTGGCTAATAACTAAAATATTGTAGAGATAAGTTTTGAATGATAATGAATTGATTGTGTTCGTCGATAGCGAAGTTTTTATAATATTTATAGATACTATGTTTTATTGGCTTTTAAACTTTCGCGGTCCATCAGGGCTAACACGCGCGCGTCGTCAAATATCTCGAATCGAGATGAGATATCTTCTCGAGTCTTCTCGAGCGAAGTAACGTCGACATATTTTGTCGCGTCAAACTTTTTCAATTATTGTCTATGGCATACACATTTTTAAACATGTTAGTTGCTGTTTTCACATTTATCCGATAAAATCGGAACAATACGGTCGGTTGCTCGAAAGCACAGACTAGTTAGGGATGCTAGGTATGAAAAAAAGAGAAAAAAATAGTGCAAACAATTTTCGACCTTATTGACATGACATGCTATTGAATTTTTTTTCTTATATTCGTGATCAGCGTCATCAATTAATGCGAAAAGACACGTAACAAAGGAAATGTCATTAAGGTCAAAAACGGCTTGCAGTCGCAGAGTGTCATTTCACGCTGCTTAAAAATGGCTACTAACTCGGTATAAGTTGACATATTTACATTTATTGCACCCATAGTTGACAGTTAAAGAAGAATATTGGCGTTACCCAAAATACGCGTGCGCTAATGGCGTACGCTATAATAGAATGCGCTCAGGAGATTTTAAATAGAAATACCCATGAAAAGGAAATTTATATTCTCAGTGACAGCCAAGCAGCCATTAAAGCGCTAAGCTCTCCAAAGGTAAATTCAGGAACAGTGCTGAATTGCATAAGAAGCCTAAATAAGGTTGGCAGAGCCAACAAACTGAGGCTCATCTAGGTCCCCGGCCATGAGGGGATAGAAGGGAATGAGAAAGCAGACCATCTAGCCAGACAAGGATCTGCAAACATACCCATAGGTCCAGAACCATTTGTTGGACTCCCTGAAACCACGCTAAAGAGGGCTATTTCAGAACAGGCCAAGAATAGGCAGCTTAAAGAATGGAAGACCATACCAGGCCTAACACATTCGAAAGAATTCATAAATAATGAATTAGGAAGGCTGAGCAATAAAATAATTAATCTCAGCAGGGACAAAATCCGGAAAATAATAGGAGCGTTCACTGGCCACTACTGCACAAAGTACACCTTGAGCAAGATTGGTATCATGAACGACGCAAAATGCAGACACTGCGGGGAGGGCGATGAAACGATGAAACACATACTGTGCGAGTGCCACGCCTTAGGAAGGCATCGTATGGATCTTCTCGGGATGGGCTATCCAAAACCAGAGGATTACAGGCATCTACAAATAAGAGGAATAACCACCCTAATAGAGAGGGCTATCCCTCCCGAAACGTAGGGGCCAGGTTGGGGTTGACACAAAGGATCCAATAGGGTCGAAGTGTCCGCGATAGCTCCAAAGCACGCACCCCAGTAACATAAGATAAGATAAGATGTTGTATAATTTATTGCAATGTGACATGAAACTTGAAGACGTATTATCTTTGATTTGTTTTTTTTTTCGAAATTACTAATATTTCCTCTAACCCCTCCCCGAACCCGAAGTAGGTTCACGTCGGTAGTGTAATGGCCAGGATTCGAACCCTGGACCTCTCGATCGTAAGGCCACCTCTTTAACCATTATGAAAGTTGAACACTTGCAAAGTTTATTTTGTCATTCTTAAAGTTGTCGTAAGTTAATTCTGACCTCAATAACCCACTGGCTATATATGATCAAGATGTCAGATTTTTAAGGTTTCAACTACTCCTAACGACTGCTCTAGATGTTCGTATGGCAACCGGTAACGATCGCCAGTGTCGTCTATATACCTCATCTTGGAAGATCATTGGTCCTCGGTATGTGTCGAATTTTACAATAATTTCATTTTATATTTCACCGTGATCGCAGGCTGGCTTGTGATTGATTGATTATCTATTACTTTCGACATTTAGTATGTCCTCGATAAGGCTAAAAGCCATCCGGTATATTTTTATTGTGTGTGGGTGTTTAGAGCTATACCATAGCTTAATAACGGAGGTAGGGCAAGATAGTATTTTCGTCCAATTGAGCAGTCCGACTGGGGAAGTACCTTCCCTACAAAATACCGCGGTCATAATAACCTCGTGTTTCGTCCTGGCGGTGAGTAGGGTAGCCAGAGCTCACTGGAGAGTTTTTGTGCCGTCAGTGGGAAGACCAAAGGCTTGTTCTGCTTTATCTTTTGCATCTCGATTTTTCTGAGGACAGATTGTATAGATAGATTGGCAGATTGTCTCTATACAATCTGTGTCCTCAGATAAATCTAATCGATTTTCAGAACTGATTATCTAGTTAACCTCACATTTTAGAATACGGACCTAGGCCATTTAGGTAATTCCTGTGACTATCTGCCTACCGTGATCAAAGAGGTGGAAATCTCGCATTAGGCATTCTAGTTGTAAGGACATTGTACCATGTTTACAATCTGGGTGGTCCCTATAAGCGTTAATCCCTAAAACGGCAATTCGTAAAAGTCGTTAGAATACTTTTCGCATTTTAGATAGAAAGATATTTAAGAGAAATAACATTAGTTTGGTAAATAAAGTGGTCATTAAAAACGGTTTTATTGAAATTAAAACTACTTATATTTGCTAGTCACCGGCCGAAAGGACCGTTATTTATGCCGAAGGCGATGGAAAAAAATACCTGTATCCGAATTTTTTTTATTGATATTAAGGCTTGTCAATTAGCTGTCAATAGTCATCAATCTTTCGATTGTCTGTTTTACAAAAGTAAAAGGAAAATCGGTGACAATTGGAGGAGAAAAGGGTGTCTCTATAGTGTTTTATCTTTACCTATTTATCTTAGAATAGTTTTAAGTTAGTTAGGTACCTATAATCATAGTAAAACCCCATGTATCTACTTATAACTATTACAATCAAAGAGTGGCGGGGTGTTTCCGCGGACGCCTCTTTATATGAGAGTGGATTTTGATCCCCAAGAACATATCAGGGTCATCTTAGTGGGTAAAGCCGATCGGGGTCTCTAGGGTATACTTTCTAAGCCACATCATATTCTCTAGCCACATATATAGAGCTGATGAAATACCGGTTAGAGTTAAACATACCCGGCTCATTGTTAGATTTGTTAGGTCCGGTGGGCTGAAGTGAAACCCAGGGGGTCTCTGCACGCAATAACCTCATCTTCAATATATAAGTCTTCAGGCTTTCACGGCCGGCGTTGCATGTAGAATATACTGCTTCCGGGCTGTTTGGCCGTGGTCGATGTGAAACTTGCGTTCCAGACGTTTCGTCGATCACTGTGGTCGACATCTTCAGTGGCGCAGGGCCGGGCGACGACGACTTCGGAGACCTTGCCTCGCCGGCGGCTGACTTGCGACTGTTAACTGTACGCAGCACTGAAGATGTCGACCGCAGTGATCGACGAAACGTCTGGAACGCAAGTTTCATATCGACCACGGCCAAACAGCCCGGAAGCAGTATATTCTACATACTCATCTTCAATAGTTAGCCCGGCTCTAGTTTGAAGCCATGTTTTGTGATAATCAGTCAATGAATAAATGAACAAACGACAAAGACAGGACCCCTTCTTTCTATTATAATGTCCAATACATACTTGTATTGAAAACCCACAAAATCTTCAAAAATGTCACGCAGACACATTTTTTTGAAAAACCACAACAAAAATTCCGTATTATAACAAAAGGATCTTACAGCCTAGTTAAAAAGAAAAAGTATTTTATGATAACACAATAAAAAAAAGTATCAAATCAAATCAAAATCAAAATCAATTTATTGTTTGTCACAGGTAAAGAAATATGCATATTTTACGTAGAAACACCCAGTCCATTATAAATAGACATAATTTTAATGAAATTTTAAAGCATTTCACATGATTAGTATTCAAATCGATAACGATGGGAAACATTTTTGAATTTCGTCTTAAAGGAGAAATTTGGATTGGTTCTGGTAGGTTGGTGGTCAAAGCATTGCCCCTGTAAGGCAAAGATCGCAGGTTCAAACCCCGCCTAGACCGATTCAAAACAAATTCCTATCGTAATCTATAAATAGATATAACTTTCTTTTACTCGCGGCTACGCCCGCGTGGATGTTGGTTGTCGCTATATAACGGTTATCGTTATAAAATGTAGCCTATGTGTTATTCTAATTTATTAGCTACTAGATGACCCGGCGAACTACGTACCGCCAATATTTTTCTACCCGCGTGGCGTCAGATCCCGTTCCCGCTGCACCCTCTACTATATTAGACATGTATTATACAATATAAACCTTCCTCTTGAATCACTCTATCTATAAAACCCGAATCAAAATCCGTTGCGTAGTTTTAAAGATTTAAGCATACAAAGGGATATAGGGACAGAGAAAGCGACTTTGTTTTATACTATGTAGTGATATTATTGTAAAGTTTCATTAAAATCCATTCGGTAGTTTTTACGTGAAAGAGTAACAAACATCCATCCTTTCTTCCATCCATCCATCCATCCATGCTTACAAAATTGCACGTTTATAATATTATAAACGTGCCTAGGCAGAGCGTTCGACTGCTACGGGGTCGTTGGTTCGATTTCGGCTAAGTTAAATATTTGTATCCATGAATATCCTACTAATTAATTCCTAGTTTAAAAGTGTGAATAACTTGGCCCACAAAAACCAAAAATCTTTTATCTATTTCTAGAAAATTTATGGCGGGTAATATATCACGAGTTTGAACCGTGCGATAATTTTATGGCGAGTGTATTATGTCCTGCGGCTTTGTTTGATTTTACGAGTGTAGTGTTGAAGTTATCAAAATAGAGTTTGTTAACATCGAATTTATGTTAATGCGAATAAAATGAAGTTTCTAAGAATGAAATGAGTTATGTTATCACGTGATATAGCTTTTATTTGATGAATGATAGTTGACAGTTTTGATTTAGTGGCGATCGGACCCTATAACAAGATTCCAGCCTCTATCGAGCTATCGATGTTTAAAATTCTTACCACCAACATGTCATTTTTTCATCCCTTTTATTGCGCTAATGGACGCGGACAGGAGCAGATTGTTGTGACGTGTGAAAGTGTAGAAGGAGGCGCTTGAGAACGGCGGGCTGATGCTAGATGTGGCGAAGACAGAATACTTAGATAGATAGGTAGATAACTCTTTATTGTACACCAACGCTAAATGCGATCTCCACAATTTGTGGTGTAGCTGTCACAATCAAAATTCAATCAACTTAGAGTCAAACTCAACAGATACCATATCCGTCCGCATAGACCATGACTTGGTCGACCTGGTTTGGAACCTGGGATCTGTACTACACGTGACTGGTAACATCAACAGCGACGTTGTTACTCGTCTTGCTGGTGCGTGAGCAAAGTGGCGGGAAATGACTGTCGTCACATGCAACCCTAAAATGTCAGTCGGGTTGAAGGTCTTTAAAATGGTCTTTAGGCGGTGCTGTGGTGGATGTGTGGAGTCAGCTTTCTTGTCCGTGAAATTGCAGATAAAAAGGAAAAGAGTCGCCTTTGCTGGTGCAGCCATGTCTTGCGGCAACCGCCAGGCTACGTGGGTAACAAATACTTGGCAATGGCGCCCCGCCGGGTCCAAGTAGAAGGGGTAGGAGGCCCTAGAAGTCCTGGGATGACGTCGTGGACTACTGTACGTCCAAAATCGTGTGAAGTGGAGGAGGAAGGGCTGGAATGCGGACCCTGAGCTCCGAGGTCATGAAGATGATAATCATTACAACAATGAAGTAAGTTTTTTTATACCACTGAGCTGGCAGATCAGCACTCGCGACCCACCTGATGGAAAGTCGTTACCGTGGCCTATGGACGTGGACAACACCAGGGGAGTCACACTCGTGCTGCCGACCCGGTAAACACAGAGAGTTTCTGTGCCGGCAGTGTAGAAGGCAAAGCAGGAACAGCCTTTGGTCTTCCCACTGACAGCATAAAACCTCTCCAGTGAGCTCTGGCTACCCTACTCACTGCCGGGTACGCAACACGAGGTTATTATGGCCGCGGTATTCTGTAGGGTGGAGGTTCTTCCCCAGTCAGACTGCTCAATTGGACGGGAATACCGTCGTATCCTACCTTCTAATCCACGTAATAGGGGGTGAGCCTATTGCTGTATTCTGGGCACTATTGTTGACTCGAGCCATGTATCTGAGGCAGAGTCTGGAATGTTTATAATCTGTTTGATGTAAAACAGCTCTCTCTCTATATATATATATACTTGTACCTTGTACGATACCGCATGGGAAGAGATGAGGTGATCCAAATTCAACTCTGCCGCAAACCACGTCTACACTACACACGAGTGTTTAGTTTATTTTTTTTAATATGTGTTTTTATAATAAATTAAATTACTAAAAACAAAAAACCCGACTTGACCCGACCGATCGAAACAAGCTTTATAGCAGGCGGTACCCATTAATTGATGGAATAGAATAACAAATGTATCGGATTTGACGTATTTGACAGTCGTTAACGCAATTGTCATAAACGCCAAATCCTATACATTCGTCATTCTATTCCATCGAACGCCGAACAACGAATGCCACTTGTCTAGAGGTGCTGGTTTGAGATTTGCAATCGATCTTTTCAGGATCAGTCGGGTATTTTGTTTTTAATAATTAATTTTATTTTATACTTTTTAGTTATGACTAGAGATGCGCCGAGTAGCACTTTTGCCGAGTAACGAGTACCGAGTTTTACTCGGTTCAATTTTTTTCCTACCGAGTACTCGGCCGAGTAACTCGGTTCAATCAAATCCCCGTTTCGGGCGCGTAAACAAGAACAGATTCGCGCGGCACGAGCGGCCGGCTCGCGTTGATACACCCCTCACCCCGCCCCCGCCTTTCATCTATCAGTCGCTTGCTAGTTTACAAACAAATACGTCGCGTTGCACGTCATAGTAGATAAATAATTGAAAAAGTTTGTTAATTAACAATTGACTGTGATGACTTCACGTGAAAGATTCCGAATTTGGACGTTTTACGACGAAATTGAAGAAGATAAAACGAAAGTGAAATGCACCTTATGCAATTCGCTGATTTCACGTACCGGTGTTGGACGGAAGGCTTCTACGACAGCAATGTTAAGCCATGTTAAAATAAAACACACAAAAGAGTTTAAAGGTTTGGAAAATGAAACTTTGAAAGAAGAAAAAAGAAAGAAAGCCTTTTATTTTAGTGCAGCACCGATTACACAATTAATTGTGTACTGACACACGCAAACAAGTTAATCAGGCACAATTGTTCTTCGCGCTACACCAAAAAAGGAGCCAGTTCAGCATGGTATCAGGCACAAGTACCTGAGGCTGGTTTTCAACTGGCTCCTATGTGGAGGGCATGCGACATGAATAATAAATAGAAAGATATTAAATTTACAAAAATCTAAAAAATAGAAAAAGAAATGGAACACAAAACAAAAAAAAAATCAAAAATAAAAACACAACAGCAGAAGCCAATATGCTGGAAATATCTCAAAATTGTGAGCCATTTGCGTCAACGTCAACAACCTAAATATATTGCCTTACCTAAACCGAGTATACTCGGCATTAAAACCGAGTTATTCGGCCGAGTACGAGTATCAAAAAACCCGCCGAGTACGCCGAGTACCGAGTAGCAACCGAGTACTCGGCCCATCTCTAGTTATGACAATATAATATATTTTTGTAATCGTCTTCTTTATCTTGATACCCCACGCGATAAATTTGAGTGATTTTTTTATCACATACATTTTGCCGTCAAAAACCCAACATATGTATAGCTTTTGTTAATATTTTATGTACCCAAGAACACTTGAGCAATCATTCCTTTCATTTGAAACATGAATCATTGAAATCCGTATCTACAGTGGTTCAGAAGATATGAGGCTATAAAGAATATTACAAACATACATACATAACATACAAGATACGCGCGAAAAACATAACTCTTCTTGGCAGTCGGGTAAAAAGAAGCTACAAAATTGTTTTCTTTTAGTTAAATAGGTACGTTATCTATTGATTTAGTAAAAGGCTAATCAGCTCCTCTAGACAAGTGGCAATTCGCTAGCAAGCGTTTGATGGAATAGAATGACGAATGTATGGGATTTGACGTATATGACATTCGTTAGCGCATGTCAAATACGTCAAATCCCATACATTCGTCATTCTATTCCATCAAACGCCTGCTAGCGAATAGCCACTTGTCTAGAGGGGCAGGGCCCCGATTCTGCACTGTCTTACCGCTGATATTACATAATTTTAGACTTTATGGCTGAGCCTTAAAGACGAAAATGAAAGGAGAAAGAGATTATAATAACATTTTTCATTCACTCTACAATATTTTTATTTAGTTTTAGACTTTAATTGTGTTGCAGTAACGTCTAAAGTTAAACGGCATTGATTACAGTATCTGTGCAGCTGTGATATCACAGTGGTTTGGCTATGAAAAAAATAATAGCAGAATTTGTTCTGTCTAGGAGCCTTACATTTTTTTAAGGTGGGAATCAATCAACTTTTAAATATGCATAATAATAGGAAGATCAGTTACTAAATGCCTACCTACTTACTTAAATTATTAATAATATCTGTTCATTTTTATAACCATCAGAGAAAAGCAAGAGCCCCGCGAAACGAGGCTTCGTCAACTAAATATTTGCTAGGTTTTATTTTGCTTATAATGGCGTTTTCTGTGCTTTAATTTCATTATAAGCCATCAAACAGCTACTTAATTATCATATTCTAAATCGTTATGCTAATCAAAATTATGGCGAAAAAAATGTTCTAAAATAAATGGCAAATAAAAATCATGCGTAGTGGTCATTAGTAAAAGTATGCCATTATAAATTTTAACAAAATTTTATGCGCACATATAGGTAACCGTTATGCCTGTTTGGTCTAGGTTGTTGCCTTTGGGTCCATTACGCCTACGCTCAAAAGGTACCTACCACTTTTAAAGCAACGGGGGTAGGCAGACTCTTTAGACAATCCTTTGCCCAGCATAATATGAGCCTTACCTTCGAGCCCTTAACACGAAAACTACTGAATGGATTTTAATGAAACTTTACAATAATATAGCTTATACATCAGGATAACATATAGGCTATATATCATCACGCTACTACTCAAGGGAGTGGAACAGTGATCATTTAATGTCAATATAGTCGAGGAAAAAGTTGAGTAGAGAGGTGAATTTAGTGCTCAATAGCGTCGGCTCAACACTAAGCGATAACCAATATCCACGCGGGCGGAGCCGCAGGCAACAGCTAGTTAGAACTATAAATATACTAATAATTGGGGTGTAAGGGGGAACTATAGGATCTTTAGAAGCAGTTAGGGACAGCACTTAATCTAACTATGAAACGGCCTAAATTCGATATTTTCCGTGAAGCGACTGCCATCTGACCTTCGCAACTAACTGGTGATAGCGATGACCTGTAGTTAGACCACGTTCATCACCACATACCATTACCGTGACAACTATGAGTCGTGAGTGTCGTGACCCAGCAGACCCACAGAAACATATGTCTGAGATAAAAACTAGCCTATGTTTTATTCCAGACTACAGACTATAGTGTAGGTACTAAGTTTTGCTCGCGGCTCCACCCCCGTGGATATCGGTTATCGCGACTGTCGCGACCAAATATAGCATAGGTATGTCTTTTCTCCAGGTCTAATCTACCCCTATACCAATTTCAGTTTAAGCGTGAAAGACACACACAAATATATATTTTAGAAAAACGGGAATTAACGCGATCATGGTATAGGTACTTACATACCTTTGATTGCCTTATTTAGAAAAACGGAAATTAACGCGATCATGGTATAGGTACTTACATACCTTTGATTGCCTTATTTAGAAAAACGGGAATTAACGCGATCATGGTATAGGTACTTACATACCTTTGATTACCTATTTAGAAAAACGGGAATTAACGCGATCATGGTATAGGTACTTACATACCTTTGATTGCCTTATTTAGAAAAACGGTAATTAACGCGATCATGGTATAGGTACTTACATACCTTTTATTGCCTTATTTAGAAAAAAACGGGAATTAACGCGATCATGGTATAGGTACTTACATACCTTTGATTGCCTTATTTAGAAAAAACGGGAATTAACGCGATCATGGTATAGGTACTTACATACCTTTGATTGCCTTATTTAGAAAAAAACGGGAATTAACGCGATCATGGTATAGGTACTTACATACCTTTGATTGCCTTATTTAGAAAAAACGGGAATTAACGCGATCATGGTATAGGTACTTACATACCTTTGATTGCCTTATTTAGAAAAAAACGGGAATTAACGCGATCATGGTATAGGTACTTACATACCTTTGATTGCCTTATTTAGAAAAACGGTAATTAACGCGATCATGGTATAGGTACTTACATACCTTTGATTGCCTTATTTAGAAAAAAACGGGAATTAACGCGATCATGGTATAGGTACTTACATACCTTTGATTGCCTTATTTAGAAAAAACGGGAATTAACGCGATCATGGTATAGGTACTTACATACCTTTGATTGCCTTATTTAGAAAAAAACGGGAATTAACGCGATCATGGTATAGGTACTTACATACCTTTGATTGCCTTATTTAGAAAAAAACGGGAATACGCGATCATGGTATAGGTACTTACATACCTTTGATTGCCTATTTAGAAAAACGGGAATTAACGCGATCATGGTATAGGTACTTACATACCTTTGATTGCCTTATTTAGAAAAAACGGGAATTAACGCGATCATGGTATAGGTACTTACATACCTTTGATTGCCTTATTTAGAAAAAAACGGGAATTAACGCGATCATGGTATAGGTACTTACATACCTTTGATTGCCTTATTTAGAAAAAAACGGGAATTAACGCGATCATGGTATAGGTACTTACATACCTTTGATTGCCTATTTAGAAAAACGGGAATTAACGCGATCATGGTATAGGTACTTACATACCTTTGATTGCCTTATTTAGAAAAAACGGGAATTAACGCGATCATGGTATAGGTACTTACTTAAGGTATGTAAGTACCTATACCATGATCGCGTTAATTCCCGTTTTTCTAAATTATATATCATGGAACGCGAGAGTTTAAAAGTTAGTTACACACACATATACTTTTCCATTTAAAATTTTAGTTTTTCTTTAAGGAATATGTGTAATTTTGTAGTGCAGTTTTGGTTTGTCCTTACAGTGTCCACCATTGGCGCTTTTGCCTTACTGGCCTCCATGGTTATTCATGGGAGTGCATTTAATACTAATATTCTGTGAGTGCAATGTATATAATCGAAATACCTTAGAGTTGTACTGTTCTGAAGCTTTGCAATAAACATTTATTTATTTATATTTTATTTATTTATTTATTTATAGTATGGATTTCCCTGTTAAACTACATGTAAATACGTTCTGTCGTTTTCGCGCAAAACTGTGACACACACCCATCCTCAATTTTTTCCGAAATGTAACAAGTTACAATAATTTCTAAATAACGTAAGTATCCAGTGCCTTTTGTCGCGGAGTGTACAGCTACTTACGTTACACAATGAACGTAAGTGCGAGATATGTCTTATAAGAAATGTTTCGGTGACTCGGCGCTTGTTTACACTTGACGATTGTATACAGTTACCTTTGAATAACGCTTTAATTGGAGTGCCTGGCTACAAAGATACGCAGTAGGTTAAGTGCCAAGTGGGAATGATTATACTTTATGTGGTGTAAGGCTCTAATGTAAGGGCCCCGTCATCGCAGGGTGTCAGTGGATTTGTTATATGACAGTAGTTAGGCAGAATTTTAGTCTAATTTTTATACTCTGGCAACTTTATTTTTTTTGAGGAAACGCCAGTAGTTGTTTTGCTAAAAATTCAGATGTAAAGGACATTTTTGGAGTTGCATTTGAAAATGTTAGGAATAAAACATTTTTTTTATGTAGGACACGTCAATTTGACTTCACCTCGCCTGATGTTAAGCTGAAGGCAAAGTCTCAGGAAAGAGGGTCACCATTACATACACGTACCATGTTAACAATGGTGGCACTCAGCTTGACGGCCTCATCAGATGCTTTTTCACGCCCCTCTTAAAGAATCCGGGACTGTAGGAAGAAGGAAACACGTGAGCTGGCAAGGAGTTCCAGGTCTTAATGGTGCGACAAAGAAAGGAGTCACCAAACCCCTTGGTTCTTGAAGGGATATTCTGCACCGTATACGGGTGACATCTAAGCCCTGCTCGTGTTGTAATATGTAGGAAAGGAGAGGGCGGGACCAATTGGAAGAGCTCATCAGAACATTCACCATAGTAGAGACGGTAAAATACTGCCAAGGATGCAACATCTGGCTCAAGGGTGCTTGTGACCTCGGGATTCCCAATAATGCGGACCGCACGTCGCTGCAACCTGTCGAGGGCATCTAATATAAGTACTTTGTGGAGCCATCCCAGAGATGCGAGCAGTATTCCACGCAGGACCGAATTTGGGTCTTGTATAAAAGACACCGCTGCTCCAGCGTGAAAAATCGTCTCACTCTGTTCAGGACTCCGAGCTTACGCGAGACTGTTTTGATGATACTCTCGATGTAGTTTTTGTTATTCAGTTTGCAGCGAACATCCATACCGAGGATAGTGAGGTTGTCCTGCAGTGGCAATGGCGTGCTCTGAAGAGTGGGAAGGGGAAGGAAAGAAGATAAAAAAGAGTAAAACTTACGGTATACATAATATAATAATTATGTCACAGTATGAACATGTTTTTTTATTCTTATCTCTTATTACCGTGACTCACGCGAGTGTAACGCCCCTGGTGTTGCATACGTCCATAGGCCACGGTAACCACTTTCCATCAGGTGGGCCCGTGTGCTTGTCTTCCACCTAAGTGGCATATAACAAAAAGGCATATGTATTCTGTGGTTTCGATTATAGAGGACAGAATATGAAATGGTTACAATAAAATAAATAAAAATATCAAGCGAATGATATTTCGATTGGAAAAATCAACAATACAAAAAATATAATCAAAAAAATCTTTAAATTGGTCTTTAACTATTATAAATATCTTCAATGATAGGATTTATAAATTATTATAACTCGCTTCTACCTTGGCCGATTAAATTACAAAGGTTGTTCTCAACTAACCTACTGCATTTAACTTTTGCATCTGAAAAGTCGGCCTGTCACTCTGATATCTGACCTCCAGCCAGTAGGTACCGAGCATCATGGGTACAGAGAAACGAACCCACTATATGAACAACAAGTGGTTCAAATCACACCACTATTGTTTAGACAAACTAATAAATCAGATAATTTACCGACATACTTGTTGGTTCTTGAAAAGTTTTCATTGACGATACATTGTTTTTTAAAAACCCTTTTTCTAATTTTAAGTTGTTCAGTTTTGTCTTTAAGTGTACTTATATAAATTATGTGTTAGATAGTATAGTATATTAGTAGTAGTTTATTTAAGTATTTCTTAAATAAACTTTGCGGACCGGTGAACTTCGTACCGCCAATATTTTTCCGCCCGCGTAGCGTCAGATCCCGTTTCCGCTGCACCTTCTACTATATTAAACATGTATTATACATTATAAACATTCCTCTTGAATCACTCTATCTATTCAAAAAACCGCATCAAAATCCGCTGCGTAGTTTTAAAGATTTAAGCATACAAAGGGATATAGGGACAGAGAAAGCGACTTTGTTTTATACTATGTAGTGATAATACTTCAATAAGTAAGTCTTATTATTATTATATTACTTACTACCTATTGTCATCAGACAGTAAACATACCAAGACTAAGTGCCCACTTAACGGCAATAAGGCTTGCCCTCTATTACATGGGACCGAAATTTCGCGGGCGTCCGCTATTTATCTACACTACTATTATAAAGAGGAAAGATTTGTATTTTTGTATGTTTGTAATAAATAAACTCAGGCTACTAACATAGGCTATATTGAATTTCCACGGGAACGTTGTACCACTTGTGCGAAGCCGGGGCGGATCGCTAGTTATGTATAGAGCTTAAAAGCGGAGTTAGGAGAATTAGGCGAAGTTTAACTAGCATGCCTTAAAACAACGTTGAGCCTTCATTAGACCTTTTATATAGTTCCATGGGAAAGTCTCCTAACACTGGAATGTGACTGTCCACCATGTTAAAACGTTAAAGTAACATAACATAAGATAACATAAAATCACGCACGCCTTTATCCCCGAAGGGGTAGGCAGAGGTGCGAGCACCCACATTTCGCCGGTTTATGTTAGGTCCCAATGTAATAGGTGGCGGGCGAGCCTATTGCCATTAACTGGGCACTTATAAACCTGCGATAAAAACACACATAACTTCGAAAAGCATCGAAAAGTCATTGGTGTGTGCCATGGAAAACCTGGGATCGAACCCGAGACCTCGTCTCAGCAGTCCATTACCCATACCACTAGGCTACCGCGGTTAAAGTGCGTGAAGATAAGCAACTAAACTACTTAATTATTGTCGGTTGGTGACATTAGACGGGCAATAGGGACAGGGGCACGAATGCGTGACCGGGGAATCCGTTTTTAATTGTTTTAAGTAGTATTAGTATTGCTCGGGACATATATTTTGGACATGAAATGTACTCAAAATGTGCTGTATTTGCCTAGCCTAGTCATAAATTTCTTGGGTGTCTTTACGGGGGGCTGCGGCTGCAGACCAGCTCGAATTTACTAAGCATAGATTATTCCAAAACAATCCGCGCGCCAGGGTCTCCTTTGTTTCGTAATTACTGTCCAAGATACGGGTCCCAAGATACTATTAGCTGGTGTCCGCAGCTCCTCCGGCGTGGATTTCAGTTATCGCGACCAAATATAGTCCTTTTAACACTAGAGCCGGAGATATGACCATTACCGGTTTTAGCCCTCAAACTAAATTCATAGATAAAATTTGATACAATAACACACATTAAAAGACTTTTGTGCTGGCATGGGACCGAACACCATAATAAATAATGTTCGCACGATTATAAGTTTTAGTTGGTGGCGGTTGATGACCGGTGGCCTGGGGCTAACAGCAGAAAGGTCCTTTTCCAATCATTTTAACTTTAATTTTCACATTTCACATAACATGTAACATTATATAAATTAAAAATTAAAATGGAGGGAGTGACTGCAACTTTAGCGTCGAAAAATTTCTCCCCATTGACCTCTACTGGTAGCGTGGCCCACGCTGAATAAACTCCAATCTGAAGAAACTCAAAAATAGGCTCATAGTTTTAATGGTAAAATACCGCTTACCTTACTACGTGTTCATAAAACGGGAACCTTCAATCAGTGCGTCCTAATTGTTATTTATAACTTGGTAACTTAGTAACTGGTGGTGAAATGGAGACGGTTATGGAGTGAAGTATGCTGAGTTTTCCTTCGAGGTGGTGAATACCCTTGCCGAAACCCAGAGCAGGGACGGAAACCCAGAGCAGGGACGGAAACCCAGAGCAGGGACGGAAACCCAGAGCAGGAACGGAAACTAGTAAGCAATAAATGATTTGAATTGAATTAAATTGCAACCCAGAGCAGGGACGGAAACCCGAGACTGGTTCTTCGGTTGTCGGATATGAGGTAGCCGGAACCATAATCTCTCGCATCCCAGCGGACCCAGGGCCATTTCTTTCGAGGAGAAACCCTTCGGTTGTGAGGACCACGATGTCGCCGTCTAGCCCTAGGGACGGGAAAGCGTAATTCGCGCCGCCGCCGCGGTCCGCTTTTGCTAGGGTGACAGGTGATTGTATCCCGAGCCCCGCGCTCACGGAGGACAGAGAGGTCGTAATGTGAGCTCCAACGCCGGAAGTTTTCTCCAGACCAACTCCACTGCCTCCTTTTCCGGCATCAATTGCTCGCAGAACAAGACGGCAACGGCCCACGCGCTCGGGCATCCTGAAATCGCCGTGAGTATTGCGGCGAGCGAGAGAACTCCCACTTCTAGGGCTGCCACTAAGACCCACCTTGGTTTCTCACACGTCGGGCACTCGTTCAGATGTGCAGCCCCGACTGCACCAGTGATGACCCTCTGAATTGAGACCTGAATTCACCCCTGCTTTTACTATTCTCAATTTAACAAGTTCAGTTAAATAAAATTACAGGAAATTAGGCAGTTTATTATTTTATCAAAGTTAGAAATAGAAAGCAAGATAGTAATGGTCTCGAAGTGAACTGTGGACCAATAAGTAAACTGGTCTAAGGCGATTCTTAATTCTATTAGGCGACCGACATTTTCACCCGTGGAAACTCAGAGCAATAAACCAACCGGAGACGCCACTAACACGCATACCCCGCTGCCAAAGGTATGAGACAGCGGGTCATGCCCGTTATATAAAACTGGTTGCCGCGCTTTCCGCGCCATTTCGACGCACGGCTCACTGAGTTAACTTCTCCTATTAAAATGACGAGTTGCTGTGTATTTTGGTGTAAAAAGCGATCAGCGACATCAAATAAACAAAAGGATAACATTACCTTTCACCTGTAAGTATAATTTCGTTCAAATATTATCAATTAATTCATTAAATTATCAAAAAACCAAAAAAAGTATGCTAATCGACAGTGTTACCAATGTATGAACTAGAATGAAATCTGGGGTAATTTTTAAACTAAGGTTTCTTACCAATTTAATTAATTTTGTATTAAGCTTAATAAGATTTTACACAGTATATTTTTTATACCACTTAGATGGCAGAGAAGCACACGGTCCAACTGATGGAAAGTGGATACCGAGGCCTATAGCATGTTTATAGTTACTGCGTAAAAACCGCGGAGAGCCGAGTTCATAAATAATAATATTGTTGACATTCTAAGTGGAATGCTTGAAGTTTAAATTATCGCTGTAGTTACGTGTTGAAAGCTATATTTACTATATCGAATAAGAACGAAGGGATCTTTGTTTAAAACAATACCTAAGTCATATCTTCAATTAATATAACGAAATATTTATTTTTAACTTGCTGCAACATAATCTAGTTTTTCAAAATCCTGTAAAGATTACTAACATTCAGTTTATTGGCTGCCCTGTTTGCTGGGATAATTATGTGCACATAACACGTTAATAATAGGTATGTCAAAATTACTTTTGCTGTCATAGCATCATAGCCTTTCAACCAATAGTACCAATGCACACAGATATAATTCAAGAGAGTATTATTATCTTACATTCGAAAATAAAATATTTCGAAAAAAAGTGAAATATTTTGTAGGATGTTGGCCACACTTTGCCAGAATTAGAGCTGGGACAGCATAATGACCAATATCGATATCAATATTCCAGTACCATATTAACAATTTTAACGTTAATTTTTAGACTCCCAAAAGAACTATTACTTTGTACCGCTTGGGTCCAATTTTGTGGGAACCATGTTTCGTGGGTGCCGAGAAGTACAATTTGCTCACAGCATTTTAAAAGTTCCTGTTTTATAATACAATCAAACAATAAGAGAAAATTGATTCAGGGCGCTGTACCAACGTTGATACTACCCAAGGTACATTTTATTCTTGTACTAGGTCCTGATTTTCAGCTTAGTAGTTAACCCTTCTAATATTAGGTATACATATGAAATTGGTGTTATAAAACGATATATAAGCTTATTTTTTTACAGTTTTTTTATTTAATCAATCAAAGTTTGTACCGTTGTTATCTATACACTTTTGCCATTTTATAGGCAGTTCATTGATTCCTTTGCTGAAAAAGTAGCGGGAGCGAGAATCAATCAACAAATTGATTAAAGTAGTTTTGTTTTGGACTGCCTAATCTGAATTGAATGATTTGTGGAGTGGAGTGGATCAAGGTCCGGGAAGTATGGTGAGTGATGGGGACATTCCAACATTCCTTCTCTACTTTAACGACCGTCTGTTTTTCTGGTGTGGTCTAACGTTGTATAGAAGCAGCAGTGGGCTAGAACAGTTCACCTATCTCGGCCGATTAACGGCTAGCTGTGCTGGATGTTGCAGATTAAAATGGCCAGTTCTATATAACGCCAATTTCATATGTAAGGAGTATTAAAAGTGTAGAAAAAGTATTCAATAAAATAAAAAGCCTTTTATTAATCACTTATTTAAAATTAATATAAATAATTAACCTATTTATTGTTACTTTGGTACCTGTATTTCATACGAGAACTCCTTATTGGAGGACTTCATCGTCGGGTCCCACGACTGATTAAAATAACTCTAATGGAATTTATTTTGGACAATTTTTAGCCATTTCAAAGTGTTAAATCTACAAAGACTTACAAAATTATTAGCAAAACCCCTGTACACAGTACCTATTTCATTAAAGAATGCATATTCTATTTAATAAATATAATAAATATTATTTTAACGACGTTATAATACGTAAAAAAGTCATCACATATGATAATTGATAATTACCTTCACGCATTTGAAACACAAAAACCTCGATACATAATATCGACATGGTCAAGCTCTAGCTTGTTTACATTAATGAGATGTCACTGATAGAGGTCCCTGTGTGCGAATGTGAGTGTGTGCGTATAGTTTAAATTAGTGTTCAACATTTTTGTTGTGTGAGTGCATAGCGACGTGATTTAAAAATGCATTAGTAATTGACAATTAAATTAGTGTGCGTCCCCCGTCCCCCGCTGAAAGTGGCAGACTTTTGTTCGTACAAAATAGCGCGCGAGTCCACTCCGTTTGGTTTATTGCTCTGAGCGTGGAAAGCATAAAATATTACATTTATTATGTTACAAGCTATTACCCGCGGCCCCACCTGCGTATATTTCTGTTTTAGCGACAAAATATAGCCTTTCCCAAGCTCTAGAGGAGAGAGAAGATGCTTGGTATAGGTTGCTCCTTTACATACAACTTTATATGAAAAAGTACCGTGTTTCCTTTGTCGACTGTAAAGTAAATATTCCCTGTCAAAGGCAAATTATGTCCAATGGCTATATATTACCCAACAGGGTTTCTGTGACCAGGGTGAGGTGATCACGCCCGGTAGGCCGCAGCTCTATCTTGAAAAATATCGAAATTTCATACGAACTATCTTCCTCTTTTTGAACCGTTTTGATTCTCTTTTTCGCAATGAAAATTTGCATTTATCCCTTCCCAAACTCACACATTAAAAGTGATTTAAGATCAACAAAATGTTCAAGCCCGAATATCTATTATACTCAGCCTTTTCAAGAGTGAAAATCTAATACGTAGTGAACAAGTATTCACGCTGTTTTAAATAGTATTTTTTTCATTAAAGACGCATCATATTGTCTGAATATATTATATAACTCAAAGGTGACTGACTGACTGACATAGTGATCTATTAACGCAGAGCCCAAACCACTAGACGGATCGGGCTGAAATTTGGCATGCAGGTAGATGTTATGAGTTATGACGTAGGCATCTGTTAAGTAAGGATTTTGATTAATTCTACCCCAATGGGATAAAATAGGGAATGAAAGTTTGTATGAAACTTTGTTAATATTAAACCGATCGGGCTCAGACTTTGCATGCATAAAGCTACTATGTTGACTCAACACTAAGCGATAACCGACATCCACGAGGGCGGGCAACAGCTAGTTCTCAAATAAAAATATGTATGAGAGGCTGTCATTGTTCTTTCATCAAGATCGATTCAGTAGTTTAGGCGGGGAAGCGTAACAAACAGACATCCAGAGCTACTTTCACATTAATAATATTGATAAAGTATGTATATTATTCTATGGTTTAAATAACGAGCTGCTACTAATGTTTTAAACAAATGTAGCAACATTAGCTACCATAGATAAGTTTCTTCCAAGATGTTTGACGAAATATCCGGTCATCTCATTTCCGAACGAATTAAAAACTGAATGAAACTTTTAAGTAAATTTACTGTTGTTTTTATTGCTTGTATATTATTTAGTGAACCGGTTGAGAGATGTCTTAAAGGTTAATATAATAGAATATAGTTGGGTATGAAGATGCGTGTGTGGGGCCCCAGTAAGGTCTCCGGGGCCCAATTCACCCTCACCTGCTAGTCGATGCAATTTCTGGTTAACAGATAGGGCTCAGGTGCAAATTTTGTTTTCGGGGTTTGGAGGCTCCCGTAAAATCTAAATCAAAAGAAAGGGTGCATGAGAACGGGGCCTCGATTCTACTAAAATGAAACCATTGTCATACCACAGAAACTGCAAAAATTACCCATTTAATTTTAAACTTTGAAATTATGATTTTAAAGTCTAATATTAAATGGTTTTTTGTAGAGTGAATGAAAAAGTGAAACGTGACACTCTTCATTTAATTTTGGACTTTAAGTATATAGTTTTAAAGTCTACAATTTCATGCCATTTATTGCAGTGTCTGTGGTATGACAGCTGATTTGGCTTTAGCAGAATCGAGGGCCGGATCTCAGGCTAAAATTGCTTTGTATGCTACCAGGATTGGAGTCCGGTGTAAGCTCTCCTAGCTTGCTATAAAAAAAAAATTGGCTTTTTTACGGGAACGTCTGTGTTATACGCCAACTCTGAGAGTAAGCCTTGCTCTATTGCTGTATTTATCAATCAGCCGGCTTGCAGGGGAAGGTGGCTAGGGCCCTGGCGGTCTTGGCTGATCCCCATACACCTAGGCATATCCAGATTTATAGCAAGTATTCAGATATAGACCTCCAGTCTATAAATAAATTGGAAAACAGGAAATCCTGTAATGCCTCACACTTTTTATAAAATATTAATTTATATTTTACTAGCTTTTACCCGCGGCTCCGCCCGCGCGGGTGTCGGTTATCGAGACCAAACATAACCTATGTCCTTTCTCAAGGTCTAATCTACCTCTATACCAAATTTCATCAAAATCGGTTTAGTGGTTTAGGCGAGAAAGCGTAACATACAGACAGGCAGACAGACAGACAGAGTTACTTTCGCATTTATAATATTAGTATTGATAATCACGACATTGTCTTCAGATAAGTAAGCAGTACCGATTTGTGCAGACGTTTAGCTAAAATTCTTAAAAGGAAGGCAACTTATGTGGCGTATTGGAAGTGCGGTCGAGTACTAAGTCGGAAGTCGCGGATTCGACTTTTGCTCAGTGCAAATATTTTTAGGTAGTATGGATGAGCATGGAGTAAAGAAATGTAGAGTGTGAGAATAGGTTACACTTCATGCTTTATCACACGGTTTGATGCCTCCTTCCTCCGCCGCACGTAAAGAGCTGAATGTTCTTCTCGTGCACGTTTTCGTCTTCTTACAGACCCAGGTCCTTTAAATGAGGCGTAAAAAAAGCATCTGTCAAGGGGTTCGGGGGGCGTCCGGGCCGGACTCTAATTGTAGTCCGGGTGAAAACCGGACATTTAAAACCGCGAATGGAGCATTTCAACACTCCATCATCGCTCCTTCACCGCGACTGTCTCGCCATAGGATCTTTACTCCACGCTGGGTGCCAAAGGCGACCGATGGGATCTGATCACTCAAGACAAGACGGCGTGCAGTTTACCCCCCCCCCCCCCCCCCGCCTTGGGGACTGTATGTGTCCAGGGTAGAAGCTCAAAAGACCGGGGTTTTCACGCTTCTTGTCCGGGTTTAAAGGCCGTCAAACGGTGGTCCGTATCTAAAAGTTGAGGTCCAGTACCTCAACTTTTTACCATCTAACGTGGAGCAGTCAATTGACGGACCTAACATTTAAAAAAATCACCACATTACCCGTGGATTCACACAACCACAGATAATAATCTACCTAATATTTCTATCATATTATGTACAATGTACATTAGAATTAGTTAAATAAAAATATTAAAAAAAACCTGCAGGTTTAGGCGTGATTTTTGTTTAAATAATTCTAATGTACCTAATACATATTGTAAATAAACATTTATAATATAGTGTTACAAAACTGAAAATGGCATAATATATTTTTATCTAATTAATTATGAACGCAAATTATGAAAATCAATATTTGTTTGTTCGTTGCCCTGCCAGCCGGTTCCCGTTCACTCGATTGCAAGTATTACAGTTAACTTTATCGAGTTCCTATTGCTCGCAATTCTGCGAAAGTTATAGGAACCATAATTAAACGCTTTATTGGACTAGATAGGTGGCGTTCAATTTGGATAAAATGATTTTATTTGAAAGGTAAAGACCTCCGCCCTACAGAATACCGCGGTCATAATAACCTCGTGTTGTGTTCCCGGCGGTGAGCTGGGTAGCCAGAGCTCATTGCATAGTTTTTGTGCTGTCAGTGGGAAGTCTAAAGGCTTGTCCTGCTTTATCTTCTACGCTAACGGCACAGAAACTTTGTTCTTAAATGGTCGGCGGCGCGAGTGGACGCATCTGGTGTTGCACACATCCATGGGCCACGGTAGCCACTTTCCATCAGGTGGGCCGTGTGCGCGTCTGCCACCCAAGTGGTATAAAAAAAAGAAAATTACGCCTGGAATAATAAAAAATTAGTTAGGTTATCATAAAAACGATATTTTAAAATACTTAAAAACTTAAGTGAATCTTAGAACGAAGTAGGTACATTTTAGTAGGTAGGTATATCTATTATCTAATAAATTAAATAAAACTAATTGTTTGGTGAACTCATCGTTTCTGTAGATTATTTTGGAAACAAACTCTTTGCCGACGTTTCGGGTGCGTTGCATTAGATAAGTTAATCGCGATAAGTCCCGAATTAGTATATAAAAACTAATACCAAAACATATCGAAATGTGTGGAATTTTTTCCAACATTTCCCATACACATAGTAGTTATGTGGCCGCCCGTGTGGGAGCCCACGTAACGGTCGGCCCGATTGGGACCGGTCTGTCGACGCAAGCGCTGCCCGCGAACCAACTGACGACTTGCGACTGTAACATCACGGTAACGATTACGAGTCGATTTTACGCATTATTTACTGTAACTTAAACTTTGTATCTGCACATTATAAGTATTGCTAGCTGGTGGCTTAGAACGCGTGGAATTTAGATTCTGTTCCCGGATCTTTGGTTGGTACCAGGGATAAAAAGGAGCCTATCCAATTATGTATTATAAACTTAAGATGCGTTGTGCAGAATCTAAAATGGCGATAAAAAAATTATGACCCTCTTTATTATTTGATGCACCAATCAGCGACGCGACAGTGCGCTACGGAAAAAAAATTCGTCTTGAATAATAAATTTGTAATAATAATATTATTATTAATATAAATCATAGGTATTAATTAATAATATTAACGTATTATTAGTATAAGTAGCTTTTTTTTTATACCACTAAGGGGACTGGCACGCGGTGATGGAAAGTGGTTACCGTGGCCTATGGACGTGTGCAAAACCAGGGGAGTCACACTCGTGCTGCCGACCCTGTAAACACAGAGAGTTTCTGTGCCGTCAGTGTAGAAGACAAAGCAGGAATATCCTTTAATTTCCCCACTGATAGCACAAAAACTCTCCAGTGTTTGCGCCATTTTTGTAAGCCGCCATGTTCCTTACATGACTTATCACTACACTATAAACATCATTGAGCCTATCTATGTGTTACTCCAGACTAACCTATCCCAATGCCTGTTCTGTCAGCATCAGACCGATCTCGGCGAACAAAGTACTCAAAGAAGAATCAAAGAGTCAATTTCGTTTATTCAATTTAGGCACAAGAGCACATATGTAACGTCAACATTTTACAGTCATGTCAAGAAATTACTAATATAATATTAAATTAAGTAAATAAATCATTTGAAAAATGATTCTTTTGCTGGTTCGGTAAGTTGGTTCTACTGAGAAGAGACCAGCAAGAAACTCAGTGAACAATATTATAATTTCCTTTTTAAAACAATGTTTTTTTTAAATAGATTTATATTGTACTCAAAATGGTCTTTATAATGTACTTTGGTTACCCTCCTACCCCTCTAGACAAGTGGCAATTAGTTGGTGGCGTTTGATGGAATAGAATGATTAATGTATGGGATTTGACGTAGGAATATGACAGTTTTCTTCTAAAGTTTACGCGAATATCACTCATTGTAATAAAACCACTTTTAAACGAATTTAACGGAACCGCGAACATGACTGCTGAAAAGTAGCCGAAACGTCGGTCTAAACATCCGTTAAAAAGTGGTTTAATTCAATGAGTTTAAGACAGTCGTTAATGCATTTCATAACCGTCAAATCCCATACATTCGTCATTCTATATCTGTTGACTGATTGCCTCCTAAAATCCAACCACACGTCCTGATCGTCCACCTGAATCTCGTGGGGGGCGGACACGCGGAAACAAATTTACTGGCGTGGCTAACGTGGCTTTTTTTTTACGTGCGGTAAATCCCCACGGATCCCCCCCCCCCCCCCTTCGGAGCCGAAGGGGGAGGTTATGTCGGACTCGAACCGTGTCTGTGGGTCGATGTGCTAGGCCGAAGGTGGGGTTGTCTCGTGAAATATCCCTCGCACCCGGCTGAGGCTAACGTGGCTCTGGTACACTTGACAATGGCGTGTCGCCATTAATAATGTTATATTACATTTTACTTGACATTGGTGAATTGTGGCGATTTGCTGCAGAGGCCATATTGAAGAAGTTGACTGATAATTCTAAAATGTGGTACCTACCTTTATTTGATCTGTTACTGACGGTACAAAATTTCAACAAAATTCGTTCAACAGTTATGCTTATGACGTAATTGAATAACCACCATACAAACAGTTTCGGGAATTGTCACATTAATAATATTAAATAGGATATGTTTCTTGACGGAGTCTTCTCAGGGCGGGGCCCCGGTTCGAACCGGTATTCTTCTTTTCATTTGCTTGCCAACTTCTGACGGAGTTGTTCAGGTCGCCCATATAGGCCTCCGTCTTGACCTAACTACTACAGCCGGGACCGACTTTTAACGTGCCCTCTAAATCATGGAAGCACTCAGGTAACACCACTAAACGGTCACCCATCCCAATGGTAACCTTCACCTAGGTAACTTAACCCACTGATCGTTTACCGAATAGTGAGCACACCTGGCCATGAGCGCTTCGAACCGGTGCCGGTGTTGCATTTGCCTAACTAGTCTAGATTTTTTAATTTGACGTTTATTCTCAAAATATTATCTCAATAAAACGTCTATCACCCAGATAACCTTTGGCTCCCACGCAGGAAAAATAGAATGAACGATATGACATAAATGACACTTCAAATAAACTAAAAATGGCGGAATGAAAAATGTTGGGCTGGAGCTTGGCCCTTTTAGACCAAACCGTAAGTGTCATTTAAATGATCTATACAGAATAAATGATTTTGACTTTGACTTTGAAACTATTATCTATATATATATAATAGAACAGGGCCTCTAACTAAATCTCTTCCCGTGGGTGCTGTAGGAGGCGACTAAGGGATAGGGCTGAGGCTTCTTCATCCGGCAGTAAATATTCTGCTCATGACTGCAATAGGCATGTATTAGGACATGAGACCACATTTATTACGGCTATACTCATGTAAATCTTCTGGATACGCCCGACTAGTCAGGTCGACGTCGCCGCGCCAGGATGCTCTGCTCATGAATAAGGACTCCGGTCGGGTCCGAAACTAGTCGGGCTTATCCATACGATTTATGTGTTTACATACGACTGAGTATATAAAAAATAGTAACCAAAAGTCACACCTCAGAGCCCCAGTTCTCATCTTGACTTTTACGGAAGTGCCTCACGTGCACATCTGACCTCACGCGCGACCCCCACAAGAAAACCTACACCTGAGTCTTGCCCGTAAATCAGAATACACTTACGGTACAGAAACTCTGCGTTTACAGGGTCGGCAGCACGAGTGTGACTCTCCTGGTGTTGTAACCACTTCCCATTGGGTGTGTGTGCGTGTTTGCCATCTCATTGGAAATAAAAAAAAAAGTCTTAGCCATCATAAGCGTCGGTAGCTTAGTGGTTAAGGAGTCGGCCTTACATTCAAGAGATCCCGGGTTCGTATCCTGGCCATTACACTACCGACGTGAACCCACTCCTAGCACAAGCAATTTAGTTGGAGGGGTTAGAGTGAATATTAGTAATTTTGTTTACTAATATTCTTCAAAAAAAAATGCTCACCCAACTCAAGATTCGAACTTAGTAACTCTCACACCGTAATAGCAATCAATACCATTATACCACTGTGCAGTACAAAGAGAATATTATTGGAACAAGATTTAAAAAAAAAAATCGTGTTCAGTATCGTTAATCTAACATACTCCAAGTAATTTTTTTAAATATCTCCAATGTACAGACACCACTATTTCACAATTATATAATAGTATAGATGACAGTTAACCTTGAAATAAGTCTCCCCCGGATTCAAACCTGTATCAGAGGATGGTTGAAAGCTTGGAAGGTCGCACGCCCAACATCTGGGCTTCAAGTGTGCAATTATAACGACACGTGTAAATTTGACCTTAAACTTTTTGTTCTGATGAGTTATTATAATAAAATAGGGTGAATTGTGTGAGTGTGCGGTTCATTTAATACGATTCTAATCGGCTACCCTTTTGAATGATTACACTGAAAATATAAATTAGAATATCTGAATGGATGTACATATTTACAAAAGAAAATGTACCTATTTAAGTATGTTTATCGGAATTTTAAAGCTCACATTACAAGATAGTTAAAAGATGTTGGGTTTTTAGCGCTGCCTAAACCCATAATGCAGAGAATAAAATAAATTATAAAAACCCGACTGATGTTGAAAAGATTAAAACAAGCCTTATAGCAGGTGGTACGCATTAATTTCATCGGGTTTGAGATTTGCAAATGAGTACCGCCTGCTATAAAGCTTGCTTCGATCTTTTCAGCAGCAGTCGGGTCTTTTTATTTCTTAAATTCAACATCTCTCAACTATCTTGTAATGTGGGCTTTAGAATTCCGATAAACAAACAACAATAAGGTCAGAAATTGCTTGCAGTCGCTGCATTAGTCCGATATCGGACAAAACCGTAGTGGTGTTGGTTCCGATAACCGATATCGGACCGGACAATGTGAAAGGGAGATACATAGGTCATACCACTCATACATTTTAATAAAAATAATAATAAAATTTTATTTATTAAAGCAATATTAGCTCATTGGGTCAGTAACAATTTCTTACTTGACTATGTTAGTTAAAATAGTTAATTGATAAAACAATGACAAATTAAAAACAGGAATGAACGTAAGCCATAATCAAATTCAAAATCAGAATTAGGTATAAATCAATGTCAAATGATTAAAATTAGAAAAATAAAATAATATGCAATGTCAAATATATTAAAGAATTGACATTACATTTGACTTCCTCCGATATCGGATGTCGGATATCGGATATCGGATATCGGATATCGGATATCGGACATTGTGAAAACGCTCTAAGGGTAACAAAAAGACGTGGAAGTTTCATCATCATCGCCATTATCTTGTTGTTATTCCTAATCGCCCCTTGTCCTTTCGATCTAGCGTTTCTTGGCTCTTGTGGAAGCGATTACCCTCTGACTTCCCGAGAAAAGCCTGTGTCAAAGCCTCGTCTGGGGGGATAAGGTTGCTCAACGTCCGTAGGATTTACCACCTATTCCTAGGCCCACCCTACACGTGTCCCCCGGGTGGTGCTAATTGAGCAACAACGCCGAACAACGGGCGGCGGTCAACTAACCCGACCGGGCCACCACAGGCCAAGGGGCACTAAATACCCCCTAAAAGCGTGGCACTCTTTATTTATGTAATTGTCTATTTATTTATCTTAAACAACCTATATATGTATCTATCCTATATTATATATCTATATATAATGTGCCGAACCGTGGCGGCCTAAAACCACACCCCGGCAGACATTGCCGTGGGGCACTAAATCCCCCCAGAAAGCTGTACCACACTCACCTAGGGCAGGAAGTGTGAGTAAACCTCTGCCCCAAACAAAAAATGAATACACAGGGAAAAAAATTCACTACCCCAGGAGGGTACCGCTTGCGGAGAATCCCTCACTGAGCCCTGCTCAGTCTGCCCCTCGTATTCTGGGGGGGGCAACCTGTGTTCAGGACCAGGCGCAAGCCTGGACCTGTCCAGCCTCTCGGAGGCCATACCAACTACGAACGCCACGAGCGTCGTACAATGGACCGTTGTCGGTCACAAGCGCCCTTGCAAAAGGGATGCTCAGCCGACAGCGGCAACCACCAAAAAAGGGCTCGGCCGAACGGAACGCAGTCGCCCCAACAGGCGCGCGAGAAGGGAGGCCCTGCAACCTACAAAAACGACAACAGGGTTGGGTGCCGCAGCAGCGGAGACGCAGCGCGAACCCACACCATCCACCTCAAGGGGGACGGCAGTAACCACAGCCCCTCCACCACCACCGAGCAAGCAGTATAAGAGGAAACCCAGAGGTGCTCGGGGTCAACGAAACGCTGCGATGGCTCCCAATTTTCCTGGAAAGGAACAAAAGGGGGCGGGGCCCGTCCAGAACGAGCGTGTTTCATCGAAGCGCGCTCGTCTGGACGATACCCGGTCCCCCAGAGGGGAAGCCAAACGCGCGAAAACTGACTCGCGAACCAAGCGGACGGTGAGCTACGCAGATGCCAGTCAGTCGCATCTGCGAGTAGCGGTCACTACCGTTCCGCCGAGGGACCTTACCAAACTCCAGGCAGACCAGCTGAGGGAGGCTATTGACGACAGCATCCTACAGTCAGTGTTGTCGTCAACAATTTCGGGTGAGCAAGCTCCATCTTTCCGCGGAAGACCCTTCCTATTGGAAGGGGTGCTGGCGATGTGGTGTGAAGACGAAAATGCTCTTACCTGGCTTGAAAAAGCTGTAAGAAGCATTACGTCCCCGATACCAGAAACCACCTTGGCCGTAGTCAAGCAGTGCGACCTGAAGAAGCGACTGAAAGCCGGGCTTCTTCTCCACACTCGCATCACCGAAGCCGTAACACTGCGCAGAGTGCTTTGTGCCCAAAATCCGTGGTACAAAGTGGATACCTGGCAGTGTTACGACATGACAGTGGATGACCAAACCACCGACCCGAACTCCAACGAGAAGGTGGTACACCTTATTCTGGGAATTCCCGAAGACCAGAAAGAGGCCATAACCACCAGGGACCGCCGAGTTGCCCACATGTCGGGAAGTGGGTACATTCGCTTCTTCTCCCAAGAAGAAGCATCGGCCGGGGAAGGAACCGCGGCAAGGGCAGACACTCCAGCTCAAGAGCCAACACCAGAGGCTCCTCGAAAGAGTAAGAGCGAGATGGAGTGTAGCTCGCCGCTACAAGAGGGGGGACACGTCAGAGATGATGATGACGTCCACACCGACCCCTGATACCATAAATGTCATCCAAACAAACCTCCAGCACAAACAAGCAGCAACGGCCACTCTACGCAGAGTGCTGGAGGTAAGCAAAAAGACCGTAGCCCTGATCCAGGAGCCCTGGATCAATAAGAACGTAATCTGCGGTCTAAATAACATAGGCGGTAAGTTAATACGAGATGCGAGGGTTGAAAAACCGAGAACATGCATCTTTGTACCTAACGCTATAAACACCACTTTGCTTAACCAATTCTGTTCTAGAGATCTCACCGCTGTGAAAATCCATTCAGATAATGCAACCATCCTAGTACTAGCTTCAGTGTATATGCCGGGCGAAGGTGAACCACCTCCAAAGGAGCTAGCCGACCTGGTACAACACTGCGAGGCTCACACCTGGGACTTAATCATCGGCACAGACTGCAATGCTCACCATCCTCTGTGGGGAAGTAAGGACACGAACAAGAGAGGTGAGTTATTAACCGAATACTTATTCCAAACCAACCTAAACATCATGAATATAGGCACGGAACCTACTTTCGTAACCTCATGGTGTCAAACCATCATTGATATCACGCTGGCAACACATTCGGCAGCCAACCTCATTAAGGGTTGGCATGTGTCAATGGACCCGTCCTATGCAGACCATCGCCGAATTTGCTTTCAAATACAATGTAAACTAGCAGACCCTGTCCCATATCGTAACCCCCGTAAAACAGATATAGCACGGTACACCAACGCACTAAACAAGGCACTAAGTGAGTCACAACTACCTGACACAACACTTAGTACGGATAACATAGAACACAACGTACAGTCTATCACTGCAGCTCTGCTGGAAAGCTATGAGCCAGCATGTCCTGTCGTAACACCCAAAGGTCCAGAAAAGAGCACCTGGTGGGGGCCAGAACTCGAACGACTACGTGGAGGCCTGAGAAAGCTCTACAACAGAGCAAAAAACACCAGAACCCCTGAAGACTGGGACAAATACAAAAACGCACAAAAACACTACAAGAAACGCATCAGATATCGAAGAACTGAGGCGTGGCAGAGTTTCTGTAGTAGCATAAATTCGACAAACCAAGCCGCAAGAGTAAGGAAAGTCCTGGCCAAGGGGGAACTCAACCTCATGGGCTCAATTAAGAGAGAGGATGGCACTTACACAATAACGGAAAATGAAACCAGCGCAGTACTGCTAGAAACACACTTTCCTGGTTGTCAGGTCACACCATTCACCGACTCAATCGACTGGCCACCGGAACACTACAGTGTACCAACAACCCAAGAATGGGAGACCGCAAACAAGGTAGTAACTGCAGACAAAATAGAGTGGGCCATAAAAAGCTTCAAACCCTTCAAGTCTGCAGGGCTAGATGGAATATTCCCAGCACTACTACAATGGCAACTGACAAAGATAGCAAAATACCTACTTCCAATCTACAGGGCCTGCATTGCTTTCAAATACATACCCAGAGTATGGAGAGAGGCAAAAATCATCTTCCTACCAAAACCAGGTAAGGAGGATTACACACATCCCAAATCATTCAGGCCCATTAGTCTCACATCATTCCTCCTCAAAACGCTGGAGAGACTAGTAGATCGATACCTAAGGGATGGAACACTAAAAGAAAACCCACTACATCCTCAGCAACATGCATACAGGAAGGGTAGATCAACAGAGTCCGCACTACACATGGTAGTGCACAAGATAGAATCGGCTATCACAAATAAAGCCTCAACACTAGCTACTTTCATAGATATAGAAGGGGCTTTCGACAAAACGGTACATAGCAGCATTAACGAAGCCTTGCGAAGACGTAGGGTAAAACCAACCATAAGGGACTGGATCACTCAGCTAATAAGCAAAAGAGCGGTCCAGATAGTGATGAGTACTACCACAAGAGCAAAGGTAGTCAAAGGATGCCCCCAGGGAGGCGTCCTATCGCCACTTCTATGGAACATAGTAGTAGACAGCCTCTTAAAGAGACTAAACGAGAGAGGATACACCACCATTGGGTACGCGGATGATCTGGCAATACTGATAAGCGGAACGGCTGAGAACGTGCTATGCAAAATCATGCGCTCAGCCCTTCAGATGGTGGAAGAATGGTGCGAAGAACACCGACTATCAGTTAACCCGAAAAAAACAGAACTTATCCTTTTCACCAACAAAAGGAAGTTACCAGAACTACAACTACCAAAACTATTTAATACAGAACTAGCTCTAACAACTCAAGTTAAATATCTGGGCATCATACTTGACAATAAGTTGAATTGGGCTAGCCACATAAATGCTAAGATGAAAAAGGCCTGTATAAGTTTTTGGCAATGCAGAAGACTCGTTGGTAAGAACTGGGGTCTTAACACAAAGATAACACTTTGGCTGTATACGGCAATTATCAGACCTTCTCTAACCTATGGATCAGTTGTATGGTGGCCCAGAACAGAACTGATCACTGTGAAAGAAAAGCTCCAGAGTTTACAACGCCTAGCGAGTACAGCGGCCACTGGATGCATGAGAACCACTCCATCAGTCGCACTAGAGCACCTCCTAAACCTGAGACCGCTGCATCTAATCATACAGGAGGAGGCCAAGGCAGCAGCTTTAAGGCTGAAAAACAATGGGCTTTGGAAAGGGGATACTGGAACAAAGCATTCAAAGATTCTACAGGGAATCCTAAAGAAGATACCACTTCTCGAGGCTCCCATAGACAGAATACCATGTCACCACGTCTTCGAAAGGAAGTATCATATTCAACTTTCTGAAGAAAAAAGAGATAGCTCTGGCGTCAAAGAAGTTAGGATATACACAGACGGCTCCAAAACCACATATGGTACCGGAGCAGGCGTCTTCTCGAATGACTTAAATATCAAAATAACAACCACCTTGGACAAGCTAAGCACAATATTTCAAGCCGAATGTATTGGCATAACGAGAGCGGCGGAGACGATTGCCGCCAGAGATGTCAGAGATTTAGATATAAAGATTATCTCAGACAGTGCATCCGTACTACAAGCTCTTCAAAGCAACACCATAACCTCTGTCCTCATATTGGAATGTCATAACACACTCCAATCCATTGCAAACACAAACAGGGTCACGCTGCAATGGATCAAGGGACACAGCAACTCCCTCGGCAACGACGCAGCCGATGAATTGGCCAAGAGAGGATCAGGGTCGATAGTATATGGACCGGAACCAATACTACCCATACCTCAAGCACAGGTCAAAACTTGGCTACGAAAGAGTACGGAAGAAATCCATCAAACAGAATGGACAAACACTGAAGGATGCAGGCAAACAAAGAATGCAGTTCCGGTAGCATCAAAAACGTTTAGCCGAAACCTCATTAGGCTAAAAAGGGACCAAATCCGCAAGGTCACAGGCATCTTGACCGGTCACTGTCCCCTAAACAAGCATCTGTTTACAATAGGTGTGACGGACAGCCCCCTATGCAGAGGGTGCATGGGGGCAGAAGAAACGCCACGGCATGTGCTTACAGAGTGCATGAGCGTGGCCGCACAACGGGCGAAATTCCTCCAGTCATCAGCGTCACTCCGGGAAGCATGTGGAAACCTGAAAAGGCTGCTGGCTTTTTGGGAGGATCTGGGTTGGTTGGAATGAGAGGTAAGATGGTACGCACAATGGCCCAATCAAGAGGCTAAGTGCGGAACAGCCCAGGTAAACTAAACTAACTAAACTAAAGCCTCGTCTGCTATTAGCTTGAGTCTTGAAATTTAGAAGGGGCTTTATATACATACGTGTCAAATTGATAACCTTTATATTTTTGTAAGTCGATTAAAATTGACAGAACTTCATTCATTGAATTGTTTCTTCTATGACTAAAACCTCGTTTGCCTAATTGTATAAATGAATTTTCTGTTACTTACCTACCTAATTACCTATTTATCATGCGAGAGAGAGGTAGGTCAAAATATCACTAGGGTAGTGACCAGAACGGTACCACCAAGTGTACTTGGTACCGTTTAACGTTATCGGACCCGCGGTACCGCCAGGGGTATGGCCAGAGGGGTATGGGCTATTGCAAAATTGTAAAGTTAATCGTGTCTGCATATTGAAATACCTACATATACTCGTACCTACTAATTAAAGATGCAGTACCCAAAGATAATATTTTTGGAATACTTGACTGTTTGTTCGCAAATGGATTATAATGCGCTTTTTTCATTAAATAGAACTCGGTCAGATTTGAAATCTGCCATATTTTATTGTAATTGGTTGAGTTACTGAGTAAAAATGGAGTCGCGTTAACTGACATCCACGCGTGTGAAGCCCGCGGGCCATTCATGTTTACCTCAGTGCCGTGGCCATTACTATGTAGGCCCATAAATTTATGATTTTAGATGATTATAAGTGGGCCTGTCAAAAACATGTAAAAGTGGAGAGTTGTTATCGATGTAACAAAACACCAACTTGATTATAATAGTGTTTGATTTATCGTTAGTACTTGAGAGGCGTCACCCGAGTCACCTCTTCATCTTTCTTCAACAAATAAATTATAACTGTGTGGCTTACTTACGGAGTTATGGTGAAAATTATGTGTGTATAATGTTTATTGTCGATTAAGATAGTAACCAATCCAAATTTCTTTTTTATTTCCGTCTTTGAGGTGACGGTGGAGGGTATACCGATATTCTTAAGAACTATCGGCACTAATGAATGATTTTTCAATCATTTTCAAAACATTGATTTTTGACTACTCCGTCCATACAATTTGAGTGAAATTTTTAAGCATCTTGCATGTTAAATATTCAATTCTATTAAGATAGGAAAATATTGAATTGGTCTAGATGGGGTTTGAACCCGCGATCTTTGCCTTACAGGGGCAATGCTTTAGACAATATGTTAGACCAACTCAATATTTTTTTTATCTTATTCGATTTGAATAGCGCAGTAGCCTAGTGGTATGGGTAATGGACTGCTGAGACGAGGTCTCGGGTTCGATCCCAGGTTTTTTGGCACACACCAATGACTTTTCGATGCTTTTCGAAGTTATGTGTGTATTTATCGCAGGTTTATGAGTGCCCGGTTAATGGGAATAGGCTCGCCACGTATTACATTGAGACCTAAACATAAACTGGCGAAATGTGGGTGCTACACCTCTGCCTACCCCTTTGGGGATATAGGCGTGAGTTTATGTATGAATGTTTAGCATACAAAATGGTTAAAAAATGTTATTTAAATAAAATGTTGATTGTGTTAGGATTACCATTTCAGTACAATTAGCTGGTGGCTCCCACCGCGTGATGAGATTACAGACTAGATATATCCTTAAAAAAAGCTCAAATCTATCTGCGTACCAAATTACACTCGATTGAACCTATTTGTTCGCGATATAAGGTAGCCTATGTCCTTTCCCAAACTCTAATCTAGTCTCTGTACCAAATTTCATCACGATCAGCTCAGTGATTTAGACGTTTAACAGGCAGACTAGTTACTTCCACAATAATGGATTATGCCATTCAACTAGCGCTTCATCGTCTGCCCCTCAAGACCAGTGGTACGTAATTTGTTGTACGGCGTTTGGTAGAATTAAATCGGCGTTTGGTAGAATAGAACTGGCTTTTGATAGAATAGAATGACGAATATATGGGATTTGACATATTTGGCAGTCGTTAACGCATGTCATAAACGTCAAATCTCATACATTTGTCATTCTATTCCATCAAACGCCGGCCACAGAATTGCCACTTGTCTATAGAGGGGCTGAATTTCTCTATGGCGTAGAGGTACATACAACGTTCAACTGATAAGTGAGGGGCGACCCTTTCGACTAGATTCGATTCTCACTCAGTGCAATTGCAATATATTATTTTGCATGAATATGTGTCATTATTTGCATTGATCCTTTGCATTGTCCATTGCCATGAACACGTCGGGTCTGGAGTTTGACAAGTTCTTCGACATTGTATATTTGCAATTTTGCTTTACGACAAGGTAACTTGACTTTTACAGGTACAACAACCGTCTGTCTTACTAAACAATTCGCAAATTGTATCTAAACTAGCTTTGCCCGCGGCTCCGCCCGCGTGGATTTCGGTTATCGCGACCAAACATAGCCTATGTCCTTTCTCGAGGTCTAATCTACCCCTATACCAAATTTCATTAAAATCGGTTCAGTGGTTTAGGCGTGCAAGAGGAACAAACAAACAGACACTTTCCCATTCATAATACATATTACCACAGTCTAACGATATATACTGTGATTTTAGTATGGATTGTATGGTGGCCCGTACCTACCTTCTGTTTCTCACCCTAGATTGATACCATCTGGTGGGGTGCTGTGCAAACACAAAAATCCTCTTTTGCCCAGGTAAAGATTATTTTTCATCCTATTTTAAAGTAATGAATACGATAATAAGTTCTTGAAATAAGTAGTACAAAGTGCCGGCTTGACGCCATTTGCTTTTTTTTCTGTAGTGTTGTTCCTTATGAAATTGTCGATTCATTGAACTTTCCTAATACGACGGAGAATAAATAATGCAAAAAAAATGGAAAGAAATATATTCTTTTTCATCAAATCGACTAAAACATTATGCCAGTGCCAATATGTAGTATACCCGGAGTACTACCACGGACATTCGGGTTCGGGAGCGTTCCCTTAAACCCGGTATGTCCCAAGCGATATTTATCGACTGTACACGAAATGAGTATTTAAGGTCCGAAGCACACACCGGCGTGGAGAGGCTGACAGCAAAAGAAGCTTGTGAAGTTTGTAAGATTACAAGCAGATGTCTGCTGTTCTCTCTGCTACCCCGGAAAAAAGGCGGGAGCAGTAGGTATGTATGTAATGAGAATTTAATAAGCGATCTATCACAGCATCATAATGGTGCGCGCGTGTGTGCGTGTATGTCGGACGCATGCGCGCGCAGCTCGCAGCTGTCGACGCAGCTGCGCGCGCAGATTGTCGACCTGTCGTGCGTCGGCGCCGAACTGCGATGATTTTATGTTTATTGTCAGGTAAAAGTTAAAGAAATTTGAACTTAACCTTGTATTACTATCAAATAATTGATTTATCCATTGCAGGCCAGTGCTGCTGTGTAATTCTCCAAGCATACAACGTTGAACACAACGCAGGGACAGCCTTGATAAGAGTGTCATTGGTCGATCTCCTGAATGCCTCCGTGGCGTAGCGGTAGTGAACGCGGCCGGCGCGCAGGAGGCGCGGGTTCGTTCCCCGCTCAGAGTTAATATTTTTATAAATAAATTAAAATAAAATAAAATACCTTTTATTTCGAACATATTGATTCATATTTTGTTAGTAAAAATATACTTAGGACTATGTTATTAAACAGATTCATATTATGTTAGTAATAACAGTAATAATATAATTAGTAAAAATTAAAGACATTTAAAACTATTTGTACGGCAGACATTCATCTACTCGTACAAAGATAGGCGAGTCGTACCTTTCAGCGATCATTCGCAAAATACTGATGGAGCTGGCTCGAGCTCTGCAGAGCAAGGTGAATATGATCTATGCATGAATATGGGTATTTGCGTTGGTCCTGGTCGTGCCTCGGAGAGCAAATTAAGCCGTCGGTCCCGGTTGCTAACATCTATTGCAATCGTTACGGGGTTAAGCCCTCAAAAGTCCAACAACTGGTCTAACTGCAATGCTTCTATATCACCTTTTTGTTGTGGAGGTCAGATGGGAGTCGCTTCACGGAATGTCGAAGATTGGCCGAATCCGCAGTTGGACTGATAAAAGCGGACCCCAGACTCCAAGTTGATAGCTTCGGACGCGACCGGAATTAATAAAAAGATTGGTAGATCTCCTGTGAAGTCATTATGAATTCTGTCCTTTCTAATGCCCTCGCAGCGTTGTTCTCGACGCTTTTTGCGTAAAGAAATGCACTACTGGACATAGGTCTCTCCAAAATGTCGGTAGGCTTTGGCTACTGTTTCCACGCTGGCCAGACGGGTTGGTACAGGGTTTTATATCGAGTTTTACTTCTCTCGCAGTGATTAGACTGTGTATTTTTCCGTCAGTTGCCTCTTGCGGTAACCTTCGGATGAGAAATGGGTGTGGTGAAACTTGTTTTCTTTCTTCGCCTCCAGTATTATAATATAGTACATGTAATCTAATATATAAAATTATCGTGTCACAGTTTTCGTTGCCATACTCCTCCGAAACGACTCGACCGATCCTCATGAAATTTTGTGGGCATATCGGGTAGGTCTGAGAATCGGCCAACATCTATTTTTCATAACCCGATTCGCGATAACCGACATCCACGCGGGCGGAGCCGCGGGCGACTGCTAGTATAATATAATAATCTACTAAAAATGCTATATTAACTAGCACTAAAGTAGCAAACAAACTCCAGGAAAGTGAAGGTATCTGAATCAGATTTTACCACACTTACCTACCAACGGTAGGAGTCAAGCTGCTGTTTCTCCGCCTCCTCTACCATGCATATCACATATGCGGACAGCCCATATGTTATGCAGATTGTATAGAACTATAGCACGATTTTTTGCAAATAAATCTGAAAGAAATTTGCACAAAACGGTGCTCCCATGCATGCACATAAACAGTGAAGAGCTGGCCCGCCACTATCTTGTTTTGGTTTATTTAAGCTTTTGTGGGAGATTGATTGAAAATATAAACATACATAATATATATTTAATGACTCGCGTCTATATTCTTCGGCAAATGTTAGGTTAGGTTTCCCGATTCATTGAAAAAGCTTCCTTGTTATTGTAGGCAATTTATAAAAACGCTGACTTTTACACCTATTGTTTTTAAGTTTATTTCGATACACTTCACATTCCTTTATAAAATACGTTTACGATTAAGGCGTGGAGATCGAGTGCTGGACTGTTACTTCACAAGTCGCAGGTTCGACTCCCATTCAATGCAAATATTTGTATGATTTCCATTGGTCTGGGTGTTTTGCGTGCACAAAATGTACAAAACAAATTTATCTAAATATTTTATTAGCATCTAGAACCAAATTCATATTTGAAGATACCTATACCATATTTTGAACTTACTAACAAAACATATTTTCTAAAATTTGAAAATTCCTTTTTTATACTTATAACAACCTATCTAAGCATTTATAGAAAATTAGCTTTTGCCTGCGGCTCAGCTCGCGTAGATGTCGGTTATATACATTAAAAATAGCATATTTATGTCCTTTCTCAAGGTCTAATCTACCCCTATACCAAAATTCATCAAAATTGGTTCAGTGATTTAGGCGTGAAAGACGGACAAACAGTCACACACACTTTCCATTTATATAACTCTTTTTTACACACAGACAAGTTTTTTTATTTCTAGTATTAATAATTACTGCTTCTGACACATGCATACAAACGCATACCTACCAATAGATACCTAACGGTATCCTATTAAGACCACAAAAGGGCTATGCCATGTGACAAACTGACCTAAAAAAGGATGCGTCAGGCAGGAAAGCCAGGATGTCCATCGGTGGGGCGCGGGGGGTAAGCAGATGTCGTCGCAGCTGGGCAGCACGCGCCCATGCACCTTTACGCACCTTTAAAAGCATGTTTTTCTTCACTATTATAATGTATACTTGTGTTTGATTGATTGGGATATTGGGTTCTAAGGAATAAGCTTGGATATTTTTTTTTGTTGAACGTATGGTGTGTGAGGAATCGCTGTGAAAATAAAGATTATATAAGTCTTCAGGCTTTCACGGCCGGCGTTGTATGTATAATATACTGCTTCCGGGCTGTTTGGCCGTGGTCCATGTGAAACTTGCGTACCAGACGTTTCGTCGATCACTGCGGTCGATTAAAGTCGGTGATACTTAAAGATTGGTAATTTTCTGGAGTATTTCTCTGTTAGATATTTATCTACAAGTTGAGCGGGCTGCAATTTTTTTGTATCGATACAGTGTGGTGAATATGGATACATTACACGAACTGAAAACGCCAAATTTGGTAACTTTAAACCTCAGAGCAATTGGTTTATTGCTCTGAGCTTTAAACTTTATTACTAAATCATGTCAAACAAATTATGATGTAATTCGGCACACAGATAGATTTCTGTCTAAAATCCATACTCCATACTAATATTATATATGCGAAAGTCTGTCTGTATGTTACACTTTCACGTCTAAACCACTGAATCGATGTTGATAGAATTTGGTATAGGGGTAGAAAGAGAGAGCTAGTCTAATATTATAAATATGAAAGTAACTCCGGCTGTCTGTCTGCCTCGTTTTTACGCCTATATAAACCATCGAACAGATTGTAATGAAGTTTGGTATAGAGATGGACTTAAACCTGGGAAAAGATAAAGCTTACCTTTTAAAGGGGTGTCCCTTCCGGAGCCGGAGGAGGAGGTTATGTCAGACTCAAACCGACTAAACCGCACGCGAGGTTGTCAGGCGACATATCCCTCGCACCCCGGCTGACCCAGGGAGTGTTAAATAAGTTCGTTTTTGAAGATAACGTGATGCGTACACAGAGAAATTAGAGCTTAGGATAGCTTAGCTCAGGCAGCAGCTAGAAGCATGTTACCTACTATAAGAATTATATTATTTTATCTGTGCATATACACACAGAAATAAATTAGGATAGAACGGCCATGTGACCGAGAAACGCGTGGCAACATTTTAGACAATTCCTGTCCTATGAGATAGGAACTTTCGAACGCTTACTCAGAACAGTTACGACTAGCTTGTAATAACAATTTTAAATATACCGCGAATATGCCATATTGTGCTATTTCCAACTGTAGAATAAAAATGGAGAAGTAAATTTGAAAAATAAAGGTATTTCTTATCTTTTGTGAGTAGGTACTTATTTATTTACAGTGAAAAAGTCGCCACGCGCGGCATGTAGGTAAACAGTGTAAACACTGCCGTTCTAGCCTAATATATTAATGTGATATTACGTATAGGCACAGAATAATTAATAGTACTAACGTACAGAAGGATCACTGCGCAAGAAGATTTAATTAATTCCAGTCTTGCTCCGACGCAATACGGTGGAATTCAGCTCGCACAACATTAGGTACCTATAATTTTATTCACCTACTACTTCGTCTCTTTCTATCGCGTACCTCTTATCTCTTCTTACGCCTGTTAGGGTTGCCTTCTTGTGAAAAAATGAATATTTGATTACCAGTCCAGTTATGTACCTGTTACTATTTTTCTACTTATGTGAAAATGACAACTTTAAACATACCTACCTAGTATTAGATGAAAAAAGTATTTTATTACAATGTCCGCATATTTTAACATAAGACGATAAGCATACTACTACATTTAGTATTCTTTGCTACTACACTTTAGTGTATTTGCTAAATTGAACATACCATTTACGTGTTTAGTTACATGCCGTACGACGCAAACACGAAACGGCTTAAACTAGTCCGAGAGCCGACACCCAAAAATCATGTTGGTAAATTATTTTGATTTGCGCCAGCTAAATTGAATGCGCTTTGAAAGCAGTTCGTATTTGAATTTATATTATTGTTAGGAACTCGGTTCTCGGATACTATAAGCTTTGTTGGAACTGTATTTGGTTTCAGTTGTTTGATTTTCCTGATTGCAGAATCTTCAAAATGATGGGAGCAGACTTCGTAGCTTTTAGCTCTCAAATTTTCTTTGCTTAGTAAGTCCTCTCGTCTTATTAAAATCAGCCACTCTCGGCGACTAAAATAAAATAGACAAATGGTAGTCAGTACGGAGCAAACACACATGTGCTTATGGTCTTTGGTTGGAGTGAAGCAAACGGGGCACTGAGGAGCACAGTCACCGTAGTAGTCGCTCGTCGCCGTCACAGGAACAGTCCCCGTTGCAGTCGCCATAGTCCAGTCTCTATACAATGAAAATTTTTCTAAGTGTTTGATAATCGCCACGCCGAGAAAGGTTAGGTGCGCCAAAAGTATCTAATAATGTATTGTCAAACTTAACCTTAGCTCTCGGTCTATATACCCGTCAGACTAGCCAAAGTGCGCCAAAGTATCTAATTATCATGTTCAGGTGAATAATATTAAATATTATGCTATTCATTTGTATACCTATTAAATTTATTACTACAGCTCTCGGACTATAAACAAAGAATACTAAATATTACCTATAAGCTATAAGGTAGCTTTCGAGCGCGAAGGTTCATATATTATGTAGTTAAGAACTAATAAATGGCGGCGTTATGAAGGGACAAACATAAGAAATTAAAAAAATCGAATAGAGACCCTCCTCCTTTTTTTAAGTTGTTTAAAAAGAAGGAACTTGGAACTGCAGAAATTACGTAGGGTAGGTATCGTCAGTGGTACCTACCTACCTATAGTCAACGCGCAATGCCCGTCAAGGACACTCGAAATAAGAAAAATACGTCGAGGCGGGTGACAGCGGAGTACGTTGACCCCGATGGGTCCGATCCAATAACCCTCCCAGTTCAAAAATCTAGCTGGCTAGGTACCTACCTACTTCGTGGTCTACCTATAAAATAAGTAGTTTTAGTCTAGTTACGCATTTTGAACAGTAGTAGTGGTAGGTTGGGTTATGGGTAGGTAGGTAAGTACCTTAAAATTTAAAAATTTATTAATTTGGCAAAATTACCTTACAGCATCTTTGGGAAGCGAGAAAAAAGATAAATCCGGCACCGGCATATTTCTATTCGAATTCAAACAGCCGAACGCCACACAATATCGTCTGTCATATTTTCTTTTCTTGTCCATTCTAAGGTAGGTACCAGTAGTAGGCACGATCAAGAGAGAAAAAAAATGTTTTTACAAAATCCCAGCCGAGCGCGAGCATAGAAAACACCTCAAGCGTTCACACGAGCGCGCGCGTGACACTCGACTAATTTTTAATCCGCTCGGCCGGCTACTTCGTTGTAGGTATATAACGGATGTACTGCGCGGAGTGAACCACGCCTGGTATAGGCTTGGTATTTATCCCGAGAATAGGTCCTTGTAGGTCACGGTAACGAGTTTGATAGGACTTTCCGTGGTGGAAGATTCTTGAAATAAAATAGAGATTGTTTAAATTTCGATAACATTAAAACAAGCTGATAATTATTTCAAAATAAATATCCACGCTGGCGATGTTGCGGGCACTCGTTCTAAAATGCGAATAAACATACTTAATTATATTAAACATATTTGCACTTAGCGGGAATTGTTTTTTTGGAGGTAGGACACGACGGTATTTCCGTCTTATTGAGCAGTCCGACTGAGGAAATACCTCCGCCCTGCAGAATCCCGTGGCGATAATAACCTCGTGTTGTGTTCCCGGCGGGTCAGAGCTCACTGGACAGTTTTTGTGCTGTCAGTGGGAAGACCAAAGGCTATTCCTACTTTGTCCTCCACACTGACGGCACAGAAACTCTCTGCGTTTACAGGATCGGCAGCACGAGTGTGACTCCCCTCGTGTTGCACACAACCATAGGCCACGGTAACCACTTTCCATCAGGTGGGCCGCGTGCCTATCTGCCACCTCAGTTATATAGAAAAAAAATCGAACTGCGATATATTAGTAAGTATTTAGAACAGCATTGAGATGCCTACGCTCACCTTGCGTAGGTTTGTTGGTAACAGAATAAGGAATGGTGTCGGTGCGGTGGTCGCCGAGTCAGCTGAACGAATAGCCTAAACATCCTGTCTGCTTCGCCGAGTGCGGGGCTTGATAACTGAGACATGTCAGCGCATTCAGCAATCTTGCTTCAGACTGTGATTAGAGACGGGTCTTTATTACGTCACGCGAAATTTTTCCTTTTTTAGACGCCCCAAATTTTGTATTGTTTTAATAAAATTTTAGTGTAACGTTAAAATACACGATGATGATGCGTATGCGTATTGATGCGTTTAGACCAAACGAGCGAATGCTCATTCTATCCGTTCTACGTCAAATTCTTTGTAAACATTGACAGAACATTCGTTCGTTGTTCTTTTATTAAAAATTAAGAAATAATGCTAAGAGAATGCTCTTGTTCTAGCTCTTCTAAACGAACCACACAAACGCAATATTATGTGTCAATGTCTGTGTTTAGCTGCTTGTTCGTTTTGGGTAATCTCAGAAACGGCTGTGCCGATTTTGACGGGATTTTCACCGTATATAGCTGATGTCATAAGGCGTAACTCAGGCTTACTTACTTAAAAGTCCCGTCCACAGTTAGTAAAGCCATAAAATAACAATCATCATATCTCTCGCCAATCCCAGTTACATCCAAAGCTTGCTTGGAGCCCGGGGATCTACTCTCCTGCTCTTCCATTATTGTTTTTTTCTAACATAAATTAGGTAGGTACTTCTGTAGACAAAGAGACTACAAAATCGAATAGCAAGACCCCTATGGCCTATTTTTTTTTCCATCTGTAAGTAAACCAAGCGGGTCTAAAACTTATTTTTGATCTTAGTAAGAACTAAGAAACATTGTTATCTTGTCTTTGTGAAGTAAGTCGAAACCTCTGAATGTTTTGTGAGTCAAATATAAAAGAAAACTCAAAACTTTTGTGCCTGAATAAGTTTCAATTGTGACGGAAGGTTCTCGAACAGAACATCTTTTATGTCCTTGAAAATCTTTTGTCTATTGGTACGAGTTTAAAGGGCCGTGATTCTAAAAGTTCGTGTCGTTATTTCAAATATCGGTGTTTATGGCCATGTCTTGGGCTTAAGACCGTAGGACAATGATTATATACTTATATCTTTTAATATTTTTGAATATGGCAATAGACCAATATGAACTTAATTTGTTTTATAAAGGAATATTAGCAACCGAAATTACTATAGTCTCTTCCATTGACCATTCGTTTAGGAACGTGACTTTTTATAAAAATACATTTTAAACTAATAACCTAGACTTACTGACTAACTAGTGTTTCATTTTCGGGTTTTTTGTCTTTTGAATGAAGTTCTAAACAAAAAACATTAATAAACTGAGTTTTTAAATAGAACATATTTATTTAAACGACACACCTAAACGAATGGAGTACCTATAGCTAATCTTCTTCTTTATTCTAGCGTTAATCCCAGTCGCATCCGAAGCTATCAACTTGGATTCTGGGGTCCGCTTTTACCAGTTCAACTGCCGATTTGGCTAAACTTCGACATTTTCCGTGAAGCGACTGCCATTTTATCTCCACAACCCAAAGGTGATATCGAAGCATTGCAGCTAGACCAGTTGTTGGACTTTTGAGGCCTCCAACTACCCATAACGACTGCCTTAGATGTTCGTATGGTGGGCGTAAACGATCAAAACTACGCGCGAAGCAGTAAATCTAATTCAAATGAAATCTTGGGTATTGTTAGGGGTAGTTTATGAGATTGTAGGGTGTTGTGATTTCATTTGGATTAGATTCACTGCCTCGCGCGTAGTGCACGCGCTCGAAGGCGGCTCGGGCGTCGGAGGGCGCAAACTGACCTCCGCCCCCCATGAGCGCGGGCCTGAGGGTGACGGGTGGAGCCGCCCGTCACCCTAGCAGAAGCAGGCCACGGCGGCGGCGCCTCCCCACACCGGGGTTGAGTCGGGGACCGCTTGGTCCCCCCCCTTCCCGAGGAGGGCCAGACCGAGAGGGATGACCCTGGGTCAGCCGGGGTGCGAGGGATATGTCGCATGACAACCTTACCTTCGGCCTAGCACTACGACCCAGAGACGGCGTGCGGTTTAGTCGGTTCGAGTCCGACATAACCTCCCCCTCCGGCTCCGGACGGGTGGGTATTCGTGGGGATTTCCCGCACGTAAAAAAAAAGCCTCGCGCGTAATTTTGATCGTTTTCGCCCACTGTGCAACGTTAACATGCTCTCCGAAACACGACGACGAATGCAAAATATCCATATTCATGCGTACAAATATTTGCAATGATCTGGGATCGAACCCGCGCCTCCTGCGCAGCGGCAGCTACGCCACGAAGGAGAATAGTTAAAAAATATTCTCTACAATATTACCTATAGGTACTTCTATTTCTTCAAATTTACTTCTCATTCTGGTGACCTTGCCTGATAATAGGTTAAAAAATGTAGCTGGGATAGTCTGAACGCGCAAGGCGGAGTATCGGATGCTATGGTGCTCATTAGGGGAACCTACCTTTGTCTGATGACAAAGTTTGAGTTTAGGTTAGGTGAAGAGAGTTTTAATGCTTAAAATAAAGTCATACTTAAACTTTGCTACAAATCTTGCCACACAAATCTAAGAACGACTTCTTTCACATTCATCTTCCTTTGTCCAATTGCAAGTCCCTTGTTGCACCCAACTTTATAAAAAAGAAGAGCAACACGACTCATTTGATATCAAGTGGTTCTAGGTACCTATATGTAATGCGGAATGCCAGATGATATCAATTTTAAAGTAGTGCAGATGTTTGTTCACTCCTAGCTTAATAGGAAGTCGGTATACCTAATAGGAAGATGGAAACATGTGAGTGTAAAACAAAAGAGATAGGAGTACAGCTTGGTGACAGATCCATCTTAACTGGCTTATCTTTTATGAAATTGCAGAAATTATAGGTACCTACTGCAGTGCAGGGTGCGGACTGTGGGGCAATCAATGTCGAGGAGGGAATTTCTATTTTTCAATTTTACCGGATTCCCTCTTGAAATATATCACCCTTCGCCCCTGGCACACAGCAACATCTGTACGTTAGTGTTGCTAAAAATTATAATATGTAATAGGTACCTACGAATATTCTGAAATGAAATTTTGAGAACCGCAGAATTAGGATTATGCCAAGGACGGTATTGTTCGCAAGTATTGCTAAAACTAGGGCTGCCATCTCTAAAACCTGTCCCCCAGGACCGGAAGCGTAGGTTCCCCGGATTTTGAAGGTTTTACCCCGGACATTTCAATACTTTTTTCATTTACTTACATCTTGATTAAAATATATTTCACTCCGTACTTAATAGAAGTGAACTTTAATTGTAAGCCTCTTCTGTTGCATGAAATAGTGTGTTTAATCGTTTTTGTGACTACAAGTGAGTAATTTTGCTTTATTTTTTAACCTTAAAAGATAAACAAATCCAATATTAGTTACTCAGTTAATAAAATGAAAAACTTGTTTAATTTCTTATTTTTCCATACAATTAACAATATTTACTTTAGTTTTAAAAGAACTGAAATCTTAAATCAAATTCAGAAAGTTATAATAATTTATACAAAAGAACAATTTTAACAACTTTAGGCATGTTTATTTTTTTATATTAGGTACAAGATACAAAAAACAATTGGTTTTCATAAATTAAATCAATATTTAAATGAAATAAAACTATACTTCTTAATTATTTGGCAACTCTTAAAGTAAAAATATTAAAATGTCTTCAAATTTTAAACTTAAATTACTACATTATTAATTTTAGCTTTTTCGTCAGAAAGGTTTTTAAGAAATTCCCACGGAAACGAAGTCCCGGGCATCAGCTAGTCTACTTATATTTGTCGGATTTACTAAAAATATTGGGCTATCTTTAGTAATTCTGAATATAAATGAGCATTTGGTGTTCTAAAGAATTGTAACCATAGTTGATTAGCATTTAAAAGCTTATCTTCTGCGCTGAGATTTTGGCAAAAAATATTTAAAATTCACCCAATCATCAATTATTGTATATTCTTGTCTTTCAAAAATGCAATAGTATCTTCGATAACAGCCCATTGAGCCTTTTTTTTCTTTTTTATTTAATTTATTTTCATTTTTATATTCGGCAAAAACATCCAGTCAAATTTATAATTGTTGAAGAGGCTGATTCCAATCTTCAATATACGTTTTTATTTCATTATAGAAACTCAGAGTACAGTTTTTGAACTCTTGTTTTATGTTCTCGTCGTGTTTGTTTAAAATGCTTCTTATACTTAGGGGCACGAAGCTTTCTTTGATTCTATCGTCTAGGCTTTTTGTTATAGATCCAAGAATGTTTCGAACTTCTAAAACGGAATTGTCGCTTTTTCTAATTTTTCTATTTTGTTATGTATGACGATATGCATAACAAAATAGAATAAGCCTCTGACAGCTTAGGGTTAGGATTTTGTTTTAGCTTATAGAAGACATTGTTGACTCCTTGTCGTTCTATCCCCCCAAAGTTTGTATTGCAGTTATCTCCTAACGCTACACACTTAGACAAAAGATCATGTTTTCGAAGTTGGTTTATGATCAATTCAGAAATAGTCTCGGACGTTTCATTTACCGTGGTCTCTACTTCAAGGAGCTTCGTAGTAATTCCTTGATTTCTTACATCAAAATATTGAACTACCAAAGGAAATAGTTTCTCACTGCCATTGTTGCTAGCATCAGTAGCTGCGCTTATAAACGGAATGACTTGTAAGTAATTTTTTAGTTCGGCAATCGACAAAGGACTTAATACTCCTGTAGCTATTGCTGTAGCTTTAGTACGATTACATGAATGTTTCTTAGCTATTTCTGACCCCGAAAAGATTTCGTGATTGAAAGCGCAAGTACAATCCAAAGAATTGAAAGACATGTGATGGCTGACTGTATGATAAACGAGTGCACCTTCAGCTGCTCGAATTTGAAGATCTTCCAAGTTTGATGTTACAAAAAGTGTAGATATTTTTGAAGAGCCTGCTTGATTTTTCATATTAGTTTTGTGTTTCTGTGTGTTCAAATGTTCATTTATGTCAGAAACGCCTCGGCGTCGGCAGTGCGTGCGGTGAAATACCTAACCCATAGCTTTTATTAACGTAAATTATAGGAACGGGATCTAATCAAAATCCCGGACTACAATTGAAACCCCGCCCGGACGCTCCCCGGACGTCTTCCAAACTAGGACAAATCCGGGGAAACCCGGACGGATGGCAGCCCTAGCTAAAACTAATCACAAAAACGCACCTGAAAGCAGCTATCTACTGTCTCATCACAATTCTTTGTCTAAAACTGCAATCCTAACACAATGCTAGTATTATTTTCACCTTTTCTATTCTATATACATGAAAAGGTTATTTTTTGCCAATACACAACTCCCATTGCGAATTTTGTTCATTTTAGAACAAAAGGAAGTGAGCTTATTCAAAACAAAGTAACTGAATACTCACAAACATTACATATTAGACCTTATTGTGATTAAGATTAAGTTAGTATTTAATTTTGATACTACTAAGCTATGTTTGTCAAAGGCTCAACCTCGGCCGCGAAGTATTTCTCGGAAAACATAAAAATGACGTTTGGACCGATCGAAATTTTTGTGAACTACCTACCTACTATTGTTGTTTGTGGCTCAATGAACAGTGTTGCCAGTGCTTTTAAATAGACCATAGACCATAAACACCAATGTCAATAAAGTATTTTATTGTTTGAAAGTTCGGTTATTGTTTGAAAGCAATTTATTTCACAATAGATTTTTTTTTGACTTTAAAATTTTCTAGAAATAGTTTATTCTTAAAGTAATTGTTATGGCGGTTATCGCAGATATTATTGGTGTTTTCAAACATGTTCTTTTTGATGAGTCCTAAAAATGACACAATTTCTAGGATATTCTTTACAGTAGTATCTAGAGCTACATCCAAAGTAAGCTTGTTTTATGGGTTTTATAATGCGGATAAACATACTAAGATTATCATCATCATCTGATTATTAATTTAATTCCAGTTGCTACAGGAAGTCTTTCTACTTCATCAGAAGATAATCTCTGTCATATCGTTAGCTTTGACTTCTATGGTAACAACTATTTTATCAGTTCCGTAAATATCTACTGATATATCTTTTGCGCCAAGTTTTATACAGATCCATTCAGTCGTGCCATTTTTATTTTGTTATTTATTGTATTTATAGCTACATCGTAGTGTGTTATTCGATTGAATATTTTTACTTTTTAATGAAATAGACATGTCATAGATATACACGACGTTTATTAAAAAGAACTAGGATTCCAAATTTAAAAAAACTAGTTTTCTCAACACTTTCTCCGTTTCAAAAATAGTGCTAAGCGGATTTTATCACCGAATCGTCAGTTGAAATATATTTCTAGAAGACCTGTTTTTATATAATATATTATTTTTTATTAAAAAAAGAGACTATAATTTTAATTCAGATAGCAGACATTTTCTTTATGAAGTTGGTATTTTAGCCAATAGTGTCACTAGACATCGTGTATAATCTAATCACCCTAGAATATTACAAATGTTTTTTTTTATTTCGCATTGGATTTACGTTATTCAGAAATCATTATTAAGTTATTAACCTAAATTATCACGTGCCGACCGATACCAGCTCAATCAAAAGGAGTAAGTGGAATTCCAGGGTCCAAGGTAAGATGCCTTGTATTCAATCGGGAAAAATATGGACTTTTTATGTAATTTAATCAAATTCAAGACTTTTTTGATTTATCTTATTTGTAAGTTGTTTGCCGCGTGGTTCCCGGCAGAGTAGAATTTGGGCCACTCCTTCTCTTCACATGTGGTGTCGTACAAGGCGACTAAGGGATAGAGCTGATTAACTTTGACATCAGACAGATATGTACAGCCCAGACTCAGCTTTAGATGCATGGCTCGAGTCAACAATAGTGCCCTGAATACGGCAACAGGCTCACATCCTATTACGTGGGACCGAATACAGATTGGTGAAATGTGGTTGTTAATTCACCTCTGCCTAACCCTCCGGGGTTAAAGGCGTGATTATGTGTATGTATGTATGTAAGTTGTAATAAACATAATTCAGCAGAGACATATTTTGAAAAATAAACGACCTACTGGACCTACCAATCATTAAATTAGTAATCGGAATTTCTCAAAATCATTCAAGCAAAAATAGATAAAAAAAAACAGGCCTTCTAGAAATATAGTTGAACTGACAATTCGAAGGTGATAAAAACCACTTTGCACTATTTTTGAAAAGGAGAAAGTGCCGAGAAAACTTGTTTTTTTGAATTTGGAATCTTAGTTCTATTTTTAATAAACGTCGTATCTACATTTTGAATTTTAAAAAACTTGTCTTTATATCTCTGACAAATTACTTACGTCGTAAGTAGGTAAACTAGTAACAAGACTACTTTTTTTTGGTAAGAATAATTTACGCCTATGATACTATTAATACGGATTATGACTTTTTGATTTGGTTCGAAATTTAAAAACACGACTATGGCACTAGTGCGTACCTTTTTAGTACATACGAAGTAATTACTGGCAAAGAGGTGATACTGTCTTGTCATGAGGTGGAAATGCTTGGCACATATCAAGTAACAATCCTGATAGTCATTAACTAAGGACAGTAGAGAACAGTGGATCTTTCTAAATCCTTTATAAACAATCAGGAGTAGAATAGGGAATCTCCAGCTCTTCCTGTGGGTGTCGAAGAAGGCGACTAAGGGATAAGAATGTTCTATAACCGACAGTAAATATACAGCAAATGACTTAGTATCGTAGTTGGCGAAATGTGGGTGTTAATACACCTCTGCATACCCCTTTGGGGATTTACAGGCGTGAGCGTATGAATGTATGTAGATTGTAAATTGGGGAGATTATTCTCCGTTTGAGAAGTTGATCTGAGATAGTCAACTATTCAGCTTGTGATTCTGACTGGCAACGGAAAGGAAGGTAGCTCGTGTAACATTAATGAAATCATCGTTATAATTGATATCAACTCCAGTTGCATCCAAATTCGCTCTCTCATTTCTCCTCCATCTTTGATTTGGGTTGCTTGGCTCTTATGATTATTAGAAATGAGTGTCATGTCAATAGATAATTGATTGATCGATTGTTTTTTTTAAGAATCTGACTTCGCACGGACATACACAATACGATACAGTTTTAAAATACCTATACGTACCTATAACTTTTTTAAGTTAACGGATGTAATTTAGTCTGTAGCTAACAGCTTATGCATTTTAAAAAGTAATTTGTCGAAAGCAAGAAATGAAGCGGTATTTTATATTGTTTTTTATTGCTTTTCTGATTTAGAGGACATATTAATCTCATGTAAATGGTCAAAATATATTTGATCTACTTATCTATTAATATCGAAGCGTGACTGATATCTAGTAATATTATTTATTTACAATATATTATGATCACTTTCAAGGTTTTTTTTTTTCAAATTAAGTGTTGACGAGTTGACCCATATAAATTCTGTCAATGTGAGATTATTTTATACATTATCTTGTATAAGTATAAGTAATATAAAGTGTGTTAACTCTTCAATTCACAAATTCATCATCGGGTAGTCAAAATAAGCTTTTAAAACTAGAAACTTCCTGTTTTTTTTTTGTTTTATAAAACGAACCATCTAAACTAGGGAGTTATCTCTGCATCCTGATTCACACAACTTAACTTTGAGAAGTATAACGAACTAACTGTCAAATAGGTATCGATACCTATATGCACCAGTGAATATAGGGTTGGTGCGCTTGGGTGGTTGGATTACATCGAGATCTTCGGGATCCAAACCTATTACTACCAACCAGATGTGTAGTTTTTTAGACTGAGATGATATAGTAAATGTCGCCGCGAAAATGCTGTAATGATAACTGTAACTATTTGATTAGCTTCTTTTATAACAATCTACATTGTTGGCAATGTAAGAACATAAAATCTACGTTGATGTAACTTGTAAGGTAATGGCATGTCAGGAAAATCAGAAAAAAAAATTTAGATCAGTAAATCGTCATGACACCGCGAGGTGATCAATGACCGAAAGATGACGTCACCATGTCATATATACAGTATTTTTATCAATCACCACGTGCTATGTGCGTGGCTCTAAGTTGTGGGCATTTTTATGATGTGTTCCTCTGTTTTGGTACGTACCTAATCTATGGCAATTGCGGCAAGGCGCAGGTAGCGCGGGATGGACGGTTTGAATGTCGAATATCGGGGTGGCGAGAGGGAAAAAATTATTCATCTCCCATGAAATATTAAAAAAAAAGCCACATGGATTAATTTATTGTTTTATCAGGATTGCGTGCCCATCTAGTAAGACACCTAGTACTATGGTTACGTTATGGACCCGTCGTAGGTTGTGGGGTTATACGAGATATTTCATGGCTTACAGCACAAATGCCTAAGTAACTACCAGTCTGTGGGTTTAAATATTTTTTCTTATAGTCTAACATACATGAGAATTTGTATTTTGTTAAGTTATTAATTTACTTTTAAAGAAGGCTTACAGCCTAGTTACAATATGTTTAAAGTATAAACAATGTATATCACACATTCTTATTATAATGTATGCATTCTTTTATGTAATTTATTCCTTGCCTAGCTATTTCTTTACTGTTCATTATAAACGAATTCAAACGTTTCTATTATAATTTAAATAATAAGTAACATAAACAACACAATATTTTCTATTTAGTAACATTTTCATGGTATACAACAATGTCTTGTATGCGAATATGTAAAAATAACACATAATAATAAATTCTTGGTTATATTGTTTATACTAAAATTAATTTGATTATACTATAAATACATTGTAAATTGAATATTTGACCAATGAACTTTGAATCGAACCACGCGAAAAGCTTGGTTATGCGTCATTACGGCCGCCGACACGTTGCTTGTGCCGAATGTGTCAAGGATCACAACTTTCAAATATTACGAATAAACAGACACATTTTCCCCATACACAGTAAGAAATTTTAACGCTGACAACACAGTCGGGAAGTTCAGGAACCACTTCCCAGAACGATAAAGGGCCGGCGGGGTAAGGCGACGCGCGGGGGGGAAGACGGCGCGACAGCTGCGCGCGCGTCGCTCGCCCCGCACCTCACGTCACTCCATCGTTGTCCGCCGCGAGGTGCAGACGCATCCCAAAAGTTCTCTTGTGAAATACGCGCGTAACATTCCGTTGAACTCGAGTGCGTGACTTCAAACTTTCAAGTTATAAATGATGAAGTATTCATTCACGTATCTGGAAGAGATTGTCCGTGCAGAGGCGTCGCACCGTCGAAGGACGCGAGTCGGGCGCGGCGCAGGAGCGGTCGTCGGCATCCTTTGTCCGGGAGGCCCGTGTGGCTGGGCGGTGACTGGCGCTATATTCGGTTCATGTGCGATATTGCACCAGTCCCGGCCTATCCAAGCGGGCCCGGCCGTCGAAGACCGCTATACAGGCACTCAGCATCCGCGGCGCGCAGTCCCGTTACCCGGCCGGTCGGTCGTTCACTGCGGTGACCACGCTTAGGACGCGATTCGGTGTAAACGTTTGTGCCTTTAATATCAAATTGCACCAATCCCGGCCTGCCTGTGGTCACCGATCTTGTGGACGATGCCTCACCAAGGAATTCTCGACACGTGGTGGATTACCAACAGGTATTGCTCTGAATACCCTCGCAAGGAAAATTGTTGTAATGTTATGTGTAAAATACTTTGTCGGTTGTCTTGTCGCTACCAGGTCAGCACTAAAACCTGTCAGTTTACCTTTTTATATGTTGTAACTATGTAACTTTGTGATTTTTTAGTGCAAAACTTATCTGTAAAGCTTGCAATATGACATGATGTATGATGTACCTATTTTCGATTGTAGAAAGTTTTTGAGGTGGGTAAGTGATTCACATTTTGTAAGAAAGTTATTCATTCCGAGGCACCTAACTGAATTGATATATTGTAGACATCGGTCGATGCAGGCAGCAGACCGGTTTTGCCGTAAATCGTAATATGCTATGTTAAATATGCTTATGTTGTAGAGACCGCCAAAATGAAGGGCATTTTACAGAGATTGGTTCAAAACTAGGCTACATCAATCAATTTTGGAACAGCTGATTTCATCATTCATGTTTTATTCATGTCCTTTCCATTATTCATTGTACTATTTTCATTCATCAACTGTACCTACTATTTTATTTAACCTCGTAGGTATATAAATTTATACCTAAGCTTTCATTCTTTTTACTAGAGGTACATCAATTTACATATTCGAAACATATCATACCTATGTATTTATAATTGTTCATAATTACCTACATTGTTTTCCTCGTAAATGTCTAGAAATTCAACCTCAGAGGTAATAAGATTTCCTTTACCTACTCCATATTTAACTAATTGAAAATAGAACTAATCATAGAGTTGAAACTGTCCGTAAGTTAAATGAACGCAAAATAAGTGTCTATCTGAAATCGTGTGGAACCTACGGTAAATTATGGCCTTCGCGTAGACAGTTATTTCTAATGACGGTAGGTGCCTACACGATTTCGGTCGGTACAAGTTAAGAAAAGTAGGTTCACAAAAGTAGTACAGATGCCAAGTCGAATGTAGATAAATTATAAAAAAATTAAGTACCCTGTATACCTATTCTTCATTTTTTAAATGCCTCGAAACTGGTTCGACACTATTTTGGCGGCAATTTCCTGTTTCACTGCTCATTAAAAAGTCAACTTTCTGCATGTGTCCAATAACTTTTTTAACTTAACTTTTTAATTAACGCTTTTTCTAACGTGTTATAACAACTAATAGCTGATTTCACATACCGGTGACATTTTTATGCAAACTAAGGAGTTAGCTTATCGCTGTTTAGATATTCTCTACTCAGTATAGCTATGTAGTATTATCGTATGAACTCGGCGTGAATCAGGCGGAAAGATGATTCACTGAGCAAGTTGAGAAGTCTTGCAACCGTTATGATTTAAATTGCAACAGCTGTCATGTGGCATTCACGAATTGCGGTACCCACATACCTTGGTCGTATTAACAAAAACTTTATCGCTTAAACGGGTTTACTTAGGCTCGAGTGGCAAAGCTATCGGATGTAAATTATGGCACAATAATGTACACTTTTAAAGATTCGAATAGCGATTACAAATTTTAACTGAGGGCCAATTTACGCATCTACCTAATAAAAATTTGTTCAAAATTTAGTACCGATCTAATCTTAAATCTTCCAAATGTCAAAAACGGTATTCTCGTTACTCAATTTTTTACAAACATCGTTTTTCACATTTTGAAGATTGAGATAAGTACATAGATTGAATTTTGAATAGATTTTATTTAGTACCATAATCTTAAATGTAAGAAAGCATTTTTATTACTTGAAACGATTTGAAAATAGGTAACTTGAGTTCCATGTTAATGGCTAATCAAAAATTGTTGAATAATTATGAAAGTTCAGTTTTCAAAAAAAGATGACATATCTATAATAGATTGGTCCCTTCTTATCTACTTTATTGTGTAATCTAAAATCCATAATATCATTAACTACTTAGTTTGGTTCATATGGATATGTTGTCGAAATGTGTGTGGTCTCCCCTTTGATCCAACTAACTATTACAGGATGACCTCTGAATTGGTTTATTTCACATAAATTGCGCTCCCGTCAAACTGGAAAGCCCCAATCCACATATTTTGTGACGGGTTTTTCAGTAAAATAAAACAGCACCCGTCACTCGATGACTCGCAACCCTGCCTTTATACCGAGCACTTTCGCGCCAATTTCAAAATTACCATTGCATTGCAATGACCTCTGTATTGTAGAAATATCTTACATACCTACCATAGCCTATTCATAATCTTCAGATCACGTGGTTAGTATAGTTATCAAAAAGCTATTAACTTAAATAAGCGTTTAAAAATTCTAATAATATGAATTTCTCGTCTAGTTTAAGAAAAAAGGAAATGGCGTCACTAATTTTTATAAGTTCATTTGATTTTGGAAAACAATTTCAGCTTATCTTATTCAATTTTTGAAGTTTATCACAAACACATCGTGTTTATTTTCAACGTGATATTCGAAATTAGAGAATGGGTTATAATAATAAGTTTTTCAAATTTGCCTTTAAGTAAAGCCTCCACTTATTCAGATTCTTGTTTTTTTTTAACACGATATTTAAAAATAGAATAGGTATAAACGTTAACAACAAACACGCGGTAACATAAGTGTGGAGGTTCACGGTCGATTTTCGGAGTGGCTAACTGTTATTTGTTTACTCGGCCGATAGATTCACAATGGTCCGAAGAAACTGATAGATCGACCATCATTGTGTGTGCTGCCATTGAACTACCTCTCATACTACTTGGTACGACCTTAGGTCATTGACATCCTTTCTAATTAGGTTACGAAGGTTACTGCAAGCAAGCACACTATGAAACACGATTCTCGGAATGTGTTGATAAGGTACATGAGTTCAGGCACTAAACATTGTGTTAGTGGACATTACGTGTAATTTTGTTTTTCAGGGTTTTAGTAGGAGATGGTGGGAACACCTCGATTTTGTCATATGGATTTTTCTTGTAGCAAAACATTACCATTCTCGGCATTAATAAGAGCCCAGTCATTAAACTTTTCAACTGATTAGTAAGTGTCCTGACATGTAATTTTTCTTTTGAGTGTCATAATCATAACACCCATAACAGAAACACTAGATTTTGTCAAATGGGTGTTTCTTGTAGTAAATATACCTAACAGGACTTTTTATTTTCCATTTTCTTTTCGTACTTGTGTTATTTTTTGCTAGCTGACGGTAGCGACACAAGTTTGAAGGGCCACTCGTGTCGTAACGGACTTACGGACTTAATGTAGACAGTAAAATATTTCGACATGTAGTGAACTTCGAAAACACATAGATCGACAAGTCATTGCTTCGACAGACAATTATTGGACAACACACATCTTTGAATTACTACTACTTTGACAGACGATTATTCGACAGACAATATTCTTACCTAGACAAGTCACATCTTCGAATGACCACTATTTCGACAGATTTTTTATCATTCTCTATTACCGCCATTGAGATTGGTTCGATTCGAGGTATAGGTATGTTCCTCCCGGAGACGGTATTATCAAGTCTAATTTTCTGGCACAACTTTTCCTCTGGGAATTTACCAATCAAAAAACGTAGGTAAGTTTTATATGGGATTTGACGCATTTGACATGAGTTAACGACTGTCATATACGTCAATTCCCATACATTCGTCTTTCTGTTCCATCAAACGCCGGTAACGAATTGGCACTTGTCTAGAGGGGCTGGCGTTTTGAAATGGTAGCGTTTCTGAATCGTGCCCCAGAACCAGCTTATGTACATCTCTCACCATAGGTTCATTGATAAAGTCTCCACTACAATACTTCTTGGCATTGAAATTCGACACGAGGTGAGTAAAAAATTGAATAAGTACCTATTTTCTTTTCATTTAGGGTTAATCATTTCATCCCTTCTGATGATGGTAAGCGAAAGATGAAGTCTTAGAAATGATGTGAAGGGTAAAAGTTTCTTCCTGCATTCCCGAAAGGAATGCAGGAAGAAACTTTTGCCCTGAAAACTTTTACCCTGAAAGATGGGTAATTGGACATAAATACAGGTTTGAATCTTTTAATAGTACTCTGGACGTACCTTTTTTATGCCAATGAGGTGGCAGACAAGCACACGGTCCACCTGATGGAAAGTTGTTACCGTGGCCTATGGATGTGTGCAACACCAGAGGAGTCACACTCAAGCTGCCAACCCTGTAAACACAGAGAGTTTCTGTGCCATCAGTGTAGAAGACAAAGCAGGAATAGCCTTCTGACTGACTGCACAAAACTTTCTAGTAGGTAGCCTACTTTAAATTAATTTCACTTCACGGGAACGTTATATTAATTAAAAGAAAAATCCCATTAAAAGGTTTTCGCAATATGTTTACCACACATCCATCCAATCACAGGCATCCAATTTAAATTTATAAATACTGTTTGCCCGTTGTAATTTTGGAAAAGAATTAAATATGATTTAAAGGTGAACTTCAATGAAATTTGTTATTTCAACTTTAACAAGTAGGAATTTATTAAATAATTAATATAAATTGAATACAGTTAAAATGATACGAGGTAAGCAGGCCAGTCGTAGCTCTGGAGAAATGTGAAAAGGTGTCTCAAAAGCTGATTTTGTTCCTTTTATAGGGTGGTTGCGCGCCCTCTTGCGTAATTCGCCGACACTCCTGCGCTTGCGATGTATTTGCGTGTCCTGACGAACATCGATCTGTAGACGCCTCTCGTAGTTCCGTACTAGCGGGATAGATGGCGCTTAACATATTCGGCCCCTTTGAGAGCTATTAGCTCTCAATGTTAGTTTCTTCATCTTCGCTGGCTGGTGGAATTGGCAGGGGACACATCTTGGAAAATGCCCTCTGGATGTCGCCGGTCGCCGTGCGGATAGTAGCGACTCTGGCCACACCATCCTTGCCTGGGATAAGTTGGATAATCCTGCCCAAGCGCCATTTGAGAGGGGGCAGGTTGTCGTCCTTTATCAGCACCAGCGTGTTGGGAATCAGGATCCCGCTAGACGTCTTCCACTTGAGGCGTCTCTGTAGCTCTGACACGTACTCGGAGGCCCAGCGCTTCCAGAAGTGTTGCCTCAGTTGCTCGACTCTCTGGTATCGTGAGAGTGAGAGCGGGGGCTTCATGGAGGTGTCTTCGCCTGCAGGAGCTGTCAAGGGCCGGCCAATGAGGAAATGGCCCGGCGTGAGCGGCGTGAAGTCGTCAGGATCTGGGGACATGGGATACATCGGACGGGAGTTCAGGACGGCTTCTATTTGTACCAAAACCGTGCTGAACTCCTCGTAGGTTAAGTTAGCATTCCCTACAACGCGCGTAAGGTGGTGCTTGCAGGACTTTACCCCTGCTTCCCATAAGCCGCCAAAATGAGGTGCGTAAGGGGGAATAAATTTAAATTCAATATGATTATTTGAGGCGTAATCAATAATTCCCTGAGAACCTCCCGTCAAAACGCTTGTAAATTCCTTAGCCGCTCCTACGAAGTTTCTACCATGATCCGAGAATATTTTGATAGGTTTTCCTCTACGCGATATAAATCGTTTCAAAGCTAGAATATAACTTTCAGTGGACAAGGAAGTAACAAGCTCCAAATGGACAGCTCTCGTTGAAAAACAAACAAATAAACAGATATAACCCTTTTCTAACCTAGAACCTCGACCCTTTTTATTTAGAATATAAACTGGTCCAGCGTAATCTACGCCACAATGAAAAAAGGGATAGTTTGCTTGCAAACGCTCACTAGGTAAATCACCCATTATAGGCTGCACTGTCTTAGCCTTCATACGACAACAAACTACACATTGGTGAACTATTTTCTTAGCTAAATTTCGGCCACCAAGAGGCCACCACGTCTCCCTAATCTGCGCTAACAGGAGCTGAGGGCCAGCGTGGAGCATCATAGCATGAGTATGCCGAAATAGAAGAATTGTAAAATAGCTTTGGCTACACAATAGTTTGGGATATTTCTTGTCATATGCAAATTCTGAATTACCAATTCTTCCGCCCACTCTAATAATATTATTTTTATCTAAAAATAAATTTAAAGAGGACAAGTTACGTGAACCTTTGAAGGTCTGCTTATTCAATAAAGCATTGTACTCATCAGGAAATGCTTGAATTTGTGATAATTTTGTTAGATACAATAAAGAGTTATGTAACTCGGCTGCTGACAAAGGGCCCGAGTTACGTTCCAGTGATCTAATTTTAGCTCGTGCGTTGTAAATAAAGCGAAATATATAAGCACAAGCACGTTGAAGTCTAATGTATGATGAGAATCTATTGATGTCTATCATCCTATAGTCACTACCGGTACAAAACACACTTACAGTTCGATTCGGCCTCAATTCCGGCAATGTACTAGTTTGAAGAATGTCTAGATTATCTTGTGTCCACTCTACTACATTCTCTGATAAAAATGCAGGTCCGTTCCACCACAGTTTGCTATCACTGATATCTTCTAGCGTCATACCACGTGATAATAAATCAGCCGGGTTGCATTTGCCGTTCACGTGATACCAACGCGCATTGTTTGTTAGATCATTAATTTCTACTACACGGTTTTGCACAAACGTTTTAAGTAAATAAGGTGACATTTTCAACCAACTTAACACGATAGTCGAATCTGACCAAAATACTACATTGTCAAACTCTAAACGCAATGAATTTACGATCTTTCCATATAATCTCGCACCGATCAATGCTGCACATAGCTCGAGTCGCGGAATAGTGATTACTTTAATGGGCGCGACTCGTCCTTTCGAACATAAAAGTCTAACTGTGATGTCACCGTAACTATTGAAAGTACGTATGTAGGCACAGGCCCCATAAGACAGCTGACTCGCGTCTGTAAAGATGTGCAACTCGAAACGTACGGAATCATTACCAATGACCCAACGGGGAATACGGATATCTTTTAATCTAGACAATGAATTATAGAACTGTAACCAACGCTTTGATACATTTTCCGGTACCAAATCGTCCCAGTTTAATTTACAAAGCCATAACTGCTGTAGCAAAATCTTGACTACCATAACAATAGGACTAATCAAACCTAATGGGTCGTATATTTGTGACACAGCTGATAGAATTAAGCGTTTAGTAATTTTGCATGCGTTACTATTTACGTTTGAGGTAAAATGAAATTCATCACTACAGTAGTACCAACCTAAGCCTAACGTTTTACTAGTACTGTTTTCATCGAACATCATCTGCCTGGATTCACCACTTTGAAATGTATTTGAATCTAAATCTGGCGTATTAAAGACCCATTTTCGCAATGGTAAACAACCAGAATCGCAAACAGTTTTTACTTGTTTACATATAGTTTTTAAGTGAGATTTATTGTCATGACCAGTGATCAAATCGTCTACATAGAAATCCTCTAAGATGATTTTCGATATTTCGGGATTATTACAGTCTAGTCCAAGCTGACGCACACAACGAATACTTAGATAAGGCGCGGACGCCGTTCCGTATGTAACGGTGTTCAGACGGTACACACCGAGAGGTTCCGACGGATTTTTACGCCACAAAATTAGTTGTAAATTCCGTTGATCGTCGTGAATTAGTATTTGCCTAAACATTTTCTCTATGTCCGCACAAGCTACGTATTTATACTGCCGGAAACGTAAAAGTATTCCAATTAAGTCATTTTGCAAGGGCGGACCGGTCATTTGAATGTCGTTAAGCGATTTACCATTCGATGTTTTTTGACTTGCATTGAATACAACTCTTAACTTCGTGGTAGTGCTCTGTTCACGAAACACACCATGGTGAGGCAAAAAATAATAGGGTGAATTAAATCCGTCAATGCGCGTCATGTGTCCCAGGCCTAAGTATTCTTGCATAAACTCGTTATACATATATTTATAAGTAGGTTGACGTGCGAGTTTACGCTCTAGTGATAAAAAACGTGTTTTTGCGACTTCATAACTATCACCAAGTGTTTCTAGCGATTCTTTGAAGGGAATACGAACTGAAAATCGACCTGCATGTTCTCTTCTAGTAGTATCTATAAAAAGTTGTTCACATACACGATCGTCGTTTGTATAATGCGATTTAGGTTGCGAAATCTCTTCGATTTCCCAGAATCTTTTGAACTGCGCGTTCAATTCGAGATTTTGAGAGGTACCCACATGACACTGAACTTGATTGATGCGCAAATTCGTGTTTACAGGACCTGAGATTATCCACCCTAGCTTTGTATTCTGTAGATAAGGTCCACTAGCTAGGTGAATCCTACCCTCATTTAACAAATCCCAAAAATAGTTCGCACCGATTAAAATATCTACCTGCGATGGAGAATTGAACGTAGGATCGGCAAGCTTAATATCATTAGGAATGTTAAGATTATGCGTATGTATATATGAAGAGGGTATGCACGAAGTTATGTTTTGCATAACCAAGCAATTAATGCGCGTATTATATTCGCTATTTAAGGAACGAATAGAAATTTCACAGGAATGATTTGACTGTGTGATTGATTGTCCTATTCCTGTGATTTGAAAAGTGGACTGTATAACCTTGGCGTTTAATTTATTGCGTAAAGAACTGGACATGATGCAGTGTTGGCTTCCACTGTCCAGTAGTACACGGGCAATATGAACTTGAGTATCGGCACCGATTATTTCTACCAGCGCAGTAGACAATAACACGGGTACGAGAGTGTTTGATGATTTATTTGATTTATTACTAATTTGATTATTAGTGTTGGAATGTAGAACAGTAGAAGATTCATTACTCGAGGGGGTGGACTGCGCGTTAGAGGAACCCGTAAATACCGAGGTTTCTCCATTCCTAAACGCCTCGTGAATCAAGCTATTGTGTTTTTTATTACATACCCGACATGGCCCACAGAAACAACTATCGATAGTGTGTCCCTCACGTAAACAATTCCTACATAAACTCTTGCTTTTAATAAGGGCCAACTTTTCGTCGCAAGGTAAATTAATGAACTGAGTGCACGAGTAAACAGGGTGATTACCTGCACACATAGAACATATACGAATCCGTTTAGAATTTTTAGCGGTATTCTGATTAGTTTGCGTAGACACAAGACCTTGAACTTTAGACGTTTGTTTTTTGTGACTATCTTGGGACAAATTTTTGCTATTGAAGCTTGAGGAATGATTTGCTTTAATCATTTCCAACATATCCGCTTTATTTCTTAAAAATGAAATAAGCTCGTCTAGTTTCAAAGCTACCTCCTTATTTTTTAGAGAATTTGATTTAAATTGCTCCCAGTCTTTTTGCATAGAAGCATCGAACTTAGATACAATTAAATAAATTAATAAGGTATCCCAAGTATCCACTGGCTCGCCTAAGCTCTTTAAAGCGCGTAAATTTTTAAGGACGGTATCTATAAGTTTTCTTATGCAAGCGGGCGATTCCCTAGACAAAGGTTGTATAGAAAATATGGACTTAATATAATTATGAATTAGTAATTTTTTATTATTGTATCTAGCTTCAAGCAGATCCCAAGCTATTATATAGTTATCGGCTGAAAATTCGAGAGATTTGATGACCTGCATGGCATTGCCCGTGAGAGCCGATCTTAAGTAGTGATATTTTTGAATATTATCGAGCTCTTCCGAATTATGAATCATGGACAAATAAGTATCTCGGAACTCCAACCAATTGTCATATGAACCATCAAATGATGTCAGCGAAATAGTGGGTAACTTAACTAGTGATTTACTACCCTTGCATTTATGATTATTCGAATTTTCGCCTTGTAATAGACAGTCGATAGAGGCCATAACACTATAATAACTATTTTCAAAGGATTCGCGTTCTCTTAATTGCTCTGCTATATCCGATTCCGGAGCTATTTCAATCTTATCTTGAAAGCTATTAAAATTAGATAACAGACTGCATAACGCCTGTTGTTTTCGTAACTTTAACTCAGCAAATTGTCTTGCGGACAATAAAGCCCCGTCTAAGGAATCTACGTATTTGACTAGTAAGGTCAGGGAGCCCTTGACTGAACCGCGTTTTTTTACTAATTCTTTAAAACTTTCACTCATTTTGGCACTTAATAAGAAAGCAGAGGTACTCACGTTTGTCCTGCAGCCACTTGGTGAATTATGCGCACCGCCGCGTAGCCTTCTAGAAGAAACAAACGGTTTTAGTACAAATAGAAGAAATGTGGGCGAGTAGGGCGGGAATAAAGGAAGGAAAAGAGGATTTGCTACGACTGGTCTGCTACCCGCTACTTATGGTTTCTTGAAAAAAGTTTAAAAAGTTTAAATAATCCGGCGCTGAAGGTCCAAATGTTTGCCCGTTGTAATTTTGGAAAAGAATTAAATATGATTTAAAGGTGAACTTCAATGAAATTTGTTATTTCAACTTTAACAAGTAGGAATTTATTAAATAATTAATATAAATTGAATACAGTTAAAATGATACGAGGTAAGCAGGCCAGTCGTAGCTGGTGAAATGTGAAAAGGGGTCTCAAAAGCTGATTTTGTTCCTTTTATAGGGTGGTTGCGCGCCCTCTTGCGTAATTCGCCGACACTCCTGCGCTTGCGATGTATTTGCGTGTCCTGACGAACATCGATCTGTAGACGCCTCTCGTAGTTCCGTACTAGCGGGATAGATGGCGCTTAACAAATACAATGGACAAAAATAAAGCAATTTTATGCTTAAAGGTCATCTCCAGTATTTAAGGTTCCCCGGGTACTCTTGAAAAGATCCAACCTGTATAATAGCATATGTGTAATAAATACTAGATATATAAGTAGTGTAGTCTTTATTCTAGATGTACCCTCATCGAAGAACGACAAGTTTGAAAGAAGAGCACAGCTTAATCTTCGCATGGAATGTAAGACAAGTCCGAGGTTATGTAAGACATTGTGCTGTTCTTCGACACGATACCCAAAGTTACATTCTGTCATCACACCATTCGCCCCAAGCAGGGAATTCATCCTCACACGTTGCGACCAGAAACTGTGTGCACGGTGAGGTGTGAAAGGAACTTCATCCCACGCACGCTCAAGCAGTGAAATGAACTCCCTGCCGTGGTTTTTCGAAGCGATTACAATATGGAGTTCTTCAAGAAAGGCTTTAGAAGGTTCTTATGGTGCTGCACACGTCCATAGGCCACCGTTAAACACTTTTATTCGGGTTGGCCTTGTGTTTGTCTGCTAAACAAGAGGTACAAAAGATACATAGTCAAACGCGCACTGAAAATCGTGTGAAACAATTTATTGAGCTTGTCTTGTGCTAATGTATGACAATGAAACTACACTATTATTTGATAGTTTTTATTTATTTTAATCATCCAACAAACCTATGGTAGTCAATTGTTTAAAAGTTAAAAATTATGTACTCACAATTGTTTGCTTAAAACTTACATTTTTGATTTTTAGTAAGAATTTAACATGTAGAGTTTCTCAATAACCACTGTCGCTACTAATCTAAATACTTAACACGATACCTATACTTACAACAAACTATACTTAGTTAGACGCAACAAATTTCTATTCGCATGTCATGCATACATTGACAGTTTAAAGAATAATGTTGGCATAGGATACTTTTTTTACGTGCGGGAAATTCCCACGTCCTCCCCCATCCCTCTCGGTCTGGCCCTCCTCGGGAGAAGGGACCACATGGTCCCCGAGTCTCCCCCGGCCCAGGTATGGGGAGCCGCCTTGGGCCATGGGATACTCACACAAAATGCGTTTTGCACCCCGTTTTTAGGATGCATTTTATCAACAGCAGGCTGTGTCTATACTGTATAATGGTCTAAAATGTAAAGTTGCCATGACGCGCAAGAAATTGAGCAACACAGTGAACCACCTCAAGCCAAGTCTTCGAAAAAGAACCGGTCGCGAACGAATGGAATGAATTAGTGAAGGTGGTGCCATAGATAACTAATTTTCCAGATGTGTCATCATTGCTCAATGTGTCAATATTTTCCAGCTATGTCACATTAAAAACTAGTTTTTAGTATTCGACTTTGTATTAATTTAATAATCAATTAGCCTGTTGCAGTCTATTGCTGGACAAAGGCCTCCCCAATGAACGCTATAGTATCCGATCTCCGCCTTGCGCATCCATTCTATCCCAGCTAACTTTTTCAGGTGTTCATTGTCCCACGTTTGCTTTATCGATTCACAGTCTACACTGCATACATGTATGTGAAAGAAACTTTGTCTGTCTGCCTGTTGCCATCCGCGTTGGCTTAACCGCGGGCAACAGATAATTTAAGACGTCTAGGTCGAAATGAAATAATTGTTTTCAAAGTATTGATTGCAAATATGTTGTTATTTGAATATCTTTATTTGTGATTGTGAAACGGATTTTGCATCAAGAGTATAAAGCTTTGGTATAGTTACCGGCACATTATGTTGTGATGACTTCAAGTCGCGAGAAAAATGAGACCTTGATGCGAGTGGATATAAGTAATTGGTAGATTTGGTCCTCCGTCGACTTTGCATCTCGTGCTTTCCTCAAAAGAGACTCAAAAAACGCGTATTGAGGAAAAAGAGTAGGTACATTTGTGACGTAGTTGGGACCAAGATATATGCCGGTAGCTTATTACCTTGATATATTATGTTGAAGTTAGCTTCGTACCTACTTTGCTGATGACGGTTAAAATACAAGTACCTACATGTAACGTCACGCCTCTTTGCCATTGGGGTAGGCAAAGGTATGTATGTAAATAAAACGTAGTACGTAAATTAATTGTCTATTTCTACGTATAATAAAATTGTAAAGAGGACAGAACACAAATTGTAATTGTGAATAAAATTACTGTGTTCTAGGAGCAATAACGATGCCGACAATGATTTTTTTTGGTACCTATGTTTGTTGTCAGGATAGAACCCATGTCCGTTCAACACGTGAAAATTACTAAACCGATTCAACTGTAATTTTGTGCTATGGCATTCTAAGGCACATTTTCCAATTTTACTACACTGGCTGTATGGAACAAGAAATTGGCATCCAGCTAAAATGTGATATAATACGATACAGATAACACTACAAAAAAGGCGCGCTACTTCTATATAGAAAAGTGTCGAAAATCATTCACTCATTTAGCACCTTTCTATAAAAAAATTCCTGCATCCCGTTCCAAATTCGAAATTCAATTCAAAATCATTACTGCCTTGCCACTACAACAGTTACATAATTTTTGTTCTAAACAGCTCACATAGAAGCACACATAGAAGTCATAGGTACTATTTTAGTTGTGTAAGTTTTCTTTTGGCGGGCAACAAATCCAAACAAACAACTCATTATAAAAATAAAAATCTAAACTCCAATGTTTACTCAATTAAACCGTACCGTAATTCTTTTTGTTTTATTAGGCGTATAATTCGTAACAAGATTCTCCGCTAAGATGTTTTATGATAATAATTTTCGAATGCGTTGTTAATAAAAATTGTACGAGTACAACGGTCTGTTGGTTATGTGTCAAGGCCTCGGATCCCTACCCTAATGTAACGTTGTTTGCCCGCAATATTACTGTACATGTGTTCCATAGCCACGTGCTTTTAATAAAGAATAATAATTATGGTAATGTATTATTTGGCTGTACGTAGTGTGATCATAGTCAATGCAAATTTATTCTACGCGCAATACGCGCCAAATTTGGGCGCTTTGGAACTCGCGGCTTTTTTAGCGTTAACTTTAATGGAATTTTAAAGCAATTAGATAGGTAGGTAGTATCTAATATTTTATAAACAGTTTACCTGTAATATCAAATCGATTAATATTGTAAAAAGTGAAACGCTTCGGAAGAAACAGTCTGAGCGCTACATTTTTCCAATTTTAAAAGTCAACTTCTCTAATTAGGTACCACAGAGTTGTTTCAAAAATGGAAGTTTATCATATGTTATTATCTATTAAGTACATTATAATATTGAACCACACTACACCAACGCTATACCTAGGAAATAATAAAATAGAGAAATACCCAATTAATCCACCAGAACTAGTTCGTTTACATAGTTACCTGGTTAACTTCGTAAATTTCGTTCAATCACTACATTAGCCGAGCCACAGATAACATAAAACTAGCTTTGAATGGGCGTTGAAATAAGTCTTCGGCATATACAGGGTGTAATCGTTAAGTGTGTCCAGGCGATTATTCCGTAACTATTACAGATATCAAAAAACTTTAAACTTATATCGAAAGTACGTTACCTAATGAGTAAAATGATATCAATAACTTTTTAAAAATCTAGCGAGAGGTATCTGAAATTTTGACATTAAACACTCCCATACATTTAGTATGAGATTAGTAGAAAGGTTTTAGTTTCCTTATTTTAAGTGATCTAGTACCCATTTTACCTAAATCATATTTTATGATTACGTATAATATGACAATAATGATTTTCAAACAGATACATGTGTAAATTAATTATCTTACCACTCGAAATTAGTAATCGTCGTGTTTTAATATCGCATTAAGTAATTTGAGCTAGCTGAAAAGCAACACACTACAAAAAAAAGATACTCTTTGGTGTTCGTTCTTAATTCAAAACTTTTATCCCGGGTTTTTTTTACGTGCGCGAAATCCCCACGGGTATCCCCCCTTCGGAGCCGAAGGGGGAGGTTATGTCGGACTCGAACCGACTAAACCGCACGCCGTCTGTGGGTCGATGTGCTAGGCCGGAGGTGAGGTAGTCTTTTGACATATCCCTCGCACCCCGGCTGACCCAGGGCCGTTCCTCTCGGTCTGGCCCTCCCCGGGAGGGGGGACCACGCGGTCCCCGACTCGCCCCCGGTATGGGGGGGGGGGGGGGGGTGCGCATCGCCCTTCGATGCGCGCCGCCGCCGTGGCCTGCTTCTGTTAGGGTGACGAGCGGCTCCACCCGTCACCCTCAGGCCCGCGCTAATGGGGGGCGGATGTCGGTTTGCGCCCTCCGACGCCCGAGCCGCCTTCGAACGCGGCCAGCGATGTCCCGCCAATTTATCGTTGTTTTTTTTTAATTTGCGTTAAAAATCGTGATTGTTTCATTTATTGATTGCAAAATGGCATACCTATTCCAAAAGAGAAAAGAGAGATATGCTAAAAAATTGACTACAAATATGATTGTAACAAAAGAGCGGCCATCATCGCCTACAGAAGAGAGTACCCAGATAGAGAAGTCCCTTCTGGTGTACGTACCTAAAACCTTTCTACTAATCTCATACTAAATGTATGGGAGTGTTTAATGTCAAAATATTAGATACCTCTCGTTTAATTTTTAAAAAGTTATTGATGTCATTTTATTCATTAGGTACCGTACTTTCGATATCAGTATAAAGTTTTTTGATATCTGTAATAGTTACGGAATAATCGCCTGGACACACTTAACGATTACACCCTGTAGACTAACTTTGAAAACAGTAGCAACTATTATCTATTCTGTGACAGTAGGTACCTGACACTACCAAGTAGGTATTTTCCCTCGCTCTAAGATATTTACTTTCACTGTTAAAGAAAGTGATAATTAATTTCTAAGTTCATTAGCTAGAGGTGTTTGACCGGGAGTCGAACCTAAATTGTTAGCGTGTGACGCCAATGGTTACTAGGGAACCATGGTCGTATGTTTAGCTTGTAATAATTTCACTTGTCTCTTTGTTTCTATTCTAGGGGCCGCACCGGGCGAGTGATACCACGATTAATAATGTAGTTTTCAGACATTCGGACATGCAAAAATTTGCACTGAGCGGAGATCGAACCCGCGTCTCCGCCACAGAGGTTAGGTTTTTCGACCTTTGGTCAAGAAGTTTGCCGGTATAATTGCCCTTCAGGTTCGAACCAACCATCGGAATAAAGTTGTTACTATAGCTATGCATAGCTGTCTATCACCTAATACAAAATTCTATAGAAGCCATGACTGTGGCATTGTTCTTACTTCTAAATATAGGCAACAACAATGTTCATGATAATAATTTTGTGTAAGCATTGTGTTATGTTGAAACGTAAGGCATCGGGAGTACCCACTGAACCAATGAATGTGTTATTAAGCTCTAAATAGACGGTGGTCGCTTCATGGGGAAATATGGAAGTTCAGCCAAACACGCAGTTAGATTGGAAAAAGCCGACCCCGGATTGCGAGGTGAAAGCTTGACACGCGACTGGGATTAGCGCAAGAGTGAAGAAGAAGAAGCTTATGATACGTTGACATGAACATAAAAGTAAAAATTACGTATTACATTCATCACTCTATTCCACTATACGCCGGCCAACGAATTGAGACTTGTCTAGGGGGCAGATCGGTCTAGTAAAATCACTTCTCCATAAACATCTTCTTATGGAGTAACTGAAAAATTCTCGTAATCGAATAAAGGAGAAAAAATGGAAGCGGTCCAGGCGGGGTTTGAACTCACGATCTTTGCCTTACAGGGGCAATGCTTTGACCACTAAGCTCCCAGACCTCGCCCTACCAATTCAAATTTCTCCTTCTATATCTGTCTTTGGGGCGAAAATTCTCGTAATGTAAGATTTGAAAATGCAATCCCCGATCTTATCTCGAATCTCTTAAATGTCAAAAACGTTTACAATAATGTCAGGTCAGTATTCTTTGTTGCCGTTTTTGACATTTCGAAGATTGTGATAAGATCGAGATTGAATTTTGTACAAATTTACGTTACGAGAATTGACTTTCAGATAACAGCTAATTGGTTAAAGAGTTGGCCCTACCGCGTACGTCCCGTTACCGAACTATTATTACACTTCCAACGTGCATCCACCCACTCCTATTTCCCTTTTATCCTGTTGGCGAATAAGGATCCATCTCCATCCTTTCCCGTGGGTATCGTAGACGGTAGAAGGCTCTAATGGATAGGGCTGTTTATCCGATAGTAAATAAAATAAAACCCATTACAACGTAAGTAAATAAAGTATTTTACCGTCTCTACTATGGTGAATGTTCTGATGAGCTATTCCAATTAGTCCCACCCTCTCCTTTCCTATACAGGACAACACGTGCAGGACTTGATGTCACCCGCATACGGTGCAGAACATTCCTTCAAGAACCAAGCGGTTTGGTGAGTCTTTCCTTTTTCGCACCATTAAGACCTGGAATTCCTTGCCAGCTCACGTGTTTCCCTCTTCCTACAGTCCCGGGTCCTTTAAGCGGAGCGTGAAAAAGCATTTGATGAGGCCGTCAAGCTGAGTGCCACCATTGTTAACATGGCACGTGTATATAATGGTGGCCCTCTTAATCATATTCTGTCCTCCGTGGTGGCCCTCTTTCCTGAGACTTTGCCTTCAGCTTACCATCAGGCGAGGTAAAGTCAAATTGACGTGTCCTATATAAAAAAATAAATATTCCACATTTAACACAACGCTATCTAGATCCACGGTAAGCATAGCTTAAGGCTTAGCTTGTGTTATGGAATCTAGAATGCGGATAAACATACTTAGATAGTTTTTTTTAATACATCATATTATACAAAGAAACACCCAGACCAATGCAAGTATACATATTCATGCATACAAATATTTGCACTGAGCGTGGATCGAACCCGCGCCTCCTGCGTAGCGGCCGCGTTCACTACTGCCACGCCACAGAGGCTGTCTTACCTCCGCCCTACAGAATACCGCGGCCATAATAACCTCGTGTTGTGTTCCCGGCGGTGAGTAGGATAGCCAGAGCTCACTGGAGAGTTTTTGTGCTGTCGGTGGGAAGACCAAAGGCTTGTCCTGCTTTGTCTTCTACGCTGACGGCACAGAAAGAAACTCTTTGTGTTTACAGGGTCGGCAGCGCGAGTGTGACCACTGGTGTTGCACACTTCTCTGGGTCAGCCGGGGTGCGCTGGGTCAGCCGGGGTGCGAGGGATATGTCGCAAGACAACCTCACCTTCGGCCTAGCACTACGACCCAGAGACGGCGTGCGGTTTGGTCGGTTCGAGTCCGACAAAACCTCCCCCTCCGGCTCCGGAGGGGTGGGTATTCGTGGGGATTTCCCGCACGTAAAAAAAAAAGGTGTTGCACACATCCATAGGCCACGACAACCATTTTCTACCACCTAGGTGGTATAAAAAAAAAATGCCCATTTCACGGCAATGTGCTCGCCTCCTATTGTGTGTACCTAACCGTAATCATTGTTTGCGAAATGTGTGTGCTTATACACCGTTGCTCACCCCTTAGGGAATTTACAGGTGTGAGTATATGTTCTTGTAGGCGTGAATATTCCACATGATGTCAACTACCGCCATCTAGCGGTAAATAGCAAAACCTATGTGCCGATTCTGCTGTCACAACTCTCAACTAGACATATCCACAGATTTACTGCCCTCTTTATACCTATGTTAAAACTTGCTAAAATAATTATTTGGTTAATGTTGTCGTAAAAATGATGCGATGTAAAACATAAACTAAAGTACTTATTTACCTACCTACATCTTTATTTAATCAATACCACAGAATGAATTTATAGTATTACGAATAGAAGTTGCATTCCTCGTTTTAATAACCTACGAAATTGTGTAGGTATCGCCCACGAAACAGGAAAAAACAGTGGAAGTGTGAAGTAGGCGTGGCACGCGTGTCATTCTTATGCGGAGATTTGCAAGACCTTACAATTTCAACGTTCAGTCGTATCTGTCATCACGTGTATTTGACAGTTTTGCACCGTGTGTTATTTAATACTATTTAATAGAAATATGCCTTACTGGGCCATTTTGCAGTGCCCAGATGATAGTAGGAGCATAAATATTCGAAATGGAGTTGTTTTATACCATTGATAAGTCAGGATATAGCAGAATTTAAAACAAATCTTATTGAAATGTAAAGAAATAAAATCAACAAAAAAATTAACCTTACCACATATATCAATAAAGCTTGTCTTTGATTACACACATTATACATGTCATTCCTATTTATTCTAAAACTTCCTTTGCTATTCATTTAGTGATGTAGTCAAACTTTGTCGATATCTACTTTTTTAGAAACATTTATAAACTTTTGTCAAATGGTTTTATTGTTTTTTTTTAATATCACGGAACATTCTGAACACTCCTGCATATCCATTCAAAGGATACGGGCGTGATGTTATGATGTGTAGTGGCATAGACATAGCAATAATATGCGTTTGCAGCAATTACGGCTGATTTCCTGGTATTTATTGAAGAGTTTCGTGGTCTCTCTCTGAAACCCTTTATCGGATCTTTACAAATATTAAATGGTATCTTTTCGGAATAGTCTTCTTTCGAACAAAGAAGGAATTTGGCATATTTGTCTACATATGACGAAGCTAGGCGCGTAGAAACATACAAAAATATAAACTTCCGAATTGAATAACTCCAGCTGGATATTTTGTAGTTTGTGGACGCGGCGTAACATGCATACGCGATCAGCAAATAGATTTGGGTGCTCTACGTTTTTCTCATTTTACGCAAATTAAATTAATTATTTCAAAGTAGTGTGCGAAACTGCTCGTAATATGGTCTTAAAACACCCGTCTCATATTGTAAAATACTCGCACTCGTATTTTAAGTATCCTTAAAGCGATTTCACATTTTCTGATATTGAATGTCTGACGCCGATAGCCGTCACCATGTGCGGTTTTCACATATTATATCCAATAAAATCGGTCCGATTCGGCCATTTGCTCGATCGTAGCGACCGGATGAAAAAAAGAATAAAAAAAGACGTGTGGCACTCGGGGACTGCCGCGGTAAAGCTATTGCATAGCATTTTGTATCAACTTATGCAATTATAATTATTTATTTATTTTATAATTCAAAATTAATACTGCATTTGTGATAATAATAAAATGTATGTATATAGAGTACTCACTCATTTTCTTTCACTATTTTTTCGTGACTTTCTTCATTAATAATAAATGCACTTTGTGGTGGAGCGCCTATGTACCTTATTGATTATAGTATTATAATTCACCAATACTTATGTAAACTTCAATAATTATAATTGTTCTTCAAATGTAATTTATCCGCTTCTATTGTCAAATGCAGTTTGTGTCTGTGCGCTTACTTGTATACCACTTAGTGTTGGATAGGGTGAATAGATGGCGTTGGACACAATTTAGTTCAAAACTTCTCAAAACCGGAAATGCGCCCGAGTGCGACACGACGGAACTACGGACGGAAGTTCATCTGATTGGAGTTTGCTTCGCTGACACGCAACTCCCTCCCTCTCTTCTCCAAGACGCCGTCGCGAACGGAAGTTGAGCGTCTCAACTCCTCGTTTTGTGTATTTTTCCTGAAGCCCTTTGGGCGCGCGAGCAAGTCTCTTTTCGCCTAATTGTATAAAGAAGACGTTGGAATACAAGAAATAGAAGTCACCGGCCGGTTGACACCCACCTACCAGCACGGGCTCCAGAGCCACGCCCCTGCTTGCAGACCACAGAATCCAGACCACTGTATGGAACGCAGGTCAGTGCCAGTCTAGGCTGTATTTTGATTGTAGAAGCGGTCATATATTCTTGCCACAATTTCACGCCTTCTATTTAGTTACCTACTTGCCTACAACCTGTGTGCAAACACACTAATGGTAGGACTATTTACACGTTCTACCACTTTGTTCATTCATATTCAAAACACTTTATACACAAATTTTACAAGTACAGCTATTCACTGTTGTACATAAATACCTATACACCTATATACTTTCTCATAAACAGCTGCTTATGTATTCGTCCGATTTCAGAGCAGCTCGTCTCGATTCGTGCGAGCTTCGTCGTACAATACGGCTAGTTGCACGCACACAAACACCATGTCGAAGACTGCCGAAAAGAAACGAGCGCGCTCGTTTGACATTCTTTTCGGCAGCGTGAGGTTTTTTCGTTACGGAATTTCTGGATTCGGTCCCCGCGCTCAAGGCCCTCGATAGAAGCTAAGCAATAGCTTAAAAATTCCTGGCAATTATTTTCAACATAGTATCGAGTTCTTTTTCTAGTTTTATTTTATTGTCTTCGATATCGGAGCCGACACTAATATCGGATATCAGATGCGTCGGCTAGTGTGAAAACGCTTTTATTATGCTACAGTTACATAAAATATCTACTATAAATGGACACTTGTTTTATTTCAATTCACGTCTTCATACATTTTTAATCGTTAATAAAAAACAGTTCAACTTTTGTACGTAAAGGTTTAAATAAAATCCGTCCCTTTTAGTACTCTTAGATTATAATTACTAACAGCGTTTGGAATCCTTTGACATTTTGAAAACAAATTTCAAATCTACTTATCGATATTGCCAAAATTTTGTGTCGCCGCTCTAGCGTTAATGTAAGAGAGTTAGAGTGAGAGAGATAATACTTCAAAGTAATATCAACCGTATTCATGACCATTAAGGTTTTGAATAACATTCTTAAAATAAATGGACATCTGTTGGGGAGTAGTTGAACTTTTTCGTATTAGAGTGAGAAGCAAGTTTGATTCAGATACAAAACGTCGTAAATTCCTTTTTTTATCTATATTAAAATTATCACTAATGCCAATCAATAAGGTATGTTTTCGTTCTGCAGTGTGCATAATTTAGACTAATTTGGTGTTAAAGATATACGACCAATCAAAACTATTGTTTACTAGTAGTGCAACGTATTATTATCTGGTTGTATGTGTGAGTTTGGCGACATTGGTTCCGCTATTGAATCTGCCATAACACACTTCTTATAGTTTTTTTCTGTTCTGTGGGAAACCAAGTAACAGTAGTTTTAACTAAATCTGAGTTTTACTTTTAACTGTAGGTACACTACATATACCTACTTTGGACCCAGGCGGCGTGTGGTTTTCGTCGGTCCGAGTTCGACATAAAAAAGGATGAATGCATGGGGAGTGTCAGGGTAGGTACCTATTCAAAAATATGTGGGACTAAAGTCAAATTCACTCACAGGATCAATAGACGAGGATCTGAAAAAGGTTTTCAAAACAATAATTTTTGTATTACCTTCACTAAATTGTCAAAAAAGTACACTGCACATTGCACATTGGGCCAATTATTGCTACGTAATATTACCACCGAGATCGATAGATGGCGTTGTACCTTTTGAGATTCGAGTGTTGGTTTCGTTGCATAGGTACATTATTGAAATCATAATCATCGACTCAGCGATGGCATACCGACCAACAGTGTACATTTACTCTAAATTTTTGATGGGTACTATCCATGATACTTACCAAGGTGGAGTATCGGACGAAATGGCGCGAATTGGGAGAGACCTATTTCCAGCCAGCGGACTGTAGTTTGATTGATTGATTGATTAATTGACAAACCATGATATGGCGGTATCCTCTTCGGTCTTCAGATGCCCGGTTACCTAACCTAGAGCATATACCTCGCATCCGCTGACCCCGGCCCATTTGCGATTTTAAGATGCCTCTGTTGCAGTATAGGGGCGTCGTGTAAGGCGGTCGTACCCAAAACCCAAATGTTAAATGGAATGTAATGGTACGGTCATATACAGCGAAGACCAGACGACCATGTCGTGAAGAAATGCCTTTCCATGGCTACAAAGGAGAGAGGAAGGGGAAGGCCCCCAACTACGTGGATGACGAATTTCCGCAAGGACATGAAGCAATTGGGGCTTCCAGACGACGACACACACCAGCGGAATAAGGGGCGCCTCAGCACCAGGAAAGCCGACCCCGCTTAACGGGAAAAGGCGAGGCCAAAGAAAGATGTAGCGTAGCGGTAGTGCATGCAGCCGCTACGCAGAAGGCGCGGGTTCGATTCCCGCTCAGTGTAAATTGTATGCATGAATATGGGTTTTTGCATCATTGATTTGGTCGTGCCTCGGGGAGCACGTTAAGCCGTCGGTCCTGGTTGCCATATGCACATTTATGGCAGTCAAAGGAAAATATAACAACTGGTCTAGTTGCAATGCCTCGATGTCGCTTTTGGGTGGAGGTCATGTGGCAGTCGCTCGCGACGCGCGCCGCCGCCGTGGCCTGCTTCTGCTGGGGTTACAGCTACATACATTAAAACTATTATGTCGAGCATAGATCAAGGTAAGCCCAAGTTAAAATCTATTTTGTTATCAATTAAACATTGAATATAGGCGGAGATCTGTTGTGTTAACTTTCACGCCTTAACCAGTGAATCGATTTTGATGAAATTTGCTACACGGGGTAGACGTGTGCGTTCGCGCAGCGGAATGTTGTTGAATTTAAAGATTTTAATTATGCAGATATTTAGTGTATGACGTCGTGTAATTGTGTATGGTAAAAAAAAATTTGTGCATGCAGCCATTGTGGAGAAATTCGCTAAAAACTGATTCCGCTGGGCGAACGTTGTCCTGGCGGAACTTTTTTCTAATCCATGGACTTAGAAGAAAAGAAATGTGTCCAAAAATTAGTGTGTATGTGTGTGTAATTGTGTATGTATGAATAAAATTAGTGCATGCATAAACTTCGGAGAAATTCAAGTTTCCGCTACGCGAACGTTTGGCCATTAGCTAGTTTTCATATAAAGCTCTTATATAGAGAGCTGTAGATTTTTGCCTAGGTTGTTTTGAATTTGTTTAAATTTGTTTAAAAAACAGATTTAGAAGAAATCGTAGGGTTTAAAAGATAAAAATATAAACGTGAAATACGCTCATTAGGTCTTAGTTCGTGAAGTAGCCACTTTGGGGTCTAGATTTTCACGTTTATACAAACCTTGTAAGTGTCTGCAACATGTTGCCAAGTATCAATGATGGTTCGTTAGTAATTAATGAGTTATAGGACAATTTACCATGAATAGACCACTGTTTGCAAAGCAGTCAAATATCAAGACGTTCTAAAGTAATTGCATAGTAAAATGTGTTCCAATAATTAGTGTATTAATTCAACTACTTGCATGCAAAATTTCATCTCATTAAATTCATTAATTAAAGAGGAACAATTAAAATACTTACAAAGCATCGAAAACTTACATAACCCGACCAAATTCGGATAGATATAAAAAAGCGGCCGTTCAATATATCTAGGTAACATTCTAAAATTTACAGTATAATACCGGTATTTAATTGGTACAGGTGATAACACAATTGTTTTGATATAATTTATAGGTCATTTATTTTTCTACACATGAATTTTTGTTTTGAAATGTATTTGACTATGACAGTAAGTACTATTTACGTAGCTACTTTATAGCTTTTTTTATATAATATTACCGTTGTACTGGACTTATGTATGTGGGCGTGTTCCCGCGCACCCCACCAAAATATTCAGAATTATTTTGTTCGAAGCGGTACACTTAAGGCTAGTCCTTTGATTAAATAGTCTAAGTATTGTAGTTAGGAATTGATCAAAAATATTATGCTAGTGTGAAAAAACAGACAACGCGCTGCGCGCGACGAGCGATAGAGGCGGCTTCCCTCTTGAAACGGTACTTCCATCCTTGAAGAAAAGAGAGCGCAATATGTTTTCATAACTCACATAAGCCACGGCCTGCGCGTATTCGTTTGCTGTTGAACTTGAACCTGGTTTTGTTTTATCCCCATTCACAAATTTGCACTCAAGGACAATGTGCGTAGGCGCTGTTGTTTTGCTATGTATCGTCAATTCTCCGTAATAATAATATTGACAGTGTGTTATTAATGTTATAGTGTAACAGTGAAGCTTAAAATAATTGAGTGGTAGGTATATTGAGTGAGTGATAGTGAGAAGCTGATGTTTAATTAGAACTTGTTAATTGAAGATTTATTCTTATCGCAGATATTACGGTATTATTAATTCTAGAAATGCAATTGTTTTATTTTTTCCTAACGCTTGTGTACGCAACTGTACCATATTAATAAATACTATACTGGAAGGTTAAGAACGTTACTTAGAAATATGGCACGGTCGCTTTTTTGTAGCCATCCGAACTTGGTCGGGTTATGTAGGTTTTCGATGCTTTGTCAGTATTTTAATTGTTTCTCTTTAATTACTGAATTTAATGAGATGAAATTTTGCATGTGAGTAGTTGAATTAATACACTAATTATTGGAATACATTTTACTATGCAATTACTTTAGAACGTCTTGATATTTGACTGCTTTGCAAACAGTGGTCTATTCATGGTAAATTGTCCTATAACTCATTAATTACTAACGAACCATCATTGATACTTGGCAACATGTTGCAGACACTTACAAGGTTTGTATAAACGTGAAAATCTAGACCCCAAAGTGGCTACTTCACGAACTAAGACCTAATGAGCGTATTTCACGTTTATATTTTTATCTTTTAAACCCTACGATTTCTTCTAAATCTGTTTTTTAAACAAATTTAAACAAATTCAAAACAACCTAGGCAAAAATCTACAGCTCTCTATATAAGAGCTTTATATGAAAACTAGCTAATGGCCAAACGTTCGCGTAGCGGAAACTTGAATTTCTCCGAAGTTTATGCATGCACTAATTTTATTCATACATACACAATTACACACACATACACACTAATTTTTGGACACATTTCTTTTCTTCTAAGTCCATGGATTAGAAAAAAGTTCCGCCAGGACAACGTTCGCCCAGCGGAATCAGTTTTTAGCGAATTTCTCCACAATGGCTGCATGCACAAATTTTTTTTTACCATACACAATTACACGACGTCATACACTAAATATCTGCATAATTAAAATCTTTAAATTCAACAACATTCCGCTGCGCGAACGCACACGGGGTAGACTGGACCTCGGGAATGGAGATAGGCTATGTTTGGTTGTGATAAGCGACATCCATACGAGCGGAGCCGCGGGCCATAGCTAGTAATATTATAAATGAGAAAATAACTCTGTCTATTATGCTTAACTTCTGCTGTTATTTATACTGGGAAGTAATAAAATACATTAAGTATATTTTAATTCTTATATTCTTTATAATACTCAAAAATATGGTTTTATTACATAATTTTGTCTTACCATTATATTACTTTTAGTTTAATAGACTAGGTTTGATTGTATAGTGGGTAAATAGGGATTCGTGCTTTAGGAAACGAAAGGCGTTGTAGGCTACGCCCAGGTTCCAAGGAGCCTGGTCATATTGTATCAACTATTAACTGCCAGCAGAAATAATGCAAAAAGATTTTCACATTATGCTCATGTTTCTTAATTGATATAAAATTGTATACAATATTTTGTTGTACAAATTAAAATAAATAATGAAGAGCTTGTAATTCATCTATTTTTTGTATTTACATACTGTACTCAAAGGTTATTATGACATGATGCTCAGTCCTAAATATAAATTTAAACATAGATCTGAGAGATGATTGTATTCTAGATGTCAGTTCTAATGTCATTATGAAAGTCAATTAACGACTGAGCCTTGTTCTAAAATACGGGTCATAGAATACAAAATGGAGACTTTATTCTTACTTGAATCAACACTTGATAACTATCTTAGTACTATGAAATTCTATAAAAAAACAAAAACTATCATCTGTTATCTCTCTCAAGTTCGCTGAAACTATTCATATTAATATATCTTCTAGTAGTCCTCATTCTAGCCACAGCGACACTATCAAACACCCACTTTGAATTCACTTCACCAACATTATTTCCAATCACAATGTCATTATCGATCTGGCGGCCATTTTGTGGAACGTTACGGCCACCATCTTGGAGAAAGGTACGGCCGCCATCTTGGGGAACGTTACGGCCGCCATTTTGAAGAACATTATGGCCACCATCTTGTACCACAGCGCCGCACAGTTTGAGTAGAGTAATGGCTGCATCTCTCTTGTCTACGTCATTGGAGAGTCGAATTCTCATACCGTTGAAGACGTCATATGCGTATTCGCAGTTAAGACGCCCTAATGCTGCTCGTTCGACGCGGGCTTTCTGTAATATTTTGAATGAATTATGATTTACGCAAGTATTCCACTTTCCCCCTACCCCCCTCCATTTAATCTCATTGGCCAAGTTATACCTAGTGCCAAATTTTTTCAAGCGTTGTTACATGTGAGTATGTTTCGCAGGGACAACTTTAATTAAGAGACATCATTGCCTGTTTACTGTCAGCTTCGTCGCGTATATGACTTTGCCTGAACTCAGAGACAACTTTACCCCGATTTAGAGACTACTTTGCCCAAAATATCAGTCAACTTTGCCCATCACTGAGACAATTTTGCCCTGACCTATAGTCCGTTTTTTTTAATTCAGATAGTAAATTAACGACTGCAAATGTCAAATTGTGAAATAACGATACCAGCTTTTAGTGCTTAGTGACAAGCTCGAAACTATCAACAATGTTTGTGGCCTAGATACAAGTGGTTTGGCTTTATTTTATTTTAAGAAAAAGTTAAAGTCGCAAAGTTTTTTAGTTTCGTACACTATCCATATAAGCTAACTATGAAATAAGCTACAAAAATCTGTACTAAATTTAATTTATCGACAACTTTCGATACTGGTGGCACATGACTATTTTTTAATTGCAATAAACCGGCAACACAGGTAATGTCATTTTACTATCTTGACATTAAAAACAGACTATACAGACAACTTTGCTTGGACTCAGAGACGACTTTTCCCAAAATAAGATTCAACTTTGCTGATCTAAAACATAACTTTGCCCCAAATCATTGACAACTTCACCCCGACTTGTGGACAACTTTACCCCGACTAAGAAACAAAATTGCCCATGTTAGCCATAACTTTGCCCATCTCATACATAACTTTGCCCCATCTCAAAGACAACTTAGAGCTCAGAGACTGACTATCAATATCGAGGTTCAGTCAAATCCGCAGTTAGACTGGTGAAGCGGACTTCATTATCCAAGTTGAAAGCTTCAGACGCGACTGGGATTAACGCTAGGATGAAGAGAAGAGAAGAGAGAGGTACTGCCCACTGACCTGCACAATCTTCCTCAAGTGCGACACCTCGTAGGCGTGGTGGTGCAGCCAGCGGCCCGCCCCCGACGAGTCCACCGCCCACCGCGCCGCCAGCACGCGCGCCCCCCGCGCGGCGCCGCATAACGCTTTGAGCGTGCGCGCGTTACGTTCTATGGCCGCGCTCCAACAGGACGATTTGCTGAGGTCGCAATGGGTGGATATACCTGGGGAAGGAAATAACTTGCCATAATACAAGGACTTTTATATAGAGAATGATTTTTCAAGTAAATACTGGAGGTTGATGGCACTTGGAGGAATTTACTACACATATTGAATGATAATGTCAATATTTTTCCACGTTTTTTTTTAACTTGACCGGTTTCACCTAACGGCATTATCAAAGGTTTCAAGTGGCTGTGGACAGCGAGAAACTCAAATAATAGCGAAAAATTCAAAGAGTCACGGGTCCGGTTTTGATGAAAACTAAAACTGAATCGTTGGCTTTTTACTGACTGCGCCAGTCACGGTTATGTTTTGAAAAACTAATATTATACTCCGCACGCGGAATGATGATCCCTATGACGTTTCAACTGACAGTTGTATTAGTTATGCGAAACAATTTCGATAAAATACTGTTTTTTCAGGCAAATATCATGTCATTCAGCCAGGTCATTCAACATAATAAGCAATATTTATTTATTTTGAAACAAAGACTACGCGCATTGGTGGACATAAAACACTAGATAAAAAAGTAACAGCCTTATTATATTTTATTTTACTATACTTTAATTTTTATTCAAATTGCATAATTTAAAGAACTTAAAATTCTTTTTGAATTGAATTTTAAAGAATTGATAATTAGCTGGCAATTATGGATTACATGGAAAAGTATTTAAAAGGAGGCCATAGACCTACCGTATTTTTTTAATTCAGTCATGTCATGTCTTGTCAGTCTGTTTTGTCTTCTTGTCACACCGCATCACATCGCGTCATACGAGTGCTCTAACGCCTTGTATGCGCCACGTCTTTCTTTGTTAGCTGAGTTTTGTTTCTGTTTTCGCTGTTTTGTGTTATTTGTTGATTTTCTGTTACCTGTTTGTTGATTTTCGGTTTTGCAAAATGCCGAAAAGACAGCGGAAAACTGTTCTCAACAGTGAAGTTCGCGAGTTTGTAGTTCGTTTGCGAGACTATTTTACTCGTGAACAACAAAATGGCGGACCCTTGTTACCGCTTGACAATGTTCGCGATCGTGTAGCCGATGCTCTAGGAATCGGAAAGGCTACTGTTTCTCGAATAACAAAGGAAAAATTTGGGGAGTCGTCCATGGAGGACAATAAACTATTAACACCAAAGAAGAAAAAGAAAAGGTTATGTCATATAACAGAACCTGATGAATTTGATTTAGATGCTATACGCAATCATGTTTATGGTTTACTACCTACGAGGTGAACTACCGACCTGCCAGAAGTTATTATCTTCATTAAAAGCTGCAGAACTCTTCAAAGGCGGTGCTACTTCTCTTAGAATTGTTTTGAAAAAAATGTGGATTCCGCTATAAAAAATGTGACAAGAGAAAAATATTAATGGAGCGTACTGACATATAGGGATGCCCGATCTTTCACTTTGAATCGATCTTTTGAATCGTAATGGATCGTAACCCCGTGAATCGATCTACGATCTGAATCGTATTGCTTTGAATCGATTTTCTTCGATCTTCGAAGATCGTATCATAATTTAAGAAAAAGACAGTACCAGTGCATGTAAAGTTATATATTTAGTGTTTCAGAAAGACAACAACTTTTTTATATAAGTTCCAATACTCCGCATTTAAGCTTTTTAAAAACAACAATTTCGACAACCGAGCTGGATCTAACCTATTACGGCTATCTGTCAAGGTGTTGCCAGCTAAAGAAAACAGACGTTCAGAAGGGACAGATGTTGCAACAATAGTCAAATACTTCAATGCCAAACAGCTTAAGCCCGGCCAGATAGTAGATCTAGTAGATCTAGATTAAAAACAATATTAAAAAATAATAAGCCACACTGACAAAATAAAATCCGTCGTATTCAATCGTATTACTATCTACAATGAACAAAGTATCTGGCCTACCTACGAATTAGGATGATCTTGCGGCGGTATAAAATAAACGGCGGATAAAATAAACAAATTTTTATACTACCTTCATATTATTGTCATTTCATATTTCATACTCACGGCAGTTTTACTCAGGTACGTAACTCAAGACTATATCAAATCAACAAATAGATGTTACTTTGTTTTTGTTGTACCCGCTAAAATGAGATTTTTATCAAAGATCTTAAACAAATACAATGTAATGTGTATTATTTTCGTTTTTGAATGATACGATTTTTTCCTACGATCCTCAAAGCATACGATTCGATCTGAGCAAAGATCGTATCCTGTTGAATCGATTCAAAAATCGACAGATCGTATTGCCTGTGAATCGATCTTCTAAAAGATCGATTCAGATCGGGCAACCCTACTGACATAGCTTTACTACGATGCGATTTTCTTCGCAAAATCAAACAAATTGATAACTGGGAGAAGGTAGTATACCTTGATGAGACATGGCTGAACGCCAATCATACTGTAGGTAAGGCATGGACGGATGACACAGCCAAATCCAGCACAAAAACTCCTGAAGGAAAGGGCCAGCGCTTAATCATTTGCCACGCTGGCACAGCTACAGGTTTTGTGCCGAATTGCCTGTGGGCTTTTAAGTCAGTGAAAACAACGGAGTACCACGAGGAAATGAATTTCGAAAACTTTAAGACATGGTTTATAAAACTTAGAAAATTTGAATGAGCCTCACTATATTTTAATGGACAATGCTTCATATCACTCAGTTCAAATTAACAAACCCCCCAGCAGCAATAACAAAAAAGCTGAAATTATAGAGTGGTTACACGGCAATGGTGTGGAAACTGACAGTCAGATGTTAAAAAAAGAGTTGGTAAGACTGTTGAACTTTCACAAACAACAGACGCACCCATCATATTTTTTGGATGAATTGGCCAAATCAAATGGACACACGGTAATTCGGTTACCGCCCTATCACTGCCAATATAATGCAATCGAGTTGATATGGGCGCAGATCAAAGGTATCTATATTTTTTATTTATATAATATTATGTATATGCATATATTTCAAAAAATAATTACTAAATGTACAAATATTTTCAGGTCATGCAGCTAGGCATGACACAACTCCGCCATTCACGGCAAATAAAATGATGGTTTTATTGGAAGAGCATGCGCTCAAGTGACAGCTGACGATTGGCGAAAAGTGGTCGAAAGAACGAAGAAAATTTGCTTACAAGACTGGGATCGAGATGTACAATACGACAATATCATTGACCAACCGTTAATAATAAACGTCACGGATAGCTGCAGTTCAGACTCAGATTTTGAAGATCCGATTGACCCTGTATCAGATTCAGATTGATATAAATAAAATACAAACTGAAAGCATTCGTTTTATATTTCCAACAAATTATCGATATTTTGTTTATCGATGTGTCCCTTCTTAGTCGATAACAGCTTGACGACGTAACTTTTGCAGCACGTACCATGTACATTTGCATTGAGTTTTTTTTCTATTATTTCCGAACATTACGTAATAATTTCTTAATATTCATTTTTATAATTTACAATTGTACACAATTATGATTTTTTCGTCTTTTTAATGGACCTCTAAAGGATTTGATGTGATAGGACGTCAGTACAATGTTAAGCGCTAACGAACTGTCATAGGGATCATGATTCAGCGTGCGGATTATAATATATGTTATTATTCTAGATTATAACTTATCCCTGTACCAAATTTCATCAATATCGGTTCAATGGTTTAAACGTTACCAACAGACAGACAGAGTTACTTTTGTATCCATACTAATATTAATGGGAAAATGTGTGTCTATTTGTCCGCCTTTCTCGGCTACTTACTGCCAGGCCAAAAAAATAAACCGATTATGATGAAAATTGGTATAAGGGTAGATTAGACCTTAAGAAAGGAAGGCTCTGTTTGGTCGCGATATCTCCACTGATCTATCGATAGAACTCACCAGTAATATCCGCGGCGTGGTTGCTACACTGTATGTTACCGTTACACGAGCCCAGTAACACGTGTGTGGTTCTTGTTAATATCTCCACTGATCAATCGACAGAACTCCTACGTATTACTGGGCTCGTGTAATGGTAACATACTGTGTAGAAATAGAACTCACCAGTAATATCCGCGGCGTGGTTGCTACACTGTATGTTACCGTTACACGAGCCCAGTAACACGTGCTTGGTCCTCTTGTTAATATCTCCACTGATCTATCGATAGAACTCACCAGTAATATCCGCGGCGTGGTTGCTACACTGTATGTTACCGTTACACGAGCCCAGTAACACGTGCGTGGTCCTCTTGTTAATATCTCCACTGATCTATGGATAGAACTCACCAGTAATATCCGCGGCGTGGTTGCTACACTGTATGTTACCGTTACACGAGCCCAGTAACACGTGCGTGGTCCTCTTGTTAATATCTCCACTGATCTATCGATAGAACTCACCAGTAATATTCGCGGCGTGGTTGCTACACTGTATGTTACCGTTACACGAGCCCAGTAACACGTGCGTGGTCCTCTTGTTAATATCTCCACTGATCTATCGACAGAACTCACCAGTAATATCCGCGGCGTGGTTGCTACACTGTATGTTACCGTTACACGAGCCCAGTAACACGTGCGTGGTTCTCTTGTTAATATCTCCACTGATCTATCGATAGAACTCACCAGTAATATCCGCGGCGTGGTTGCTACACTGTATGTTACCGTTACACGAGCCCAGTAACACGTGCGTGGTCCTCTTGTTAATATCTCCACTGATCTATCGATAGAACTCACCAGTAATATTCGCGGCGTGGTTGCTACACTGTATGTTACCGTTACACGAGCCCAGTAACACGTGCGTGGTCCTCTTGTTAATATCTCCACTGATCTATCGACAGAACTCACCAGTAATATCCGCGGCGTGGTTGCTACACTGTATGTTACCGTTACACGAGCCCAGTAACACGTGCGTGGTTCTCTTGTTAATATCTCCACTGATCTATCGATAGAACTCACCAGTAATATCCGCGGCGTGGTTGCTACACTGTATGTTACCGTTACACGAGCCCAGTAACACGTGCGTGGTTCTCTTGTTAATATCTCCACTGATCTATCGATAGAACTCACCAGTAATATCCGCGGCGTGGTTGCTACACTGTATGTTACCGTTACACGAGCCCAGTAACACGTGCGTGGTTCTCTTGTTAATATCTCCACTGATCTATCGACAGAATTCACCAGTAATATCCGCGGCGTGGTTGCTACACTGTATGTTACCGTTACACGAGCCCAGTAACACGTGCGTGGTCCTCTTGTTAATATCTCCACTGATCTATCGATAGAACTCACCAGTAATATCCGCGGCGTGGTTGCTACACTGTATGTTACCGTTACACGAGCCCAGTAACACGTGCGTGGTCCTCTTGTTAATATCTCCACTGATCTATCGATAGAACTCACCAGTAATATCCGCGGCGTGGTTGCTACACTGTATGTTACCGTTACACGAGCCCAGTAACACGTGCGTGGTCCTCTTGTTAATATCTCCACTGATCTATCGACAGAATTCACCAGTAATATCCGCGGCGTGGTTGCTACACTGTATGTTACCGTTACACGAGCCCAGTAACACGAGCGTGGTCCTCTTGTTAATATCTCCACTGATCTATCGATAGAACTCACCAGTAATATCCGCGGCGTGGTTGCTACACTGTATGTTACCGTTACACGAGCCCAGTAACACGTGCGTGGTCCTCTTGTTAATATCTCCACTGATCTATCGACAGAACTCACCAGTAATATCCGCGGCGTGGTTGCTACACTGTATGTTACCGTTACACGAGCCCAGTAACACGTGCGTGGTTCTCTTGTTAATATCTCCACTGATCTATCGATAGAACTCACCAGTAATATCCGCGGCGTGGTTGCTACACTGTATGTTACCGTTACACGAGCCCAGTAACACGTGCGTGGTTCTTTTATTGACGTTACTCTGAATGACGCCGCCTAGTTTCTGAACGCACTTGGTAATCGCTTGCCGTTCTAGCTGAGACATGCCTGTGAGAACCTGGAATTAGGAAGATATTGCCAGTTTAACTTATTGTTAGATACATTTTTTTACAATGGTGACGTCAATATGATAGTTAAATACCAGGAAAGAGGGTCACTATTACAGGCACTAATAAAGTTAAAATGGTGGCCCTCAGCTTGATCATTTGTTATTATTGATCCGCTGCATGTAGCTCACCGTCAGCAGTTCCTGGGCCGTACTTTCGGCCCGGGCCAGAAGTCTAATTCTGATAATTTGATTAAATTTCGATTCGATTGGCTGTCGAAAACAAATTAAATGTCAAAAATCCATCACGATTTTAATGAGAAGGGGGCCCCGGGCCACTTCTCGTAATAATAATTTATTGACTAATTTTTCTTCAATCTAATGTTAAAAACAATGTCAATGGTCTTTCTTGAAAATTGTTTTACAAAAATATCGTTTTTAACATTCAGGAGTACATATGAGGTGGAATCGAAACTGAATTTTAAAAGCTTTATAATTTCTTGCCTCTCACCTTGAGTCAGCTTATTTTCATGTTACTATTTTAGTAGTATATATATATATATATGACTTCGATCTTCGGTTTCCGTCTTAGTTGCGTAATGTGGCAGTTATTATTATTATTATTGTTCCGTTGCGTATTGCACGCCGCCAACAGTTTCCGGGCCGTACATTCGGCCCGGGCCAAGTCTGGTCTCTCGCTCTGAGTCGGCTTGTTTTGCTGTTACTATTAGTAGTATAACAATAAGTCGTATACTTACAATTTTAGGTTTCTGTCCTTGTTGTGTAGGTGCCACGTTATTGTTATTCGTCCGTTGCGTATTGCACGCCGACAGCAGTTTCCGGGCCATACGTTCGGCCCGGGCCAGGTCTCGCCTCTCACTTTGAGTCAGCTTGTTTTGATGTAGTCTGTTTTGGACTGTTGTGTCTGTAATAATTAGAATATAAAACGTTGAACTTTTACATAACCCTTTCGCAGCGTTTGCCTAGCCCGTAGAAGAAGCCTGTCTAATTTCGTACTTTTTGGTAATTTAGCCCTGTACTTGTTGGTCATTCACTCGAAAATCCTCGAAGTCCTTGTTCATGTAGGTAATTGAAAATATAACGATGAATTAACTTCATACCGGGTGTTAGGGGAACGCTCCCGAAGCCGAAGGCCCGTGGTAGTACTCCGGGTATAGTACATATTGGCAAAACTCTTTTTTGGATTTTGTGTTTTTCTTTTAAGTTTTTTAATAATTCTTTTCGTTTTTTCAGCATTATTTATTCTTCCTAATATCAGGAAAGCTCAGTGAAGCGACAATTTCATAAAAAAACATCGCAATAAAAGAAAAATTTTTTTTTTTCGCTGAAGCGAAAAAAAAATTCTGCCAATATGTACTGTACCCGGAGTACCACCACGGGTCTTCGGCTTCGGGAGCGTTCCCCTAACAGCCGGTAACAGCTAGTTTTAAGATAATAATTGCAGTTGGAGAATTATTTTAGCTGTATGGGACACCATTAATATCTTTGGGCGCTGATTGACAAACATAGCACAAGCAATTTAGCTTAGTTGGAGGGATTAGAGGGAATATTAGTAAGTTCGGCTGATAATATTCTTATAAAAAAAGTATATCCTCTTAGCATAGCTGCATAGCACATCTCTTGGAAAGGCAGCCTAACGCGGTCATGACGATGATGATGATGACTGGCATACAGACCTGACTCTTCATCAGAAGTCATATCTTGTGCTTCTTTATGCGTGAAGAGTTTCCTCCGAGACTTGGCGGGTTGCCTGGCGTTGGGCGGTACGGTAGGGCGGGAGGTCTGCTCCGTAGTCCCACCGCGACGGGGCGCTGTGTTGATACGGGATTCTATGTCTGTAATTGAAAATAGTCGGTTTTAATGTCAGACTTCGATGCTCAAAGGATTATAAATCTTAAGCTGTATCACAGATAATATAATTCTTATACAGATGCACAATCAGGAACAAAAAATGGTTACACTCTTAACTTCAAAAAGCAGGCAGGCAGCGTTTTAGTTCAGGAGTTATAACTAGATGGCGTTATTGTTTTGACACACTTCTCATAATTTTTAGAATTAAAATTAACTTATAAAAAATAAAATATACACCTAACATTATTAAGTATGACTGAATAAAAGTATAAATATTCTAATCTATATTGATTCTGCCAGATTCTGCGGTAATTGTAAAAGGTTAACGCCCTATGTCGCTAGATGGCACAAAAATAAATAAATAGCACGATTGTCATGATATATTTATTTAATATATTAGCAACTCCTTTTACATGCTTATATTATTATGTGTTTAAGTTCTGAAATAATTTGCGTTATTTTAAGTCAGCAAATAAGCGTTTTAACATAGTTTTATCTTTTAAATTATATATATATATACTTCTGCAGCCTACTGTTCATACTAGAGATGCGCCGAGTAGCACTTTTGCCGAGTAACGAGTACCGAGTATTACTCGGTAAAATTCTTTTACAACCGAGTACTCGGCCGAGTAACTCTGTTCAATCAAATCCCCGTTTCGGGCACGTATACATGTACAAACAGGTTCGTGCGGCACGAGCGGCCGGCTCGCGTTGATACACCCGTCACCCCGCCTCGCCTTTCATCTATCACTCGCTTGCTAGTTTACAAACAAATACGTCAATCTATTATATACTCTTTGACGTCACATTGCACGTCATAGTAGATAAATAATTGAAAAAGTTTGTTAATTTACAATTGACTGAAAAGATTCCGAATTTGGCCGTTTTACGACGAAACTGAAGAAGATAAAACGAAAGTGAAATGCACCTTATGCAATTCTCTGATTTCACGTAGTGGTGTTTGACGGAAGGCTTCTACAACAACAATGTTAAACCATTTTAAAATAAAACACACAGAAGAGTTTAAAGGTTTGGAAAATGAAACTTTGAAAGAAGAAGAAAGAAGAAAGAAAGTAAAACCTTTCATTTTAGTGCAGCACCGATTACACAATTAATTATGTACTAACACACGCAAACAAGTTAATCAGGCACAATTGTTCTTCGCGCTACACCAAAAAAGGAGCCAGTTCAGCATGGTATCAGGCACAAGTACCTGACACTGGTTTTCAACTGGCTCCTATGTGGAGGACATGCGACATGGTTAATAAATAGAAAGATATTAAATTTGCAAAAATCAAAAAAATAGAAAAAGAGAAGGAACCCAGAAAAAAAAAACACAACAGCAAAAGCCAACATGATGGAAATATCGGAAAATCGTGAGCCATTTGCGTTAACGTCAACAACCTAAATATATTGCTTTATCTAAACCGAGTATACTCGGCATTTAAACCGAGTTATTCGGCCGAGTACGAGTATCAAAAAACCTGCCGAGTATGCCGAGTACCGAGTAGCAACCGAGTACTCGGCCCATCTCTAGTTCATATATTTATATATACATATGCTCATGCCTGTAAAGGGGTAGGCAGAGGTGTAGTAACACCAAAGTTACGCCAACTATAATTTTCAGTACTAGGCCAGTATAGAGGGCGAGCCTATTGCCGTCTTGCACGGCACTTTGTCTTGACCACTATATGTATAGTATACTGACCGACGGTATCGTTGGAGGTGTCCGTAGTCTTGTCGCGGCTGGTGTCGGTCCCGGAGGAGGTCCTCAGCCTCAGCCGTGGCATGTTCAGTTCCTCCTTACTGTCGGAGAGGAGGTCTACTAACGGCACGTTTTCTCTTTCAGCTTTTTTCTATAAATTATATAAGACATATTAGTAACTGAGTGTTTTACACAGAAATATATTAGGATAAACCGACCATAAGCAGTGTTCTCACCGGCATGTAGCGCATGGCGACTTTTTAACTGTTACTCACGAGAGATAAGAAATACCTTTATTTTTCAAACATATTTCTCCATTTTCATTCTACACTTAGAAATAGCACAGTATGGCATATTCGCGGTATGTTTAACGATGTTCATACAAACTAGTCTTAACAGTACTGAGTAAGCGTTCGAAAGTTCCTGTCTCATAGGACAGAAATTATGTAACAGATGATTCTTATGACATTTATTTATTACATTACCAATGAGTTTAATATTCATACATGCTTACATTATCACGTGTTTAAGTTCTGAAATAATTTACGTGACTCTAGGATAAGATAACATTTTTAATTATTTATTTCTATAAGAGTACTAGTGCCGCCATCTATTGATTTTTTAGTATTACTGTCGTGAAGCTGCGGGGCGGGATCGCCGGCCAGCGAGCCACCGCCGTCGAACAATGCGCATCCACACTTCCATCAGGACACATACATATTCTATTGTCTCACCGTATTCACAACCCACTGTCACGTCTTCTATTTAATGTACTACTGGTACAACCTTGTGGATTACAACAATACCAAGAAACACCGAGTTTCTTTTAAAAGCCAAGGAAAATACTACAGATCCTACGTAAATTAAGCGTCGGTAGCTTGGCGGTTAAGGAGTCGGCCTTACGATCGAGAGGTCCCGGGTTCGATCTTGGCGATTACACTACCGACGTGAACCCACTCCTATGACAAGCAATTTAGCTTAGCTACAGGGGTTAGAGGGAATATTAGTAATTTCGATTCTAATATTGTTAAAAAAAAAAAAAAAAATCTAAATATATTTTCTTAGTATCGGTACTCCATGGTAGTTATTCACCTGTATCTCTCTGCTCTAAATCTACTAAAACAGTGTTTTAATAAAATCATAGTTTTCTCACCAGCAACAGCCTCAGAGTCCTCGGCGACGGCAGATCGGACTGACGCGACGCCACCGGGAACATACCCTCACGCAACTTTTGGTTGGCGGCTGCACACGCCTCTACCCACAGCGGGGACACTACGCGGCACGCTAGGGCTCGTGCCTTGGCTCGGATCGAGCGGGTGCCAGCTGGGGATAAGTAGCTTCATGTTAAAACGTTGTACAGTCAGCATCATTAAAATGTTGCTAACAAAAGTATTCAAAATAATCCTAATACCAAAAATCCAATTTTATATTGGTTACTAGAGTACTCAAATAGTTGTAAGTGTCCAGAGTGGTCCAACTGTCTTAACAATTGGTCTTCCAGAATTATGTCAGTTAGTAGAGTATTCATATTCATATACACAATCACGCCGGTCGATGGTATCCAGACAAGTATAATTTCAAAAATCTAGACATTGTCAACGAATTGCATTTTGTATCGCGGGATGATAAGGGATGGCTATATGAGTAAGAAAAAGATACAAATGTGACAATTGACAATGTCTTTTTATAGTTGACAGTTGAATAAGCCATTAACTATCAACTTGCATTAGTGAGAAAAGTATGAATGTCTAGATTTTTTGTAATTATACTTGTTTGGATACCATCGAACGGCGTGATTGTGTATATGAATATGAATACTCTACTAACTGACATAATTCTGGAAGACCAATTGTTAAGATAGTTGGACCACTCAGGATACTTACAACTATTTGAGTACTCTAATAACCAATATAAAATTGGAATTTTGGTATTTGGATTATTTTGAATACTTTTGTTAGCAACATTTAATGATGCTGACTGTACAACTAAGTGGTGACAGCCTTTATAGCGTGGCGGTTGTGAAAGCGGCCGCTACGCAGGAGGCGCAGGTTCGATCCCTACTTAGTGCAAATATTTGTAGCTGGATAGGATTGGATCGGGAGTCTTCTGTCTGCACTTAGCCTGTTTTGGGCCTATGAAATATGAATATATATATGCATTGGTCTAGTCGTGCTTCAGAGTCGGAGAGCACCATAAGCCATTGTTCCCAGTTGTCATACGAACATCTATGACAGTCATGACAGGTAGTTAGAGCCCTAAAACGTTCAACAACTGATCTGAATGCAATGCTTCGATATCGCCATTGGGTTCGTTAAGGCCAGATGGCAGTTGCTGCACGGCCATACGCACAGATAGACTGGTACAATACGCGCCACACAACTTTGCACCTACGAAGTTAGCTACATACTCAAGGTTGCGCAGGTACCGTCGCGAGCTAAAGTACTAATTATTATGTACATCTTACATACTGTTTGCGTGAAATATTGGTTAAACGATTAGGTACCTAGGTACTATAATTGTTTAGTCTAGAACCATCATTACCGTAGTCATTGTCATCTAATTGAATTATGTTTAATATTTAATCTATTCATGTAGCAAATAACTTAAATAAATTACCTGGAGTAATTAACCTTTTTTTTATACATATAGATAAATTATAATGACTTTACTAATGAGGCAACTTGAAATACATAACACTAAAAATTACTTTCTTTCGTTAATAACAATATCAACGAAAACTTTTAAAAATTGTGGTCACGACAGTACGTTAGAGTGAAAGCGGCGAAATTACCGCACGTCAGAGCGAGATGCACGATTAAACATCGCCTCAGCCGACCACGTACCGCCCCGCCCCCTTCCGCTGCGCAGTAGTTACCCCTGTGACACCTATAATTGCATCATTGCTGCGCCTTACGCGCGAAGTTCATAGACGCAAAGTTGTGTGGCGCATATTGTAAAATGGACCCCAGACTCCGAGGTAAAGGCTTCGGATGTGACTGCGATTAATGTTGGAATGAAGAAGAAGTTACTATCCAGATAGATCCAAATATACATAATGGCTACTTACTATCAGCCCAAACAAGATGGGTGACAAGTGGGCTCCAGGCCGTGACAATGGAAGCTCCGAGTGCAGCCAACGCAGCACGTAGGGGCAGTGCTCGGGACTCTGAGCCCACATCCACTAGTGCAACAACTCCTGTTAGCACATCACTAGTTACTTGCATCGGTTGGTGGGCCTGAAATATATTAACATATAGGACTTATTTTTTAGGATTAATTTACATATAGGACAGCCTTCGTGGCGTGGCGGTAGCGGCGGCTAAGCAGGAGGCGCCGGTTCGATCCCCGCTCAATGCAAATATTTGTATGCATGAATATGTATACTTGCATTGGTCTGGTTGTTTCTATTTATAATATGTATGTATTTACAAAAAAAAAAACGTATCTAAGTATGTTTACCCGCATTCTAGATTCCATAACACAAGCTTGTTAAGCTATGCTTACCATGGATCTAGATAGCGTTGTGTGAAATGTTGTGACATATTGATTTATTTATTATTATTTATTTATATATATACTCACGCCTATGAATGCCCGAAGGGGTAGGCAGAGGTATATTAACACCCATATTTCGCACTTCATTTTCGGTCAAACGTAATATGGGGCAATCCTGTTGCCATCAAATGGCCACTTAGTTATGGGCTGTATATTCACTGTCGGATGGAGAATAGGCCTAATCCTTAGTCACCTGCTTACAACACCCACAGGAAGAGATAGGGTGAACCTATTCGATACTAATTATAATACTATTGAGAACATCAATCAATTGGGTATTTGACTGACTAGTCAAATTAGTTACTTTTTATTAAACTTCAAAACGGTAAGTTATAAGGAAAATTGTAGGTATGAAAAATTTATATTTGACGTCATAATATTTAATAATCAAATCATTTACTATTAATGGTTGGGTGGATGATTAAAAATAAATAAGAGCAATAAAATAAGAACCGACGCAACTGTTTTCACGCTTTTATTATTCTTAATTTAATAAGTTTAGCTAAATAATATATTTTAACAACAGGAAAACACCCAATTGGGATATTGTAGTTGGATAGTATGTGCGTTTGCTTCATAGAAAATGTAAAAGTTCAGCCAAACACATAGATGGGAAAAAGTGGAATTCGGACTCCATGGTGAAAACTTTGGATGTGACCAGGGTTAATGCAAGGATGAAGAAGTATGTGTAATTATATATCTTTCTGCCTACCTCTTAAAAGACACAGGAGAGATACAGCCATATTATTGGCCTTCCAGCTGTTCCGAGTCTCGTTATGAGTGTATTACAATACAATACAACCAAAAACAAAAATAGTTGCATAAAATGTATGTGATTTGGGGTTGCTTTAGAATCGTGCCAATCGAATTATGGAGTGAGAGGGAGGGAGGGTGGAGGAGGGGGGGAAGAGGAACCCCTCCCACCAACTCCCCCCCCGCGGAGACGCTTAGTTTTTAAGTTATGATTATTTTCATAACCTAACCTAAAAGTATATTTTAAGTAACAAGGATTAAGTAAGTTTCTGATGTGTAGAGGCCCCATCCCCGTATACCTACTCCCTAGCCCCCCTTTACCTACTAAAAATCGTTTACTACTATCAAGATAGGTCGACGGAGTCCCGCTTCGCGGGGCTCCTATTTCTGGGTGGTTTGAAAAAAAATAACACGAATGCTAAGGCGGGAGCGAAGCGGAGCGGAGCTCCCGCCTTAGCCTTCTAACCTAACCTATCCGAGTCGGGGTACTCTGAGTCGGGATATTATAAAGCCCTTAAAAAAAAGGAAAAAAATAAAAAGATTATAAATAATTTGTTTGGGGATGGGTGTCTCTACACATCAGAAACTTACTTAGTCCTTGTTACCTACTTACGTCAAAAATATACTTTTAGGTTAGGTTATGAAAATAATCATAACTTAAAAACTAAGCGTCTCCGCGAGGGGGGCGGGTGGTGGGAGGGGTTCCTCTCCCCTCTCCTCCATAATAATAATAATATAGCGTTTTATTACGCATTACTTCGTTCTGTTACACGAAACTTTAAAAAGCCCTAAAAAAAAAAACTACGCATCTCCGCGGGGCGAGAGTAGTATTTTTGAGAAGGGGAGACAAACCCCTATCTAACACAACCCCTAACAACCCTTATTTCGATTGGCACGATTCTAAAGCCAACCCTGTGATTGTTTTTGCACACACACGGCTCACCTGATAGAAAGTGGTTACCATAACTTACGGATGTGAGTGGTGGAAATATATATTGGTGTATAGATTTTATCATTTAATAAAGAAAAGGAAAAAATCACACTTACTTTTTTAGTGCTGGTAGCTGGAATCGGTTTCTTTTTATTAGAAGTATTAGGTATGCATCTAGAGTTCATAGGTTTCTTCTTAAGTGTATTCTGTGACGGTCCAGTTTCATCCACTTCTTTCAACGCAGACCATTCTTCTCTTAGACGGATCCTTTCTGCTACTGCAGAGCGGCGCTGGAATATATGGATGGAATATATAAATAGAAAAAATAACATTGAGAAACAAAGGAGTTGTGGAAAACAGAGACATGCCCGGGCTTCTGCTAATGTCTGTGGTTAAAATAATAAATTAAAGAGATTCGTTGGCACAAAACAATATGATCAGAAGACTTAGAAGCAGGTAATGGAGAAGCAAGAACAGAAACAGCAAATAGTATATAAATTTTGACTGCGCAGTGGACTGTGCTAGACAAATTGATTGATTGATAGATAAATTTTGAATCAATACTAATGTCAGATATAGTAACACTATTTAAGAATCTAAAATGGGGAAATCACATACTCATATTTAAAATTTATCTTGATTTTGTGTGAAAATAAGAGTTGTCCTATTATTTTGTTGCTATAACTTTGAACAAGTATGACACTAGTCTTCTTTCTATACTTCTTTAATTTTACAAATGTAATTTATTCAAAGTTCTATTCTAACACTGCAATACAAAATCTACTTGGTTTATTTTCTGCTGTAAATTCACCCCAAAGCGAAAGCCTGTAAAATCAAATATATCTTTCACAAATGAGTGGCATGACATTGATTGTTTTGGCGCTATTTCAAAAATGTAGATAAAGCCTTTGTGATAAATTAAAAAGATAAATGACTTACCAGACCAGCTGCGCCTCTATTGTTTTCTTTATTCATTCTTAAACTCTGTGCTTATACGTAAAGTACGTAAAGTAATTATATACTTAAGGAAATTGCAAAACTTAAACATAAGTTCACTTTATTAAAAGTAAAGATAACTTTAGTATACTTTTCGGTATAAATGTCAAAATCGATTTAGTACACAATTTGTATACGAGTTTATTACAAAGAAAAAGGAATATAAGTAAAATAGAAAATGATTCAAAATGCACTAAAAGTTTTCCAAAACAAAAATAATCGCGTTTCACGTTCACGTCACAACATGTTTCAAATGGCACATAATGTCAAAGTCAAAATATTGTATTTTTTTTTTTTTCCCCTTTTGGCACTAGCAAGCTGTGTGCCAACTACAAAGTTAAGGAAACTACTAAACATTAAAAGGTATTACCGAGGAAAGGAATAGGAACGGAATTTGGATAATTAGATAGGTTGAACTAATAGTTAAGTCCAAAAAAGTAAATTAAAAATACATATAAAGGATCTTAAAATATATATCTAAAAGTCATAATTACAATTTAATATCATTAAGTAGAAGAAAAGAGGAAATAACATTATAATATAGTATGGGATTCATTAATAAGCAACTCATTCGGGTAGGAAGAGGGACCGACAAGGAAATGATAGAATGCAGGAATGAGGAACGGTCATAACGCGGACATGAGAAGAACATATGATCAATGTCTCCAACATCCATTCCACAATCACACAAATCGCTGTCCACAATTTGCAACCTGGCAAGGTGGGAGGGAGTACAAACATGACCTAGCCGCATTCGTATAATAATTGAAGCTGATAACCTTGAACATTCAACCCTACTAAACCACGGTTTTCGTGGGATTTCAGGTTGAACATCAAAATATCTCTTACCTTTAAATTTACAGGAATCTGTGAAATATTTAGACCATCGATCTATTAAGAAATTCATGGGCAAATTCACGAGATCATGACAATATAAGGTATAAGGATAAATATCACCATCATGAACTGCTTCTTTTGCAAGTTGGTCGGCTTTCTCATTTCCCCAGATTCCACAATGGCTAGGTACCCAAGTAAATATAACAGAGTGACCTTTGGATCGGCAAATATTAAGTAGTTTTCTGATGTCAAAGATAATCGGATAATATGGTTTCTTAAATGGGAACTTATCTATAGATTGAAGCGCGCTTTTAGAATCGGAAAAGATTACAGCCTTTGGGAGCTTGGCTAATAGTACATACTCTAATGCTTTCAAAAGACCAAAGCACTCTCCAGTATAAACTGAAGTTTCAGGGGGAAGCTTAACCTTTTGTGAAATTTTAAATTGCGAATGATAAATGCCTATACCTACACAAGTAAAACTACTTTTAGAAGAGTCAGTGAAAATATGGTGCCATTCACACCAATTTTCGTCCACTGTCTTATTGAAATTAAATTTAGCATCTGGGTCTCCTTTATTTATACCTATACTATAGCAGATGTCAGGTGCAAGGGTTAATGATTCATAGGATATATTGTCAAAAAGGGCAAGCGATGGCGAACGAAAGACCCGTCCATGTATTGAATGAAATTTCCTATAACTGTTAATTATGCATGGAGTGCTTTGTCGTCTCCAGAACTTGGAGTTCAGGACAAGCTGATCAAGAGCATCTAGTTTTTTATGTAATAAATGGTTCGTTGATTCCATTATTTTAAATATAAACCTATCCGATAGGTACTGGCGCCGGAGGTAAAGTGGTGGATCCTCACACTCTACCTGCAGGGCATTTAGGGGGCTTGATTTCATTGCGCCCGAAATGATTCTCAGAGCCTTGGATTGTATGTCATCTAATTTTTTGGTACCTTTTTTGTTGCCCCCGTCTAAAAGGAATGTTCCATAATCTAGAACACTGCGAATGATTGCATTGTATAAAAGCTTAAGGCTAGTGGGATGAGCACCCCACCAAACACCCGTCAAACATCTCATAATGTTAAGCAAACGTTCACACTTGTTCACAACATACATAAAATGCGGCTCTCCAGTAAGTTTCTTGTCTAAAATTAGACCTAAAAATTTTACGGAGTCTTTTACGGGTAAAGTAGAGTCATTAAATTTAACTATGGGATCAGAAAACGCTTTTTTTCTAGAGAAAACAACAACAGTGCTCTTGTGAGTTGATAGGCTTAGTCCATTTTCATCCAGCCAACATTTTAGTAATTTGTGAGAAATTGTTAACGACTCACAGGCGTTGTTAATGGATTTATCTATAGAATATAATAATAGATCATCAGCATACTGTAAGATATTAACTGTGCCCTTCAGCGAGGGCTCCAAATCATAAGTATATATATTAAAAAGTAAAGGGCTGAGTACTGATCCTTGTGGAAGACCTTTAAAAACTGAATGAGTTTTTCTGCTACCATCAGTAGAGTACACGGATACATATCTAACGGATAGTAAGTTTAAGATAAAGTTACCTAAAAGATGCGGAATTTTAAGAGCTATTAATTTGCGTTTTAGGATAGATAATATGACATTATTATAGGCACCATTGATATCTAAAAATGATGCAACCACAGATTCGTTATTTGAAAACGCGAGATGAATATCAGTAGTGAATACACTTATACTATCTATTGTACTATTTCCTTTGCGGAAACCAAACTGGCTTCTTGATAATATGTGTTTACTCTCAATGTACCATTCCAGACGGTTTTTAACAAGGTGCTCAGCCACTTTAACAAGAACAGACGAAAGAGCTATTGGTCGGTATGATTCAGCATTGGTGGGTGGTTTACCAGATTTTAAAATTGGGATAACCTCTTGGAAGCGCCAAGAAGAAGGGATGTTCCCAGAGGCAAGAGCAGAGTTAACTAGTTTTAAATAGTAATTTAGACTATCATCACTTAAATGAACAAGAAAAGAGTAAGGTATACCATCTTCACCAGGGGTAGAATCTTTAACGGACGATAGAATCCCCTTCAGCTCATACAAACTGAAGGGCATGCACAAAGGAGTACCCGTGTGAATAACAGGGAAAAGAGCTGTGGTGGGAGAGTGTGAGTCTTTCTCTGCAACATAAGGAGGAGCTAATATATCAAGAAAACTGTTAGTCAGAGAAGAAGGTAGTTGATACTGAGAGGATGAGTCATTGAAAGCAGATCTAAACCGTTTAATGCTACGCCACACCTCTGAAGGACACGTTGTCGGAGACAAAGAGGCACAAAAAGCTCTCCATCCTTGAAACTTTTTTCCCTTAAGGATGGTACGGGTTTCTTTCAATGTTTTTGTAAGTTTATCTAAGTTTTCGGGTGACATTTCTTCAGCATATATTTTCTCAGCCTTTTTCCTTTTTTTAACGGCATCAGAACAGTGTGCATCCCACCACGGTGGTAACGGAATCCTATTGGAGGAATTATTCTTAATGGGAAACAATTGATCAGCAACATTAATCAGACACTTGGCCAAAGCGTCGTTGCAATCATTCTCGCCACCACGCACAATTTCTGGTAGTAGTGAAATATTGGCATCTACTTGGGTTCGAAATTGGTGCCAATCAACATTATTTAATTTGTACTTTAAACTGGGGCATCGCTTTTTGATTAAAGGACAACTTATAGGTGAGGAGATTATAATTGGAAAATGGTCACTTCCATAAGAAGATGAAAGAAGGGACCATGACAGTGAGGAGGCTAGGTTAGGTGTACATATTGATAGATCCACAGCACTAATTATTTGGTTTGGACCTGTACGGCGAGTGGGTTGACCCGAATTTAATAGGCATAAATTATGATTGTCCAAGATATTCAAAAGTTTTCTACCATTACTTCTCGTCTCGCTACTTCCCCAATATTGATGGTGACAATTAAAATCACCCATAGCTAAAAAAGGTCTATCAAGCGAAGAAATTACGTTTTCTAACTCTCTTATGGCAGCATTGGTAGCATACGGAATATATACAGACACAAAAGAAATATTTTCAATAATTACACCAACAATATCAATTAGAGAAACGTTATTATTTGCAAATGGAATACGAGTAAATGGTAAATTATTTCTAATCAACATGGCTACACAACCGTAGCCGTCATTTCTGTCACTACGTATGCAGGTGTAACCTCTAATACCAAATAATTTCCAACCTATTAGCCAGGTTTCTGATAGAGATATTATAACGGGATTAAACTTATTAACAAGATGAAGAAGATCAGTTTTTTTAGGAATTACTGATCGGCAATTCCACTGGATTATGCTGTCCATTACTGTATTGATTGTTTGGGGAAATGTTTGCAAAGTCATTGATGTCGGCGTGGGACGGCTTTATAATTTTTTTATGAATTAACATACCAATTCACACGAGTAATCGTAAATCGGCTCCAAAAGAAACTAGACGCCTATCAACCAAGAGAACAGGCTGGTTTTCGGTCAGGATACAGCACCTGTGATCATCTACAGGCTATTAAAACATTAATAGAAAAATGCCAGGAATACAATAAAACCATAGTATTGGGCTTCATTGATTATGAAAAGGCTTTCGACTCGATTGAGGCATGGGCGGTCGAGGATGCCTTGGTTCAGTGTAGGGTCGATGAGCGATACATAAGCATAATTAAGCACTTAAGATCTCATGCTACTGCCTGCGTGAAACTCCATAAGAAGACCAAAAACTTTCAACTGGCCAGAGGCGTACGTCAAGGAGATACCATCTCTCCTAAACTTTTCACCGCATCCCTGGAGGGCGTATTCAGAAATCTGAACTGGGAAAACAAGGGTATAACCATCGACGGAGAACGCCTTACGAACCTAAGATTCGCGGATGACCTGGTGTTGTTCTCGGACGATATCGATGAGATGCTAGTCATGCTGGACGAACTAAAGGCAGAGTCACTAAAAGTCGGACTGAAGATGAATATCTCAAAGACGAAAATCATGACAAACATCCAAAATGCCGAAGACTACCATTTCCCAGTCCAAGTTGTGGACCGGTATATATATTTGGGGCATTTTATTACGTTGGGTCTCCAAAATCAGACTGCAGAAGTAGACCGTCGCATAACCCAAGCCTGGGCAGCTTTTGGTGCAAACAGCCAAATAATGCGTGGAAAGCTGTCAATCGCGCTTAAGGCTAAAGTGTTTGAGCAGTGCATACTGCCCGTTTTCACATATGGAGTCGAAACAATGACTTTCACAAAAAAGTCTTCTGAAAAATTCAGAGTCGCGCAAAGAGCAATGGAGAGGGTCATGCTCGGAATCACCTTGCGCGACCATAAAACAAACGAGTGGATCAGAAGTAGAACGAGATTGACGGACGTGATGACTGCCATTGCAAAAAAGAAGTGGAGATGGGCGGGACACATTGCAAGAATGGAACCTAGTCGGTGGACAAAGAGACTACTGGAGTGGAGACCTCGTGCAAAAAACAGACCGAGAGGAAGACCACCAATGAGATGGGTGGATGACATCCGAAGGCACGCAGGTCACGACTGGATGCAGAGGGCACACGATCGTCAAAAGTGGATGGAAATGGAAGAGGCCTATGTCCAGAAATGGATTCTAAATGGCTGAAAATGATGAACATACCAATAAGGTTTATAATCATATCAACAATGCAATCTAGATCATCACTTTGATGGAACTGGGACTGTGCGGGCTCTTTTGATTGAGATAATCCGCAACCATCATTTGGAATTGGAAATCGAAACTCACTAAGGATAGCTTTATGGGTGTTAATTTCGCAGGAGCACGTGGCTTTTGCCAAACCGTTTTCTTGTAAGAAGTCGGAATGTTATTAGGGCCAGATTGGGTAGATGGTTGAGCAGATTTATAAGGACTAGAAATCAAAACCTCAGCAAATGACTTTGACACTGGTGGATGAAGTTTTAATGCTTCTACATAAGATAAACAGGAATGAGCCATAGAATGCTTTATATCTTTTTGCCTTAGAAATTCAGGACAACTTTTACTAATTGCATAATGCCTTCCAGAGCAACAAATACATGAAGCATTATCTTGCTCAACAGAACATGTTTCTCCTAAATGGTTTTGTGCACATTTGTAACATCTAGGTTGGCCAGACGGCACTGATTCTTGGTATGTCCGTAACGACAGCATCGATAGCATTGAATAGTGGGATAAACATAGATGTCAACTGGCAGAGCATTGTAGCATATGTAAACCCTTTTGGGTAACACTTGACCATCAAGGGTGATTACAACAGACTGAGAGGGCTTCCATGTGTATGTACCATTTACATAGACCTTATAATTTAACCGTCTCACTTTTAATATCTTCCCACAGCCAATTGGGACAGATAAGTTATCTAAAATTTCATCAAGTGACCAGTCAGCAGGGACTCCACGGACAAGCCCCATTCTGGTGATATTAAATGTTGGCAGAAATGCCTTAAGATTACTGTCTAATGAACTACATTTGTCAATAAAATTGTTAGCACTTATAAAATTTGTGAAGGAAACAGTGCATTTATTTCGTCCTATCCTTTTCACAGAACCTGTAACTATATTTTCAAATTTATTTTTCGTCAGAAAGTTACCAAAGGTAATGGGATGTAAACTAGTAGGGCTGTTATCCATATCAGCTTTACGTTGTACATGGACTAAGTAAGGTGCAGCATCAGTTTCTATGTACTCTCTCCGACCAATTTGTATAGGTTCAATCTGGTTGACTGGTGCAGTACTATTAATATTTATTTCAGGTTTAGCATCAGTGTGTGTTGGATTGTGAGATGGAAGAGATAGACAGTTGCACTCATTTTCATTACAAACATTAGAATCCTCTTTCAGGTTGACTACTCCTTTATTATTTTTTTTCTTTTTATGACAACTTTTGCACACCCTATGTTGCCTACGTTTTCTGCTTCTGTCATTACCTGTTACTGAATTATCAGTATCTCTACCGCTACCCTGAATGGATGCGTCCGTGTCCATACCTTGATCGATTGTGACGTAACTAGCCACGGGGGGATTTAAGCCAGAGCTTAAATCCCCCATGAAATTTATAGGCGGATCGTTCATACGATCCTGACCTTATAAGAGATCACCATATAATAAACAATATAAATAAACTTACCAAATAAACACCTAAACTACACAGAATATAAGAAGATTACTACTAAGTTATTAACTATACAAACTTTCAAACCAATCTAATTATTTTACACGTTTTAATTAATTTTAAAATTTTCGAAAGAAAAAAAACACCCGCTCAAACCGAAGTTTCCCGCGCTTTCCCCAAAATATTGTAATTCACATGTGTCAACACTGTCAACATACTTTTTAAATTTAATATTTGGATACCAAGCCCTTTTTTGTCAATCTAATTATTAAATTATTATTATTAATAAATCATTTATTTCAACCAATTGAGTAGGTCATATAAATTTGTTAGTATATAACTTAACCTAATGTTAGTAGTAACCATCAATTTCATTATAAATTATACTAAACATAATTCAATTCATATTAAAAATGTCAAATCATATAAAAAAATGTCAACAATACAATAACAATAACCTACATGTCCCGATTTCTGAGAGCCTGCACCATAGCACAGTGGTTCAGGTAGTGGCAGTCAAACCTCAACGCAAATACGCTCAGGACACTGCTGGAGCCGCCGCCCCGTACCCTCCGCACCAGAGATGCACACCGCTTCCGCATTGTAGTGTAGAAACAGTCTACTCGCAGCTCGGCAAACATCTCCGATGCACCACAGAAACGCGGCAGACCCATCAGCATCCTGAACGCATTATTGTACTGAATCCTCAGCGCATTGAAAGCTCGCTTCGTGTAACTGGCCCACAGGCTGCTCGTGTAAAAAGGTGTACAGTAAGCCCTAAAAAGGGTAGTTTTAACTGGAGTTGAGCAACGAGCAAACCTACGGGCAATCATATTAGCACGTACAGACAACGCCCTCCGCTCTCTCTCTAGGTCAGCGTCGTCCTTCAAGTCAGGGGTCACAATATGTCCAAGATATTTAAACTGCTCGACCATACTTAGTTCAACCCCACATAGTCTTATGCAGGGTGGTTTTATTTGACATTTTCCCCCAGCTTGAAAAACCATGCATTCGCTCTTCCGGACATTGTATGCCAAGCCGTGACTACGAACGTAACTTTCACAGATTCTCAACAAAGTTGATAGACCGCAAGGTGAGGCACTCAGAAGCACCATGTCGTCTGTATAGCTAATGTTGTTTAGACAGATTCCGTCAATGTGGCAGCCGACACGTGTGCTGCTGAGCTCCTCGAGCAGTGCGTTAACGTAGAGGTTAAAGAGCTTAGGAGATGTCAGTCCCCCCTGCCTGACACCACACTCCAGCCTATACGGATCAGAATAGGAACCAGCCCATCCCACGACATTGACCTGGTTTAGGTACCAAAATTTAAAGATTTGTATCAATTCGAGTGGTACTCCTGTGTCTCTCATTTTCTGCCATAGTACATCATAGTTGACCAGGTCGAATGCCCTAGACAGGTCAAGGAAGCATGCAAAGATGGGAGTTCCGCGGTCCGTGTAATACTTCACAGTTTGCTTGAGACAAAGAATAGCCGATTCCGTAGAGAGTCCTCGTCTGAAACCGAATTGATTATCGTGTATGTTCAGGAAACGGTCCAAGTGGGAATCAAGCAAACCGTCAAGCACTTTAGCTACAATTGTGGCCAAGGAAATCGGTCTGTAGTTGGTCTTGTCACTTATGTCTCCGGTCTTGTTTTTGATAATTGGTACCACCACTGTCCTCATCATGGCTGCAGGTAAGTAAGAATGACTAATGCAAAATGAGTAGAGCATGGCGAGTACTCTCGGTAAGTGAGACCCTGCGTACTTTAAGTGCTCAATACTAAGGCCATCGTGGCCAGGTGATTTCCCTTTCGACATGGACTGAATAGCTATTTTAACATCTTTAGCTAAAACTGGGGCACCAATCTGACCACGATGTCCCTCCCCACCCGAAGACTGTGGTGGCTCCAAGGGCGATTTCACTGCAAAGTGGTTCTTAAACACATTAGCTATACCACTGGGATCACACACACCGTTGACACTCACTGGAAAGCCACGTCCACCCTTCAACCTACCGGTGGACTTCCAAAAATTTTGAAAATCGTGGCTAGAGTGTAATGATGCTAACTTGTCCATTCTTAGTTGTTCGCTATGTTTCCGACAATACTTTAGACGCGACTTAAAAATCTTACGACTCTCGCGCATCTCCTCCCACAGACGACCCGACTGAGGTTTGCCATTGGATACCCAAAGCTGAAACTTAGACCTAGCCTCCCCATGAGCATCTCTAACATGTTGACTCCACCCAACCACAGGTTTCCGACCACGAGACCGCTTTACACTACAACTTTCAGAGGCCGCATACCTAAGAGCGTCAATCACATTGTCATATAAACAATCAATAATTTTACAATGGTCCGAGTTGTCACAAAGGCGGTCACAACAGGCACTCAAGTTGCACGGAAAATCAATTTCTCTCAATTTTTCATGACATATTTTAGTATATAAATTACGTTGCTCTGGGTTACGCTCTTTCCATAATACTTTATTATTATTCTTAGATACATTATTATTATTACATGTCAACTTTTGTTTAATTAAATTAAATTGAAATTCTATTATTAAAGGAAAATGATCAGACGTAAAGATATCATATTTTATATAAACATTAACAACAGATTGTAAAGCTGACTTTGTGACCAAACAATGATCCAACCACGGAACAGAAAAAACGATGGAAGTGTGAAGTAGGCGTGGCACGCGTGTCATTGATATGCGGAGATTTGCAAGCTCTTACAATTTCAACCTTCAGTCGTATCTGTCATCACGTGTATTTGACAGTTTTGGACCGTGTGTTATTTAATACTATTTAATAGAAATATGCCTTACTGGGTCATTTTGTAGTGCACCGATGATAGTAGGAGCATAAATATTCGAAATGGAGGCGTTTTATACCATCGATAAGTCAGGATATAGCAGAATTTATAACTCATCTTATTGAAATGCAAAGAAATAAAATAAAATAAAAAATCAACCTTACCACATATCAATAAAGCTTGTTTTTGATTACACACAATAGACATGTCATACTTATTTATTCTAGAACTTTCTTCGCTATTCATTTAGTGATGTAGTCAAACTTTATCGATATCTACTTTTTTTAGAAATATTTATAAACTTTTGTCAAATGGTTTTATTGTCTTTTTTATATCACGGAACATTCTGAACACTTCTGCATACCCATTCAAAGGATACGGGCGTGATGTTATGATGTGTAGTGGCATAGACATAGCAATAATATGCGTTTGCAGCAATTACTGCTGATTTCCTGGTTTATTTTTTTATGGTATAGGTACTTACATACCTCAGTCAGCCTGTGACCACGGCCGGTGTAACCTGGTCGAAACGTCAGGCAATCAAAGGTATGTAAGTACCTATACCATGATCGCGTTAATTCCCGTTTTCTAAATTATATATCATGGAACGCGAGAGTTTAAAAGTTAGTTTTTTTTATATAGGACACGTCAATTTGACTTTACCTTGCCTGATGGTAAGCTGAAGGCAAAGTCTCAGGAGAGAGGGCCACCATTATACACACGTGCCATGTTAACAATGGTGGCACTCAGCTTGACGGCCTCATCAGATGCTTTTTCACGCCCCGCTTCAAGGACCCGGGACTGTAGGAAGAGGGAAACACGTGAGCTGGCAAGGAATTCCAGGTCTTAATTGTGCGACAAAGGAATGAGTCACCGAACCGCTTGGTTCTTGAAGGAATGTTCTGCACCGTATGCGGGTGACATCTAAGTCCTGCACGTGTCGTCCTGTATAGCAAAGGAGAGGGTGGGACTAATTGGAATAGCTCTTCAGAACATTCTCCATGGTAGAGACGGTAAAATACTGCCAAGGAAGCAACATCTCTACGCAGCTGCAAAGGCTCGAGGGTACTCGTGACCTCAGGATTTCCGATAATGCGGACCGTACGTCGCTGCAACCTGTCGAGAGCATCTAATATTGAAGTGTTTCGTGGTCTCTCTCTGAAACCCTTTATCGGATCTTTACAAAAAATAAATGGTATCATTCCGGAATAGTCTTCTTTCGAACAAAGAAGGAATTTTGCAAATTCGTCTACACATGACGAAGCTATGCGCGTACAAACATACAAAAATATAAACTTCCGAATTGAACACCTCCAGCTGGATATTTTCTAGTTTGTGAACGCGGCGCAACATGCATGCGCGATTAGCAAATAGATTTTGGTGATCTACGTTTTCTCATTTTATGCAAATTAAATTAATTATTTCAAAGTAGTGTATAAAACTGCTCGTAAAATGGTCTTAAAACACCCGTCTGATACTGTAAAATACTCGCACTCGTATGTTAAGTATCCTTAAAGCGATTTCACATTTTCTGATATTTGGTGTCTGACACCGATAGCCGTCGCCATGTGCTGTTTCCACATATATTCAATAAAATCGGTCCGATTCGGCCATTTGCTCGATCGCACAGACAGGATGAAAAAAAGAAAAAATATCCTAGCAATTATTTTCAACATCTTTTTCTACTTTATTTTATTTCCTTCGATATCGGAGCCGACACTAATATCGGATATCGGATGCGCCGGATAGTGTGAAAACGTTTTTATTTTGCAACAGTTACATAAAATATCTACTATAAATGGACACTTGTTTTATTTCAATTAAATAGGTACATACGTAGTTTGAAGTCTTCATACATTTTTAATCGTTAATAAAAAACAGTTCAACAAGCTATAAAATCCCTCTTTTTTAGTACTCTTAGATTATAATTACTAACAGCGTTTGGAATCCTTTGACATTACGAAAACAAATTTCAAATCTATCGATATTGCCAAAATTTTATGTCACCGGTCTAGCGTTAATATTAAGGAGTTAGAGTGAGAGAGATAATACTTCAAAGTAATATCAACCGTATTCCTAACGCTTAAGGTTTTAAATAACATTCTTGAAATAAACGGACATCTGTTGGGGAGTAGTTGAACTTTTTCGGAATAGAGTTAGAGTGAGAAGCAAGTTTGATCCAGATACAAAACGTCGTAAATTCCTTTTTTATCTATATAAAAGTAATCACTAAAACGATTGAATAAGGTATGTTTTCGTTTTGCAGTGAGAATATTTTAGGCTAGTTTGGTGTTAAAGATATACGACCAATCAAAACAATTGTTTACTAGTAGTGCAACGTATTATTATCTGGTTGTATGTGTGAGTTTGGCGACATTGGTTCCGCTATTGAATCTGTCCTATCACACTTCTAATAGTTTTTTCTGTTCTGTGGATCCAACCAACTCTTACAACCATTCGTTTCACTGATGTATGTAAACGTATCACTATCTAATCCTAACTTGTCAACGTCCGCGCATGTCCACTCTACTTCACTCATAAATGAACTCAATTCACTGTAAAATAGTTTACCCGGGTGAGCGTTAAAGTCTCCCGCCATATACACGGCCTCACAGTTAATGTTAGTACTTAGAATAGCACTCACCGCGCCCAGGCAGTCCGTAAACTCCGATACGTTTTTCTCCTTATCTGTAGGCATATAAATACTGAACACTAAGAACGATCTCAAACCACTAGTAACTTTGATAGCACACATTCGCGGATTGTTACACGGCACTAGAGATACGTTTTGGAATACTCGCTTATCCCATAGCAGCGCTACACCACCGTACGGTCGGCCGCGCAGCATACCAGCCGAGGTATCCACCGCCGACGTACCCGTGCACCCGAAGTTTTTGTCGATGTCGTTCAGGCACTCAATCTCGTCAGGTAGCAGCCACGTTTCTTGTAATGCAACAATATGCGACGTTTTACATAATTGTTTCACACTATCCAGCGCAGTTTTAACGTTCTTACAGTTATAACTAGTCATTTTGTAGGTATCATTATTACTCGTCATAGTACTAAATTATCGGGCCGTTAGCTTCGTTAACCTCGTTATAACTGCGCTTGTAGTTCACAAACCGCCTGAAAATCACTCCTTCTGGCCATAGCTTATCGTTCAGGAACTTGCTTAGCTTGTGTTCAGGGACAAAGAATTTGTAGGCGTTATACCCTTTATCATGTTTCGTCGTTATTTTTTCCAATACAATTACTTCCTTAGTTTTACTCATAATGTACTCTGCAATGTCTATTTCTGTTGTATCTTTATGGACTTTGGTGATAAACAAAGGTATTTTATTCTCCGCGGCTTTGAATTTACCTAAACTATCTCGACAAATCCCCGAAGCGCCAGTAAAGCGATATCTTAAGGGCTTTTTACGGCTAGTGACTATTTGCCACGGTCCCTCTTTGTTTTGTTCGTTAGAAATGTGCATTCGTACATTACTAGTTTTCACTGAGTTATTATCAACGTTAACACAAACGGTATCAATCAGCTGATCACTCTTTGAATGAGCGGATGACGTCACGCCGCTTCGAGAAGGCGCGGGCGGGGACGAGGACAGTCCGACTGGACACGAACTAGGTATCGGTCGGTCCTCGGACACCTTCGGAGCGGCGGCGATGACGAGGAGAGTGTTGTCGGCCGCAACGAGCGTGGCGGGGGGGGCGCTGCCGGCGGTCGCCTGCCCTGTGGTCCGCTCAGGTACCGTTATCAACGGCCGAACAGCTGATTCAAACTCAACCACTTTTTCTGCATCTACCCTCACTGTTTTATGGGACTTATCCTGGTTTTCACTTAGCGATATCTGCGTTTTTTCAATCGAATCCTGGATGTGTGTCATTTCCATAGGTCCGCTGTCCATCACCCATCCTCCTCTGTTTACGTTTATTCCATTGAACACAGATGATGTCAACAGGGAGTCATGTTTCATACGTAACACTTCCGTTCTCAAGTCACTCAGCTGGTTTTGTGTCACATATGACTCTTTAATTCCCTTCAAATCGTTTTGTACACGAAGTAAATCCTTAAGGAGTTTCGTGCAATCGAGGTGATCAAATAAAACGGGAGGTAATTTTTCGAGCTGTCTTGCCACAAACACGGGAATTAAGTCAGGTTCCGTCGATTTGAATAGGTTCACAATGTCACCTATATCACGCTCTTCCTTGCCCTTGTTTTTACGTTGAATAGGGTTTTTACTCGTTGGGATGGACTGGAAAAGTAAACACTTAGACTTTTTTATTTCCTCGCTGGAGAATGACGATGTACATATTCGCACCAACGTATCTTCGTCTATTATCGATATTTTATTTTGAATATATGCCAAAATTTCGTCAATCACGATATTACATGACGAACATTTAATAATGTTAGACATTTTTCGTAAGCACAATATTGATCGCTTAAAAAGCGCACGACACACCCGCACGATCGATTGCTAAAATGTGACTCTTATGATATAGTTTGGCCCGGTCGGTGGTTTGGCCCTGTGGTTTGGACAGCGAAAGATGAGCAAAAATATTTTTTGTAAACTTTTATATGGCAAGTATTTTTACAGTCACTAGGTATTTTATAGCCTTTAAAACAATTTTATCAAAACCTTTCAAATGAATTCATTATATTTATTACTGGTCATTTGAATAATTAATATTTATTAATTTCAATAATTATAGTAGGTACCTACCTACTTGATTTTTCAATTATTATTTTTAAATATGGGACCTGACGTTCATAACCACGTCATAATATCATAATATCACGTAATAATACAGGGCCGCATATCTGATATTATTATTAGAGTCTGGCCTGGCAACAGGTAATCAATTAGTTATATTTACGCCGTTAGGCTAGCTAAGGCGACACGGTCAGGCTACGGTACCGCAATGGGATTGGATTGGCTTGCACAGTTGACGACACTCTTTACAAATGTCTGCCACGGCTTTGTATGGAGGCACGAATCAAAGAAGTCCAATTTTCAATGACTCTGCTGCATAGATCCGGCTGAATCTGAGCGATGGCCTGCGTTATGTCGGCTGTCAGGGTAACGGTAGATTGTGGCTTATTGGTATAGACCTGCGACTTCAGAAAACCCTACAAGAAAAAGTCTAGCGGAGTCAATTCACACGATCTTGGTAGCTAATGGCCAGGAGAGTGGAAGGACATTCTATTCGTATATTGTCGGACAGCATGGCCGTGCTGCAAGCCTTAAACAGCCACACTATAAACTCGGGACTGATACTGGAGTGCCATCGTAAATTGAACCAAATAGGCAACACCAACAACATAATCCTGCAATGGATCAAGGGCCACAGCGGCTCGCGCGGCAATGACGCTGCGGACGCGCTTGCTAGGAGAGGATCTGACATGGTCGCAATGGGACCTGAGCCCATAATACCGATCCCCTTTGCATACCTACGAACCATCGTAAACAAACGAACGATAGATCAACACAACAGATACTGGACAAACCTGGAAGGATGCAGGCAGGCCAGGGAAGCAATCCCTGTGCTTGAACATAGACTGACCCGGCGTCTTCGACAACTGTCAAAACAACATCTACGCATGGCTACAGCTGCCATCACGGGGCACGGCTCCTTTAATAAACACCTTTTTATTTTAGGGATAAACGACAGCCCTCTCTGCAGAGCCTGCATGAGAGAGGAGGAAACAGCGGCACATGTGCTCCTACACTGTCCTGCAACCGCCACATACAGGGCTAAGTACTTCAATAATACAGGTACGCTCCGGGAGATCACCAGCAGTGTGAAGAGCCTGCTGGCGTTCTTCAATGAGTTGGGGTGGATCGAGTGAAATGCCCACCCTCACGCAAAAACCGCGCCATGACGTGGAGTTGCGGATACCAGCCCGTGTTACCATACCATACCATAATGTTAATGGGTATAACGCGATCATGATATAGGTTATAGGTAGGTAAAATGAATAAAAAGTTCAAACTCGGTCAATAATATTTTATTGATTTTAATTTCAATCTTCTTCATCTTTGAGCTAATGACAATATCCAGCTGTGCTGAATAAGTCCAGCTCAAAATTCACCCAGTTTGACAGTTGCCTTGTTTAGATTCTCCATCGTGCAGGTATTGGGTCACAGCGGGCATGATATGCTTTCAACTATGTTGAGGTTTGTACCTCAAACAGGCTTTTCAAGGTAAATCCTTCCTTCAAGGGTTCTATGGCTAGTCCTAAATAAGGGCTGTAGACAGGTTGGCTCTCTCCTTCTCCTTTATTTTGTGCTAACTGCGAAGCCAAGTATAAGTTTGGCCCCATTTCACCACGCGGCTCTCCGATTTCTTCTAATTCTTCAATGTCGTCTGAGACAGACTTTGGGTTCTGTAATAAAATATAGCAAGGAATTTGCAATTCTTGTTACTAATTATTAACAGTACTTCATCAAAAATCGAAGAAATCACGTGACATAATTTAATTTTCAATGGCTCATCCCCAATTGTCAATTATTTGCCATGGGGTTTGTGGCCAAAAAGTTCGTAATCGAACAGGTTTCAGCACATAGCAAGTTTATGCATAATAGCCAGGTAATTCTTGAGACCTCTTCGGGTCTCGAAGAGTAGGCGTCGGTCACAGTTGCAATACAAACATCGTTCGCATTCGTTGCGGGTAGTTGGGAGTCTATGAACAGAATTAAGATATTGCCAGTGGGCATGGAGGTCTAATGAAAAAGAGTCAGCCTTACGAGCCTTACGGTGAGAGGTCCCGGGTTGGAATCCTAGCCATTACACTATCGATGTGAACCCATCCCTAACGCAAGCCATTTCCCTCCACATCCCTCCAGGAAGGCAATCATTCTCTGAGCCTTATCTTAACTTACTTGTGATCCACAGTACGGTATATTTATGGCTAAAAACTTAAAGAATACATTTGATTAACAGTGTCTTTAGCTTTAAGGGCCTTACCTCATTGTTCCAAGTAAGCTCAATTCCAAATATTGGTTTCTCAGTATAAGCTTTGTGTAAGGCCTGCAGCTCAGTGAGTAGAGGTCGGAGTCTCTCGGGAGGGTCTGCTCTGAACCCTAACACATAACCTCCACAAGCTTGGCGTATTACAATAACTAGAGCTTCACCGAACTTGGAGTCCCTGACGGAAATCTGAAAATAAATTACATATTCACGTCTGTAGGTAGGCAGAGGTCTCATGTATGGCGAACATATTTCGGTCAAGCCTACATTACAACAATCTTTTACCGTAAAATATGGTACACTAGCTTCAGAAAAATCGGTTCAGTAGTTTAGACGTAAAAGCGTAACATACAGACAGACAGATAAAGTTACTTTAGCATCCATACTAATATTATAAATGCGAAAGTAACTCTGTCTGTCTGTAGGCATGTTACACTTACACGCCTAAATCACTGGACCGATTCTGATGAAATTTGATATAGAGGTAGATTAGACCCTGAGAAAGGACATAGGCTATGTTTGGTCGCGATAACCGACATCCACGCGGGCGGAGCCGCGGGCAAAAGCTAGTTTATTATATTAGTCTAATATAAAAAATTCTCGTGTCACAGTTTTCGTTCCCAAACTCCTCCGAAACGGTTCGACCGATTCTCATGAAATTTTGTGGGCATATCGGGTAGGTCTGAGAATCGGCCAACATCTATTTTTCATACCCCGATTCGCGATAACCGACATCCACGCGGGCGGAGCCGCGGGCGACAGCTAGTATGTTTATAGATTGTGCTGTCATCATGGTTACGTTAATCCCAGTTACACACAAAGCAAATACTTTAGAGTGCAAGGTGCATGGAGTTTTACTTTTTATCTTGATTTTGCTTATCTTGGGTTTCGCAGTCTCAACTGTTATCTGAACCCTAGCTGGCACCTGACGCTAGACCTTTGTCCCTTGGTTAAATCATCTACTGAGTCACATCACAAAGTGCAGCTGATATTTTAGTATAAATTCTCCCCGAGTGGAGCCATCTTGAAACCGGAGATAGTGCAGGTCGGGGCCGCGTTTCCATGGTCCATTTGCTAAACTAGTCTAGATTTTTTTTAAACTTGACGTTTTGTAAGTACCGTCTTAATGGTCTATGCAGAATAAATGATTTTTGACTTTGACTTTTGACTTTGCAGCACAGCACTGCGACACCCTTGATAGAGAATTCCATTGGTCGGACTGGGCCATGATTCTGTTATATTTTTTTTGCCGTGGCCTGCTTCTGCAAGGTGACGGACGGCTCCACCCGTCACCCTCAGGCCGGCGCTCATGGGGGGAGGAAGTCGTGATGCGCCCTCCGACGTCCGAGCCACCTACGAACGCGGGCAGCGAAGTCCGCGAGTCTGTCTTGCTCATCGCGCCGCGCCAGCTCTGCTGTCTTCTTCACGGGCATGATTTTCTCGACGCATAGCTTGATCAGCTCGGGTTGCGAGGGGTATGACGTAGGCAATCACACACACACACACACCCCCGCATCTGCAGAACTAAGATGACGTGTAGCTTTAATAACTTCAAGTCTGATGTAACCACCATCGCCAGGCGATTTTCTTGGGATATTCGCATGAAAAAAGAGGGATTCTTTTATAACAGTTAGGTGGCAGACAAGCATACGGATCACCTGATGGACAGTGGTTACGGTGGCCTATAAATGTGTGCAACACCAGGGAAGTAACACTCGTGCTGCCGACCCTGTTAACACAGAGAGTTTCTGTGCCGTCAGTGTAGATGACAATGCAGGAATAGCCTTTGGTCTTCCCACTGACAGCATAAAAACTCTCCAGTTAGCTCTGGCTACCCTACTCACCGCCGGGAATGCAACATGAGGTTATTATGGCCGTGGTATTCTGTAGAGCTGAGGTACTTCCCCAGACGGACTGCTTAATTGGACGGAAATACCGACGGGTGTGGAATAAGCACTTACACTTTCAATAGTGATATAAGGCAAGGACACATTGAAGTTCTCACTGACGTCAGCATACCAGACAATCCTGATATTCGTCACCACCATGATGCCCAAGTTGCCGGAGTCGCTCGACAGGTTCCAGATGCTGTGCTCGTTCAGGCATATCTGGAAGAAAAAATATCTGTTTAAGAACATCGGGCCCTTTTAAATGTGCTCTATATGCTACAAAAAGTTGTGTTTTTAGTGTCAAATCAAAGAGTTGTGCAACCAGGTCTTTCGTGATACCAATTTTATTCGGAGTGTGATTAAGTCGCTAATAGGGTTTGCCAGCAAACTAGTAAATCTGCAGTTACTATATTACTGACTAGCGCTGTACAGTCTCGAGCGACGTTGTTGCAGAGCTTCTATTTTCGTGCTCTATCACTGCGCTAACACGTGGAGATCAGCGGAGGTCTTTGCCCGACCTCCGTCAATCTCTTCTAATCCTTGCTATTTCGGGGGCGCGGTGCTGCAATCTGCGGCTGCTAATTAGTCTGCCATATTTGGCGGCAGATTTTGAGTACCAAAAATATATTTCCCATTTTTTGTTTTCAACATTCAGTCTAGTACCAACGCTATTTTGATCCATGGTAAGCATAGCTTAACTAGCTTGTGTTATGGAATCTAGAATGCGGATAAGCATACTTAGAGAAGCTTTTTTCTTTGTAAATATATACACATTATACATAGAAACACCCAGACCAATGCAAATATACATATTCATGCGTACAAATGTTTGCACTGAGCGGGGATCGAACCCGCGCCTCCTGCGTAGCGGCCACGTTGACTACCGCCACGCTACGGAGGTTGTCAATTCAAAAATTAGCCTATTGCAGTCCATTGCTGGACATAGGCCTCTCCCAATGTGAGCCCTTGCTCTCGGTCCTCCGCCTTCCGCATCTAGTCTGTCCTAGGCACCTTTTTCAGGTCGTCTTGCGAACACTCCATGAAGTCATTTTTAATGACTCCATTACAGCCGTTACATTTACTACTCATTTAAATTTTAAATAGCTAAAACTTGTTTTTTATTTTTTTATTATTTATAAGGACAATCTTAGACACGTCCGCTCAAACGCGCGGGTAGGTGTACTCCTCTTCCTCTTGTATGTATGTATGTATGTTTGTAATATTCTTAATTACATCATGTCTTCCAAACCTCTGGACGAATTTCAATAATTGATATCTCAAACGAAAGCTATTCTTCTCCCAAGTATTTTAGGGTACATAAAATATAAACAAAAGCTTTAAGGTGGATCAAAAATTTTTTTCACTCAAACTTATCGAGTAGTGTATCAAAATGACGGAAATTAGAAGGCAATTCCAAAAAAAAAAAATATTATTATGTTATAACTAAAAATAATGAGGTATCCCTCAATTTTTATCCGGTTCATGATTTGCAAATGGATACCGCCTGCTGTCAAATTAGTTTCAATCTTTTCAGCATCAGTCGGGCTTTTAGTTTTTATTTTTAATTTGTCTTGATAGGTTTGTGTCTACTTACTTTTTCTAGCGGCAGTATTTTCAAACTCTTGTTGTGTATTATGGCCGCTCTTAGCTTAAGGTCCCTGTACAGACGAGATCCCGTGTAAGCTCTGAAAGAACAGGAAATATTGCCAGACACAAATAATAATACACCCGTTTAGGTGTGTAAATTGTGAGTAATATGCAGTTGATCTACTTTACAACAAGATGGATAGATAAGACATGACGGTTTTAAGACTTTTTTTTCACTGTTGAAAATTACTGTAGGTATGCTCACGTTACTCAATGAAATTGATAAAAATAAAGTTTTGTGCTTCTTTTGTATCCAGAAAGAAATAAAATTTGCGTGCCGAACCATACTAATTTTATAATGTAAAAGTGTATGTGTGTCTGTTTGTCCGTCTTTCACGACTACACCACTGAATCGATTTGGACGACATTTGGTAAAGGGGTAGATTAGACCTTGAGAAAGGACATAGGCTATATAATTAAGAGAATGGGAATTGACGCGATCATGGAATAGGTACTTACATACCTTTGATTGCCTGACGTTTGACCAGGTTACACCGGCCGTGGTCACAGGCTGACTAACCATATCCACGATCGCGTTAATTCCTTTTCTCTTAATTATATACATATTATGGAACGCGAAAGTTTAAAGGTTAGTTTGACATAGCAATCTTTGGTCGCGATAACCGACATTAGCAAAAGCTAGTAACACATAACACTTAAGACTAAATCAGTAACCCAACAAACAGAAATCGGAAGAAAAACCAGATTGGCAGTAATAACCGTCATCACAATCGCTGTAGCTGCAAGTCGGTACACCGATCATCGGACGAGGCTCTAATGTAGACTTTTATCTAAGCTGCTGGGACGTCAAACGGTATTCGATTCGTTAATAGCCAAGCATAAATGGAAAACGGACCCCGGACTTCGAGATGAATGAAAAGATTCGTCGTTAGAGTGTCGGTAGCTTACTGGTTAAGGAGTCGGCCTTACGATCGAGAGGTCCTGGGTTCGAATCCTGGTCATTATACTACCGACGTGAACCCGCTCCTAGCACAAGCAATTTAGCTTATTTGGGTAAAGGGAATATTAGTAATTTCGATAATTTCGGTTGCTGATGTTCTTTTTTTAATTCAGATAGTAAATTGACAACTGCAAATGTCAAATTGTGAAATAATGATACCAGCTTTTAGTGCTTAGTGACGTGCTCGAAACTATCGACAAGTGGTTTGGCTTTATTTTATTTTAAGAAAATAAGTTATAATTAAAAAGTTTTTTGTGTCGTACATTCTCCATATAAGCTATCTATAAAATAACCTACAAACATCTGTACTAAATTTAATTTATCGACAATTTTCGATACTGGTGGCACATGACTATTTTTTAAATGTAATAATGTCATTTTACTATCTGAAATTAAAAAACAGACTAAGAAAAATACCTTTGACGATGATTTAGGTACTTACTTATGCACTCCAGCAAGTGAGGTGTAATGTCTAACGCAGTTGGGAGACAGGTTCGTAAATATAAATTCGTATTTGTTCGTTTTGAATGAAGCTAACAGGTATAGAGCCTGAGTGGTCCCACGGAGGCCGGAGTTGACCACTTTGGTGCTCGTCGATATGACGCAGTTCAGCCCTATAGCTGAAAAGTAAATATTCTAGGTTTAAAGAAAAGTTAATGCTTGTTTTTTATAACCAACATCATCGCTACTAAAATACTACATACATACATAAAATCACGCCTGTTTCTCATACGGGCAGGCAGAGATCACGGATCTCCATTTGCCACTATCCTGATATACTACTGTCGCTTCATTCACTCTCATTACATTCTTCATGCATGCTCCTCGGTTTAGGGTACTCCTGACCTGCCCCTTATCTAAAACTGCCCCGATTTGATCCAGGTATGTGCGCTTAGGTCTTCCCCTTCCGACTTAGACTAGGTCTTCCCTTTAAAATATTACGTACAATCCTTAAACTATGGAATGAACTGCCTGCCATGGTTTTGTAAACGACTACAATATGGGGTTTTCAAGAAGGGCATTAAAAGGTTTTTACAAGTTCGGCAGCGCGAGTGTAACGCTACTGGTGTTGCACACGTTCACTTTCCATCAGTTGGGCCGTGTGTTTGTTTGCCACCTAACTAGTATAAAAAAAACATTATCTTAGCGTTATTCCCGGACCTATCCGAGGTTTGTCTCGGAGTCCGGAATCCGCATACACCTCCATTTGGTTTGGCTAATGCGGCTTTCATGGGAGCGATTGCCGGGTGACCCTAAGCGCTGAGAAAGCCAGGGCCAAAGCGTCGTCCGTCAAGCAACGTAACAGGTGAGCCAGTGAGTTTCGCCGTAAAAGCAGTGGTATTGCCCTATATAACCATGGCAGTGGTCTTTGAAAAGTATAACTAATGGAAGCTCTTGTGGCAGTAAGGCTAGAAGAATGGTGGTTTGAGCAGTTTGTGGTCATCACGACCCGAGTAAAGCAGGCTTGCATCCAAAAAAACTAACACAGAGGATGGAGATAAATAAATAGTCAAAATACTTATAACTAGCGCCCCGACTTCGCACGGGTGGTAAAAAACGTTCCCGTGGAAATCCAATATAGCTTATGTTACTCAGGGTGAATGTTGCTTTCCAATGGTGAAAGAATTTTTGAAATGGGCACTGTAGTTTTTGATTTTATTCATTACAAACATACACACAAATATACAAATATTTAGCTCTTTATAATAGTAGTATAGATTTAGATGTAGATAACTGCCAAAAGAGTAGAAAATACTAACCCCCAGCCTAGACAAGTTACCATTTTTTTTCTACTATAACGTGGTAGACGGGCGCAAAGTTTACCTCATGAGTAGTGGTTACCGTGGCCTATGGATGTGTGCAACCTTGGCTGTAGGAACCTTAAATACCCTTCTTGAAGAACCCTATATCATGGTCGCTTGGAAAAACTACAGCAGAGAGATTTAGCGTCCGGGAAATGAAATTCATAAAAAGGTAGAAATCACTAACACAAATTGATCCTGGGTGAAGCTATGGAGTGCCATATGATCCTCAAGTTGGTGACCACCATCCGCCCCTTGGTGCCACTGTTGCCCTTTGTGTCCTCAATAGGCTCTATCCTGTCGAAGATCTTCTCACCAGCCCTTAACCTTAGATACCTGGAATGAAATAACTGTCTATCTATCACGGTTTATGACTAGCTAAGCTAGTATGCTTTTGCCCGCGGCTCCGCCCGTGTGGATATCAGTTATTGCAACTGATTTGAGTCCGACTATTCCGTGGGGATTTCCCGCACGTAAAAAAAAAAATAGTCAGTAGGTAAACAGATAGATGGACAGTGGAGTCTTAGTAATAGGGTCCCGTTTTACCATGCGGATCTCCTTAGATATCCACGGGGCGATTATGTCGGATACGATCGGACTATATCCGCACTCCATCTTGAGTGTTCAGAGAGGGTGTAAATTGGCTTTTGTTTATATACGGAACCCTTAAAAAGAGAAAACGTAACCAGAATACATCTTCTCGGTACGGGTAGGTAACACCGATGTAATATTTCAAATACATCGGTGTCACCCTTATATGTTGCAACCAATTCTATCCAGGACCAAGACTAAATTCTTTTTTTTATACCACCTAGATGGCAGACAAGCACAAGGCCCACCTGATGAAAAGTGGTAACCGCGGCCTATGGACGTGTGCAACACCAGGGCGTCGCACTCGCACTGCCGACCCTGAAGAAACTTTCTAACGCCTTCTTGAAGAACCCCATATTGTAGTGGCTTAGGAAAACCACAGCAGGGAGTTTATTCCACAGCTTGAGTATGCGTGGGATGAAGTTCTTTTCATACCGCACGGTTCGCACCATTTCTGGTCGCAATGTGTGAGGATGAACTCCCTGTCTATGGCGAACGGTGCGATGACAGAAAGTAGCTGTCGGCATCATGTCGGAATCGTACTAGCACACGTGTTTCTTTCTCCGGCCCCGGATCCTTTAAGCAGGGCGTCCGCAGTATGGGGTTTGACGTATCTGACAGTCATTAACGCATGTCACGAACGTCAAATCCCATACATTCATCGTTCTATTTTACCAAAGGCCAGTCAACGAAATGCCACTTACCTAGAGAGGCTAACGAGGCTATTAAGCTAAGGGCCAGCATAGTAGCATTATTGGTACCTATCTGTAATAGTGACACTCATTCCTGAGACTAATTTACCAACAGACGAGTTCAAGTGAAATTGAGGCGAACATTTATAAAATTACAGAAAAAATATAAACGCACCACAGTTTATATTTATACCAAATGCTTACACTGGCTGTATACTTAGCTACGAATCAAGCCAAGCTTTAAAATTTAATAGCAAGAATTTACTGCAAGAAGTAATTAACGGAAAAAAAGCAAAGACGATTTTTATTAGTATGTTGTGTAGACCTCAAAAAAGCCGTTACAATTCGAATGTTGTATAGTCACAATCAATTAATTTTCCCATCGCAGTCCAGGCCACCGATTCTGCTAATTTTATGACATAACCAAACCACTATCATACCGCTGACATTGCATACAATATCATTAAATTTTAGACTTTATGCCTGAATCTTAAAGTTCAAAATGAAAAGAGAAAGAGTTTATAACATTTTTTCATTCACTCTTCAAGATTGTCATTTAATTTTAGACTTTAAGTGTATTATCATAAAGTCTAAAGTTAAATGGCTTTGGTTACAGTGTCTGTGTTACCGCAGTGGTTTTGCTATGATAAAAATAATAGCAGAGTCAGGGCCCTGGCCTCTTTCGAAGTTGGGACGCTTTGGCCTACTGTTGCCACGCTCGCGCTGGCCAGTCGGGTTAGTCAATCAATCAATTAGCCCACTGCAGTCCACTGCTGGACATATGCCTCCCCCAATGCGCGCCATTTCGTACGATCCTCCGCCTTCCGCATCCAGTCCGTCCCAGCCACCAGTTAGTAAAGGGATTTAATTCGAGTTATCCTTCTCTCGCAGTAATATCGTCTGCGTATTTTTCTGCTAGTTGTTTAGTAACAAAATACAAATAAAAATCTTTTCACTTCTCATGCTCTGAAAGTGCTTATTTGTGCAGGATATAGGCTGCACAAAATCGAATTTTGTGCACAAGGGCATTAACGTATCTACTCATAAATGTATCTATATTAAGGCAAAGAAAATGAGCCATACAGCCTAACACAATAAGAAGTTCATAGATAGAATTTGTTATTTTATAACATTCACTTTAATTTATTTTGCCTTATGTGTTTTTTAAGACTTAAAATACCGTTAATATGCCCGGAAAAACAATTTCCTTCAGTATCCAAAACTGTTCTAATTTTACTTTGAATTTTAATTAAAGAAATGTTATACTACTGTTTTATTTCCTCGCAATCGAAGTGAAAAGCAGAGTTTATAACTCGTCCACAAAACCATTTTTATCCTCGACATTACTATCAGCCCTCGCCTCCGGCTCGGGCTGCTAAAAGTCTCGGATAAAAATGGATCGTTTTGTGCACTTGTTGTAAAATCTACTATTGCTGCGTGTTTCAGCTAATGACTTCTTGCAATAAGCCGTTGATATACTCACGCGAATGGCAAATCAAATAGCACTTCCCGATCTTCCCACACATAGCCCGTCTTACTTTTCGACATGTTAAACCAAGCCTTCGTATAAAGTTTAACAAACAAAACAAAATAGTTAGTTTAAGAACGACTCCATATTGTTTCTGTTACTGTTGCCATGGCAACGCAGTATGTTTATTGCGCCTGTCTTGGCAAAGGCTTTTGCTAACTGTGCTATAAACTCTCATAAAATTTTGTGAGCCTAAATTATGTTACATTGTTAGATTTAAGGTACAAGCACTAATCGTGAACACTGACCCAATAGTGGAGACTTTCGAAAAAAGCCTTTATTATAAGAAAAGTAACTATTTGGTTTTCATGACTATTTACTTAAAACACATTTACTGGCATACACAAGGTGGAAAAATAAGGTGGACCCTAGAGGGAAACTGCCCTAAATCCTTAAATTGGCTCCATACGGACTCAATTCGTTATTTAAAATGTTTTATTTCGTTAATTACTGATTAATGGATAAATGAGTTAATGCCCAAGTATGCATATAAAATATCTAAATAAAATACACCCTATTTTTATTGCCAGTTCATCAAAGTTGATTAAGGATGAATTATATTTACTCACATAGCCTACAGTAAGAAATATAACATAGATGACAGTGAAAACCACAGAACAGAAAAAACTATTAGAAGTGTGATAGGACAGATTCAATAGCGGAACCAATGTCGCCAAACTCACACATACAACCAGATAATAATACGTTGCACTACTAGTAAACAATTGCTTTGATTGGTCGTATATCTTTAACACCAAACTAGCCTAAAATATGCACACTGCAAAACGAAAACATACCTTATTCAATCGTTATAGTGATTACTTTTATATAGATAAAAAAAGGAATTTACGACGTTTTGTATCTGGATCAAACTTGCTTCTCACTCTAACTCTATTCCGAAAAAGATGTCCGTTTATTTCAAGAATGTTATTTAAAACCTTAAACGTTAGGAATACGGTTGATATTACTTTGAAGTATTATCTCTCTCACTCCAACTCCTTAATATTAACGCTAGACCGGTGACATAAAATTTTGGCAATATCGATAGATTTGAAATTTATTTTCGTAATGTCAAAGGATTCCAAACGCTGTTAGTAATTATAATCTAAGAGTACTAAAAAAGAGGGATTTTATAGCTTGTTGAACTGTTTTTTATTAACGATTAAAAATGTATGAAGACTTCAAACTACGTATGTACCTATTTAATTGAAATAAAACAAGTGTCCATTTATAGTAGATATTTGATGTAACTGTTGCAAAATAAAACGTTTTCACACTATCCGGCGCATCCGATATCCGATATTAGTGTCGGCTCCGATATCGAAGGAAATAAAATAAAGTAGAAAAAGATGTTGAAAATAATTGCTAGGATATTTTTTCTTTTTTTCATCCTGTCTGTGCGATCGAGCAAATGGCCGAATCGGACCGATTTTATTGAATATATGTGGAAACAGCACATGGCGACGGCTATCGGTGTCAGACACCAAATATCAGAAAATGTGAAATCGCTTTAAGGATACTTAAAATACGAGTGCGAGTATTTTATAGTATCAGACGGGTGTTTTAAGACCATTTTACGAGCAGTTTCATACACTACTTTGAAATAATTAATTTAATTTGCATAAAATGAGAAAACGTAGATCACCAAAATTTATTTGCTAATCGCGCATGCATGTTACGCCGCGTTCACAAACTAGAAAATATCCAGCTGGAGGTGTTCAATTCGGAAGTTTATATTTTTGTATGTTTGTACGCGCATAGCTTCGTCATGTGTAGACGAATTTGCAAAATTCCTTCTTTGTTCGAAAGAAGATTATTCCGGAATGATACCATTTATTTTTTGTAAAGATCCGATAAAGGGTTTCAGAGAGAGACCACGAAACACTTCAATATTAGATGCTCTCGACAGGTTGCAGCGACGTACGGTCCGCATTATCGGAAATCCTGAGGTCACGAGTACCCTCGAGCCTTTGCAGCTGCGTAGAGATGTTGCTTCCTTGGCAGTATTTTACCGTCTCTACCATGGAGAATGTTCTGAAGAGCTATTCCAATTAGTCCCACCCTCTCCTTTCCTATACAGGACGACACGTGCAGGACTTAGATGTCACCCGCATACGGTGCAGAACATTCCTTCAAGAACCAAGCTGTCGCGAAGTTCCTTCACGAATAAACCTCTTTGTTAGCTAACTGGCCATTGATATCGTTATTTATGCTAAATTCAAATGCCGTTTATTTTGTCATGAATATGTCAATGAAAATCTCAGTATCAGCAAAAGATTGTATGTTAATAATTATAAATATGGAGATTTGTTATGATCAGCACAGGATTTTACATAAATACTTATGAACATGGAGATTTGTTATAGACTTGCAGAGCTGTAACGAATACAGCATCTCTCCGGAACCAGCTGAGTATTCTAGATTAGTTTTCGTCTGTATTAAGCAATGATTCAAGTACGAGTAGTTATGAATTGGATATCGGCGGTACCCTCATACAGTGCGTGCGCCTCGAAAATCCAGGATATCGGCGATACCCTCATACGGTATGTGCGCCTCGAAAATCCATTGTAAAGGACGATCGGCGGTGTCTTTTCCTACGGGAGATGACACGTGCGCCTTGAAGTTCCTGGGGGCCCCATTAAGAGTGACGTTCATGACTGGAACTGAATCATCGTGTATCTGCGCTTGTGTATGTCACCAATGTGACTAAGAGATAAGGATGCTCAGCTGATTCCATGCATTTGGAATCAACGGTTACTTTCTCGTTGCAGATACGTGTATCAATCATCATCCTTAAGCGAAGTTGGAGCAACATGGCATGTCAGATATATCCTGAAAGAACCCACAAAATTCCTCTTCGCGATATGATGAGGATGGCCTTGTCTTCTTTTCGCGACACAAGCGGTTCGGTGACTCTTTCCTTTGTCGCACAATTAAGACCTGGAATTCCTTGCCAGCTCACGTGTTTCCCTCTTCCTACAGTCCCGGGTCCTGTAAGCGGGGCGTGAAAAAGCATCTGATGAGGCCGTCAAGCTGAGTGCCACCAATGTTAACATGGCACGTGTGTATAATGGTGGCCCTCTCTCCTGAGACTTTGCCTTCAGCTTACCATCAGGCAAGGTAAAGTCAAATTGACGTGTCCTATATAAAAAAAAAACTAACTTTTAAACTCTCGCGTTCCATGATATATAATTTAGAAAACGGGAATTAACGCGATCATGGTATAGGTACTTACATACCTTTGATTGCCTGACGTTTCGACCAGGTTACACCGGCCGTGGTCACAGGCTATATAAGTACCTATACCATGATCGCGTTAATTCCCGTTTTCTAAATTATAAAAAAAATAAACCAGGAAATCAGCAGTAATTGCTGCAAACGCATATTATTGCTATGTCTATGACACTACACATCATAACATCACGCCCGTATCCTTTGAATGGGTATGCAGAAGTGTTCAGAATGTTCCGTGATATAAAAAAAAGCAATAAAACCATTTGACAAAAGTTTATAAATATTTCTAAAAAAAGTAGATATCGATAAAGTTTGACTACATCACTAAATGAATAGCGAAGAAAGTTCTAGAATAAATAAGTATGACATGTCTATTGTCTGTAATCAAAAACAAGCTTTATTGATATGTGGTAAGGTTGATTTTTTATTTTATTTTATTTCTTTGCATTTCAATAAGATTAGTTATAAATTCTGCTATATCCTGACTTATCGATGGTATAAAACGCCTCCATTTCGAATATTTATGCTCCTACTATCATCGGTGCACTACAAAATGACCCAGTAAGGCATATTTCTATTAAATAGTATTAAATAACACACGGTCCAAAACTGTCAAATACACGTGATGACAGATACGACTGAAGGTTGAAATTGTAAGAGCTTGCAAATCTCCGCATATCAATGACACGCGTGCCACGCCTACTTCACACTTCCATAGTTTTTTCTGTTCCGTGGTGAAAACCGTATTAAAACATTTGTACTTTTCTATAGTATATTATTTTTTAAGCTGACCGTGTTCACCTCACGCCATTCTCAGAGTTACAGTTATTAATTCCGGTTGCTAATATCCTAAATAAAATTGCAATGATGGTTTTTAACGCTCAGGTTAAAAAATAAAATATTGTGGAATAGTACGAGAGTCTTTTTTAGTACGAGTGTATTTTGTATTTCTGACCTACCTTCACTAATTATAGGCACTTCATTGTGTATAACAGTGCCACAACAGTTATTAAACTTAATAAAAATACAAAAAGAAATGTAATACGCAAATTCAGGCCTTTATTTTTACAGTAAGGGACGAAAGTGACCCCTGAATGTTGATTCAACCCGTGAGACCCGTGCAAATTAGGGTCAAAATTCAGAGGTCAGACAGATTCGAGACCGCAGCGAAGTGTAAAAAATGGACTGTCGCCGAAAGGCCGTGTTTTATAAATGTGGCGAAATATATTATATATCGTGCACTGTATATAGAGTTTGGAAAACTGTTAATTAAAGTCCATGGTGTAGAAACGAAAGATAAAACAGCTGTTATTAGGACTTGTCGATTATCCTGAATAATTTTATTAACTAATGAAAAAAAAGTGTCACGGATGGCGTGGATTTTTGAATATCGCATTTCCCAATTCCGCAACCACGGTCAGAAGGCCAATAATTATTCAATCTAGATCTAACCACTATCTTCCAAATGTCAAAAACGATTACAATTTCATTCAAAAGAGGGCCAATTCTCGTAACAACAATTCTTTCAAAATTAAGCCTCGATCTAATTGGTTGCAGAAGTATGTATTAAGGTAAGGGACATTTTGGCAAAAATGAGTTATATGTATCGTTGGATTCGAAATTTCGCGTTCTATCGTTTTGTATACTTGAAATATCTCTATCGTTAATAAAAACCCCTTCCGGTAGACATTTTTGGGGTGTTGAGACAGATTTTTGATATCAAAATGAATTAACGTACCTAATATTCTATAATTTCCTCTATTTTAGTGGTACTTACTTTAATACCAAATAGAAAAATTCAGTGCCGTAAGGTAAAATTTCAGTAAACTACAGTTTTCTAAGTAATAATTCTGTACTGTAACAGACAATTATTGTTTCTTATTTAAGGTTCAAAAATAGCACGTCCCTTACGTGCTATTTTTGAAACCAGTAAGATTACGTAAATTTTTCTTATATGGCTTTAAAGGGGAGAAAATTCTAAGAAACTTTGTCATAGAGACCGTAGAAAGTTTAATAGGCAACAAAAAGTTATAGATAAATTTGTAAATACAAATCGTTTTTTGGCTTTCCTGAAAAATCGTGTTTTATCCCTTAATTCATACTTCTAGTGTAATAATGGTAAAATCGATCACGCTGTCAATGATCTGTCTTGAAAATTGTGTTATTAACTTTGATTGTGATATTCGAGACTCATTTGCCTGTGCTTGTTAATTGTAGGTACGGCATATCACGCGGGGAGAACCAAATAGCTTTTTTGTAAATATTAATTTGAATAATAATTGTGAGTTGTTCAGAATCTAATTATTTTTGTCTCTGCTTGTAAAGTCCCACGCAACACGACCATATAATAAAATTCTTAGAACGCAGATGTCTTTACAAAAAGAAAGATTTTTAATTAAGTACTTAAATACATCTTTGTGAATACTATTGAGAAACTGTATAATCTTATTATGTTCGGCTTCCTTTGTAACTTGATATTGAATTTGACTATAATAAAATCAATCTATTTTAAGGTGATTGCCACCGGCTCTATCCGGGATATTTGTTGTTACAATTTTAAGGTAAAAAGAAATTGTTAGCGTCTACGCTAATTAAATATTTCAACAAAGATTTTATGTTTTTTGTGAGCGAGAGCGTCATACATAGACAATCACGCGGGTCCTGTTTTTTTTCCATTTTGGGTAGGCAGAAACCAAACATCTGTACGGGACGCATCTGGAAGGTGGTCTCTGGTGTGGTGGACAATTGACATATTAATAGGATCTCACAGGTACCCTGCCTAATGCTACTAGTAGTTCTGTGACCAGTAGACCTCACGAGCACCTTTATGGGACCCTTGAACAATTCTGGTATCCTTAAAAAAAAAACAAAAAGGACGATAGGTATCTTCTTTTTGAACAGCCCTGAATATGTCATTAAAAATTAATGAAGATCGTTTTTAAAAAAACGCTACAGCAAACTCTTCCGGACGAAGTCAACCTTTTTTCACAATAACCTATGAGCAATCATGTCATCGATGTTTCAGCCAAAAATCATCCAGATCCGTTCATAAATAACGCGACAGCAATCTTCCCCCCCTTTCTCACTATTTTACCTCCTACCAGAAAAGTCTCGATAAAAGTTGAGTTTAAATCGAAAAACGTGTGTGCCAAGTTTGGTGAAAATTGGTTAAAAAATTCGCCCTATATACCAGGTACTGGCAAACCGACATATATACGGACAAAAGCAAAATCGACCATCGCACCGTGTCAAAATGAATACCACAGGTACCCCAGCACTAAGACCTATAGTAATCGTATGGTAAACGTATTTAGAGAATGTAGCATTGTGATTGGCCGCCTGCCTACTGTACACCTGTGTGTATGTGAAGCCAGCTAATCACAATACTCCGTTGTCTCAATACGTTTACGATACGATAACGATAGTAGTTCATGCGACGGGTACTGTACCCCTAGCACGAATCAAAACAAATACCACAGGTACCCCAACACTAACAACTAAGTATGGTAATCGTATGGTAAACGTATTGAGAGAAAAAAGCAATGTGATTGGCCGCTTGCCTACTGTGAACCTGTGTGTGTATGGAGCCGGCCAATCCCAATGCTCCGTTCTCTCAATACTTGTATGATAAGATTACGATAGTTGTTAAACTGTGCCAATGCGGTGGGCGTGGGTCTTACTGAATATCAAATACCAACTGCCTGATTTGTCAAATTTGCATACTGATAAAAAGTGAAACGTGTTAGAATAAAATAACTATTTACAAAAAACAATTGATTTAACATGATTCTAATAAGCGCGTCTTACTGTTATGTCTTCGACAAAGACAGCTAAAAAAAATTGCGCGTCGTGCCTGGTCGAGTAGTAGGGTGCTTATATAGAGAAGCAGGTTTGCCCACGCAAGCTCGCGCGATCCTCGATTGTTCACCAAGATACAACGCACACCCTATTAAGTTTAAACAATAGACGACCGCGCGGGCTCGCGCTTGCAAACCTGCTTCTCTATGTAAGCACCCATAATCTTTCACGCCACCAAGTTTTTGGTACCGTACAGTCAGTCTAGTAATATTTACAGAAGTCATTGTATACCGTTTCTAGGATAAGTACCTTAGGATTCTAACGATACAGATATCCCTTAAAGCTAAATCGTCCAGGAACCAGGCATTTAGAAATAGGTAATGATGGAATAAATAGTCTCACAAACATATACCTAGACCCTGAAAACATTGCTTTTTCGCGTAGAACTTAGTCTGTTTACAAACTAAGTCAAGAGATGTCGTTAGTAATTAGTGAAAAGCGCACCAATTTTGACAGTGACCTTAATCAACATGGCGCCAACTAAATTCGTTAAGCGGGAACTGTCTGTTTAAAAGCTATTAAGTACTTATGGCAGACTTAAAATTGACACTAAACATCTTAAGAGGTTTTCAAATTTCATACTATTAGGAGTTTCGTGTTGAATTATACACGCATAAATTGTATCATCAAATCAAATTAAACCTACAGACAAAATAAGTTGTTGACAAGTCGCTTTTAAGTAATTCCTTCGTAAGAACTATTGACATTTGGGAATTTAATTTGGCAAGTGCTAATAATTGGATTGTTTTATATATAGAGAGTATGTAATATATATAGAGTTAGGCTCTACGGTAAGTGCATTTGGGGGTTCATGAATGGCATCCTACCTCTCGCTCGACGATTCACGTTGTCCATTCTAGGTCTCGATTGCTCCACCGGCAAAAGGCCCTTCGGCAGTTGTGGCCAGTCTGTTACCACTTCAGCTTGCATATTCTTCGAGTTATGTCGGTTATTTTAGCCCTGTTTCGGATGAATACATTTAAAGCAAACTAGTGCCAGGCACTAGTATAGCACTTGCTTAATCAGGTGATGGTTCTGGCTATCAATTGTCTTCAATTCGGGTGCATATATTATTTTTTATTTTGTGTTTTGGCTATTATGTGCATTTTATAGGTTTATGTATAATTAAAGTATTGCTTTCTTTCTTTTCTTTATTATTTATCATTCAAAGAAATCCCAAGCATATTATCTCATTCAATAGCCCGCTGTTCGTCTTTTAGGTCGTGGACTATTCGCACTGTGTTCACCAAATAAGTTTAATACCAATAAATATTCATTTTCAAATTAATTACTTCCCAAAAGATGGAGCGAAACTAAAATAATTGTGTTTGTTTGTGGTAAATTAGAATTTTACCTCAGTTGCAAACTCAGAGCACACAACATCAATCAACTCAGAAATAGGTTCGTAGAGTGAACTTTTGTTTACTTAATTTGTTCAGCTCTGAGGGATATTTCTTTGATGTCAATAAACTTTTAAATGAAATATCGACTGTCAATATCGGCTAGCTAAAAATAAAGTAATCTATCTAGGTCAGCCATTATCATTATCCTATTTTTTCTTTAGGGTCGTTTGTCAACCTAACTACGATATGGTAATTTCGATACTTTCCGTGAAGCGACTGCCATTTTGATTTTCACAACATACTGGCAATATCGAAGTTCAGTAATGGGGATGCCGCCTGCGCTTTTATCCCTACAGAGGGCGCCTCGTATTGGCTAATGTTAGCTGTCATCTATGTACTTAGATTTCATTGTTTGACAGCGTAAATCTGACAGCTATGAGTTTGTTATTGTCACAGAACAGATGGTTATTGTTGTTTGGTCATATACTGTTGCCATTTACAATTAGTTTTGCGTCGGCATCCCCATTGGGGTTGTTGAATTTTAGAGCTCCAACTTGGTATATCAAACTAGTTTCTATTATTAAACGTAAAAACGCCAGATCCTGTAAAAAATATCACTTGTTTAACATTGTAACTAGGGTATGGGATTTTGTTAAATCAATTTCGACAATTTCACTCGTCACATATTTGATCATGAACTACGAATAATGATCATGAAACAGTTTTCTTTAAACGTAACAAACTACTAAGTAGCTGGATTCATCATCAAATACTGACTTTCTTCATAATCAATTTGTTACTCATTTTATAAAAATAATACACGCGACAAAAATTATAACTTCATTTTCAAATTAGCTGCCAAATTTGCTATGTCAATTTTATGTCAATTGGGTACTTTCCTGTAGTTAAAATAAATTATTTAGCTGGACTTATTAAATTAATAATGGTAAAAGGGTGAAAACAGTTGCGTCGGTTCTTATTTTTTCGTTCTTATTTATTTTTAATCATCCATCCAACGTTTAATAGTATATGATTTGACTATTAAATATTATGACGTCACAAATATAGTTTTCATACAATTTTCCGTGAATTTTCCTTATAAATTACCGTTTTGACGTTTAAAAAAAAGTAACTAATTTGACTGGTCAGTCAAATACCCAATTGTCATGCGAAAATTCTGTCCTTTGAACGAATTCCATTTTCAAATATTGAAGTATTTTTTTAAAATAAATGGCTACTGATAACTTCCATTTTTAATTAATAGTTAATGGATGCACGTCTTTTACACTTGAACATTACCTAGACCTTACATTGCTAGATTATTGTCCATGTTCTGTGAATATTAATAAATAATAAATGAAATAATAAATTTGTAGCTATCTATGGAAATACTATGCTACTGATAAATTGCAATCGGAAATTACCATACATTTAATTTATGATTCTTATGCATTACAATTTTTTATCCAGGCACAAAAGGGGGCGAAATAAAGTTTTATCAGTTTGTCCCCTTCTGGTCCTATAGCTCGTAAATTTTCACGTATTACAAAGTTACACAATTACAATACGGAATCCTGAAATCCTATTTACGGTCTCGACTCACGACACTTTCAACCTTAGCGAGTAATGCAGCAATATATTTTCTGAAATTGTTGCAATTGGGTAATTGAATGTCTAGTGAAATTATTTACTTTTTACTAAACGTTAACGCGGTAAGATATTGGGCAAAGTGTATGAAATAAACAATTGTGACGTCATAATATTTAATTGTCAAATATCGGGTTATTATTGATTAAAAATAAATAAAAATGATAGAATAAGCACAGACGTAACTTTTACTGTTCTTTTACCATTCTTTATAAGCAAGCTCAGTTAAATAATTTATTTTTACTACCTACAGGAAAATACCTATGGAGTAATCCAGATAAAATAATCATTTGAGTTTGCATGAATTCGTATAGAGCTAAAAATTGGTAGAGGTAATAAATACACCATAATAAAAGAAATATCAAAAGTCCCCATCGATTGGACTTCTGCATTTTTATAATATCAAGGTCAAAAATATTGGATTCCGGCATTCTCTGCATCTCACAGACAAAGTTGTAGCTCATGTAAGTAAACATGCAAAATTATTCTCATTCTTTTTATTTGTATGTATCACCATTTCTGAGCTATCGCAATTTCAAATAAACCTCCAGGTCCTTTAAACTTGAATTTAAAAAAAAACCTTTCTTGGTGGATGCTAGCAACATGAAAAGCATCCACTGGCAAATTTTCAAGTTCATAGGACCAGCAGTTCAGGTTCTGCGTTGGTGAATACTATGAGAAATGAAATTTTATACTAATAGAATATGACTTCTTCTAATTTTGAAATCATGATATCTCCGAAATGGTGACCCGCACAAAAAAAGTTATAGTCTAATTTTGTAGGTAATAACATGATCTACAACTGTGTCCAAGCTACTTTTGTGCTAAAACTTGCCTTTTATGAGAAAAAATACAAGAATCCATTAAAAAAATATGCGGAAGTCTAATCGATGTGGACTTTGATATTTCTTTCATTGTGGTGTACTTAAGACCCCACCAATTTCTAGCTCTATGCGGATTTACACAAGCTTACTATTTTATTTAGTTAATTTTGACTGCATTAAAAGTTACTACTTTTTTAATTCATGAAGTCATACGGCTTGCTGGCATGGCGCGGCGGCGTTAGCTAATGTGACTGATATTATTGTATTATTATGTCGCTTTCCTTGAAACGAACTCTATGGGTTACTAATGAAAAATCTAGGAAGTCTCTAAAGATCTCCATTTTAAAGTGGTCTAAAAGTCCTAAAATACAATACTTATCAAGAAACAAAACAAATAGAGAAATAAAGCCTCAATAGACTACAAAATTTTCAAGAAATTTTCAAATGTTTGATATGGGTTATGGCCATCTTGAGTTTGTGGTAGAAAACCATTTTCAGAAACAAAAGGAAATTCAAACAATGAAAGGTAATATCTCAGGTTAATACCATATTTTTAGCAGCCACAAACGATAATAAAATGTCCCGTATTAAGTACCTTCATCCCCAATTATATTTCGAAAACTGGGGAAATCATTTCACAAAGGGAAAGTAATTAAGGTTAAATTACTTAATACGAAGATTATGTTATTCAACAAAAATTTCTTGCATAGAAACATATTCTTATAATCTTTATAAATAAGGGTCATTTTCGTGTGTACTTTTGATAATTTTTAACATGGTATAAGGACATTTTAATTGTCTTCTTATAATTAAGTGGAAGTCTAAAATGTGCGAACTTAGGGGCCCAGATGCGTAAAATTGTCTAATTATAAAAAGTATTAACGATAATTCGGACTTTATCCAATACTTGACTGGGGTTCTGTGTGTAGATGTTTTGAACCTTGTTCTTTTCATTGTAAAAGACAAGGTTCTAGTTAAATGTACTTAATTTTATGTAGTTATTAGACAAAAATTAAATTATACACTGACAACTAGTTTATTTTCTTTTTGACAGATTAAAATAGTGATTGCACAAAAATTTGAAATATCGATTAAGTTAAAAACCTCAATTAGAAAAATCATAAATCGATAAATGCAAATATGTTCTAGTTGTTGATTTCGACTGTAACATTTTTAAGTGATTATAATAAAAGCGAAGTCCGACTCCATCCCTAAAATTGCTTTCTGGCCACGGAGGACAGGATATGATTAAGTTCCTTCTCCATGTTTCTGGCTGACGTGGCCTTATCGATGAATGGCGCCTAATTTTTACTCGGAGTTTTAGGTGTTGAAGCCAGAACAAAGTTATATCGACCATTGTGTGTGAGCTGTGTGAGCTGTTAAAAATAAAATAAATGAATGGACAGAGTATACTTCAAGAAGCAATCGCCATAAAGTAATACCCTACTTTTGTTTTAGAAACGAAAGCAGTGTCTCACTTCTACTCATTGGTTAAAAAAAAAATGGATCTAAAGAGGGTGCATAAGAAACTCTATATAACTGTATGTTTAAATAAAAAAGTTTTGATCGTTGGTGATCAAAACTATTTTTATTTAAACACAATTTTAATTTGTGTGTGATCAGTGTGATCACACACAGTACATCGTTTTTTAAAACGGAACTGACAAAAGGTCAAAGATACATAGAAGTCTTCACCTTATCATTCTATTGCACCCAAACCACACAAAACTTTAATTTTCCCTCCAAAAAACTTCGCAGATTAAGTCAAAATGGCGTTTACCGCCATATAAGGAGAGAATAAAGGTAGGGTTAGTCGTTATTTTCACTTTTCGCTGTTTATTGCCACAATAAATAACATTAGGTTTATGACGCGTGTGTAAAATAACCCGTGCGAGACGTGTACACGACTGAATTTTTAATTTTTTATCCTTCCTGTCTGAGGAATACGTGCCGTGTAGGTGTTTACATGATATAGAATAATATAGATCAAAATAGAAAAAGTGATAATTTATTTCTAATCTTTTATCTAATCCTAACTAGTTACTTCAAAAAATTAGAATTTGGCAATGAAAAAATAAACAATTTACTTAATTTCACCCTTAAATTCAAGATGTCGGAGAAGGCCACGAACTGAATACCATGCAAATCGAAATTTACACTGCCAGTGACTTCCATCACCGAATTCCGAAAGAAAAATGCTATTAGGATTTATTAAATTTAATTTAATTCAGCTAATTATATTGTATTGTAAATAAGGTGCAGTCGCCATTAATATAAATAAATCTAGGATAAATAAATTTTCTACATCATTCTACACAACGCTATCTAGATACATAGTAAGCATAACTTCACTATCTTGTGTTATGGAATCTAAATTGTAGATATTTTTCTTGTGAAGTTTATAAATATTTATTTATACAATTGTGTATGATGGACAGTATTACTATAATAAAAAAAATGAAATAAAACTAAAAGAACTATTGCTATAGGTACTATACCATACCTCCCTGATGAGATTGCGGGCACTATCGGGCCCCATGACCCCAACGTTTCGACTCCAAACGGCACAAATTCATAATCTCCAATGAGATTGGAGTATTTTCGTGACTTGCGAGCCTCTGCAGAAGCTACAAAATACATACATATTATATTCAGAAACACCTAGACTATCGTAAATATACATACTCATGCATACATACAAATATTTGCATCGAACTCGCGCCTCCTGCGTAGCAGTTGAACGTCACCGCCATTGAGGCCGTCAAGCGGAGGACCACTCTTGTAACTTTGTTGATGTCTTTAATTGTGACTCTCTTCTGAGACTTTGTCTTCAGCTTATCATCAGGCGAGGCGAAGTCAAAAAACCCTGCCAACATAATTCCGTAATCGTTTCAACCCCAAAACCCCCACCTTTCGACTCTTTAATGCCTTCCCGGCTAATTGCACGTAAGAACTAAGATTTTTCTTACGAAGTGAATTTAATTATTAAGCCAAGTAAGGTGGAACGCACACTCAACTGGCTCTTATGTACGTAAGTGCTCGTTGTAAGGCTATACAGCGTAACAGCGCCGCAATAACACAAGGGGAAACGTACACTGATATTCAAAAAGTTAGAAGGAATTGAAAAAAAAAAGATTATTGTGATCAAAACCTACTTAATAAAGATCAGATATCAGATTCGGTATTTAAGACCGCTACGTAGGCGTTCGACGTCTGCTCAGTGCTCATAAATATTCAACAAACTAATTTGATTTTATTGTACAAAGGCGGACTTATTGCCTAAGGCATTATCTATCAGTCTATCTTAAGGTGATGCTTTTTTTTTACTTGCTGGAAATACCCACGGATATCCACCCCTCCGGAGCCGGAAGGGGAGGTTATGTCGGACTCGAACCGACTAAACCGCACGCCGTCTCTGGGTCGTAGTGCTAGGCCGAAGGTGAGGTTGTCATGCGACATATCCCTCGCACCCCGGCTGACCCAGGGCCATCCCACCATCAGACCGAGAGGTCTGGCCCTTCTCGGGAGGGGGGGACCACGCGGTCCCCAACTCAACACCGGTGTGGGGAGGCGCGCATCGTCCTACGATGCGCGCCGTCGCCGTGGCCTGCTTCTGCTAGGGTGACGGGCGGTTCCACCCGTCACCCCCAGGCCCGCGCTCATGGGGGGCGGAGGTCAGTTTGCGCCCTCCGACGCCCGAGCCGCCTTCGGATCTTAAGGTGATGCAGATATACATTGAGGTAGGAGCAGAAAGAAGAAACTAATTAACCATTAACAAATAAAAATCATATCGGACAGCCTCCGTGGCGTAGCGGTAGTGAACGCGGCCGCTGCGCAGGGGGCGCGGGTTCGATCCCCGCTCAGTGCAAATATTTGTTTGCATGAATATAGGTATTTGCATTGGTCTGGTCATGCCTCGGAGAGCACGCTAAGCCGTCGGTCTTGGTTGTCATACAAACATCTATGGCAGTCGTTACGGATAGTTGGAGCCCTCAAAAATCCAACAACTGGTCTAGCCGCAATGCTTCGATATCGCCTTTGGGTTGTGGAGTTCAGATGGCAGTCGCTTCACGGAAAATATCGAAGTTTAGCCAAATCCTCAGTTAGACTGGTAAAAAGCGGATCCCAGACTCCAAGTTGAAAAGCTTCGGATGCGACTGGGATTAACGCTAGAATCGAGAAGTAGAAGAAAAAGAAATAAAAATCATCACAATGGAAAGGGAGGGTTACGAAAATAAACGAAGGTGTAAGAAATCATATCGGTCACTTTAAGCAGACAAACGTAAAAAAAGCGTTATCATAAGCAGCAAGTTACTATACTCATATGAAAATCAAACGTTACACTATAATCCCTTCATTTAAAGCGGATGCTGACTACAGGCAGAGTCACAGGCAGTGAATTCAACTTATTCTTCATCCTAGTGTTAATTTCAGTCGCATCCGAAGCTTTGAAATCGGAGCTTGGGGTCCGCTGAACTTCGATCTCAGAGGCGATATCGAAGCATTGCAGTTAGACCAGTTGTTCGATCTTCCAACTAGCTGTAACGGCTGCTATAGATATTCGTATGGCAACCGGGACCGACGGCTTAACGTGCTCTCCGAGGCACGAATACAACTTCACACGTTGCAACCGAAAACGGTGCGCACAGTGCGGTATGAAAGAACATTATACCGCTTACGGACAAGCTGTGAAATTGAAATGATCTCCTTACTGTGAATAACCAAGCGACTACAATATGGGGTTATTCAAGATGGGCATTAGAAGGGTCTTGCAGGGTATAACCTCCCCTGGTGTAACATACAGGCCACAGTAACCCCTTCCTAGCAGGTGGGCCGAATGCGTATCTGCCTCTGGTATAAATAATAATATAATAATAATAAGAAATTTATTTCGGAAAACTGTAGTTCCATATGGCGTTAGTAACATAAGTATCTTATAAACTAGTGTTAGTATTAATCACCCTCGACACTAGGCGTTTTACAATGGGAGAATTAATGTTCTCCGCTACGGTATTCAGGATGCTGTTGCGACCACCTCTCATCCTCCTCAACAGTGATGCCGACTTTTTGCGTATAATCGCATAAAAGTCATTGGTCCTGGCTTGTGCAAACATTCCCGATGCACTGCAGTGACGAGGTAGTCTCAACAACATCCTGAACGCATTATTATATTGAAAGTGCGAATAAAAACAGTAACAATAACCGTATTTCACTGTACTTTGATTAGACACGTTTCCGAACGGAGTAATGTCCCTAGGCAGTTAAAAGCTACCACAGATAAGAATATACTAGTCAAGAATATATAATGAAATGGAACCGCTGGTCACAGATCGTAAAATCGACGATCATCTATTTTTATACTCTTGTCTATGGTTTAATAGGTTATTCAGGTCGTACCTCGTTCATAGATAAGTTATGCAATCGTAAAAGATTTTATGCGGGATAGCTTAAAGATTTGCTTGGTCAGCTGAACTCCTCAATTACTGAGGAATTTATTATGTTTAAATATTTTATCTCCGTTTAGTTCTAGGCTCCTATTAAAGCAGTCGATTTCGGTTGTCACACGAACATCTATGGCGGTCGTGTACTTAGAGCCCTAAAAATTCTAACAACTGGTCTAACTGCAATACTTTGATATCACCAATGAGGTTTGGAGGTCAGATGGCAGTCGCTTCACGGAAAATATCCAAGATCATCCACCCGCTGTTAGACTGGAGAAAGTGAACCACAGAAATGTTTACTGAACGGTGCCGTTCAATTAACGGCCTGAATGGTGTCCAGCCATTTAATTAAACGGCTAGGCAAATAGCTTGGATCGATGACGTGTAACTAATTGCCTAGCCATTTAGTTAAACTGTTAAAAAAATGACTTATTTCTGCATAGTTATAAAAATAAAGCTTCGGATACGACTGGGCTTAACGCTAGGATGGAGAAGTTCTAGGCTCTTATACACAAACCAGCAGAATTATCGGAACACAAAAAAATTAGAGTATAAAATCGTTAGTTTTATGGTAAAACAAGTAATAATTAAACATGAAACAACAACAATATGTTTAAAAACGAGTGTTTCCCCCTCGTGCCCTGATTAAGGTTTCCATCCGTCTGGGCATGCTGCGAACGATGTTGTTAATGATTTCTTGGGGCAACTTCTGCCCATTCTTCAACTAATGTGTTTCACAGCTCACCCAGATTGTTAGGAGGTGGCATTCTTGTTTGACACTCCTCTTTGTCAAGTCCCAAACTTGTTCAATCGGATTCATATCCGGGGACCGTGCTGGCCACTACATCAGCGTAACACCTACATGGTTTAGGTATGCCTGTACTGAGCGAGCACTGTGAGCCCCAGCATTATCCTAGGCAAATGGCACAACTTATTCCTCTAAAATCTCCCTGATATACCGATCAGCAGTCAGATTTCCGCCGTCGACTACCACTAACTCCATGCGAGTTTCTAAACATATCCCTCCCCAGACCATAATTTTGTGTTCTGCCGGTGTATTTTGGGCTTCACCAAGATCTTCAGAGTACACCTGTTGGTTGGCGGACGCGGCTCTGGGGTTAGTTCTCCTAATCTTTCATTTGATTTAGCTTTTTTGCTAGCTACTATCATCAGACCTGTACCACTAGCACGAAAAACTATCGTAAACGTATCGAGAGAACGGAGCATTACGATTGGACGCTTGTCTACTGTGAACCTGGGTACGTGTAAAGCCGGCCAATCACAATACTCCATTTGCTCACTACGTTAACGATACTATTAAGATAGTTTTTCGTGGTAGGGGTACTAATTACAGGATCAATGCGTTTCATGGTGTCGAATGCTGGAAGTTGTTAACGACCTCATTTAAGCTTACCCTGACTGTGACGAGTTTGCAGATGAATGGAAGAATGTTTTGCGTGTATGTCTGATGTTTGGGGAGAGTAAAAATACAAGAATCGTGGAAGTTCTTAACGACCTCATTTAAGTTTAACCTGACTGTGACGTGTTTGCAGATGAATGGAAGAATGTTTTGCGTGTATGTCTGATGTTAGGGGAGTGTAAACATGCAAGGATGTCTTCATAAATATAGTGTTAATTTAAGATACGTAATGTATCCTAAGCTAATTATTAAAATTACTGTTTTGTAGTAATTAGTTTTATGTTATCTGTGGTAGTAACTTCGGCTTTCCGTCTTAGCAGGCCTACAGAATATATTTTTGTTTTGTAAATATCTTCTTCATTAAACTGCTCAGTATACGTTGTTCCTTAAACATAATAGGCTCAGTAGACGGGCACCATTTGGAAAGGTCCGCGGAGTGAGGCTTAAACGTTTATTGCCCAAGTGTCGTTAGAATTGTTAATTATTTCGCGGAACCCACTGCTAATCCACGGTACTGTCGTAACGATACCCATCGGAGTGATAACTGTACCCCGGATTTGTGATCGGATATCGGTTATGGAAGGGAGAGGGGAGGGGAGGGTACTATGGCTATCATGGCTTTCATAGTTGGGGGTCCGGCTTCCATTCCTGTTTGCAAATATTTGTTTTATTTTTGGAAGTAGGTTACCGTCACCTATGGACGTGTGCAACCCTAGAGGCCTTACACTCGTGCTGCCGACCTTGTATAAACCATCCTAATAAATATCTCCATATTTTTTTTTACGTTTGGGAAATCCCCACGGATACCCACCCCTCCGGAGCCGGAGGGGGAGGTTATGTCGGACTTGAACCGACTAAACCGCACGCCGTCTCTGGGTCGTAGTGCTAGGCCGAAGATGAAGTTGTCATGCGATATATCCCTCGCACCCCGGCTGACCCAGGGCCATCCCTCTCGGTCTGGCCCTCCTCGGGAGGGGGGAACCACGCGGTCCCCGACTTAACCCCGGTGTGGAGAGGCGCGCATCGTCCTACAATGCGCGCCGCCGCCGCCGCCTGCTTCTGCTAGGGTGACGGGCGGCTCCACACGTCACCCTCAGGCCCGCAATATCTCCATATTGTAGTCGCATAGGAAAACCACATCAGTAAGTTCATTCTACAGCTTGAGCGTGCGTTGAATGTACATATGTACTACGTGTGCATATGCACTACAGTCCGTTTTTTTTAATTCAGATAGTAAATTGACAACTGCAAATGTCAAATTGTGAAATAATGATAACAGCTTTTAGTGCTTAGTGACGTGCTCGAAACTATCGACAATGTTATGTATGGAAACCTTAATCAGGGCACGGGAAACATTTGTTATTTAAAATGTTGTTGTTGTTTCTTGTTTAATTATTATTTGTTTAAAAATAAAGCTAGCTATTTTATACTCTTCTTTTTTTGTGTTCAGCTAATTCTACCGGTGTGTGTATAATTTAGGGCGAGGTCTGGTAGTTTATTAGTCAAAGCCCTTATAAGGCAAAGATAGCGGGTTTAAACCCTGCCAAAACCGATACAATTCCTTCTCTTTCATTCGATTTCAATATTTAGCATGAACAATGCTTTAAAATTTAATTCAAATTAATGAAAATTTACAATAATATAGCTTACACATCAGAATAACATATAGGCTAAAATTTATAACGATAACCGATGTTATAGCGATAACCGACATCCACGCAGACGGAGCCACGGGCAAAAGCTAATAGCCTATGAAAGGTACAATTGGTGTGTAAACATTTTCTGTCTCTTTCTAACACTCGATATCTCATTTCAAATCTCATAACAATATCACAACTTCTTCTATAAAACCATAATTTTCTTTGGCAAAAAAAATTCTAACTTTTAACCCTCCCCCTGCCGTAGGGGGCTTAAACAAGTTGCCCCTTGCCAGATGGCGTACGGCTATTCAAATTTTCTTGTTTTATTAAAAAAAAGTTCGCTCTTGACCCCGAAATGGTTTTAAGTCGAGTTTTTTAAGCACCTTCTTATTAATGTACCGTCGTAATTGTATTTTAATGGCTACGGTTCTCGGAGAGAAATTACTTGTTTAAGTCTCTCTAGGGCTCGTGTCAATCTGTGCGTTGATAATCTGCCATATTGTGTATTTGGTTATTTTGTTGAGCCCTTAAGGTTATAATTTAGAGAAGTTTATGAAGTTAAAGTAGCAATATTTTGACTCATTTCGGTAGGCTAAAGGATTAATTTTCAAAAAACTAGTAATCTTCCCAAAACTAATCTATACTTATAATTATAAAGAGGAAAGATTTGTAAGTTTGTTTGTAATGAATCAGAAACAGCTGGACCGATTTAAAAAAATCTTTCACCATTAGAAAGTCACATTCTTAGTGAGTAACATAGGTTGTATTGGATTTTCAAAAAGATTAGGGTTCCGTACGAAGTCCACGGTAACGTTTTTGTCATCCGCGCAAGGCCGGGGCAGATCGGATGAGCTAATAAGATGCAAAAGCTATCTTAACAGGGGCACGTGATTTTTTTGATTTCTGTTCGCAAAGCATCACTGCCTCCCGCAACACAGGAATACCTGGAGACGGTGACTTTTTTATTATTGGAAAACTCAATATCCAAGACAGAACTTGAACCTAATATTACGTCATGTCAATCCTTCTGAACAAAGCAACCTGGATCCGGTTCCATGTCTTGCTTTGACATTTTCAAATCTAAATTAACAAAAAAGTGTTAGCAAAGTTTTATTCAGTGTTTGTGTCATATACAAAATTCAAATATATTAGTAGGTTTGTAAGTATTTTGTCGTGGACTGTACATTGAGTTTACTTCTTACTATTTCTGTATATAAACGAAACCACTAAAAAATAATTTATTAAAAGACTGTGTGACAAAAAATTTGGCAGGAAGGATCACTAAACAGCACTTAAAAATAAATATTTTCAGACTCATTACCGTGAAAGCCTTGCAAAGTTTCCTCCGCAATTATTCCGCGTCATCAAACATCGCTTTCAACTTGTAAAAAAAAATATCACCAACTCTACAATCCTTATTATTAATATACTTCGAGGAGAAACATAGACTACAGTATTGTTAGGGTCCCGTACCTAAAGGGTAAAAACAGAAACCTATTACTTAGATTTCTCTGTCTGTCAAATCTGGCTGTATCTCATAGACCATAAGAGGTAGGACACGACGGTATTTCCGTCCAAATGAGCAGCCCTACAGAATACCGCGGCCGTAATAACCTCTTGTTGTGTTCCCGGCGGGGAGTAAGGTAGCCAGAGCTCACTGGAGAGTGTTTGTGCTGTCAGCGGAAAGAGCAAATGTCTTCTATACTAACAGCACAGAAACTTTCTGTGTTTACCGTGTGTGTTTACAGGATCGGCAACACGAGTGTGACTCCCCTAGTGTTGCACACTTCCATAGGCCACGTTAACCACTTTCCATCAGATGGGCCGTGCGCTTGTCTGTCACCTCAGTTGTATAAAAAACAATAGCTGGAGATGAAATTTTTACAAGTGATGTATTCCTGTTGCCACTACAACAATAAATTAATACTGCATCATTCTCAGAGTCTTTTCCTTAGTCACTTGGGTTGGCTTTCCAGTCTAAATGTCATGCGGCTGAACTTCAATGTTTTCCGAGAAGCGACTGTTATATGACCTCTACAACCATTCGGTCCTGCGTGGAATACTGCTCGCATCTCTGGGATGGCTCCCTCTCTGGGATACTTATTAGATGCTCTCGACAGGTTGCAGCGACGTGCGATCCGCATTATTGGGAATCCCAAGGTCACAAGCACCATTGGGCCTTTGCAGATGCGTAGAGATGTTTGCATCCTTGGCAGTATTTCATCGTCTCTACCATGGTTAATGTTCTGATGAGCTCTTCCAATTGGTCCCGCCCTCTCCTTTCCTACATAGGACAACACGAACAGGGCTTAGATGTCACCCGTATACGGTGCAGAATATTCCTTCAAGAACCAAGCGGTTTGGTGACTCCTTTCTTTGTCGCACCATTAAGACCTGGAACTCCTTGCCAGCTCACGTGTTTCCTTCTTCCTACAGTCTCGGGTCCTTTAAGCGGGGCGTGAAAAAGCATCTGATGAGGCCGTAAAGCTGAGTGCCACCATTGCTAACATGGAACGTGTATGTAATGGTGACCCTCTTTTCTGAGACTTTGCCTTCAGCTTACCATCAGACGAGGTGAAGTCAAATTGACGTGTCCAACATAAAAAAAATCCGATTGCTGCTATCAAAGTTCTGTAGTTAGGGTAGGCAGGTTTATTAACCTTCCAACACAGAATAAAAGAAATATCTATGGGGGCTCCTATACAACAAACGTGACTTTACGAGGGCCATATATGCGAGTCCAACTCGCACTTGCCCTGTTACTTATTTTAAAATCTTGACGAATTTCTTCGTACGCCGAGCTCTGTTTTGAATTTTTAAAGAAGTGCCCAAATAAATTATCATTAAAGGGTCTGACGAAACAATCGCGAGCCGCCAGGGGGTTAAAGCGTCAAACGAAAATATGGCAGCGGATTGTTTTGGTAAATTAAAATTTTTATGATTTGTTTCCCGCTTTGGTTCAAGGTCTCGCACAATATTCGAAACGGGAACTTGTCAAGCTTTTGGCGAATGTAAATTTGGTAGAAAAATGTTTGTAATTGTGAACGGAATCCTGTTTTTGTTTCGTGGGAATGGGTTGTATAATAAACTCGATAGTGTGTCTCTTATTGGTAAATATTAAGCGACTTTAGGGCTTCAACTTCAAAAAAGGAAGAGGTTTCATATTTGACATACAACTAGAATTTATTGCAATTTATCTTTATTTTATCTTATTAGTCTATCTTTGTAAGTCTAGCGTACAAATTTATGGATATAGATGTTAAAGTTAGGAATCGTTTATTTGTATTATTAATTTGAACGATACTTCAAAAATTTAAAAAAACATTGTCAGCTTATCTGCCCGTACACCAATATCGGCGGCAATAGCTCTCACATAAGGTGGACGAGCTCAAAAGGAGGTGAACGATTACCGGACCAGGGGCTCTATGACTTCAAGTGCAAAACAAGAATATTTGAAAGAAAAACCTTTTTAAAAACAATCTTTTTTTTTTCTTTCTTGCATTGTCGTCCGAACTGAACGTGCATACCAAATTTCAGCTCAATCGGTTGAGGGCAAGTGCCTTAAAATTGAGTTGTAAGATTCCACCCAAACAAACATACATTGCAAGTTAAATAAAAGCTTGTAAAAACAACGCAAAAATACGTGTCAAATTGATAACCTCCTTTTCCGAAGTTAGTTTTTTTTTTTAATAGAGTATTAGCAACCGAAATTATTGAAGTTACTAATATTCCCTCTAATCCCTCCAACTAAGCTAAATTGCTTGTGCTAGGAGAGGGTTCACGTCGGTAGTGTAATGGCCAGGATTCGAATCCGGGACCTCTCGATCGTAGGGCCGACTCCTTAACCACTAAGTTACCGACGTTAGTTAAAATAATCTAACGGATAAGCAAACGAATTCTTTAATCTTATAAAATGGAGAATACAAAAAAAAAACAACTAAGATTAATTCTGTGTATGAAGTCTGTCCTAAAACCGTAGTTATTTCATTTTTGTAATATTTTTAACTTAATTGTCTTTTTATCTGTTAAAGACAGCATAAAAATCAAATTTATTAATTTAATACCCTTGATAGCGATTAAAGTAAGGGCAATAAAATACTGCGTGATAAGCTATACGCGAGCAATACTTAGTTGTCTCAGATTTTTTTACATATTACGAGTAATAATAGTTCGTACATAGTAAGCATACTTAGCATAGATTATAACCAGTTGTATATATTTTATCTGTATTCAATATTAAATACCCTAAGTTAGTGTATTTTAAAATCATTTTTTATACCACTCAGATAGTAGACCAGGACCTCTCAGGGTGGAATAGAATGACGAATATATGGGATTTGATGTGTATGACAGTCGTTAACGCATGTCAAATACGTCAAATCCCATACATTCGTCATTCTGTTCCATCAAACGCCGGTTAGCGAATTGCCACTTGTCTAGAGGGGCAGGAGAGTGATAACTGAAACCTGTGTAACTACCGGAGCGGTTATACTCATGCTGCTAACTCTGGAGCTTTAGCGTTAGCATTTTACATACCGCTGTGACGTTCAACCGATTCCGATAAAACTTAGAAAACTGGAGCTTACACCGTTATTCTAGGCAAATCAAAAAATATTCTGATGTTTGGGAACTCTGCGCCAGAGTCCCTTCCGCCGATTAGCAGTTGTCCAGCATGCAGGTGAGACTGAAAATATAGAAAATATTCTTTACTACAATCTACATAGCGCTATTTCATTTCGTTTAATCCAAAGAAGAAAAGTATAGCTTAAAGTAACTTGTGTTAAAGTTTTCAGATTGCGGATAAACGTACTAAAATTTATATTTGTAAATATGTACAATCATACATGGAAACACTCAGATCAATGCAAAAAATACATAGGTAATCATGCATATACCTACCTCTGTCAGTAATCGAACTCCGACAGCATGAGGCCTGAGGAACTCAATGGGGCCCTATAGACCCCAGGGCAGTAAAGTAACGCTTTCAGTGTACCCCAGCCCTAAAGCTCACAAAACCGCGTCCGTCTTCATTTCGCTCATTCGCTTACAAAAGAAATATGGGGTCGTTTAAAATTTTTATTTGTTTCATTTATCCCCGCGTGAATAAGAAATAACATGCTATATTTAATATTTTACTGCAATATAAAGTTAAATAAAATATTAACTGTCAAGGCTCCTTTACTGCTTAAGCTTCCATATAATTACATTAAAAGCCTTGTGAATATGGTTGGGAAAAGAAATTTTCTTTTTATTCATTTAATGAAAGAAATAATACATACATATTTATCCCCGGAGGGTTAGGCAGAGGTGAATGAACACCCACATTTCACCAATATGTATTCGGTCCCACGTAATAGGGGGTGAGCCTATTGCCGTATTCCGGGCACTATTGTTGACTCGAGCCATGCATCTGAGGCTGAGTCTGGGCTGTACATATCTGTCTGATGTTAAAGTTAATCAGCCCTATCCCTTAGTCGTCTTGTCTTGACACCACATGGGAAGAGAAGGGGTGGCCCAAATTCTACTTTGCCGGGAACCACATGAGTTTTTATTGTGGACTAGCTGTTGCAGGCGGCTTCTCATTCCCGCAATGTATGGGAGTCTATCCCCCCTCACCCCTCACCCCTCCGGAGCCGGAGAGGGAGGTTATGTCAGAATCGAACCGACTAAACCATACGCCGTCTGTGGGTCGTTGTGCTAGGCCGAAGGTGAGGTTGTTTCGCGCCATATCCTTCGCACCCCGGCTGACCCAGGGCCATTCCTATCAGTCTGGCCCTCCTCGGGAGGGGGCACCCGCGGTCCCCGACTCGCCCCCGGTATGGGGGGAACGTATAATCCAGTATTACATACAAAAACTGGAACACATTGCTCCTTAGAGACTATTTAACCAACAGAACACAATGTGTTGAAGTTGGTATGCATCAATTTTGGTGTCCCTCAGGGGAGCGTGGTTGGACCTACGCTCTTTCTGAAATACATTAACGGCATACTTAATATGACCGGACAATCCTAAAATATTCTTATATACTGAAGCCATTTGTAAAGATACCCAGAGTGGGCTTACTCAAGTTAATCTTTGGATAAAACATAAATTACTTACCTTGAATGCGCTCAAAACTGTACATACCCCGCACTATAACTATAGCATCTCAAACCCCAGCAGAATTTGAAAAAAAATATATCGGTAATACAATATGGTTTGGTGGAAGGCGACTTCATCAAGGTCACCAGGAAGCGCTGGATGCGGGCTGCCTTAGATCGGTCGTTCTGGAAATCCATAGGAGAGGCCTATGTTCAACAGTGGTCTATGTGTGACTGATATGATGATGACTTACCCTTCCATTGAAAAACAGTCTGTATTAAATATGTTGGCGTTCACTTAGACGAGCGCGCACAAACCTGCAGGCCGAGGCCCCGTTCACTCGGGCCCTTCGCGCCCTCAATATGATAGTCGAAGTAGTGGACATGTTTACGGGTTCTCTAAGTGAGTTCACAAGGGCATCATTATATATAATTAGTTATTACTAACTTATAAAATAATGTATTATATTTGGTATGAGTTGTATTGTATGAATTGTATTCTATGAATCTTATTGTATGAGTTGCTAACTACCGCATTGGGGCCTGTAGTGACGGTTGGTAGACTAAAAAAAAATCTCATGGTATACACATTTAGAGGTAATCTCTAGAGGGATTCTTATGATGATTCGAATATTGCTGCGGCTGTGTTACGTTGCCTCTAAGTCCTTACTTACAACAGTCTAAATAGCCTTAGCGCAATCAGTGTTGTCTTATTGCATAACCGTTTGGGTATTGCCGCAAAGAAAACATTTTTTGGAAGTAGAAAGGTCTCATAGAGAGCTTCTGAAGATAATTTGTTTTAAGCCAAGAAGATACTCTACTGATCTATTATATATACCACTTAGGTGGCAGACAAGCAAAAGGTTCACCTAATGGAAAGTAGTTACCATGGCATATGGACGTGTGCAACACCATGGGAGTCACAACCCTGTAAACATAGAGAGTTTCTGTGTCGTCAGTGTAGAAGACAAAGCAGTAAAAGCCTCTGGTCTTCCCACTGACAGCACAAAAACTCTCCAGTGAGCTCTGGCTACCCTAATTACGGCCGGGAACACAACACGAGGTTATTGTGGCTGCGTTATTCTATAGGGCAGAGATACTTCCCTAGTCGAAACGCTCAATTGGACGGAAATACCGTCGTATCCTATTCTCATATTGACAGTTAGAATGCTTTATGTAATTAACGAAATTTTGAGAAAGCATAGAAATGTAAACCTTTGTCCGACCCTACAACAAAAACGTGGGAAACACTATTGCAGAAACCACTCGAGTGAGAACTCCTTTCGCTGGAAGACAGTTTTCCAAACAGGCTAGACATCTGAACAACTTGATAAATAAAAAAATACAAATCCGCCAGCTAACAGTTTATAAATGTAAAATCACTATTATTGATTGGCTCAATACCTTAAACTACGATAGCGTGGAACAAATTCTATATTTAAAAAACACATCCATTATATGCATATTACATTTACAAAAATGAAATGTAAAATTAGCATCTTTAGCTTAGTGGTTAAGGGACCGGCCTTACGATCGAGAGGTCCCAGCTTCGAATCCTGGCCATTACACTACCGACGTGTACCCACTCCTAGCACAAGCAATTTTAGCTTAGTTGGAGGGATTAGAGGGAATATTAGTAATTTCGATAATTTCGGTTGCCAATATTCTTTTGAGAAAAAAAAAACCATTTAGCATTTAAGTATAAAAATAAGCATTTTAATCTTTTTTTAATTTTATTGTAATAAGCGCGAGGAAATCTACAGCGATTGTTATGATATGGATAAGCGTGGTCTTTTGATACAGGTGTAATTCACTAAATAGAAACTCAAAACGACAAAAAAATTAGTTAAAAGTACCATTGTGCCACAAAAATAAATAATTTTCATTTACAATAATCCACATTATAATTTATTCCTCTACAATACAGCCCCTCTAGACAAGTGGCATTTCGCTAGCAGGCGTTTGATGGAATAGAATGACGAATGTATAGGATTTGACGTTTTGTCGTGCGTTAACGACTGCCATTTACGTCAAATCCCATACATTCGTCATTCTATTCCACCAAACGCCGGCTAGCGAATTGCCACTTGTCTAGAGGGGCTGATATTTTAACTTAGCAATTAAACGTAGCAAGACAACTTGAAATACAGTAGACCAATATTTTTCTCCTGTAAACTTTTAAACTGTTTAGGTACTGCTAATAGCCCGTGCACGAAAAACATTCAAATTCTTAACGTTAACGTATCCTGTGAATGCAGTAATACGATTGGCCGCCTGCGTACTGTGAACCAATTGCAATGCTCCATTCTTTCGAAACTTTATGTTGCGAATTCGAATGTTTTGTCGTGCTCGAGTCAGAGTTCCTCAGTGATCATGGTACTTGCAACAGCGTCGAAATATCAGAAACTCGAACATTACGGCATGGTAAATATCTTGATAGCTTTAATACTTAACCTACCAAGACTGTGATTAAATAACAAATATCCAAACATGCAAACATCCAATCAGTCGTGAAAAGATGTACCCAAGTAAACACATCTTTATATAACTTTACACAAAAACTAGTATACATATACCCTTTGTCGACTGTACGCTTAAGATCCTGAAATATGCAAAAAATTGTGCAAAGCAAATGTAGAGATTACATCTCAATTCGCAGCGAGAATAAACAATTAGAGGAATAAACATAGTGAACGATGTTTACGGCTACAGCTCTGTTTCTACCACGACTCGTATTTATAGTCCGGTCATGGGGTAACTTTCAACAAATATCTGGTAAAAATACCCCCACCAGCCATTGTCATTGGTCTATCTTTAGTGACGTTACCCAGTCCGATCAATGACAATTTCTATTAAGGCTGTCACAGCACTGTGTTCGATGCAAGAAGTATTTGCTTGATGTCATCACCATGGACGCTCAAGATTATGTGAAGTGGAGGCGGTTAACCCGGAAGGCTGACCCTGAGCTCCGACTTAACCTGGCCTCGGATGCAATCAGGAAAATATGTCTCCATAATGATGGTGATAATCGTATTCGTAGCTTCTTCCTTTTGACAAAATCAGACAGATTGATAACCAACGAACCCTATAAGGAAACCATTTTTCCTGTCGAGATACGAAATCCTAAGACAAATAGACTAATTATGATTATATATTCTATATCAATCAATTAATAATATATAATTAAGAGAACAGAAATTAACGCTATCATGGTAAAGGTACTTATATACCGTGGATTTTAAATGGCTGTCTGTCAGCCTGTGACCACGGCCGGTGTAACCTGGTCGGAACGTCAGGCAATCAAAGGTATGTAAGTACCTATACCATGATCGCGTTAATTTCCATTCTCTATAGATCTATAGAGCTTATTGTAGCTCTCGATAGGCCTAAATCTTTAAGTAGGTTATAGAGAGATTTTGCTGGTATACCTCTCGCTCCCACTTCTACTGCATACAAATTAACCACGTAACCGTTTTTGATTAATTCGTTTGTGAGATCATAGTATTTATTTTTCTTAAGTGTGTGGTCCTTCGGTATATTTGTTTCCCACGGTAAAGTAAGTTCCACAAGGACCAATATTTAGTCGTTTTCGAGTAGAGAAATATATCCGGTCTAATAGTAATAATATTGACGTATTATTAGTAAGTAGCTATAATTTTTTAACACTAAGTGGTTGCGCCATTTTTGAAAGCCCTCTTGTTCCTGCATGATGTATCTATTACTAATACGTCACTGATCGTAAGTTATATATATTGTTTCATAAAAATAAATAAATTACCCCATCTCTCCTACACATACGGCTCATCACAGCTTCCGCCAGTTCTCGACAGATGGCATGGAGCGTGATTGATGACCGGCAACTTAATTATAATACCTATATAGCGAGTTCTGTTCCTGAATTTCTTTCTAACTGACGACTACTGGAACTTTTCAACTTTGATAATAAGAATGAACGGTATTTGGTAGATTTATTTCTTACATTTTGTAATTATAAACTAGCTATAAAAACGGAGGTTGCAAGTTTGGTTCTCGCTCAGAATATATTTACATAAAAATAATATTTGAATAATATCTGGGTGTTTCTATTGTGGTTAATTTCTTCTATGGAAACAAAATAATCCGCCATCTAGAACGCTTTTTTCAAGCTATACCTAGTTGCGTTCCAAATATTATGTAGGTAATTATGTACTAGAATTAAAGACATGAGTGGATGAAGGGCGTAACTATCATTTTTGTGATTTTTGATTTTTTGCCTTATATGATGGTTATAGGTGTATATAAACTATATTATACCAAAAAACCCCGCAATTTAAGTTCAGTTTCAAAAATACCAGAAGATGAAGGACATAACTGCAACAAAAAAAGCAAAAGTGTCATGGAAGAAGGAGGTATGTGACTTAACACCTTCTTCCATTTGAAATTGGTAAATTAAACCTATTTCTTCCATGGAAGAAGGGGTTATGTGCAGGAAAATGCACTGTCACGATGCTTTATTTGCTGCTATTCTATGTATTCAACTAGACTGCCTGTGTATAACAAAAAACTTAGTAACTATTTTGAAAAATCACTACTTGACTAACAACAATGAGCAACTTTTTGATACCGTTATACTTACATGACAGTACAAAAAGGCACACTATGGTGTACAGATTAATGTCAAAATATATTAGCTCATTATCTAGTTTTATACCAGATTGTGAATCTTTTAATCTGAGACTATTATACAAACTCTATGGACGCCACAAGTGTGGCAAAACGGCGTCATACATACATGCCATGACGTGCACACATTGTCAGTTTAAAGAACAATATTGACATTAGCTAACTCACGCAAAACCGATTTTCCACACCGTTTTTTGTGACGAATTTTCTTACGAAGCTGTGTCTATACAGTATCTAGTCTCAGCTTTTAATGCCCTCCTCGAAACCGAATAGCCATTAGGCAACATTGTTAAGTACCATGTTGTGCGAAATTCTCGCACAATAAAGACGCGCAGCAGTCGAAAAATTTTGTGTTCACGAATGATCAATCGTGGAAGACATGTCATGTTGCGCATCAGCAGCCAACATCGCGCATGTGTTACCGAACTTCACGCATTGCATGTCAAATTAAAATGAAAGTATCCAATCTGATTTCGCTCTGACTCCGTACCGATTTCATTCAGACTCCATCCCGATTCCCTCCAACTCCAACTACAAACCTAGACTCCACTCCGGCTCTAAGCCGACTCCACTCCGATTCACAACCGACTCCTCTGCAACTCTAAACCGACTTCACACCAACTCCGAACCGACTCCACCTCCCTCCTACTCTACTCCGACTCCTTCCAACTTCATTCCCACTCAAACACCAAACCGATTCCAACTCCCAACCGACTCGACTCCACCTCCCTCCAACTGCATTCCAACTTCAACTCCAAATGGAAACCATTACGGCTCTAATCCGAGTCCACACAGGATCCAAACCGACTTCGCTCCAACTCTAAACCGACTCCCGCCGCTTCGAAATTCAGACTTCACACCGACTTCATACCCACTCCAAACCGACTTTACTCCAACTCCGAACCGACTTCAAACTCCAAAACGACTCCACTCGGGCTCTAAACTGACTTCACTCGAGCTCCAAACCGACTCCACTCCAGTTCTAAAGCGACTCCACTTCAACTCCCTTCTACTCCACTCCACTACCTGCAACTCCGACCCGACTCCAAACCAATTCCACTCCAAATTGAAATCAACTCCGCTCGGAAACCCTCCGAGTTGCTCCTTAACTTAACTGGCTAATTAAACCACTTGGGTGTCGTGTGACACTTGGGTGACCTATGTACAAAAAAAAATTACTGTCGAAGTACTCACCAAGGAAAGGATGTCTGTTTCTGTTAAACCTGGTATTAAACGTTCTGTCGAACAGTATCAGAGACTCCGCGGCTGCTCATTTATGCTGTTTGTATCGCACTGGTGGATTGGATAGGGGTAGTTTGATGAGATCTGTGATGAAAGGTGGCGCTTGCTCTCCGCCTGAAGTTAAATGTGGCGACGACCGAGTATATGGCGTACTCCACAGATCCTACACCCGACCGCACAGGTGATGACTTGGCGTCAACGCATACATTGCTGCTGTATGAGTCAAGCGGCGTGAGGTAACAAGTGGCATTTGTGACCCCAAGAACCTGTCCGCTTACACGGCTGCGAAGCATGGCCTTTTCTAGGGCAACACAAGCAGGAGCTGCGTTTTACGGAGATGAATATGCTGCGGTGGATGGATTGAGTACACCTAAGCATAGCGTGAGGAAGTCACGCATCCGGGCTCCGGTAAGAGGATAGACCCAAAAAGTGCTAACTTTACGTCATGGAGGATGATATGCGGGCCAATAGTCTCAAACCATAGGTGCCCAAGACCGTGTAAAGTAGAAAAGTAAAAGCCGGAAAGCGGGTCACGGATTCCGGGGTTAAACCCCGGATGCGACCGGGACTAATGCAAAGATGATGATGAATGACTGTCTTGACTGTTCTAAAGTGTAAAAAGTTTGAAGTGTGACCGGTATTCAACTCTGAGATGGTGATGATATGTTAAAAAAAAGGTTTAGCAGTAGACATTAAAGTTGAAAGAAAATAAAGTACCAACTTACTTGTTTATTTCTGATAAAACGTAAGTTAATCTCAAAAAACATAAAAATCTGGAAACCAGAATATCAATATTGATAACATAACCTCGTTGCCCAAGATTAAGTTGATAAAATTTCGCAATATATGCATTTTTTATATTATTTAATGTTACATACCTTCCAATCTTAATATTCGTAATTTCTAATACATTGTCAATGGATGAAGAATGTATAGGCACAGTTTTTCAAATAAATAAATTTCCATCCACTTATTTGTATGTTTATGCATCTCCGGTAATAAATATGGACAATTACTATAATTTGACCCCATAATATTACGACATAAATTATAAGAAAACATAATAATTGCAAATGAAATGTTCAAACTTTGAAGCCGATTATCTCGATATTTAGAAATTGTTGGTTACCTCCTTCATCCACTCACCTCTTCAATTATTAGTAGGTATTATTTACTTCATAACACCAAAAATGTTGATTTTGCCATTGCCACTACAGAGGCATCTCAGACATCATGATGACCCAAAGGGGTATTTAGAGTTACATTGAAACCGACATTTTACTAATATCTTTCATTTTGACAATTAGAATTCTATATTATTCCTGAGTAACATAGGCTACTAAGGCTACTTTTGTCTCAATATACCTAGAATCAGGACTTTTGCATGTAAAGCCACTACACGATGCTAGGTTAGATTTTCAACTTTTGACGCTGACTGTCCATAGGGTGCTTACATAGAGAAGCAGGTCAGCCCGCACGAGCCCGCGCGGTCGTCGTCGATTGTTGACACTTAATAGGGTGTGTGTAAATGAATTTGCGTGGTGGATAGTTTTAATATTTCTTTATGGTACCTATGTATTGTTGATTTCCCTTGTATCTATACTATATTACTATGGTATTATGTATTACTATGTAGGTGTTATTCTTTATGATATTGTAAAAATCGTATACTGGTGGTAGAAATTTGATAGCACAAATTTGTCACACATTTCAACCGGTTGGGTACCACCGTGCACTGTTGCAAAAAACCCTCCATAGTTATCCAATCTCCGTTGGATTGCGTTTAGGGGTCAGCAAGTGCATAGCTGGGCAGGGGGGATAGTGGACGCAGAGCTGGTGGGACCGGTGGGTGTTACGCGGTGCTGCGGCGACAATCCTCTTTTGAACCACCATTTGTTAACATGGTATATGTAATAGTAACCCTCTTTCCTGAGACTTTGTCTTCAGTTTTCCATCAGGCGAGGTGAAGTTAAATCGACTTGTCATATATATATATATATAAAGATATATATTAAAAAAAAACACAAGACAAAAATGAAAATTCTGGGTTATCCTAAGGAGATAGACATGAAATCGCGGACTTATTAGTTGATTTTTTTAGAATACACATTTCCGCGTACTACATTATTTTGACTTATCTTGCAGGGTTCAGCCAGAGTTTGCAATGTAAGCGCAAATGTGTAACGACATCACATTAGAAACCTCTAAAATTATCAGTGTTTCTCTACTATATTATGCATGGATTTTTTTTACATATATAAACCTTCCTCTAGAATCGCTTTATCTATTAAAATATTTGTAATCTGTGTACCTATAAGAAGATTTGTTTTCATTCATGATTATAGCTAGTTTAGCAGCAACGTAATGATATTTAGCCTATAACCTTCCTCTATAAACGGAATATCAACATAAAAATAATTTTACTAAACCAAACAAACACACAAACAAGCGATATCTCCAGTTTTATAATATTAATTATATAACATAGTAGGTATAGATTTCAAATGAAATCAACAAGACTGTCCACCATGAAAACTTATTTATACATAGTTACACTACGAGTTTAAAAAAAGTGCCGATCGCCGCCGTCTGCTGGTCGAAGCGGTCAAATCGCTTCTTTATGTAAGCACCCATAGAAACGTGTAGATATTTCTAAGAGAAAAGTAATTAGTTCTTATATGGCTTCAGTTCTTTGAGCAGAAGACGCAGCCGTATAATATTATAAGAATCACGGAGGAGTAGAGATCTTTTAATTAGAACTTTCCATACATACATACATTCACGCCTACTTACCTCCGAGGTAGACACAGGCATCAGCCCGCCTTACTTCTATCCTTAAGGTTGAGACTCCATATGCGTTGCGACGTCGCAACGGAGCAGGTCATTCTTAGACATTGTAATTATTTAAATTACATATATCAATGAGATAAATTCTTATAACATTCTAAGAATAACCTTGCTCCGGTGTGAGGACGCAACGCAGACGCAGAAATGGAGCCTAAGAGCATTTTCACACTATCCGATAACCGATACCCGATTTGTATATTTGTATCTTTCACATTAATAACGGTTATCGGAGCCGACACCACTGAGTTGGCCTGATACCCGGATCACAAAGAGACTAAGCCGCGGTTTATACAGAAGCGACGTGGTGGAGACATTTGGCGATAGCGGACAATTTATGTAACGCAATATAAACCTTATGTAGTGTACAATAACGTCACTCGATGCGATAGCGCGTCACTTTTGCTTCAGTGCCGGGACATCGCCTGGAGGCGCGGACACAATTCTCCTCTAAGACAAAAACGACGTTATTGCACACTTCATAAGGTTTATATTGTGTAACTAAAATTGTCCGCCACGTCATACGTCCAGCCACGTCTCTTCTGTATAAACCGCGCCTGCAAGCAATTTTCAACCCAAAAGACATTTTCTTAGTTACGTGTATTTTCGCGTTAATAGATGACGCTGATCACGAATATAAGAAAAAAAACTAGTTACTATGTCATGTCAATAAAGTCGTAATAGCGTACACATTTTTCTTCTTTTTATTATTTCTAGCACCCCTAACTAGTATGTGATTTCAAGCAACCGGACCGATTTTATCAGATATATGTGAAAACAGCACATGGTGTCGGATGTCGGCAATCGGCGTCCGACCCCGATATCGGATTTCGGATGAATGTGGAAACGCTCTCACATTAACATGTATTAAAACATTAAAACTAACGATTTCGGGATATGGTTAAAAGCGGAACTACGGTTGTAAATGCCAATTGCATACTGTCTTATTGAAAATCAAAGACAATTTGTGAGTAGTCAGAACTTACCAGAGAGATTCTCTGCTGACAGTGGTAAGACCAAAGGCTTGTCCCGCTTTGTCTTCTACACTGATGGCACAGAAACTCTCTGTTCTTACAGGGTTCGCAGCATTGTGACTCCCCTGGTGTTGCACACCTCCATAGGCAACGGTAACCACTTTCCATCAGGTGTGCTTGTCTGCTATCTAAGTGATATAAAAAAATTGCGAGATTTGATTACATTGAAGGGATTGGTGGTGGCTTCCTTCAGTTAATGGAAATGTTGGTTTTTCAATAGGCACTTCACGAGCTACCTCTACTAGTTCATCTCGAACACATCTGAACTACCTTACGAATTGGTTCAGTATATTGCGAAGTCGATCCCGACTAGTCCAAATAGGTCTTATTTAAAATGAATGATTTGATGTTCAATGTATTATTAACCTACTTTTAAAAAGGAGAAGTTTTTCAATTTGAATGTTTATTTTTTGTTTGTTTGCTCCATGTGTAACAAACGGTTTTACAAAAATGTTCTTTGTTCAAAAAAGATAAATCTAACTAAATGAGAGTATCCATACTAATATTATAAATGAGAAAGTGTGTGTGTGTCTGTTTGTCCATCTTTCATACCAAAACCACTGAACCGATTTTGAAGAAATTTGATATAGGGGTAGATTAGACCTTGAAAAAGGACATAGGCTTTCTTTGGTCGCGGTAACCGATATCCACGCGGGCGGAGCCCCCGGCAAAAGCCAGTATTAAATATTTGCAGGCCATACAAGGAACAAAATAATACACAACAATATAAACAAATAGGAACAATTTTATTTGTAATGTCTCATATTGAGAACAGGGAATCAAATGGATTGACGTCAGTGGGGTAGTGATGTGACACGTATCTGTGCCCCAACCACAAACAACATTCGAATTTTTAACGTCAACGTATCGAGAGAGTGGAGCATTGCGATTGGTTCACAGTAGGCAGGCGGCCAATCACGATGCTCCGTTGTCACGATACGTTAACGTTACGAATTCAAATGCTTTTCGTGCTCGGGGCACAGATAATTGTTTTGTTATCGATAGAATGAAAAGGGTGCTAATATAATAAATGTTTTATAACAATTTTATCAAGTAAAATTCAAACAGTGTAAAAATACGGTAGACGGACCCGTTTAAAAAATTTCAAAGTAGTATTGGGCTTGTATTTCCTAATTTGTCTCAATCATTTGTAGACTTTATTGTTTTTGAATAATTGTCACTGCAAAATTTACAGTCTAAAGTAGCCTTTATTATGTTTTTAAAATATTGGCACCCTTACCTTACAGTAAACAGATTTCGAACATATTATTTCTTAACAACTCAACTTTATCGATATCGTCTTAATTACTATATGCCCCTCACTACACACAACCTTACTTTAGCTTACTGCAATTTGTCTTCGTTGACAAATATTTAAATGTTGAGCATTCCAAGGCTATCGATCAACTGAGGTATCGGTATGGTTGAAAAAATCGGCCAAGTGCGAGTCGGACGCCCACATGAAGAATTCTGTATCTACCGGTTTTATCGGTAGAACATTAGCCCCAATTAGTTTATTTTATTATGATTAAATTGTTTGTTTTTGAAGTTAATGTACAACTAAATATTCCATGAATATTTCTAGCATAATATATACTTATTGCTGTTAGCTGACAAAGCAATCACTCGCTGTTGAGCACTCAGCATCCGTACAACTCTGACCTTTGGGGCCCTAGCTCAGATTGAGTGTCCGGCTCCCTCAAGTGGGGCAGCGGTAGCGTCAGAGCGGCTGCTGTGCTCTTCAAGTTGGCGACCAGATTTTGCTCACTGAACCCTAAAAATGAAATGAAATATCTTGCTCAGGGAGTTGGCCGATTGACGAAATGATCAAACTTTTAGCGTCTCTAATCTTGGGCCATCAATTTTTATGTTTAATCACGTTATTGCTGATTTTTCTAAATTGTGAAAAATATTATATCTAATTTATTTAAACGTAAAATTCTTTTATATATATAAATCTATAATTGGAATCTCGGAAACGGCTGCAACGATTTTCATGAAATTTAGTTTACAGGGGGTTTCTGGAGCGGTAAATCGATCTAGGATCTTTGGAAAATGTCTAATAATGTATAATATTAAACTAATTGCACTCGTGATTTTAAGATCGATAAATATTATTCATATTTCATAATTCCATCACTATGTGATTCGTCTTTAAATATAATTTCTAAAAAACACAATTTAGCTAAAAAATCCGTGCAAAGCTCGGCCATCCAGGTACTAAGTATTGATGTAAACATATTTATGTTGGTTTTCAAGGACGTCTGTATCAATAAGATTAAATGGTAAATCCTTGGGTTTGCAATAAGAAGATTAAGTTTTTTTTTTTTTGGTAAAAAGGATTAGTTGTAGTACTTATGTTAGGAGTGAATTCGTGTCGCTAGTGATAACCAGGATTCGAACCCGGGACCTCTCCACTAAACAACAATAAATTTGGCTGGGTTACGTAGGTCTTGATGATCCAGTAGGTATTATTGTCAATAGTCATTTATATGCCACTTAAGTTGCAGACTAGCACACGGCACACTTAATGCAAAGTGGTTACCGCAGCCTTTGGACGCGTGCTACCCTTCTTGAATCACCCCATATTATAGTCGCTTCGAAAAACCACAGCAGGGAGTTAATTTAACTAACTAAATAATGTCGTACTATCTTTAGTCCCATCTTATTAAGTCTTAGTTAAAATCTCCTATAAACTTAATAATCAAACCACACACGCCACCATCTTTTCATAAGAATCACATTCCGGCTTGAGGGTCCACATAACGTACGTATAAAACGTAAGGACCCTGTCTATACTATCCTCGAGGGCCCTTCAACACTTTTAATGTGTAGGGCCCTCATGAAATCACATGATTTTAGGATAAGTGTCTTGAATTTTGCCAAAATACATTTATTGGAATGTCAAGGTGAACTGACATCCACATCTGACACCGACATATACCATGATTCCAAAATAGATTCCAAAATAAAATATTCAGTACCTTTCGAGACTCCAGTAATAACAATATATTCACCGCCACATTTAAGTAGACACCTAGTATATCTATCTATATATTAAATAAATAGTGATAGGTATGTAATTTATTTTACTTATTTCTGCTAAATTCAGTCTGTAAGAAATGTTATTTTGTCTAGTTAATATGGGTTTGTCACTTCAATGTTATAATATTATGCATGCTGGTTATCCGTAATCGGTCAATGTATCAGCCACATCACTCGCTCAACATGTCTTATATATCAATTTGTAATGCATTTGCTGTGGATAAACCTATTAAAAAAACTGATTTTATTCTTATTGAAAGATTTTTGGTGTAAGGTCACATTGCAAACCGGGCCTTTTAAAATTGGCCCGAGATCCGCTCTCTCACTGTTTAACTTTATTTGGTGTATATGGTTGCGGGAGTGAATGCCAAATGAACTTTCAACCAGGACATGAAAGCCTGTGTTAGACCTCATTCCATCAATCAGCATATGGCTTGCAAGTGAGGTTGGCTTTGATCACAAACACCTGTGCTTGTAAATAATTGCAACTCTCTATGGTGCAGCAATTAAAAGAGGCACTGAAATTGTTTGCACCGTATGAGGGTGATATCTAAGTCCTGCACGTGATGTCCTGTATACAAATGAAGAAGGTGGAACTAATTGGAAGAGCTCATTGGATCATTCGCTATTTACAGCCTGTAAAAACTATCAAAGACGAACATCTTTACGCAACTGCAAAGGCTTGACAGTGTTTTCGGAAAAATTGGGAATGTCCATCAGTATCCTTAAAGCTTAGTCACAGTATTTATGAGCCTCAAATCCCTTGATATGTCCGTATCTTAGAGACCCATCAGTGGATTATAAGGCTCCTCTAACAAGCGTATATTTCTGCTATGGACGATTTCTTAAAATACTAAGGCTTCAATGGGTTCAATGAGTAGTTTTTGTTCGTGGATAAGCATGTTTTGATTATTTGCACTACTAAGGATAGCTCCTTAACTTAAGTAAGTACATAAGTAACTTAAGTATTATTTATGTCAACGTTTTTGCTTCCGACTTTGGAATGGAAATTTTTACGGAAGGTTTCTAATCTGTTGTTCTGCATGGCTGTGAGTGATACAACTTTTATAGGCACTTTTTCTATTTTTTTCATGACTGCTGGAATATTTACATGTATGTCTGTGTAGCCTAAAAATTATTTATTTCTTTCTTACATATATAAGAGCTAGGTATGCAAATACTCGCTAATAATTTACAGTGACCAAATCACCGAGCTTTTAAGCCTTTGTCTGCCATCTAAATGGTATGAATTTAGATGGCAGACAAGCACACGGCCCTACTTATAGTAAGTGGTTACCGTGGCCTATGGACGTGTGTAACACCAGAGGAGTCACACTCGTGCTGCCAACCCTGTAAGCACAGAGAGTTTCTGTGTCCTCAGTGTAGAAGACAACGCAGGAATAACCTTGGGTCTTCCCACTGACAGCACAAAAGCTCTCCAGTGAGCTCTTGCTACCCTACTCACCGCCGTGAACAAAACATAAGGTTATAATGGCCGCGCTATTCTGTAGGCCGGAAGTATTTTCCCAGTTGGACTGCTCTATTGGACAGAAGTACCGTCGTTTCCTAACTCTAAAGTGATCAAGTAATTTCTGGGCTGGTATGCTCTATCTTCGGTACTATTGCAGTCCATTGCAGGACAACAATAACAATAACTAATATCTAGTTCTGTGAAGAGTTGACCTCGAAACACTTTGCTATATTATTCTGGAAGGTGTCTTTAAAAAATCCGATACGTATCTTAGTTCAACAGCCCTAGATATTTCGCCAAAAAATAATGACAATCCGTTCTTAAAAAAACGCTAGAGAAAACTGCCCCCCTATTTATCTCGTTGATTTTTTTATAACGAATTTCACCACCATGCATTTTTTCACAGCAACCTGTGAGGAATCATGTTTCAGTACAAAATCGTTAAGATCAGTACATAAATAAAGCGACAGCAAACTGGTCCATATACTTCCCCATTTTTCCTCCTATTAAAAAAATCTCGCGACAAAAGTTAAGTTTTTAGTTAAAGAACATATATACCAAGTTTAGGGAAAATCAGTTAAGAAAATGCCACCTTATCGAAACGGAGACTCTCGCTTTGCTCACTAAAAAAATAATGAAGCGATCAATTCTTCATAACTCAGCAAACAAACTTCAACAACCAGATCTCAATCTCAACAATCTCACAGTACTAAACAGCTACTAACTTTCTTATATAAAGATAATCTCATTTGTACTAGCTTTTCTGTCTAAAGATAATCACATTGCGCGCAATTACTTTCTTAACCCTCTGCTCCCACATAACATACATAAAGCTTAATCCCGAAATAACCACGGTGGCGAAAACAGGGCGCAATAACACTTCGACTGCGAGTACAATTAGCAGTTAGCACGTAACATGGCCCCAGTGACGAGGGGGTTAACGGGCCATGATGGACGGCTTGTTTGTCTGTTTGCTCAGCATTGACGGGTTGAAATGGCTGTGTGTCAATGTTTATGTAATTCGTTCCGTTTTAATACTGTATTCACGTTTTTATTGATAGGCAATCGGGTTGCCTTTTCTAAATCAATTTCAAAAATTTACGTACGTAGATCGACAGCCTCCGTGGCGTAGCGGTAATTAACGCGGTCATTGCGCAGGAGGCGCGGGTTCGATCCCCGCTCATTGCAAATATTTGTATGCATGAATATGGGTATTTGCATTGGACTGGTCATGCCTCGGAGAGCACGTTGAGCCGTCGGTTCCGGTTGCCATACAAACATCTATGGCAGTCGTTACGGAAAGTTGGAGCCCTGAAAAGTCCAACAACTGGTCTAACTGCAATGCTTCGATATCGCCTTTGCGTTGTGGAGGTCAGATGGCAATCGCTTCACGGAAAATGTCGAAGATTAGCCAAATCCTCAATTAGACTGGTAAAAGCGGATTCAAGACTCCAAGATGAGAGCTTCGGATGCGACTGGAATTAACGCTAGGATGAAGAAGACGTCTGTAGATTGCCTAAACGTACGTAGTAAGTTACCGTTCGACCTCAGAGCTTTCGACCCTATTACAGCCATTAAAAAAAGCTATTTAAATACAAATACAGCCGCAAGACCCATTGGTCCCCATGGTCGTGTATGTATACGTAGCAAATTTTTTGGCAGCCCTATAAATAATACGTTTACCATATTCAATCAATCAATCAATCAGCACACTGCATTCATCCGCTGGACATAGGCCTCTCCTAACGCGCGCTATTTCGTCCGATCCTTCGCCTTCTGCATCCATTCTATCCCAGCCACCTTTTTCAAGTCATCTGTCCATCTGGCTAGGGGGTGCCCTACCTTCCACTTGCCATATTACTAGGTGTTAACTGCAACTCTATCCGCGTGAATTTTAATCCCGTTTCCACCCCTTGGGAAGCCTTTCAGGGTCAAAAGAAAGTAATCCAGACTATATTATATCCCTGAACAAAATTTCAGCCCGATGCGTTCAGTCGTTACAGCGTGATTGAATAACATACATCCAAAGTCAAACATCTTCATGAACTTTCACGTTTATAATGTTTGTAGGATTTGAATGCAGTAATCTACGGATGTTTTTGGGTTCAACCAAGACCTCCGGGGCCCAACTCAACATTTTATTTTTATTTTGTGTTATAACCTCACCTGTATGTCAGTATTTACTGATTGGAAGAAAAGAAAGAAAGAAAAAATGCGTTTATTTCAGCTTACTGCAGCACACAAAACAGATCAACCCAAATACAAAACTTATACTAAGTATATTGAAGACGACATTATAGATAATTTTACATGGGTAATTTTTTTTTTTTACGCACAGTTGAATTTCAATAAGGTAAATTAAAACAAAAATTTAAACTGTAAATTTAAACTAGCAACATTATGGTTCCTAGTTCCAAGTTCCTCTTCAGCCATTACATTACTAAATATACAATCTATGATTTATTTAATCTATGACAAAATTATGACATCATATCGATCATAGAGTGCGCGCCAGATAAGTCTGCGCGCGGCCAAAATTGGAACTAATCGCACGCCGCCATGTTGTTGTTGTGTCAGGCGGAGTGAGTGTGTTGAGTGTCTTGTGTTTTTTTTCGATTTCTTGGCTTTTAAGACGCAAGGATTATGATGGGTTGCCGGTCTCCCCCGTCCTTAAGACGACATCGACGAACGACACAGAAGTAGTCTTTAAAGAATGTAGGGTGAACACTTCCTATTAGGAGTTCTTTTTCAACCCAGCGTTAATCCCAGTCGGCTTTCACCTCGGAGTCTAGGGTCCGCTTTTCCAGTCTAACTGCAGATTTGGCCGATCTTCAATATTTTCAGTGAAGTGACTGCCATATGACCTAGGGCCAGAACGAGACGGATGGCCCTGGGTCAGTCGGGGTGCGGGGGATGTGTCGCATGACAACCTCACCTTCGGCCTAGCACAACGACCCACAGACCCACAGACGGCGTGCGGTTTAGTCGGTTCGAGTCCAAGATAACCTCCTTCTCCGGCTCCAGGGGGGGGGGGGTTATCCGTGGGGATTTCCCGCACGTGGAAAAGAAGCAATTGGACCTCTACAACTGCTTGACTTTTTAGACCATATTGACTGCCATAGATGTTAATAAGGCAACCGGGAACGATTACGGCGACAGAGGCTGCTAAATTGATTTTTAGTAGCAGTAATTAGTAGGAGACAATGGATCTTCAAGAAGCATTCTTACAGTTCGGAAGCACGAGTGTGACCCCCTGGTGTTGCACGCGTCCATAGGCCACGGTAGCCCCTTCTCAACAAGTGAGCCGCGTGCTTGTCTGCAACCTAAATGTAAAAAAAAGATACATATAAAATACCCAAAATAAAACCCCAAAATATCTTATTAAGATACATCAGTTACCATTGTACCGGTCACGTAATCTCGTCGGTTGGCAAGATTAAAAGTTGTTCTCTTTAATCTCCGTTACGTTGTCGCCCTGTACCCTGATTTATGAGCTGGAAGTTAACAAACGAGCTGACAGCCTCTGTCTGTTTATCTACAAAATTGTTTTATAATATCTTACGAGTACTTTAGAATATAAGTAAATGAGAGAATTAGAAAACGACCATCTTTTCTAATGTCACGGGTTTGATTATGGCACAGTGCAAATATTTGTTTGTATGGATAATGTAACGCGCGCGAAAGTTTTTGTGGGGAGACCATGACTGCTGAAAGGTAGCCGTAACGTCAGATTAAATGTAAGTAATACCAAATAAATAGCGATACAATATGTTAAAAAATGGTTTTGTTTCAATGACTGATTCGTGTAAACTTTAGACAGTAAGTGTCATGCATGAATGTCTATTTGCTTAGACTTTTTACTAACTTTATCTATACGTATATATCTTTTTACTAACTAGATTTGGGTGTTTCTATGTATAATCAGTATATATTTACAAAAAGAAATATCAAGGTATTCGCATTCTTGAACCATAATACAAGCTAGTTATACCTACTTTGGGTTTAGATAGAGTCGTGTAGAAACAGTAGACTATTTATTATCTATTTTTAACTAGTCACAATAGACTCAAATGCAATATCATCATTATTTTGAGAGCCTGAGATGCGCTTCCCTTGTTACTACTTTTGCACTTGATTGGGCCTATTTCGACTTTTACATGAGCTACTGCCGTCTGGGCAACCCCAAGAGAAAAACCTGTGCCAGTATCTATCAGTAGATCTATCGGAATACAGGTTGCTAATATTCTTAAAAACAACTTAGGTTTTAGCTTTGTTAGATTCCTCTATCCAGACCAATGCAAATTTATTTAGAAATTTCATGCTTACATACATTTCCACTAAGCAGGAATAGAATTTTGTAATTTGTTGTGTTGAATTGTCTTAGTTCGGACACGTTATACTTAGGGATGAAATGAAAATTAATGTCGTAAGGAAGGTATTAACTATGGAAGTAGACGGGTACAAGGGGAGAGGAAGACCTAAAATTAGATGGATGGACTGTGTGAAAGATGATATGGCTGAATGATTAGATGACTGCAACCTGATATTAATGAAAAAAGCACACATGTTGCGCTGACCCCAAATAAATATAGGATTGGGGCTGGAGGATGATGAGGAATCAAACCTGCGACCACTGTGTAGTACGATACGTTCTACCACTGCGACACACAACGCATGTGATAAACCTCATTATAAAATCACACGAATTGCATATTTTCTCTCACGCAATTCCACAATTGGTTACACAGCCCGGACGGACGCTGACGTCAGCAGCGGCCGCAGGTGTGCGCTCCACCTAATACCTCACCTGTAAATTTGGTATTATTTTATGGGAAGCCCCAACACGCCGTACAATTTTTATGCCGATTCGATGTCCCTACATTCTGTTGGCTATGGTTGTCACATTAATAAGAACGATTGTAATTAGCAGGGATTTTATTCTTTAATTGCGCCGAATGCTTGGCCTCCCTAGACAAGTGGTGGTGAGACAAGGTAGAATGATGGATATGCAATCTGTTAAAAAAAAAGAATAACACATCTTCATTTGACAAACAACGTTTGACAAAATTATAGTTGATTTTACCCTTTAATTATTGTCTTGAACAGTCAAAAGTTAGTGACGGTAATGAATTTCTGCAAATCCGACTCGCCCCTAGAGTGTTATTTAAATTTAAGGGTGAGGCGGCCCACGAGCTGAGGCGCAGGTGGTTATAAAGCGGTGGTGGGCGTTACAACTATCTGCGACGTCAAGCTCGTTTGGGGCCGCCGGAGCCCTGCGGCGCCGGAGCTGTCACAGAAACGATGTTTGCTACATGCACTTGCCTACTGTATGCTACACGCATGGGTTATGCTTGCTTGTTTGACTGTTTGTTATCTTACATTATTTTGTCAAGAGAGAATTTATAAAATAAAATTTTAACAATTATTTATTTAATAGGTTTATCCACAGCAAATGCATTACAAATTGATATATAAGACATGTTTAGCGAGTAATGTGGCTGATACATTTGCCAATTACGGATAACCAGCATGCATAATATTATAACATTGAAGAACATATATTAGAAAACCTATATTAGCACAGAGAATAAATATTTTCTAAGTGATACATTTGCAAAACCTTTATTAATCAAATCATTATTTTTGAAGTAATATGCTTACGAACTAAAAGTTTGTCAAATAATTAGTTTTTCAAACTTCGTTTGTAAAATGATCGTTTGTCATACGTTTTTTGTCAAACAATAGTAAACCGGAATGATGAATGTATGGGATTGACATCTAGGGGTGCTGGTTATCTCTAGCCAAAAAGGAGGGCTGTGTGCTTGTAAGTTTGTCCGTACGTAATATCTTAACTACAAACAGAATACCTCTACTAATTTTGAATGCATGGGATTCACATTTATGCAAGAGCATGAATATCTCTATTACATATAATCACGCCTTTAACCCCGGAGGGTTAGGCAGAGGTGAATTAACAACCACATTTCACCAATCTGTATACGATCCCACGTAATAGGGGGTGAGCCTATTGCCGTGTTCCGGGCACTATTGTTGACTCGAGCCATGCATCTGAGGCTGAGTCTGGGCTGTACATATCTGTCTGATGTTAAAGTTAATCAGCCCTATCCCTTAGTTGCCTTGTACGAAACCACATGGAAATAGAAGGGGTGGCCCAAATTCTACTCTGCCGGGAACCACGCGGCACACTCTGCCGGGAACCTCTATAATGCGAAATTCGATCGTGTTTTCACGATAAATGGGTAAAAAATTACCAGTTTGTTTTTCCAGATTAAAATCTATATATCGATGATATTTTCGAAAGGTTACGCGTCGTCATATACACTCGAGAGCAATGAATCCGGGTCACTCAAAGAATCCAAAAAATCTCGGAAAGTAAGAATGCTAGGTTAATGCAATAAATTGTATTTAATAGACAATTTAATACTCCTTAAATGAAAGTATTAAAACTTCTTAGTTATTGTAAAGTTATATCATAAAAAAATCAAATTTGAAAAGGGAACACTGTCGAAGATGGAACTACGAAATTACAGGATTTGTTTTTGCTTTTGTTTGTAATCTGTCATTTATGTTGGTACATAAACCAGGTTGATAGTGCTCAATATTCATTATTCAAGCTGAAATCATGTCGCTTACACTTGAAGAATGCACCAGAATACTTACATTGGTGGAAACCGGCCGGAGTCAGCGCGATACAGCCAGGACTGTCGGTGTGTCGCTGTCAACAGTACAAAGAGTTCTCCGACGTTACGAAGAAACTGGTTCTAACCTACGCAGACCAGGAACGGGCAGAACTAGGTGTACCACAGCACGAGAAGACCGATACTTGGTGAACACCATGCTTCGAAATCGCTTTCTCACAGGAACTGAACTCACAAATCAGTTTCGACGCCTCGGAGGAAGTAACCCAAGTGCATGGACAGTAAGACGTCGGCTTGCTGAATCTAACTTAAAACCCCTTAGACCTGCAAACGGCCCTAAACTGGAGCGTGGCCATCGTATTTCAAGACTAAGATATGCCCAGAACCACGTAAATTGGAGTATTGAAGATTGGTCGAAAGTTATGTTCTCCGACGAATCAAAATTTATGCTCTACAAGCACGATGGAAGACACAGAGTGTATAGAAGACCAGGGGAAAGATTCAAGCAAGCATGCATCGAAGAAAAAGTAGCCTACGGTGGTGGGTCTGTACTTGTGTGGGCCGGAATTTCCTCTGAAAGTCGCACAGAGCTGGTGATCATAGAAAACGGCTCTTTAACTAGCGTAAGATATGTGGAAGAAATCCTCAACGAACACGTTGGTCCATTTATGGTCAATTTGGGTGAGGATGCTATATTTATGCATGACAATGCCCGACCTCATACAGGTAGGATTGTGAATGACTACCTTCAAGAGATGAACATTACTTGTATGGAGTGGCCAGCGCGCAGCCCGGATATCAACCCGATCGAGCATGCTTGGGACGAGCTAGGGAGATGCGTAAAACAACGAAACCCTCCCCCAATCACGCTTCCTGAGCTCAAAATTGCTCTCACAGAGGAATGGGAGAATATTCCCCAAAATCGTATAAGGAACTTGGTGTACAGCATGCCAAACCGCGTAAACGCAGTAATGGAAGCACGAGGAGGTAATACGAAGTATTGAAATTCAAGAAAATCGTCATAAAGTTCAAAAATTTCATGTTTCCTATTTTTGTTTTAAGGAGAGATCAGCAGTTTTTTTCTTTACGTAATTTTGTGTAAATAAAATGTATGGTGACTCATATTTTTTTAACTTTCATTTAAGGAGTATTAAATTGTCTATTAAATACAATTTATTGAATTAACCTAGCATTCTTACTTTCCGAGATTTTTTGGATTCTTTGAGTGACCCGGATTCATTGCTCTCGAGTGTAGTTAAAAATTGAAATCAACAACTAGAGTTCTTGATTTCCATTTCTAACTATATGACAACTACCATCCTTAGACAAACCGCGAACATGGTAGCTGAAAAGTAGCCAAAATGTCAGTCTAAAAGTAAATAATAACAAATATATAGCTTTAGAATCCGTTAAAAGTGGTTTTATTTCAATATCTATCCATTTAGATAAATTTATTACGGCTATACTCACGTAATTCGTCAGGATGCGCCCGACTACTTTCGGACCCGACCGGAGTCTTTATTCATGAGCAGAGCATCCTGCCGCGGCGACGTCAGGTGCTTTACTGCGTTCCCAACGTTGGCGCTGCCGTCGCGCACGCTCGGATAGCCGAGGGGTATTCGGTCGCGGTTGAGCGTGATTTAGTAACATTTGTTACAATCCAAACATTTTCATAAGCTATCGCATGGTCAGTTAGCTAGCAACCATGTAGGTATATTAAACAAAAAGATACAGTTTTTAGCGACAACCCTAACTTTGATAGATAGCTTTAATTTCTTTTATTAATTTCCATATTGGGACTTGAAAAAGATATATGGATTGATTATATTTCAAAATGCTTCATATTGGATTTGTAACATTATTTATGAACCTCAAAGGGTTGTTCGAAAGTGGCAACACTTCATTAATCGATGTTGTAGATAGGTAAGAATTTGCTAATAACTCAAATAGATTAAGATAGGAAAAATTGAATTGGTTCAGGTTATATTTAAATACTTTAAAATTTTATTCAATTGTTACATCAAAATAAGGGGCATGGGTTTGATTCCCGCTCAATGCAAATAAAACTTCGATAATAGATGGGTTGTGGAGGTAAGATTTCAGTGGCTTCACGGAAAATATTAAAGCCTCGTAGTTAGACTGGAAAATGCGGACCCCAAACAACGCAATAAAGGCCACGGATGCGATTGGAATTAACGCAAAAATTATGACGATGATCATTGACCAGGCCCCTAATTCTACTAAATTTATGACATAACAAAACCACTGTTTATAAGTCTTTAGGCTTTCACGGCCGGCGTTGCTTGTAGAATATACTTCTTCAGGGCTGTCTGGCCGTGGTCTATATGAAACTTGCGTTACAGACGTTTCGTCGGTCACTGCGGTCGACATCTCAGAACCACTGTCATACCGCTGACATTGCATAAAATGTTATTAGATTTTAGTTTTTATGGCTGAGTTTTAAAGAGTTTTAAAGTCCAAAATTAAAAGAAAAAAATTAATAACATTTTCCATGAACTCTACAAGATTCTCATTTTATTTTAGACTTTAACTGTTTAATAGTAAAGCCTAAAGTTAAATGGCATTGCTAACAGTGTTTGTGGTACCGCAGTGGTTTTGCCATGAAATAAATAATAGCAGAATCTGGGCCCAGCTTGCAGGTTAATAATAGGGGTTAAAGTATGAAATTGCCGTTTCATTGTAATAGGTACTTCGAATTGACATAGAACCTTCATGGTTTGAGATTTTTGAGTGAAACTTTTTCCACATGGTACCTATGTAGTTCTTCATTTAAAAATGTGCAACATTCGATTATCGACTTTCAGTTGTTTTTTTTATTCAGCTTAGACAAGAAAGATGGATACTTCGAAAATTCGAGTGATTTTTGAATACGAGTTCCGACGCGGTACTAACGCGGCAGAAACAGCTCGCAATATCAATGTTGCGTTTGTAGAGGGGACTGCTAATGAACGCACCGTGCGATTTTGGTTTAAACGCTTTCGTGATGGAAACTTTGATTTGAAGAACGAACCACGAGGAAGGCCGTCCACACAGGTGAATAACAATGAATTGAAAGACATGGTGCAAGGCGATCCGAGCCAAACTACCCAGGAATTAGCTGAATGGTTTAACGTTACCTTACCAACAATATTGACTCATTTGCATCAAATCAATAAAATAAAAAAATGTGAAAAATGGGTACCTCATGATTTGACTGATCTGCAGAAAGAAATGCGTGTTGAAACTTGTGTTGCCTTGTTGAATCGATACAGAAATGAAGGAATATTGGATCGAATTGTGACATGTGATGAAAAGTGGATTCTTTACGATAACCGTAAGCGAAAAATGCAATGGCTGACCCCAGGTGAAACGCCACAACAGTGTCCTAAAGCAAAGCTTACCAATAAAAAGGTAATGGTTACTGTTTGGTGGTCTCAGCATGGTGTTATTCACTATAGCTTTCTACGATCTGGTCAAGCAATAACGGCAGATGTCTACTGTGCCGAACTCCGAACAATGATAGCAAAACTAGCAGTGAAACAGCCCCGACTCATGAATCGATCTTCACCATTATTGCTCCATGATAACGCGAGACCTCATACAGCACGAGAAACCGTTTTAACTCTACAGGAACTGCAATTAGAAACTATCCGTCACCCTCCGTATTCGCCAGACCTTGCTCCAACAGACTACCATTTTTTTCGTGATTTGGACAATTTTCTATGTGATAAAAAGTTTTCTTCTCAGGAGGCAGTACAAAATGCTTTCACACAGTTTGTCGAATCTAGATCACCAGAGTTCTATCGCAAAGGCATAAATGACCTTCCTACTAGATGGCAGCAATGTATAGATAATAATGGTAATTATTTTGATTAAATAAATACGTTAAATTAAAAAAAAAAACGAATTTCAATTTGTCAGTACAAATCGGCAGTTTCATACTTTAACCCCTAAATCTTGGGTTACAAAGATCCCCATGTGTAACCACCAAATCTCCTGAAACCTGAACTTAAATCGTACAAGGTTTAACAATGAAAAATGACGGAAAAAACGGCAGGTGTGTTCCGGAGTTTCAATCAATTTCTAATTACCACATGGATGTGTTGCGTCTTTTGTGAAAGGCTTTTGTACATTACGTATGGCAGTTATTATTGCAACATTGTAAAGAAATTTCTTTTACGAATATAGTCCAAGTTCCTTTGTGTATTTTATGGTACGTGTGTGTTGCTTTTGATTGGAGTAAAAGCTATATATGATAATGAATTGGAAGACGATGTATTCAAGATATCTGTAAAGAGATTTGATTTGTTTGGGAAAACGCAGATGGTGATTTCTTTTGCGTTTTAACGAGCTTCCTTTTGATTATAAACCCGCGGGTGCTTCGAAAAATCTCTTACAAAACGTGAAATTTCTCAAAACCCCGGCAAGAAACTCAGCGGGCTTTTCTTGGTCTATTTACATTTATTTTATATTAGTCTAAATACAATAATTTGATTGAATACTTCTACTTATTATTAATCATAGTTGGGCGAGCAATTCATTTCCAAGTTTGTTTATCATCTAAATAATCTTGGATTTTATAATAGCCTTACACTGTAGCTTACTTCTACTTACTACTTCTTCTGGTGACCTGTAATTCAGGTTCTTATTACCTACCACAGGCACCGGCGATCCACAACCTAATGTGCTTACAGCAATCCTTCTGTTCATGTTTTGTTTTATTGGTTTGTGGTGAGAAATAAACGATTTATTTATATATTTATATTTTAAAATTTATCTACAGAGAAATCTCTAAGTTCATTAGGGGACTTCACCCAGAAAATCACTTACAGTTAGCTATGTGTACCTACACTTTTTTATTATCCGCAAAATCCCTACGGAACTCCTCCCCCAACGCCCGGGTTTTGTGCCGGAAAGTGAAATTGTCTGAGACAACCTACGGAAAACTCACAGACGGCGTGAGTTTTGGTCGGTTTGAGTCCGAGATAACCCCCACGCTCGGGCGTGGAGTTTTATCCTGAAAAGAATGAACATTGTTTTGGAGTCTATTATCACAGACTACAAGTTTATTGGAGCACGCAGCATAAGAAAGAGAGAAAGAAGTATAACTATAAATATTCTGCAACATTCCGCACAACGCTACCTAGACCCATGGTAAGAATTGCTTAGCTAGCTTGTATTATGGAATCTAGACAGATAGATAACTCTTTATTGTACACCAGAAACCATTAAATTACAAGAGATAAATTGTATGGATGCGGATAAACTTACTTAGAAACTTATTTATAAATAATAGGGGTTAAAGTATGAAATTGCCGTTTCATTGTAATAGGTACTTCGAATTGACATAGAACCTTCATGGTTTGAGATTTTTGAGTGAAACTTTTTCCACATGGTACCTATGTAGTTCTTCATTTAAAAATGTGCAACATTCGATTATCGACTTTCAGTTGTTTTTTTTATTCAGCTTAGACAAGAAAGATGGATACTTCGAAAATTCGAGTGATTTTTGAATACGAGTTCCGACGCGGAACTAACGCGGCAGAAACAGCTCGCAATATCAATGTTGCGTTTGGAGAGGGGACTGCTAATGAACGCACCGTGCGATTTTGGTTTAAACGCTTTCGTGATGGAAACTTTGATTTGAAGAACGAACCACGAGGAAGGCCGTCCGTCCACACAGGTGAATAACAATGAATTGAAAGACATGGTGGAAGCCGCTCCGAGCCAAACTACCCAGGAATTAGCTGCATGGTTTAACGTTACCTTACCAACAATATTGACTCATTTGCGTCAAATCAATAAAATAAAAAAATGTGAAAAATGGGTACCTCATGATTTGACTGATCTGCAGAAAGAAATGCGTGTTGAAACTTGTGTTGCCTTGTTGAATCGATACAGAAATGAAGGAATATTGGATCGAATTGTAACATGTGATGAAAAGTGGATTCTTTACGATAACCGTAAGCGAAAAATGCAATGGCTGACCCCAGGTGAAACGCCACAACAGTGTCCTAAAGCAAAGCTTACCAATAAAAAGGTAATGGTAACTGTTTGGTCTCAGCATGGTGTTATTCACTATAGCTTTCTACGATCTGGTCAAGCAATAACGGCAGATGTCTACTGTGCCGAACTCCGAACAATGATAGCAAAACTAGCAGTGAAACAGCCCCGACTCATGAATCGATCTTCACCATTATTGCTCCATGATAACGCGAGACCTTATACAGCACGAGAAACCGTTTTAACTCTACAGGAACTGCAATTAGAAACTATCCGTCACCCTCCGTATTCGCCAGACCTTGCTCCAACAGACTACCATTTTTTTCGTGATTTGGACAATTTTCTATGTGATAAAAAGTTTTCTTCTCAGGAGGCAGTACAAAATGCTTTCACACAGTTTGTCGAATCTAGATCACCAGAGTTCTATCGCAAAGGCATAAATGACCTTCCTACTAGATGGCAGCAATGTATAGATAATAATGGTAATTATTTTGATTAAATAAATACGTTAAATTAAAAAAAAAACGAATTTCAATTTGTCAGTACAAATCGGCAATTTCATACTTTAACCCCAATACTTACAAATTATACATAGAAAAAGCCAGACTAATGCAAATATACATATTCATGCACACAAATATTTGCACTGAACGGGAATCAAACCCGCGCTAATTGCATAGCAGTCGAACGTTCTACTGCTACGTCACAGAGGCCGTTGAATTCTTAAATTGAAAGTTCCGATATCGTGACTTGACTGTGACAAAGATATTATCCCCCAATGTCAGGTAATTAAATGGATATTAAAGAACTCTTTGAGCCAGTCTCTTCCGTTTAGGAAATGAGAAAATATTTCAATAGTAGATTATTGACTTACCAGGAATTTATCATTGGCTGTCATTGGAAACCTCGATTGTTGTCGTAACGTAAGAACTCAATTTCGATAATTAATACAGGTAATTTAAGAAAATAAGAGGTCCTTCAAAAAGATCAAACACCATAAAAAAGTGGCACATTCACTTGACATCCGCTCCCTTATAAGTAAATAAATAAATTTTGGGGGTTCCCCAAACTTAGAACTGAAACCAATTTTTTTTTATCAAACACTTACCCCACAAACACACATCCCGAGGGATAGGTTTTCAAAAATGAGAATGAGGTTTCTATTTTTTTTTCTAAACTGAATAGTGTGCACGAAAGACACTTCTAAAAGTGGTAAAATGGGTCCCCCCCCCCGTAAGTTCTAAAATAAGAGAATTATAAACTAAAAAAATATATGATAGGTATACACATGACCATATAAACTTCCACCAATAATTCGTTTGAACGAGATCTAGTAAGTAGTTGTTTTTTAATACGTCATAAATTGTAACTCAAATATAAGCAACAACGAGCTACGCGAACTTTTATATTATACTAGCTTTTGCCCGGGGCTCCGCCCGCGTGGATGTCAGTTATCGCGACCAAACATAGCCTATGTCCTTTCTCAAGGTCTAATCTACCCTTACACCAAATTTCATTAAAATCGGTTCAGTGGTTTAGGCGTGAAAGCGTAACATACAGACAGACAGACAGATAGAGTTACTTTCGCATTTATAATATTAGTATGGATTACTTGCTGCTACGGAACCCTTTATGGGCGAGTCCGACTCGCTCTCACTTTTTTAGTTGGCCTTGGCCACTAGATTCAAACACGAACATTCATCAATATTTAGTCTCAGAAAAGAGGATCACTATTACAGACAGACTACATGTAATAATGAGTACCTTAAGCTTACTCTGACTGCGCTTATACTAACTGACTTCTACGAAAATATATACCCTACAACATTAAGTTTTTTTTGTAATAATATCTTTCAGCTCCAGGTTTTCTATAACCGGTGTCTTCGCCAAATCCTCGGTATTAACTGGCCCGAGAAAATCTCTTACGAAGATATCTTGGAACGCTGCCGCGAAACTCCGATCGCCTAACAAATTAAGCGTCGCAAATGGAAATGAATTGGCCACACTCTTCGACGACCCCGATCATAGCCCTAAGCAGGCGCTTGATTGGAACCCTCAAGGCAAACGCAAAAATGGTCGCCCAAAACAGACCTGGCGATGTACAGTGACAGATGAGGCAGGAAACGTGGAGCGAGATAAAACGCGAAGCTCAGGACCACACGGAATGGAGAATCACTGTGGACGCCCTCTGCCCCATTTAGGGGTTAAAGGATACTAGCGGACCCGGCGAACTTCGTACCGCCAATATTTTTCTGCCCGCGTGGCGTCAGATCCCGTTCCCGCTTCTCCTCTTAAATCACTCTATCTATTAAAAAAACTGCATCAAAATCCGTTGCGTAGTTTTAAAGATTTAAGCATACGAGTACAAAGGGATATAGGGACAGAGAAAGCGACTTTGTTTTATACTATGTAGTGATTAAGTCAAGTAATAATATAATCAATACCCTGCAGTGAATGCAGTTCGTTACACTAGTATACTTATACCTCTATAAATTATACATGTAGTTGGATGTGGGTAATCACCTGATCGAGCTGTAATCAGCCGATCGATGTACACCTGGAGGCACTGCTAGATCTTGTTGAGTTGCTGATGTCTAAATAATTATTTTCTGATTTTTAATAGAGTACAGTAGTCGTCTCGTCGTTTACGTGCCGGAGATGAGATAGTCTAATACAACCTACGTCCTACAGACGGTATGGGTTTTAATTGTTTCGAGTCCGACATAACCGCTCCCGCCGGCTCCAGAAGGCTCCTCATACGTGTCTTTTCGCAAAGAAGCATAATTGAAGAAGTAATATATTTAGTACTAGCCCAAGCTCTAATTTACCTCCAAATTTCATCAGGACTTCTTCAAAAATTACAAACATTCATCCCGTATTCTCCCCCCCCCCTCCTTAAACCCCTTCTATCGCGATAATAGGTACCCTATGTCCGTTCCTAAGCTTTATCCATCCCTATACCAAGTATCAACCTTTTGAGCGCCTAATTTTTTTGTATTGAAATAATTTGTGGCGGCCTGCTCGACAGTCAACCGCTAAGTCCGTGCGCATGCACGATGCACAGCGCCGTGATTTAGCAACAGAAATAACTAAACTGTCGCTTTATTGTATATTACGGCCGGATTTGTTGACATTAACGATCACTGCTCTGCTCCCTTGAGTAGTAGCATGATGATTTATAGCCTATTATGTTATTTAGATGTATAAGCTATATTATTGTTAAGTTTCTTTAAAATCCATTCAGTACTTTTTACGTGAAAGAGTAAGAGTGCTCGACAGTCAACACAGCACAGCGCCGTGATTTAGCAACAGAAATAACTAAACTGTCGCTTTATTGTATATTACGGCCGGATTTGTTGACATTAACGATCACTGCTCTGCTCCCTTGAGTAGTAGCATGATGATTTATAGCCTATATATTATTTCGATGTATAAGCTATATTATTGTTAAGTTTCATTAAAATCCATTCCGTAGTTTTTACGTGAAAGAGTAACAAACATCCATCCATATATACATCAATGCTCACAAACTTGCACATTTATAATATTAGTAGGATTTATTTTTGTTATGGGTTTTTATTCAACTTTGCTTCTAATCATTCACCTATCTATACCCTATCTATTCTGTGCCCAAACCAAGCGTAGGTTTTATTAACGAATTTAAGAATACCAATGGTAATTTTTGAAGTGAAAACTTCTTTCGCGGCGTTGGATGGGTAAAAAATATTAAACTTGCGTCAGGATCGCTTGACCTTTGAACCTTAACCGACGACTGACGTCATACAACATTAGCAAAAGATTGTTTATTTTGTCAACGATATAAAGCTTCGTAACTAAGCCGTAAACGCTTCGACTGTGATTCCTTATGGTTTCAGATGTTATCGGGTTCGAACCGAGGCTTCTGACATTTTTTGTGATAATTTTTTCTTTTTGTAATTTAATACTTATTGTGATTATTTTTTCTTTTTGTAATTCATTCATTTCTTCTGACAGAAAATTAGTGATAGGTTCTATAATTGGCGCTATATTATAGGTATGGTATAGTATGGTATGTTCTTTTTATCTTTTTCTTTGTATATAACGAAGAAACAAAGAATAAGTTTTCACTTCTGCCGGCACTCCCGGAGTGCAACCCTTTTTTTTGTAAATTCATAAATATAGACCTAAGTGATATAAACAAGCTACCAATGCAAATAGATAATTATATTCGTGTTGGTGGTAAAAATTTGAAGGCACAAATTGGTCACAAATTTCGGCCGGATGGGTACCACCGTGCACGACTGCGAAAAACCCTCCATAGTTATCCAATCTCGGTTGGATTGCGTTCAGGGGTCAGCAAGTGCATAGCCGGGCAGGGGGGATTGTGTTCGCAGCACTAGTGGGACCGTTGGGTGTCACGCGGTGCTGCGGTGACAATCCTCTTTTGACGAGGCCGTCAAGTTGAATGCTGCACCATTGTCAACATGGTACGTGTATGTAATGGTGACACTCCTTCCTGAGACTGCCTTCAGCTTACCATCAGGCCGGGGAAAGACAAATTGACGTGTCCTGTATAGAAAAAAAATGGAACAATGTCGATGTAGGTATGACAAGTAACTGATCAACAAATATATTTCCATTCTTGTAACCCAGTTTGTCAACTACGTGTACTCTGGCAGGTGCACAGGTGTTCGTGGTTTATTTATGCCCCGTCGAACAGACCTCGAATCGTATCGATAGTCGATGTCGATACTGACCTATCACTCGGGTACAACGCTAGCTGCCTTACTGTTAAACTGTTCTTTGTTTATCTTTCGTATTGAAAAAGATGTACTTCATTTGTGTAGTACTTATTTATGAAGTTCTATTCGCAACTTGAAAGTTTATTTTCAATGTATATATTAACATACTGATGTATGAGCTTATTATTAAGGATAGGTAAAGTTCGGGGATATGAAAAGTCAAAGAAGTATAGTTGGAATGACGTTGATTAGTACTTCAATGTATTGTGTCTGAGTTTCTTACCGGAATCTTCCCAGGGTGGGCCGCGTTTCGATCCGATAGTGCATATGCTAAATTAGTCTTTTATATATTTTTAATTTTGACGTTTTGTAAGTCCCTTTTTAATGAACAGTATAATTGATTTGTTACTTTGAATTTGATTTTTACAAGGTAGAAACAACTGTATAAATTAATGTTGTGGTATCTTAGGAAATGTATTGACTAAGATAGAAAACGGGATGCCTAGATGGTTTGGACACGTTGAGGGGATAGAAGATTGACGAAACTGATTTATGTATGAGTTGATATTCAATAGGCAACCTTGTTAAGACGGACGTATGACAGCTAGATCGGCTTGCTTGATGGTACGGTTACCGTGGCTTATGAAAGCTTGCATTGCCTGAGGTGTCTGCTGAATTTGAAAACTGTCTGGTTGATGTAAATAAGCTGGGGAGCTTTTTATATTAACTAGGCAACCTCAAAATATGAGGTGTCATATCATGTCCTTTAGTGGGGCTCCTCAATATGGCTGCAGCTTGCTTATTGGTGAGCTAAAGAGAAGGCCTCAGTAAAGAGAGTCATCTTTGCAAATAAAAATAATGTAACAATGGTGTCTATCGGTATAACAGCCTTATCAGATGCTTTTTTTTATCATGCGGGAAATCCCCACGGATACCACCCCCGCCGGAGCCGGAGGGGGAGGTTATATCGGACTCGAACCGACTAAACCGCACGCCGTCTGTAGGTCGCAGTGCAAGGCCGAAGGTGAAGTAGCTACAGTGCAGATCCATCGCACCCCGACTGACCCAGGGCTATTACAGTCTGCTGAAAGGACACAGGATTCCAAGAAGAAAACACGTGTACTGGTTAGGACTTTCAAGCTTTTGTGGTACGGCTACATAGAACAGTCCCAGTATTTCGATATTTGTAAGAGACCACGAAGTCCGGATATCAAAGTCATTGATTTTGCAAGAGATCAGAGTCCGTTTGAATAGCCAAGTAGTTAATAAAATATTTTAATTATTCGTAGAAAACAAGAACAAAATTCAAATCAATTAAGTATACAGCGAACTATCGAAGTGACAGTGACAGGTATGACCAAAGAGAAAAATACGATGCTATTTTACTTTTGTAACGTTGTCATTCATTGATGAAAATGGCGATAGTACTTAGTTTATTATCGTTACATTACTCTTAATTATAATTTAGAATAGATCCTTGTCCGTTTGATACAGATATTTGCATCTAATTCATTCAAAAAATTCCTCAAGAGTTGGTTGACATGCCACTAAATAAGTTTAAAATCGAAGTAAAAAAGGCTTTAATGAAAAAAGGATATTACAAAGTAAACGAATACCTTAATAATAAAAATGCATGATCATCCTAATCTTTTTGCTTGCTCGCACAATATAAACCTATAAAAAAAAACAAAAAAAATTGTTTATAAAAGAAACTATAATATTGTTCACTGAGTTTCTTGCTGGTCTCTTCTCAGTAGAACCAACTTACCGAACCAGCGAAAGAATCACTTTCAAATGATTTATTTACTTAATTTAATATTATATTAGTAATTTCTTGACATGATTGTAAAATTGTGACGTTCATATGTGCTCTTTATGTGCCTAAACTGAATAAACGAAATTGATTCTTTGATTCTTTGAAATAAATAAATAATTATGATAAATGTCATATGTTTGGTGGTTCTGGGGCGACATTCAGCGATGTCCTTTACTTCTTCTTCTTAGTATTAATCCCAATCACATCCGAAGCTTTTACCTTGGAGTCTACACTTCGCTTTCTCCAGTCTAACTGCGAATTTGTCTGAACTTTTATATATATATAATATTTTATGTCAAGCGACTGCCATCTAACCTTCATATCCCAATAGCGATATCGAAGCCTTGTAGTTAGCAGTTTTTAGGGCTTCCAAGTACCCGTACACGACTAGACCAATTCAAACACCCATATTCATGCATAGAAATATTTGCACTGAGTGGGGATTGAACCCGCGACTCTTGCGTATGTCCGCGTTAGAACACGAGGCTGTTAGAATTTACTATATTAAAACATTTCTACGAATCCCTTCGACTTAACATACAGTCTACAATTTGAATTGCAACTACATCTATACGCAGAACATCAAACAGCAAATCACATCAGACCATTCATTCACACAATTCCTTTTCGCATGAGTTCGCAGCGCGAATTTGCCTCTATCCGATTAGGTGTGAACGATCCCTAAGTATTACGTTCTATAGACTTGTATCTTTTGGGGACAGTGAATTGCAGTTATTTTGGATTGATTTGTATTATACAAGATACATCAGAGAGAGAGAGGGAGAGACAGCCTCTGTGGCATGATGAAAGTGATTTGATTCCTCCTTAGTGCAAATATTTGTATACATGAATATGTTTATATACATTGGTATGGGTGTTTCCGTACCTCGAGGAGCACGTTAAGCTGTCGATCTCAATATGCACATCTATGGCAGTCGTTACGGGTAGTTGGAGCCCTGAAAAGTCTGACACTCGGTCTAGTTACATAACTACGCTATCGCTTGTGTTTTGCGCAGGTCTAGCAAATATTGAAGTACGGCCGTGCTAGATTTTTGTGTCACGCGCATACGAGCTTAACAATTCAATATAATAATGCGTTCAGGATACTAGTGGGGCTGCCTCGGTGTTGCAGCGCATCTGGCATGTTTGCGGAGGCGCACACAGCTGACTTTTATGCCATAATAAGAAAGCGCACCGCTTCCATGCTCGCGAGAATGCGCCATAGTACCAATGGTCTCCTGAGCGTATTTAAAGATAGATGGGACTCAGAGCGTTTTCACTCTCATCCGATATCCGACATCCGATATCCGAAATCCGATATCCGACATCCGATATCCTATATCCGACATCCGATATCGGAGGAAGTCAAATGTTTTTTTTTCCGGATCGGATATCGGATATCGGATGAGTGTGAAAACGCTCTCACGCTGGCTGGGTCGCTGGGTAAAGCTCAACACAACTTTTAAATGTTAAAATTAATATAAATTACTAATAATAGCATGTAAGTTTTCTTTTGTAACTAACTAACTAAATTATTTGAATTTTAATTTGAAAAAAAATTGAATTAAGAGCCAAGCGTTGTACGTGCGGGAAATTCACACGGGTGCCACCCACACCGAAGCCGGAGGGGGAGGTTATGTCGGATTCGAAGCGACTAAACTGCACTGTGTGCCGCAGTGCAAGGCCGAAGGTGAGGTAGCTGGTGCATGTCCCTCGCACTCCTGCTGACCCAGGGGTTCTTTGCCGTATTATGAAGTCTTGGAACTCTGTACCAGCAAATGTGTTTCCTTCTTCCTACAGTTCTGGATACTTTTTTGTACTAGTTTTTGTAATGGTTATTTTGTAATGGTGGCGTGGCGGTAGTGAATGCGGCTGCTACGCAGGAGGCGCGGGTTCGATCCCCGCTCAGTGCAAATATTTGAATGCATGAATATGTATATTTGCATTGGTCTGGGTGTTTCTATGTATAATATGTATGTATTTACAAAAAAAATACGTATCTAAGTATGTTTATCCGCATTCTAGATTCCATAACACAAGCTAGTTAAGCTATGCTTACCATGGGTCTAGATAGCGTTGTGTGAAATGTTGTGGGATATTTATTATTTTATTATTTGTGAGACTTTGCCTTCAGATAACTTTCAGGTGAAGTCACATTTTATATTAAAAATAGACTGAAAGCCGATCTCAACATCAACCGACAAACTAGTGTTGCACACGTCCATAGGCCACCACCACTGGTAACCACTTTCCATTAGGTAGGCTTGTCTGCCACCTAAGTGTTATAAAAAAAAGTGACTCTTTCTTTTGTCGCACCATTAAGACCTGGAATTCCTTGCCAGCTCACGTGTTTTCTTCCTTTTACAGTCCCGGGCCCTTTAAGCGGGGCGTGAAAACCATCTGATGAGGCCGTCAAGCTGAGTGCCACCATTGTTAACATGGTACGTGTATGTAATGGTGACCGTCTTTCCTGAGACTTTGCCTTCAGCTTACCATTCGGCGAGGTGAAGTCAAATTGACGTGTATTTTGTAAAAAAAAGTCGAGAAGAGACTCAAAAAAAGACTGTGGGTAAATTTGTTAATCTGTTTCTTATGTTAATACACCTCTGGGAGCCCTTACAGGGTTAACAGGTGTGTTTCAAGGTCTAGTCTAGACTATCGGGAGCATCCATTTCTGCTGTGAACCGCACCCCTGCTACAATAATACCTCACACGAAATGCCAGGTGCGAGAAAATAACATAATCATTATCAATCTGTTGTCAATGTTAGCTAATAAACGGTAATAATATCACACTAATTATAACTTCTATGGCGTGACGGTAGTGACGACATTTTTTGAGACACCGTTAGGGTGTAGCCATGTCCACTTACGCTGTTCCGGCTTTCTGAAGAAGGAGTTCATCATAAAAAGGCCCTCCTTCTCCATGAAGCCGGCCAGCAGATGGCCACATGCATTCCTCTTTCCATATCCAAATTGCCCCACTCTCAGCTCATTGTCGCTTCGTTTGCCCAGTTTCGCGTTAAAGTCCCCCATCACAACGGTATAGTGTGTTCGGGAGCTATGTATGGCTTTAGAGATATCCTCATACATAGTCTCCACCTCGTCGTCGGGCTGTTTCGAGGTTGGTGCGTGTACCTGTATGACCTTCAGTGAATACCGTTTGGTGATTCTGAGTATAAGGTACGCTACCCTCGTCGAAACACTCTCGATCTGGACCACGTTGTTGACAAGGAACCTGTGGACGATAAACCCGACACTACCCTGGGACAGTTTGTCGCCCTCCCGGAAATAGAGCAGGTTACCGGATTTGAGGATCATGGTATCCTCCCCCTCTCTCCGGACTTCACACAATCCTACGATATCCCACCGTAACCTGCTCAATTCTTCCTCGAGTTGAGCGAGCTTCTCGTCGGTTCGCAGTGTAAGCGTGTTGTACGTTGCCAGCGCCAAAGGTCGTCGGGGTTGGTAGCCTGGCATCTGCCGGGGATTCTTCGCACCCCTTGCCCCGCTGTTACCATGGCCGCTACCATAGCCAGGAATAGCGGGGCCGCCGGGGACTAGGGGCCGTTTCTTGGGTTTCCACATCAGGGGGGGTTATGCCGTAATCGCCACGCTTGGCAGGCGGGTTGGCGATCGCAGTTTGGTGGCTAGTACGCGGAAAGATGCTGCTGCCCATCCTCCGGTATTTGAATCCCTTAGTCGCCTCTTACGACCCCCACGGGAGGAGATAGGGTGGTGCTATTCTAGGGCCACACCACAGGCATTCACACATCCTCTACTATATTAAACATTTATTATTCATATAACCCTTTCTCTTGAATCACTCTATCTAATAAAACAAACCTTATCAAAATCTGTTGCGTAGTTTTAAAGATTTAAGTATACCAAGGGATATAGGGACGGAGAAAGCGACTTTATTTTATACTATGTAGTGATTAACAATGTCAAATTTTGTTTATTTACATTTTAGGTAGATAACCTAATTATAATAAAAGTACAATTACTTAATATGCAGCAAATAAAAAATAAAGAAGCCGATGACAAAAACAAACGAAATATTGATTAAATGAAGTTATGGACAGAAAAATAACGCGTTAAAAATATATCAATACAATAATTAAGTCAAAAGGTACTTTATGTAAAGTGATTTTTAATAAAATGAATTAAATATATCAATGTCATTCAAAACTAAATTTCATGCGACATCAAATTTTAGTTATTACTTTCATTTGACCGTCAACACAAATTTCACACAAATTTCGATGTGGAGTATAAAAACTTTTCCTATAAAAAGGCCTTGAGTGCTGTTTTGAACCTATTTGAATTATATATTAATAATTTTAGAAGAATTGTTAATTTGATAAGAAGTTCCACTGCCTGATACCTAGAACTGAAACTAGAATAGAATAGAACTGATAGTATAATTTTCGTAGATGCGTAGAATTTTTCGTAGCTGTCGTAGCACTTGTCGTAGCGCTACGGTCCAGCCATAGCGCTACTTTTTTCACCAATTGACATAATGACGTTTTAATTCAAATAAAGGGGTTATCACACATTATTTTACGGTTGGTTTTCTTCAATGAATATCATTATTTTTTAGGTTTGAATGACAATTGCTTTGAGAACTTGTATATTGTAGTCTGGATCGCAATGAACCGTTCGAACTAAATCTACGGGCTTGGACCAATCACTTGGAGAAGCCCAGTTTCGAACCCGGTACTCTCTGAAACCATAAGGACTTACAGGCGAAGGGCTTACCACTGAGCTACGAAGCTTCTTAGCGTACCTAGCAAAATAAACACACTAGCTAGGAATGTTTATGACGTCATGTCGTCCTAAAAGTCGTCGGTTACGTTTCAAAGATCACATAATTCTGACGCGAGTTTAGCACTATTTACCCATCCAACGCCGCTAAAGAAGTTTTCACTTCAAAAATCTAAAAGCTGGGCGGTTTATTGTGTGTATTGCGAACAGTACCACATTCTCCCATATCAATCAATTAGCCCACTGCAGTCCACTGTTGGACATTGGCCTCTCATCCTTCCATACCACCTGCTTGCTAAAGTCCGCCTTCAGTACTGCTCCAATAGTAAAGGCCCTATCACTGATTTTAATCAGAGATTTTATTCTCCACAATCCCTAATGACCAACACTCCAGCTAATTTCAGTAGCCAATTAAACTACTCTAATAAAACACCCTAGGGTGCACGTATCAACGTAAAATGCCAACATTAATAGCATAACAGCTTCTCTGTGTGTGTGGTCCGGCTATTATACAAATTCACCGGGCAATAAAGAATATTTATGAGGGCAACTTGCACTGTAATTACCTTAGGCAGTAGACGGACAATTTATATGTAAAACAGGTTTTGTAACCCCCTGTAGTTGGCACCATTGTGAATACAGTATGATGTCTATCGGTCAACATTGTCTACGGAAGTTGAGGGTAGTTGTATATTTTGTGTTTTTCATTAACACTTAACTTAGTTAAAATATTAGATGCCCAGGCTCTATATATATATCGGGTGTAAGGGGATAGCTCCCGAAGCCGAAGGCCCGTGGTGGTACAGTCAGCAAAATGTTGATAACAAAAGGACTCAAAGTAATCCAAATAACAAAATTCCAATATTATATTGGTTATTAGAGTACTCAAATAGTTGTAAGTATCCAGAGTAGTCCAACTATCTTAACAATCGGTCTTCCAGAATTATGTCAGTTAGTAGAGTATTCATATTCATATACACAATCACGCCGGTCGATGGTATCCAAACAAGTATAATTTAAAAAAAAGACGGGTTGCACTCTGGGAGTGCCGGCTGAAGTGAAAACATTTTCTTTTTTTCTTTCTTCGTTATATACATAGAAAAAGATAAAAAAGAACATACCATACCATACCTATAATATAGCGCTAATCATAGAACATATCACTTATTTTCTGCTAATTTTCTGTCAGAAGAAATTAATAAATTATGAAAAGAAAAAATAATCACAAAAAATAATAAATTACAGAAAGAAAAAATAATCATAAAAAGAAATAGATTACAAAAAGAAAAAATAATCACCAAAAGTAATAAATTATAATAAGAAAAAACAATCACAAAAAATCCCTGAAGGCCAGGTGGTTTGAACCCGATACTATCTGAAACTATAAGGACTTACAGTCGAAGTGCTTACCGTTTAAGCTATGACGCTATCTATCGTAACTTGCAAAATAGATAGTCTGTACCTAATCTTGTATGACGTCAGTCGTCGGCTACGGTTCAAAGGTCAACTAATCCTGACGCTTCCTTAACATTTGACACCCATCCAACGCCGCTAAAGAAGTTTTCACTTCAAAAATCTAGACATTCATACTTTTATCACTAATGCAAGTTAATAGTTCATAGCTTATGTAAACTGTCAACTATAATATGCACCGGGTAGAAATTTGTGACAAATTCGTGCCATCAAATTTCTACCGGCAGTAATATTACATATCATTTATAGTGGGTTGAGGGATGGCTAAGTGGTAACTGGGGTATTTTTGTTCGGAAATCCCCGGGATAGCCTCCCTGCTAGGCGTAGTTATGTCGGGTTCGAACCAACTGAAACAGCACGTCTTCCCGGGTCGCAGCTGCCGGGGTATAAGGTAGCCCATAAGGCATTTCCCTTGCACCCCGGCTAAGGCAAGGCCATTTCCAGTTTCGGGAGAGCCCCCTCGGGTCCCTAATAATGACCACTAGCCATAGGCAAAGAATTTATCCACACACATTGCGAGCAGAAACAGTGCGCACCGACTTTGTTTTAAACTATGTAGTGATTACAACCAAAAAAATAATAAAGAACAAAAAATAAAATAATAATAATAACATATAAATTATTGTGTACATAGATAGATACGCGGTGCCCGCGCCAACCAATATGTATGCAGTTCTAGTGTTCTTACCTTCGAGCGTTTTAATTGTTTTGCAAATGATTGCAACTACGGCTGGATTCCAATTAAATCGACCGCCATATTGAAAGTGGCTTGTTACCGTTCGGAAACGGGTGTGTTATTCAATTAGTAGTGTTTTTTTATGTATAAGACAGGTTAATTTGACTTCACCTCGTCTGTTGGTAAGCCGAAGGCAAAGTAGTAGGAAAGAGGGTCACCATTACATACACGTACCATGTTAACAACGGTGGCACTCAGTTTGTCGGCCTCATCTGAAGAGGATTATTGTCGCAGCCCCGCGTGACACCCACTGGTCCCACTAGCCGAAAAACCCTCCATAGTAATCCAGCCGAGATTGGATTACTATAGAGGGTTTTTCGCGATCGTGCACGGTGGTACCCACCATATGCCATAAAATTTCTACCAGCAGTAATATGGTGGTATAATGGTAACTGTTCGGACCTGCGATTTAGTGGTTCTAGTTTCGAAGGAAATGTATTTTTGATTAATACTTCTTACACAATTTATGTTGCTGTGAATTCTCAATGCCGTTCTTGCAATCCATGGGCTCTTATTCCTTGATGAAAAGTAGGCTATGTTATTCCAGACACTAATCTATCCGTGTACCAAATTACTGTCAGATCCATTCAGCCATTTGAGTTTGATTGAGTAACAATATCCAAATGTTTATGCAAAACTTTCTCGTCTATTCTTATAATGCGCGCTTAAATATTTTTAAAATTACCATAGACAATATAACGATATTCAATGTTTGAATAGAAAAAAGTTCTTTTAATGTTGAAAGTTAGCAAAGCCATTAGTTACCGCGGAGTTTATTTATGGAACGGGGGAATGCCCCCAAGTTGAAATTAACGATCTGTATCTATCGGTTTTAATAAACTAACTTCGATATATTGAGAGTCGCTTTCGATTATTTTTACAGTTGGGCAGAGTTTCTGTTGTAATAGGTTTTTTATTTCTCTAGTAGAAAGCAGTCGCTCCACCCGTTATTTTTTAGATATTTATTTCACACATACACACACACGAAAAATGTATATTATTTCGATATGAAACATGCTCTGTGATTTTTTTTTAGGTAGTAAGCTGTCTTCACGCGAAATTTTGCCAATACAAAAAATAAGAGTAAAGTAACCTTCGTTTTTAAAACACTGGCCATTTCCCGCGGCCTCACTTGTAGGAATACGATATTTCGCTAACCATAAGAACTATTTAATACCGCTTCCATTTCATTATCGAAAATGAAATCAAATTAGGTATTTATGGTGTTACGTTTACCTGATCGGGAAATAAAACTAGGTCACATGTTATAACTGCACTATAACTACAGAAATATGTATCATACAAGTGTCTATTAATAGCCTACACAGTAACAAACACGAGTGTGCCATAGATTTAGAACTGACTAGATAAGCCGTTCATCCCAGCACCATGTGTCACCAAATTAGTACAAGTTTACGGCGCTTACTCGTGTTCTTATTTCAATTACGTTCAACCAATATGTTGATTGTCAAATAATAATTTCGTATGACGTGGAGCTGTTTATTGGCCAGTGTGATGGCCGTGCTGACGGAGAAAATGACACATTCTATTTACCACACTAGTTATTGAAATAAAAAAATCGTAAGAGTGGTAGTGAAAAGTGTTATTCAAAATATTATATACAAGGATTTTTCGTTTAATTAAATTAGCCGGACAAGCCAGCAGCTTAATCAAAAATAATATACGGACATCGGGCTACTAAGTGCAAAAGGTTTATAAAAGGTTATTAGCGACCGAAATCATTAATATTCCCTCTAACCCCTCCAACTAAGCTAAATTGCTTGTACTAGCATTGGGTTCACGTTGGTAGTGTAATGGCCAGGATTCGAACCCGGGACCTCTTGATCGTAAGTAGTCGTCTTAACTCCTAAGCTACCGCCGCTTCAATTGAATGTATCTTGTGTGTATATTGGGTCCCGTCTAAATCTTGGGACTTTCTTTTTATACCACTGAGGTGGCAGAGAAGCACACGGTAAACCTGATGGAAAGTGGTTTCCGTGGCCTATAGACGTGTGCAACACCAGGGGAGTCACACTCGTGCTACCGATCCTGTAAACACAGAGAGTGCAGAGCACAGAGAGCCTTTGATCTTCTCACTGACAGAACAAAAACTCTCCAGTGAGGTCTGGCTGCCCTACTGGGTACACAACACGAGGTCATTAATCACTTCAATAAGAAAAAACAAAATAAACCATTACAATAATGAGTAGGAGAGCGAATTCGGGTCGCCAAAATGCGAGCTTTGAAGGCTGTTTTCATAGGTTATTTAGCCTCCTCAGTTAGGAGGCTAAACAGCCTATGAAAATTTATTAATAATATGTATGGAAAATATTGAAGCTTACCCAAATCAACAGTTAGACTATAGACCGGACCCAAGATTCCATGGTGAAACTAGAATAAACGCTAAGATGAAGAAATATCTATCTTATTCTATATCTATGGTTGAGAGGTAGCTATTATTTACGAATAACCTTCTTCCTTGTAACATGGCCTCGCCTCGCCGAATAATAATATAATATATTCAGGATGCCCGCTGCTGATATAAAAATGATAGGCCAATACATAATGTACCTACTTACTTAGTATCTTTGAGTTTACAAGCGACTGGGGGCGCTGGGGAATTCCCGGCCAACGTTTAGTTCCAACACTGAAGTAGCCAGCAGAAAATTATCGCAGTGAATGTTTTTTTTATGTCTACCTAAAAAGGAGGGTATTTTTTTATTTTATGCATGTAGGTTAGTTTCGGATAATAAGTAAGAATATGTGTAATGACGTCACATTCCATCTGAGAACTATCAAAAGTTTGAATGTTTTTAACGTTACCTTATATTTTTTTTAACCTTTAATGAATGAGAATTCGATGAAAAAATATAAATATAGGAATTATTACCGACAAACCAAAGTTACAATCAATTTCTTCATCAAGGGTTTTCTATACCACTTAAGTATAAGGTTAGGCCCACCTGATGGATAGTGGATACCGTGGTCTATGGACGTATGCAACACCCTGGGCGCCACACCCGTGCTGCCAACCTTATAAGAACATTCTAATGCCCTTCATGAAGGACCCCATTTTGAAGTTGCTTGGGTAAACCACTGCAGTGTTTAACGCAATACTAGTAATTTCAGTTACTAGTACCATTTATAAAGTCATTATTGTCTAATGCCCCGTTCATATTATTTCAGTTCAGTATTCCAGCGAATCAAGCCAGTTCCAGTGCTGGACTGGGTTGTAGTGTTCACATAATTTCAGTGTTTTAAACACGCTTGAACAATTCACTGGACTGGAATGACTGACTGAAATCAGCACATTCCAGTGAGTAACATACCAGCCCCTCTAGACAAGTGGCAATTCGCTATTCGCCGGCGTTTGGTGGAATAGAATGACGATTGTATAGGATTTGACGTATTTGACATGCGTTAACGACTGTCATTTACGTCAAATCCCATACATTCGTTATTGAATTGAATTGCCACTTGTCTAGAGGGGCAGCACTGGATTCGCTCGCGACACTAAACCGGGCGTAATTCAGATATAGGTACTGTTGGTTGCTACAAAATAATATCCCCGCCGTATATTGTTGTTCCGTTTAATTTAGTTCCGTACGGAACTGACGGATTTATTACACAACAAACTTCTTCAGAATTGATTTAAATTGACGAAGACTGTAAAACTTTATGTTCGGCCCTTGAATACAAATGTAGTTTTAATTTTTGTGCGGGGCCACAAAATCTCCGGATTTTGAATAATTTTGTTTCTATTTTCTAATTTATTACACAATGTCTTTGTGTTTGTGATAAGGAAGTCTTTGAAGTTTGGTGTTGATGTTGTCTTCTATTTTCAGTATATTTAACACTAGCGATCCGCCCCGGCTTTGCACGGTTGGTAAAAACGTTCCCGTAGAAATCCAATATAGCCTATGCTACTCAGGGTGAATGTAGCTTCCTAATGGTGAAGGAATTTTTTAAATCGGCACAGTAGTTTTTGAGTTTATTCATTACAAACGTACAAACAAAAATACAAATCTTTCCTCTTTATAATAGTAGTGTAGATTGATTTAGTTAATGAGCACTTAATTTAACTTTTCATTAACCTCGACACCGATTTTAAGACTGTTTAACTATTCTCAGGAATTACCAATCAAAAATACTAATAAGTAATTGTTGATTAGCTTAATATGGTAGTTCCACGACTTTTGATCTGAGTGGTAAGCAGAGACAATAGTCTGTCATTTACTTCAATCCTTACACACTTCACGAGTGTATCATAGTGTATACCATCGAATCTGTGGAACTATAGTTGTTACTGTCAAATGCAATGCATACTGTAAGATGAATTTGGCTTGATTTGACCGCATTGAAAGTGGTGGGAGCATCCTTCAGTGTACAGTTTCTTGAGTACAACTATATTATACAACTAAATTTAACGAGTTAAGAGGTAAAAGAGGTAGGTCTCATAAATTAATTAACCGCTCATTCTTTGGCCACACGAAGACTATTTTCCGAAGTAGCATTCCGTGAAATAGTACGTGAAGTTTGTCGTGGCGTGACGAACGACAGCACTCTTGATGCAATTTCAACATCGCTGCTACCTACGTAATACCGCGACTTGTTCTACAAAGCGATGTGGCGAATAGTAATGAAGGTGGCATTACCATCTTAGAGTGGAAATGGAATGAGAGTTCCTTAGAATTGTATTAAATATAAGGTCTATTGAAACTTATATCCTAACTGATTGTAAAATTATTCTCCATCTTAATGTCGGTTGCATGTAAAGTTTACGTTTTGGAGTGGGTCCATTTTTCTACTCATAATTATTTAATTTATTTAAATTTTCATTCATTCATACATTCATTAGAATTAGTGACGTAAACAAAATTTATATCACTGGAGGCATTTACAGTGTTTCATTTTCAAAAATATAAAAACAATAATGCCAAATTGAATGAATTTTTTGAAGCATTTACTATGCTTCAAAAATTTCAAATCGATTAAGATCCTAAGACGGTAGTAAAGTCTAAAATTAAATTATAATCTTGTAGAGTGAATGATTTTTTTTTATTTTATTTTAAACTTTAAGACTCAGTCATAAAGTCTAAAATTTAATAACTTTTTATGCAATGTCAGCGGTATGACAGTGGTTCTGTTATGTCATAAAATTAGCAGAATCCCCCGTCCCAATGATGACGACGACTTTGCAAGCTCCAAGAATTGAACCTAATAAATACATAAATATTCCAATACATTTTACACAACGCTATCTAGACCTATGGTAAGCATAGCTTAACTAGCTTGTGTTATGAAATCTAGAACGTAGATAAACTTATTTAGATATTTTTCTTGTGAATACATACATAATATACAATGAAAATATACATATTCATGCATTCAAATATTTACACTGATCGAACCCGCGCCTCCTGCGTAGAGGCCTCGTTCACTACCGTCACGCCACAGAGGCTGTCAATACCTTAAATGCAGTACTAGTACCTCCCTATCTTGTAACCACTGGCATAATTTAGATGATTTTAATTTTAATTAAAAAATACTGGTTAATAGTTATTTATAAAAATAACTCCATCTTTAAGACTGTACCACGTAACACTATTCAATATTCTCCGTCTCGCCTTCTTACAAGACATTTAGCCACGAATTATACAAATTGAGTTCGCAACTCGCCGCCACAATAGAATTGTCTCCCGCCATCTCGCCCGCTTTTTTAATGGCCGCGTTTCTAGTGAAGTTGATAATTGGTTTGCAAGCTTTATGTAGTGGCCCGGCATTTGTTTTTTTTTTGTACTCGTAACGAATGTTTGTGCAATCGATCTTGCGATCGTTTAGTTGCTAACTCATTTTAAGAGGTTTTTGAAGTGAAAACTTCTTTAGCGGCGTTAGATGAGTAAAAAGTGTTAAACTCGCGTCAGGATCACTTGACCTTTGAACCGTAACCGACGGCTGACGTCATACAACATTAGCTACAGATTGTTTATTTTATTAGTACGCTAAGAAGCTTCGTAGCTTAGCGGTAAGCGCTTCGACTGTAAGTTGTTATGGTTTCAGATAGTACCGTGTTCGAACCTGGGCTTCTGACACTTCTTGTGATTATTTTTTCTTTTTGTAATTTATTACTTTTTGTGATTATTTTTTCTTTTTGTAATTGATAAATTCCTTCTGACAGAAAATAAGTGATAGGTTCTATGATTGGCGCTATATTATAGGTATGGTATGGTATGTTCTCTTTATCTTTTTCTCTGTATATATCGAAAAAAGAAAGAAAGAAAAAGTTTTCACTTCTGCCGGCACTCCCGGAGTGCAACCCGTCTTTTTTTATATATCACACGTCAATTTGATTTGATTTGACTGATGATAAGCTGAAGGCAAAGTCTCAGGAAAGAGGGCCAACATTACATACACGTACCATGTTAACAATGGTGGCATTCAGCTTGACGGCCTCATCAGATGCTTTTTCCAAAAAAAAAAGTATTTAAGTATGTTTATTTCTAGATTCCATAACACAAGCTATAAAGCTATGCTTACCATGGATCTAGATAGCGTTGTGTGAAATGTGGTGGTTTTTTTTTTTTTTTTTATAAGTTGTTTGCTAGGTGGTATGGATTATTTTTCTATAGGGTACGATAAAATGACTTCACCTCGCCTAATAGTTAACTGAAAACAAAGTTTCAGGAAAGAGGGTCAACGTCAACTATGTTACTATGGTAGCCTTCAGCTTGACGGACGTACGGAAGAAGTAAACACTGAACCACTGTTGGTAAAGACTTCTAAGTCACGATGTTGCGAAAAGAAAAGAGTCGCGAAACTACTCTGTTCTTGATGTTATTGGAGTTGTTCGAGAATATAGCGCCCCTTAAAACTACGAGGGAAAGCCATACTGAAAAAACTCACAAGCAAGCCGGTAGAACTGTTGATTAATAGATGAGGTACCATTAACTACTCATTGGTTAACTGGTTGCTACTGGTTGGTTATTACTGGTTGATTAACTACTGTAGCAAAAAATCGTTATACTATAATTAATTTGTCGGCTGTCGCTACAATATCGGTTATCGTTATAAATTGTAGCCTATGTGTTATTCTGATGTATCCATACTAATATTATAAATTCGAAAGAATTCGAATTATATCTTTATATACAGACAGACAGACGTATGTATGTTACGCATTCACGCCTAAACCACAGAACCGATTTTGATGAAATTTGGTATAGGTGTAGATTAGACCTTGAGAAAGGACATAGGCTATGTTTGGTCGCGATAAACGATATCCATGCGGGCGAAGCCGCGGGCAAAAGCTAGTAAGCTATATTATTGTAAAGTTTCATTAAAATCCATTCAGTAGTTTTCACGTGAAAGAGTAACAAACATCCATTCATAGTTACAAGCTTTCGTGTTTATAATCTAATATATAAAATTCTCGTGTCACAGTTTTCGTTGCCATACTCCTCCGAAACGGCTTGACCGATTTTGATGAAATTTTGTGGGCATATCGGGTAGGTCTGAGAATCGGCCAACATCTATTTTTCATACCCCGATTCGCGATAACCGACATCCACGCGGGCGGAGCCGCGGGCGACAGCTAGTATTCGTAGAATATTAAAACTGAAACCATTTTATTTTTCCGCCTGCGTCAGATCCCGTTCCCGCTGCACCCTCTACTATACACATAAACCTTCCTCTTGAATCACTCTATCTATTAAAAAGAACCGCTACGAAATTCGTTGCGTAGTTTTAAAGATTTAAGCATAAAATGCGATATATATAGGGATTTGGATTTGAAAATATATAATTTACCGTTCATTTGAAAAAACAAAGAGCAAATTATATAAGTGTAATATTTACAAAAAAAATACCTTTATCCCTTTATGACAAGACGTAATGGGTTTTCTGAATGATGTGACTTATCCTATTTTATTTGAAAGCTTTTCAACTCATAGGTTCTAACTTAAGCTTTTCTATCAATACAATAAACACGTTGAACTCATAGACTTATTTCATATAGAACCTTAGTTAAACCAGGCGTGGTTCACTCCGCACAGTACATCCGTTATATACCTACAGCGAAGTATCCGGCCGACCGAATTTAATATTAGTCGAGTGTCACGCGCGCGCTCGTGTGAACGCTGCTGGGATTTTATAAAAACATTTTTTTCTCTCTCTTGATCGTGCTACTGCCTACTTAAAGTAGGTAGGTACCTACCTAAGAATGGACAAGAAAAGAAAATAATGACAGACGATATTGTGTGGCGTTCGGCTGTTTGAATTCGAATATAAATATACCGATCTTTTTTCTCACTTCCCATAGATGCTGAAAAGTAAGTTTGCCAAATTAATAAACGTACTCTGTCGTCACCCGCCTTGCCGTATTTTTCTAGTTTCGAGTGTCCTTGACGTACATCGCGCGCTGACTATAGGTAGATAGGTACCACTGACGATACCTACCCTACGTAATTTCTGCAGTTCCAAGTTCCTTCTTTTTTGTCAACGACTTGTCATTTTTCACCTAAGTAGAAAAATAGTAACAGGTACTTAACTGGAATGGTAATCAAATATTCAATCCTTCACAAGAAGGCAACCCTAACAGCGTAAGAAGAGATAAGAGGCACGCGATAGAAAGAGAAGCAAGTTTAGGTGAATAAAATTATAAGTACTTAATGTTGTGCGAGCTGAATTCCACCGTATTGCGTCGAAGCAAGACTGGAATTAATTAAATCTTCTTGCGCAGTGATGCTTCTGTACGTTAGTACTATTAATTATTCTGTGGTTAAACCCGCGATTTCGTCCGCTTGAATTTAGATCTGGGTTTTAATCTATATTTATTCTAATATTTTGAATGTGAGTCTGTTTTTTACGCTTTCACGCCTGAACTACTGAACCGATTATGATGACAGTTGGTATAGGGGTGGATTAGACCTTGGAAAAGACATAGACTCTGAACTTTTTCAAAAACAAAAGTAGCCCATGACATGCCTCGTAGGTAGGTACTTCTCATGTTCTCTTCTAATCTCTGCAGGAAAAAATAGTTATATTCCGCAACAGACAGAAAGACAGCCAGCAACATAAAAATTGGTACATTTATTATTAGTGTCATGTAGGTATAATTATTTGCATTAAAAAGTGTTTTTTTTTTTAAATATTACAAACAATGAATTAAGGATATCAGGCTTTAAAAGTATAAATTTTGAACCCGGCATCTCCTCTTTTATTCTTTCTTTTGGCTTATTTTGACTTTTACGCGAACGACTATCATATGATCCTCCATCCCTACACCATCATCATACAGCTCTGCTCTTTAAATATTTACTTATAATAGTTTATATTTATATAGCATACGTGATATGAATATTCTATTGCGATACACATAGACCAAATCTATCATCCATCAAAAGGGCGTTTGATGGATGTCTAATTTGGTCTATGTGTAAAATGTCTGTGGCTGTTATATAATTTAAAATAGATTTATCGTCTTCCAGTGACTTACACATATTATTAGAGATAGAATTTATTTTTCTATTTATGGTCTTGTATTGTGTTATTACGTGCGTATAATTAATATATTTTAGACTTCTGAATCTAGGTTAGAAAATATTAATGTAGCAGTCCACCCAAGTGTCACAAAAGTGTTTTTTTTTTAATGTAGGACACGTCAATTTGACTTCACCTCGCCTGATGGTAAGCTGAAGGCAAAGTCTCAGAGAAGAGGGTCACCATTACATACACGTACCATGTTAACAATGGTGGCACTCAGCTTGACGGCCTCATCAGATGCTTTTTCACGCCCCGCTTAAAGGACCCGGGACTGTAGGAAGAAGAAAACACGAGAGCTGGCAAGGAGTTCCAGGTTTTAATGGTGCGACAAAGTGTCACAATCGTTGGTAAAATATAATAAAATTGAATATTAAATATATGAGAATGATACGTATTTTGACGTTAATGAAATTATGTCAATCCCATACATTGACTAATCTATTATCTATTCCACGCCCCCTCCAGAAGTTGAAGTATCTATTCTACAAAGGAATTGCCCCTTGTGTTGGCGAGCAGGTAATATATTCGTTAAAGAATCCTAAACGAACTTTCTATACAGCCGCTTATAGTAAAATTTAGAAAAACTTACTTCTGCCAGGAATCTGGTAGCTATACGAATACTGCTCGACCAATCAGGATCAAGCACGACGTTTCCCCCCTCCAAACAGGCCTATAAATACGCCAGTGACTCAAGATTCAACATCAGGTGAAGAGAAGTCGGCGACGAAAAGAGTTTACGCACTCGTCGTCGCCCGGACCTGCGCCACTGAAGATGTCGACGGCAGTGATCGACAAAACGTCTGCAACGCAAGTTTCAATTAGACCACGGATGTTCGGAAGCAGTATATTCTACATGAATGCTTCTTCGTTCTTACTAGGGAAATTACTAAAAATCCTTTCTTAGTGACCATAAAAAGCACCACCAGCCAAATATTCAGCGGTTTAAGTTATGCGTTGATGAATGAGTCAGTCAGGACACAGATAATATAATATAATTTTTATACAGATGCACAATCAGGAATAAAAAATGGTAACACTCGTAACTTCGAAAAGCAGGCAGGCAGCTTTTTAGTTCAGGAGTTATAACTAGATGGCAACATTGTTTTGGCAAACTTTTCTAATTTAGTTTTAAAATTAACTTATCAAAAATAAAACATACACTAAACACATTATTGAGTTTGACTGAATAAAACTATAAGAGATTCTGCCAGATTCTGCATTTTAAAAGTTACAGAAATAATGCACCATGCCGCTAGATGGCACAAAAATAAATAGATAAATAAATAGCACGATTGTCACGAAATTTATATTTATTGCATTACCAACGAGTTTTATATGCTTACATGCTTACATTAACATGTATTGTGTGTAACCACTTTCCATTAGATGGAAAGAAGAAAGAAAGATAGAAAAACCGTTTATTTAACTGTGTGCTTGTCTACCACCTAATCGGTAATAAAGGTGATTTTCCACCAGAGTGACGAGACGAGGCGAGGCTAGGAGAGAATTGAAATTTGTATGGCAAATTTTCAATCCTCTCCCTTTTTTTTACGTGCGGGAAATCCCCACGGATTCCCACCCCTCCGGAGCCGGAGGGGGAGGTTATGTCGGACTCGAACCGACTAAACCGCACGTGGTCTCTGGGTCGTAGTGCTAGGCCGAAGGTGAGGTTGTCATGCGACATATCCCCCGCACCCCGGCTGACCCAGGGCCATCCCTCTCGGTCTGGCCCTCCTCGGGAAGGGGGGGACCACGCGGTCCCCGACTCAAACCCGGTGTGGGGAGGCGCGCATCGTCCTACGATGCGCGCCGCCGCCGTGGCCTGCTTCTGCTAGGGTGACGGGCGGCTCCACCCGTCACCCTCAGGCCCGCGCTCATGGGGGGCCGAGGTCAGTTTGCGTTCACGCTCTCCACCCTGCTCGCGGTGATGGTCCGCTGCGTATCTTTGGTGGAAACAGTGTGGATTGACGAGAATATGCGAGCCGTGAATTGAAATATTAATTTGTGCAAAAATGAACCGATATAGAGTATAAATCACCTTCAAGGTGATTTTCCACCAGAGTGGCTAGGCGAGGCGAGGCGAGGAGAGAATTGAAATTTGTATAACAAATTTTCAATCCTCTCGCGGTGGAAATTTTTAGTGGAAAGGGGTCAGTGCGATTTCAATTCTCTTCTCGCCTCGTCTCGTCTCGCCCCTCTGGTGGAAAATCACCTTAAGTATAAAAAGAAACATAAAACGCGAATGGAACAATGGATCAAAGTTAGCTAGATATAAAGCTGATAGCTCTATTATAGTAATCTTAATACCACATGAAAACTAGCTGACATTGCAATTCAACATATACAAAACCAATATCATAACGCACAAACTGAGTAGATAATAAGAAAAAAAAAAAAACGTACGTATTCGTTTTCTTTCTATCTTAATTCAATATACGAGAATTGGATAAAGCAATCGTTTAGTATTTATTGACGTTCGTAATACATGTAGAGCAATTTCACACTTGACATAAGTGCCCTATTATATTCGACGAAAGCAATTCAATATCATAGACTGGAAAAAGGAAATTGAAGGTCCTGTGTGGGTGGTTGGGTGCCAGTGATGGCGGCTTGGAAGCCAGGCTTTTTTGTTTGCAGCCTGTCAATTGACTTCACTCTGCTGGAGGGTAAAAAGGTAGAATGAAATCCAGAAGATAAGGTCCGCTATTGCAGATGTTGAAGCTGATTAACTCAAAATAGAGGTCCTTACCTTAACAATAGCTTTTCCAAGCCCCGCTTAAAGAATCTGACATTTTTATTAATGAGATGATAAGACAATACCATAATTAATATTATTATTACTATATCACTCAAATATAAGATGATATTCCAAATGGTACTCATGGGTAATACCGGCCCCATTAGTGCATATAAGTATCCAAACTTAAGGCTTTTTAACTAGAGAACACCCGGATGGCTGGGCGCTGTTATGGTGATAATATTTTTTTCAAAGAGGGGGTGACTATGTCGAACTCCAATTGACTAAAACAACACTGCCTCTGTTTCAGGTCAAGGCTATTCCCTTGTTTTGACCTTGGGCAGATGGCCGGTTTTAATATGAACCTCTCGGTTGGGGAACCAATCAATTTCCATCTCCATCTATCTTGTGCAGAAATAACACTACGGAACAACCTTTAACTAAGTCTATCAGACATCGCTCCCGTTTCTAACCCGCTGTCACTATAGCCACACATGTGGGCATTTGTTTGTATGAGTGTGCAAAGGAAATGAAACGAGGGAAGCTTGCTGGCCAATAGTAGGGATTGCCGGGGAGCCCGGCATTTAGCGAATCTACATGACACTGGAATATTTTTATTTAGTTTCGTATAACACATTTATTTTGATTAGAATGTACTTTTTTGGTTTATGTTTGTTATTATTTGCATCTATTGAAAATTTGCAATCTTATGGTATCTTGCTAGTAACTAGGTGTAATAGTGTAAGTTCGGTTCCTACTGGTTGAATGTCATTAGTTATTAGCTCAGGAGAGGCTAGATAATTTTTTTCAAGAGGTTCCTGAAATGTTCCAGGAAGAGGGGCCGATATATAGAATATTGTACAAGGAATGGGGTTTAGTGGACGGAGGGGGGAATAAACACAATTTAATTTAGGCGATTGAGGAGGGGGCACACATATGAAGACTTGTTTAGGGGCTTAGAATCTGATCAAAATTAAGCACTTGGATTGACAGTCACATCACTTCCGGTATTCCTGAATCTGAATCAGACAAGTCCGCCTGATGGAAAATGGTTACCGTACCTTATGGACGTGGGCTCATGGGCATCACACAAGTGCTGCCAAACTTTCTTGAAGAAAATTAATTAAACTACTTAACTAGCAGTATAAGTCTAATTGGATGTATAAATGGATAAATATGCTTTCGTCGTCAAATCGCATCTCATGCATAAACGTCAAATCCCATACATTCGTCAGATATTCCATCAAACGCCGGCCAACCAATTCCCACTTTTCTAGAGGGGCTGATATATAACAAGATATAAATTTATTCATATATTCAAATTCTAGTTAAGCGCTCCATTGTACGTGTCGCGGACTTATTGTGGGTCTCCAGGGGACTATTCTTATTTGGGATTTGACGGATGACCCGTGTGAAGGCCGCCTAAGCTTTGTCGTCATGTTACATCACTATATTCATGTTTTTAAACGCAAAATCTTGTTTAGATGTATTTGGTTATTTTTGTTGGGTCTCTATTTTTGTTCTAACAATCAGATTCAGTTCTAACGATCTAGATAGTTGAACCGTTTTCTGTACAAAAGGTTACACTATTGAAAAGCAAAAGGGTGCAAGTGACTTTGAAAATTTTAAGAACTTTAACAGAATGCTTGAATTTCTTGTCAACTTTTATCCACACATTCTAATGTGCCCATCTTTGAGTATGCTTCTAGCCAAAGTCATTCAACCGTACTTCAAATCAAATCAAGCTTTATTTCTAAGAATGTGGTCGCAGCATCAGGTTTTATGATATTTATAAGTAGTTACAGTCAATGACGTATTATATTAATAGAGACCTCATTCAGGAACGTGGATGCTTTCAAAAACGGCGCGCGGCGCAAACACCAAGTACAGAAAAATATAACTACGTGCTAATAATACGTCAATGTTATTAATTTATATTAATTATATTATTATTTATTTCGATAATATTATTCTTGTTCAGAATAAATTATTAAAGACATGTTTTTTTGGTAACGTTTTGTCCAGGGTTGAGGGCGCAGACCGATCTCAGCCCCCCATGAGCGCGGGCCTGAGGGTGACGGGTCGAGCCGCCCGTCACCCTAGCAGAAGCAGGCCACGGTTGCAGCACGCATCAGGGAGTCAGGGACCGCGTGGTCCCCCCCCCCCTGAGGAGGGCCAGACCGAGAGGGATGCCAGGGCCATCCCAGGGTCAGCCGGGGTGCGAGGGATATGTTGCATGACAACCTCACCTTCGGCCTAGCACTACAACCCAGAGACTGCGTGCGGTTTAGTCGGTTCGAGTCCGACATAACTTCCCCCTCCGGCTCCGGAGGGGTGGGGTAAGCGTGGGGAAATCCCACAAGTTAAAAAAAAGAAGGGTACAGCATATTCTGCCGTGTGACGGTGGACATCAAGTTAAGAAACTAAAATCAAATTATCGTAATATCGAATAATCATTTAATCACAATGTCGAATGATTATAAATTAGGAGGAGCTTAAATTAATAATTATGGGTTTATTAGTTTTCAAATATTATTTTATTTTATCAATTTAATATGCATCTATTGCATAGTAGCCTGTTATGTTTAACATTCTATACAATTTCCTCCAGAATGGAACTCGTTCGAGTGCTTATAGACAATCTGGCAGATGAATATTGTTACGAGCGTGGGGATCGGTTTAAATAGAAAATGCGAGGACAACCGTTGAAGACAGATTTTATTCAGCTGCACTTAAATTACAGCAAAGTGCGTAGAAATTCGAAAACTCTTCCTTGCACAATACACAGTCACTTCCTCCCCACACCGGGGTTGAGTCGGGGACGGCGTGGTCCCCACCTCCCGAGGGCCAGACCGAAAGGGATGGCCCTGGGTCAGCCGGGGTGCGAGGGATATGTCGCAAGACAACCTCACCTTCGGCCTAGCACCACGACCCACAGACGGCGTGCGGTTTAGTCGGTTCGAGTCCGACATAACCCACCCCTCCGGCTCCGGAGGGGCGGGTATCCGTGGGGATTTCCCGCACGTAAAAAAAAAAAAAAAAAAAAAAAAAAAAAAAAAAAAAAAAAAAAAAAAAAAAAAAAACACAGTCACTTGTATAATCGCACTGTATCGCTTCGCACACTTATCGTTGTGATCGCTTCGAATACTAGTCGTAGAGTAACTTAAGCGGCGGCTGTTAGCTCGCCTTTTATATCGGGCGCGGCCAATGGCGAAAGATCGAGAAAAGACAGGTACGTTCTGAAAAAGACAGGAACTTTCTGGAAGGTTCTATTGGGTCTTGTGTCTCTTTCTAGCCTGACGTCTCGTTCTATTCATTCGATTCCTTCTAGAACAGTGACGTCAAGGCATGCTGTCTCTTTCTATAGTCCCGTCTCGCTCACTCCTATGGAAATTTGGCCATATATTGAAGTGGCCAAGCGCCGGGCGTAGCAATATATAATGTTATGCACATACTAAATGAATTTATCTTGGACAACTCCAAGGTCACCGTGGGGGTCACCAGCTTGTGCCTAAACTTTGTTTGGTTATTTGGCAAGTCGCCCTTCGATGATTGAGTAACAACTATTCCTGCTTTGTCTTCTACACTGACGGTACAGAAACTCGCTGTGTTTACAGGGTCGGCAGCACGAATGTGACTCCCCTGGTGTTGTACACGTCCATAGGCCACGGTAACCACTTTCCTTCTATAAAAAAATCAGTACATTAGTTAGTCAACTTTTGTATCAATATTTTCGGCTACACGTCACGACACTACCACTTATTCACATCAGTGATCCAATCTATTAAAAATCCAATCTCAATCACCTGAATGCCACAGTCGTAACACAATTTATAAAATCGAATTTTTAGGTCGTGATCGTTTTTGACATTTGAGAGATTGAGATTAGGTCAAGACTGAATATAGAACAGATTTTTATTACGACAATTGGCTGGCAGGTCAGGCTTTACTCAATAAAGTTTCTCAGTGGAGCAATTTTGTTTAAAACCACACCTGAAATAAAAATGTAAATCCTGAAATACTCGTGTTGAACAGAATTGACTAGTTTTTGAAATTCAATTTAGAGCTTTTAGTTCACATTTTTGTGTTTAGTTTAGCTTTTTAGTGGTCACAGTGGTGTTATATTTTTAAAACTATTTTCACAGCGTGCTTTGCTGTGAATTAAATTACAAAGGTCGTTTTTTTTTGGCCGCTGGATTGGTCTTTGAGCCCTTTCGCTATTGAGTTGGAGTCGACTTCGAGCCTTACTACAAATCGATTGAACTTTAATATTTTAGCTACGTACCCTTATGACCTCCTAGTCAAGTTAAATACCCGTGGAACCTCATTTTAAGACTTAAAAAGTTAAATCTCCAATAAAACTTCAATTCAACTTCAAAAAAAAAAACAATGGGCAGATTGGACCCCTTTTTAGTACACATATGAGTACTCTACTAACTTAGATAATACTGGAAGATCGATTGTTAAGATAGTTTGACCACTCTGGATACTTACAACTATTTGAGTACTCTAATAACCAATAAAAAATTGGGATTTTGGTATTTGGATTATTTTGAGTACTTTTGTTAGTGACATTTTAATGATGCTACTAGGTTTTGTGTGAAGCGACTGCCATCTGCCTTCCACAAGCTACTGACGATATTGAAATTCAGTAGTTTGACTTCTTCTTTACTTTATCTTTGTCTTGTATGGTGGTTGTTAATTAAATAAAAAAAAAATACCTAAATAAAAAATAAAAATATCTTAGCGTTAATCCCAGTCGCATCCGAAGCTGTTACCTTGGCGTCTGGGGTCCGCTTTACCAGTCTAACTGCGGATTTTGGCTAAACTTTGATATTTTGTAGCAGTTAGACTATATGGTCGAAATTTTTGGCGCTAACTTAGAGCGTTTTCACACTCATCCTATATCAGATGTATGTGTGTATGTATGATGTATGGATGTCTGTGTTTCACATTGTCCGGCCCGATATCGGCTATCGGAGCCAACAGCACTGTGATGCCCCGATATCGGATCACAATAAGACTAAAACAGCGACTGCAAGCAATTTTCGACCTTAATGACAATTTCTTAGTTACATGTTTTGTCGCGTTAATTGATGACGTTGATCACGAATATAAGAAAAAAAACTTGATACCAAGTCATGTCAATAAGGTCGCAAATTGCTTGGACTATTTTTTTTCTTTTTCATCACTAGCATCCTATTTAGTCTATACTTTCGAGCAAATAGCCGTAACGCGCCAATTTTATCGGATAAATGTAAAACAGCACAAGGTGCCTGCTATTGGATGTCTGCTATCGGCGTCCGTAATATACAGGGTGTATTTTTGAAACGGGGCAGTAAGGGCAAGTACCTTAACCGTTGCAGTTACAGCAAAACGTTCTTAAAAGACCTTCCCTAACTTTTTGGGACATTTTGAACTGCATTCACAGATTTTGTAAAAAACTTACAGTTAGCAAAAAAAATGCAAAAAGTTCAATTTTTTTTTTTATGCCAATCGATTCTATTTCATGTGGGGATCAAAAAACTCTATGGGACCATTTTAGCTTTCAGTACTAGAAAAGACAGAAATCGCCAAAGACCTTTCCCATACATTTCGTACGGAAATATGATAAATCAACTCGAAACTCATAGGTCAGGTAAAATTTTGAACTTTTTTAAATAAAAAAAATCATTTAAAATTTTAAGAAATTGGTTTATGAAATAAAAAGTCTATCCTTTTTTGCACTGAACGAATGGCGGCTAATAATGTTCTGGGATGAATATTACGTAAAATGGTCATTAATGCATCCTTGAGCTCTTGAACACTGGCGTACATCGTCTTATACAACTCGTTTTTCACGAAGCCCCATAAAAAAAAATCAAGTGGTGTTAGATCGGGGCTACGAGGTGGCCACTGTGTTGGACCATGTGTACCTATCCACTGTGTACCGAATAGGCGGCTCAAATTGGAACGTGAAAGGTGACTGTTATGTGGCGGAGCACCATCTTGTTGAAAATGAACTTTTCGCAATTCCGACAGGGGCCATTCGTCCATCTCGTTTTCAAGATGGTGTAAAATGACTTCATTATACATGGCAGAATTCAGTTTCCCTTCATAAAATTCCACCATTATGACTCGATTCGACATTATACCACACCAACAGTTGAATGAGAAGCGAACCTGATTATGACTTGCCGTAACTCTTAGTGGATTTTCTTTGGACCAATAGTGGTGATTTTTTCTGTTGTACATACCGTTATTGGAAAAAATCGTTTCGTCTGACCACAGTATGTAATTTAAAAATTCATGATCTCTGCTTATTTTTCCTCTTAGCCATCTGCAAAAAGTAAGCCTTCGAACATCATCACCCGGATGTAACACTTGAACTATGCGCCCATATCGATAGCACTTGTAGCCGTATTTCTTCCATATCTTTATCACAAGGGAGTGGGATACACCTACTTCAAGGGCGACTTGCCTGGACGATACCTCTGGATATGCTTCGACATAAGTTAGAACCGCAATCTCCGTGTCCATGTCCACACGAGGCTGCCGCTTTCTTTTGAAAGAACCCTGCAATTCCAGGTTTTTCAAAAGATTTGTAATAACCTTTCTTGTTGGCACATGCCGCAACGGATACTTATTGCGGTACCACACTAATGCAGCTCCCGCATTTCGATTATTGACAAAATACGCTTCTAATAAGTCAATTTTTTCACGATTAGAAGACATTTTAGCGAAAATCCTTAATTAATAACTCATACGAAGTTTCTCAGCTGAAACTAAGAATAACACACAGATTTTCGAATCTAATTCAAAATTTGAGGGTAAAAATTCTTTTTATTTACTTTACAGTCAATTCTACCCACTTCCTGGCCATAACAAAAAGTTAGACCATCGGAGAAATTTGTTTCTGTTGCCGAAATGTATGGGAAACGTTTTTGGCGATTTCTGTCTTTCCTAGTACTGAAAGCCAAAATGGTCTCATAGAGTTTTTTGATCCCCACATGAAATAGAATCGATTGGCACAAAAAAAAAATTTTGGACTTTTTGCATTTTTTTTTGCCAACTGTAAGTTTTTTACAAAATCTGTGAATGCAGTTCAGAATATGTCAAAAAGTTAGGGAAGGTCTTCTAAGAACGTTTTGCTGTAACTGCAACGGCTAAGGTACTTGCCCTTACTGCCCCGTTTCAAAAATACACCCTGTATATCGGATGAGTGTGAAAACGCTCTTTCTCGCAACCGGGACTGATGGCTATAGTATCCAGAGCACATTAGTTCTCTGGATACTTTTTTAAACCGATACCATTTTAATTTGTTAAGAAAGGCAATTACAAAATTGGTAACCCATCTTAAGAATGAAGTTAACTTAGGCGACGAAGAACTTTTCCCAACCTAGGGAAAGGGTCTCATTATAATAACAGGACTACCACCATAGTGTAAGTCTAACCTCTTAGCCAATAAGTTTCTGTTAAAGCTTGCAATAGCTTGGGACATGAAGATTTTGGTTTGACCCTATACAGCTTCTAGGCTAGATAGATAGATAATAGCACTCGTCGCCGCGTGGACCTGCGCCACTGAAGATGTCGACCGCAGTGATCGTCGAAACGTCTGGAATGCAAGATTCAGATGGACCACAGCCAAACAGCTCGGAAGCAGTATATTCTACATGCAACGCCGGCCGTGAAAGCCTAAAGAATTATATAGATAGATAATTCTTAATTGTACACCAATAGTACATTACTGCCGCGGCCGCCAAGTGTAGTATTGCCGGACGATCGTGAAGTATGCGACGGAGGCTTAGCCGAGGCACGCATTACAGAATCCGGCAACGCTCAGTTGTGGCCAAGGCTTGTATAGTGCTTTTCTCAAACAATGCGCGGAAATTAAAACTAAGTAGTATCTAGGCAGAATTTTTTAGTTACCTACTTTTCAAAATCAATGACGAACAACGAACAACAGTAATTTTTCACGCGGCGAAATGTTCATTTGTTTTTTATTTTTCTTAATAAACAGCATTCTATTTGCAAGCCAGTTCTGTATTTAAATAACGCCTTGGATAAGTTACCTCCTTGGTTGCCATGGTTCGGAGTAAAAGTTGGTTCCATTTTTAAGTTACATGACAGATATGAGTTTATATAGTAATTTATTTGGCCGCTAAAACACGACTGATATGGATTTTCATACAACTTGTGCCGGCCGCTGCTCGCATGTACAGCAATTTCAATTTATCTCGAAGAAGGTTTAATGTTCACATTTCCAAGCATGTTTGAGAAAAATATATTCACGGTAGGACAAGTAGGTAGAATGTATACTGTTAAGTTTAATATACAATGGGCGGCTACCATTCGTAGATGGGCGGCCTTATCGGTGAAAGCGATTTCTTCCAGGCAAACTTAGGATGGACAGTATTGTGATAAAACAAAATTTATGGTGTAGTTATCGGATAAACTAGAGAGAGAGAGCAACACCGGGGGATTAGTTTCGCTCTGCTGACGCTGTAAGAATCTTCTAAAACCCTTCTTGAAGAACCTTTAGCTATTATGCTTCTATTAAAACTTAAGACAAACTAAGCGAAGGTTACATTAGCTGCAGCACAAAAGAGAAATTTAAATATACTCTTTACCCAGCGCATGGGAACAAAACTAATCTAAATTTTTTTACACTGTTATTTTCTAGGTTTAGGTAGTGATCTAGATGTCAGTGCTGTACAGAGCGGCAGCGGTAGCGGAATATTATTTGGCAGAAAAATATCGAAAGGGATATATATATATAGTCGGTAATTGAAGAAAATGCAGGCAGGGATACTAATCATTTCAGATATTTTCTTGCTGCGACGACAATCCTCTTTTAATGAGACCGTCAAGCTGAGTGCCTCCACTGTTAACATGGTACGTGTATGTAATGGTGACCCTGTTTCCTAAGTCTTTGTCTTCCGGTTACCATCAGGCGAGGTGAAGTCAAATTGACGTGTCCTATATAAAAAAATGTGATCAAAACGACTAATTCCATTGGTCAAATATACTCGAGCGGTGAGAATCCATAAAGCCACGCTTTAGGAACAAGAGTGAAAACATATATATACTCTTTCATTATTGTACACATTTTAATCATCATCCTCAGAGTCAGGGGTTTGCCTGTTATTTTTGATTGATTTAGCTTTTATAACAGAGACTTCCGCTTTACCTGCATCAGAGCTTCATCCATTACTCAAGAGCTGTATAGCTGCACAAACAGTCCAAACTACCGGCACCGTAAGATGGCCGTTAAGCACTAAAAGAACTTGGCAGAGCTTGCTTATTCTCTCCCTTTTTACACGGCTTTTAAGTACCACCTTATCTACTACCCTATCAACTCGACTACAGATGACTAGACCATTTTACTCAGTCAATATCTTAACTTAGTTAATTCGTCCAAACGGCCATCATAGTGTGCCGCAAGTATAAAATACGATTCCTGTACTACAACCCGGTCACTGCCATCGCCTCGCTCACCGCTGTTTCAGAGGACACACTCTTACATCTCTAGGTTTTAACCAACACCTGGATTAGTTAAGTTGTAAGTAAGATAATTAGTTTGTTCCCTAGGTGTGGTTTTAAGCAAGAGGTATTAAGTTAAAAGGCTCAAAGGTTATTTTATTATCTGTTTACTTAAGTACTCAATGGCTTGACCGGGGAAGTACCACTACAATAGAAAACACTTTCTTATTTAAGATTAAGAATTCAAGTAACAAATCTATTTTTAAATTCATTCTATTGTAAGTAAAATTTAAGAATAATTTATATCACGGCTGGATAAACTTCAACTTCCCCCAAAGCCTCCTAAGGGAACCTATTCTTGGGATAATAGTAACGTATGCACAAAGATATACTAGGATAGAATGCCATACGCGCATTGTTCTCCTGCATGTCGCGCGTGGTGACTTTTTCACTGCAAATAATTACTCACGAGGTGTAAAGAAATATTGGCAAAGCGGCTGATCGACGCCACGCGTGACCAGAAGGCTGGTTATTATTTCGCACAAAGGATAAGCATTGCCGTCCAACGTGGCAATGCTGCCAGCCTTCTGGGAACGTTACCGGTCGGTGATGATGCGGAGGAATTCCACGACGCATTACGTATGTCAATATTTATTTATTTTAGTTTTTTTTAGATTATTTTAATTGTCACATTATTGAATTAAACTTATATTATCATCATTGCCTAATAACTAAAAACTTCTCCATTTTTATTTTACAGTTGTAAATAGCACAATATGGCATAGTCACGGTATTTTTAACGATGTTATTACAAGCTAGTCTTAACAGTATCGAGTAAGCGTTTGAAAATTCCTGTCTCATAGGACAGGAATTAACTAAAAAGTTGTTACACTTCTCCGCTCACATGGCAGCTCTATCCTAATTTATTCCTGTGAGCCTATGCCATTCCAGACTATAATCTATTTTTACTCAAATTTCAGCCAGGTACATTCAAACGTTTGTGCGTGTTTCTTTATACCACTTAGGTGACAAATAAACACAAAGCCCATCTGTTGAGAAGTGGTTACCGTGGCCTATGGACGTATGCAATACCAGGGGCATCACACTCGCTGCCGACCCTGTTAGAACAGAGAGTTTCTGTGCCTTCAGTGTAGAAGATAAAGCAGGACAAGCCTTAGGTCTTTCCACTGACAGCATATAACTCTCCAGTGAGTTCTGGCTACCCTACTCACCGCTGGGAACACAACACGATAGAACAGAGAGTTTCTGTGCCGTCAGTGAAGAAGATAAAGCAGGACAAGCCTTAGGTCTTTCCACTGACAGCATAAAACTCTCCAGTGAGTTCTGGCTACCCTACTCACCGCCGGGAACACAACACGAGGTTATTATGGCTGCGGTATTCTGTAGGGAGGAGGTTCTTCCCTAGCCGGACTGCTCAACTCACCTCCTGATTGAGTAATAAACGTCTTAACACCTTCACAAACTTTCATATTCGTAATATTTATTGGAGCGAAATAGAAAGTAATTTGCAGATAAAGTTATAGCATTATCTACTTAGAAATAGGATTTATTTAGGTATGCTTATCCTACATATCTGTGGAAGCCTAAGGGCTCGTCTTGACAAAGGTGGCCTAATTAATTTGCCGGTTACAAATGGCCCGGGATGAGATTGCGAATTTCCCAAACGACCGCAGTATTCTTGAGGTCGGTTCATACAGAAATCCATAATAAAAGGTAGAAAATATTTTTGTATTAGCTGTTGAATGTTCTCGAAAGATCAATAATCCGCAATTCCTCCATTTCCACGCTATTATAATAAAAAGACAGCACGTAGAATGTTGGAAATCGCACGGTGTCAACATTTATTCTTACATACACCATTATTACACGTTGTTTCAATGCATTTATTACTATCTAAACTATAAACGTAACTTCAATACAAACTGTAATGGTGCCCTTTTTCCTAAAGCTTTACCTTCAGCTAACCATCAGCTGGTGTGAAGTCATTTTGACGTGGCCAGTATAAAAATACTGCGGCCTACAGAATATCGCGGCCAAAATAACCTCGTATTGTGTTTCCAGCGGTGAGAAGGGTAGCCAGAGCACACTGGAGAATTTTTGTGCTGTCAGTGGGAAGACCAAAGGCTTGTCCTAATTTGTCTACTGCACTGACGGCACAGAATCTCTCTTACAGGGTCGGTAGCACGTAGCATGTATGCTGATGATATTGCACGAACACCTAAGCTGCTCATGTGAGTTTCTGATGCTATCCGACAAAACGTCCAACACCAAGCTGAACGGGTAAGGACTGAGTACGGATCCTTGGTGTACCCCGACGGTGATGGGGAAGGTTTTGGATGATAAGGTGTTCGGATTTCTTTTGGAAATACGTGTTCACAACGGCAAGAGCCGCACACGTTCTGAGAATGTGCTTACCCTCTGGGCTATGGCTGCCGTACCCAAAACCACCGTGGACACGCTCAAAACTATTCCCTGCGACAGCGGAATGCCACTAAGCACTTCACCGAGCTGGTTCCAGAACGAGATCTTTTCGGCTTCGTTGAGCCTGGCCTGTGGAGCGTAGGCACTTATCAGGTGGGTAACAATCCCATCGATAAGCACCCTTACGACCATAAGTCGGGCGCTATAGCGTTTCACCTCCAAGATATCGTCCCGAAGCCCCCGGAGAGCACCACGCCCACTCCGGCCTGCCGAACAGGTGCACCTGTGTACATCAGCTGGTATCCGTCCCCAATGATCTTGGAGTTACTGCCACTCCACTGAGTCTCCTGCAGGAACGCCACGGGCACCCTTCGCCTGGAGAGTACGTTGGCTAACTCCCTTGCGCGACCAGACAGCTTGCCGATCTTCCACGTTGCGAAGCGGAGAATTCCCTACACGTGATTCAAGACTTCGACTTCGCATCAGTCGCAACTCAGCCGCCGGCGAGGCAAGGTCTCCGAACTCGGCCCTGTGCCACTGAAGATGTCGACCGCAGTGATCGACGAAACGTCTGGAACGCAAGTTTCACATAGACCACGGCCAAACAGCCCGGAAGCAGTATATTCTACATGCAACGCCGGCTGTGAAAGCCTGAAGACTTATATTCCTACACTTCATTACAATAAAAAGAAGTCAGTAAAATATCGGCTATTCGATAATATCATCATTTATTCCTTGTATTTGATTAAATTTATTTCCTTGTCCCAACACATTTCTTATTAACTACAAATCAATCATTATAACTTAACTCCCACACCTACATACGACAAAGACCAATAATCCGCAATTCCCCCATTCCACCCACAATTGTCCCGCTTTATTAAAATAAAAAGAAACATGTAAAATGTCTGACAAACCATATATTAGTCCCCGCGTTGGCGACTTTTACTCAGTGGCTTAATTAAACCACACCGACGGTTTACAGCTTGAAACTTTGTACCCTTATTGTGTGGCAGTTCATTTTGTATTTAGAAGGTTATTTAGGGTGTTAAATTTTTATTATGGGGCAAATTAGTAAGTTTGACAGTTTCATGATTTATTAATGGGGTCAATACTGTTGCAACGTAACTCAAAAAGTTTCGTTTGGTTTTAGAGAGAGAGAGAGAGAGTTGGGGTGTAAATAAATACACATAAATTATTATCGCACCATTAAAACTCCTTGCCAGCACACGTGTTTCCTTCTTCCTACAGTCCCGGGTCCTTTAAACGGGGCGTGAAAAAGCATTTGATGAGGCCGGCAAGCTGAGTGCCACCATTGTTAACATGGTACGTGTATGTAATGGTGACCCTCTTTCCTGAGACTTTGCCTTCAACTTACCATCAGGTGAGGTGAAGTCAGATTGACGTGTCCTATATAAAAAAAAAAAAGACGGGTTGCACTCTGGGAGTGCCGGCAGAAGTGAAAACATTTTCTTTTTTTCTTTCTTCGTTATATACATAGAAAAAGATTAAAAAAACATACCATACCATACCTATTATATAGCGCGATTCATAGAACCTATCACTTATTTTCTGCTAATTTTCTGTCAGAAGAAATTAATAAATTATAAAAAGAAAAAATAATCACAAAAAATAATAAATTACAAAAAGAAAAAATTATCATAAAAAGTAATAAATTACACAAAGAAAAAGTAATCACCAAAAGTAATAAATTATAATAAGAAAAAACAATCACAAAAAATCTCTGAAAGCCCGGTGGTTTGAACCCGATACTATCTGAAACTATAAGGACTTACAGTCGACGTGCTTACCGTTTAAGCTACGACGTTATCCATAGTAAATTGCAAAATACATAGTCTTTACCTAATCTTGTATGACGTCAGTCGTCGGTTACGGTTCAAAGGTCAACTAATCCTGACGCTTCCTTAACATTTTACACCCATCCAACGCCGCTAAAGAAGTTTTCACTTCAAAAATCACGCCTGAAAATCCCCGAAGGTAGGTAGAGGTGTATTATCACCCATACTTTGACAACTATGATTTTGTGGACCACGTAATAGTGGGAGGTCTATAATGTTCTAAAATTGGGAGAGGCCATGTCCAGCAGTGGACTGTTAGAGGCCAATTGATTGATGGATTATATTGTTGTTAATCTGCATTGAGGCACAGAGTAAATCCTGTTTGCTAGGGATATGTTCTATAGCTACCTCACCTTCGGCCTTGCACTGCGACCCACAGACGGCGTGCGGTTTAGTCGGTTAGAGTCCGATATAACCTCCCCCTCCGGCTCCGGCCCGCGGCGGAATGCCCGCACGATAATAAAAAGAGTAAATCCTGGTTGTATTAAATTTGTAATTTAGAGCCTCGGGTCCCTAATCTTCTGTAATTTGGTGATTGATTTATACTCGAACAAGTACTGAAGAAAGCCTGCGCCATTGCTTCATGTTGCTACCTCGTGTTGTGTTCCCGGCGTTGAGTAGGGTAGCCAGAGCTCCCTGGAGAGGTTTTGTGCTGTCAGTGGGAAGACCTAAGGCTTGTCCTGCTTAGCTTCTACACTGACGGCACAAAAACTCTCTATTCTAACAGGGTCGGCAGCGCGAGTGTAACGCCACTGGTGTTGCACACGTCCATAGGCCACGGTAACTACTTTCCATCAGGTGGGGCGTATGCTTGTCTGCCACCTAAGTGGTATAAAGGTGACTCCCGCAGATTTCACCGGGCCTCATACTCAATTCTGAGCTCCATTTTCTCATTTTCTTTATCTCTGTTCCTTTTTAATTACCTTTTCCTTTTTATCCTAACATCAAATTTCCTTTCCCATTATCATCAAACAATAATTAATCTTTATTACATAACGTGTAATTTTAAAACTTTGTACTTCACAAAATGAAGACAAATGTCATAGAAATATAATATACAAAACAATTAAGCGATGATTTTCCATACATCGACGCGTATTCACAGGGGGGTGTTAAATGATCGATGGACAAGATAACGATACGCTCCAGTTGGTTTGGAACGGTGCGAGTCTTAAGCGGGAGCAGATTGGTTTCTTTATTTAAAGTTTATGCACACAATCAACCAATCAATCAATCAGCTCTCCGCAGTCTACTGCTGGTCATAGGCCTCTTCCAATGCGGGAGAGGCCTATGGAACGAGCTTTGCTTGGAGTCTCTCTGAAGGATAGAATTTGAAATCAGGTCATCTGACAAAGAACCAAAGTTACCGACATAGCTCGCAGAATAAGCAAGCTGAAGTGGCAATGGGCTAGCAACGTCTGTCGAAGGAGTGATGACCGCTGGAGCAGACGAGTCCTAGAGTAAAGATCGCGAGAAGGCAGGCGGCAGGTAGGACGCCCCCTAGCCAGATTGCCTGATGACTTGAAAAAGGTGGCTGGGACAGACTGGATGCGGAAGGCGGATAAAATGGCGCGCATTATGCACACACAAAAAAGCAATTCCAGAGATTTGATGGTGGGTGCTACTCGTTTCTTCTCTATTTTCTTAAAGAAATTCAACACTATTGGTCTTTCGCCATAGAACACTGATCACTTTTTTTTTATATCAACGAAGAAAATTTAATAAAAAATATATTCTTCTTATAAACGAATAAATTATTGCAGATATTGTTGAACAATGCTTTATTTAGTATATAAATGATATGGCCAGTTAACGCGAATATTACATGCACTTTTGTATACTGATTATATAGTTAGTATAATATGAAATAATGTATAATTTTTTAGAAAATCTGTCATAAATAGTTTAACTTCAATGTCTAAGTATATAATTTCAACTAAACACACCATTTTGGGGTAACCTTGGACCATACAACAGAGTAACGGCAGCGAGCAAACGGTGCAGTTGGGACATGCTACATACACAATATAAATTAATTATAAATTCAAACCCGCTGTATATCTGCCAATAAATTCTTCATATTAAAATAGCCCAGTGTTACTGCTACTAGTAATACTGTAATATTAGTTCGAAAACCGAAAATGATCACCTTTGTGGGTAAGCAGAGTTTTGTATTAGAGGGTAAGTAAGTAAAAAAATAAGTTATTTAAAAAAATGAATCTGTGCCCTGTGTTAAAACAACTATTAAGGCCAAATTGTATAGCATATTATAACATTTCGGACTATTTGAATGACAAAAATGCCTGGGATTAATTCGCTCTAAGTCAACATAAGAAAATGATTGTACAGTCAACTACAAAGAGATGTATCCAATTTAATCTAACAAAATGATGTACCCCTGCGAGTGCCAGTATGTACTCACCATAGATTGTGACAAACATGATATCCACCGAACTTGACAGTATCATGTATGCGCGTAAAGCGCAATAATTATGTATCCCACTACATTTCCTGTGATATGTACACTTACAATCTTAATTAAAAATCTATCCAAATACTGTGAAAGAAAATTGTATACATTTCATGTTCCAAAGAAATGTAACCATATTAAAAAGGATGTTCGAATTTCAAAGTGCTACCGACATTTAATGTTCCCATTATTGACATAACTGCAAAACATAAGATTTGACGCTTCGCGAGAAAATGTCATTTCAAATCTACATAAGGTAATGTGGTTCTACAGTGTAGACTAGTGAGTATGATAAATACGAACTTTTCCGAATGAAACCGATGGCAAAACATTATTCATAAATACGTGTATTGGATGAAGGATAAAAGAGAAAAAGACTAATATCATTTATTTTAATTAGTAAAAAAGTGCACTTAAGATGACAAAAACAAAACCAAAATAACACTTTCGAATAAACATTGAAACTTATAATTATACACGTTTTAAGGTCAATTTAAAATCTGGTATAACCACCTTCAGCTTATATAACGGTTTCTAGCCGGTTACGCATAGACTGAACGCATTTTTCACAAAAATTGCTTCCGCGACTCATATCCCATAGATGGTAGACATGTTCTTTTAAATTTTGTACATTCCTTATATCTGTCGAATCCCAATTCTGTACCATCAATCCCCATAGGTTTTCGATAGGATTTAAGTCCGGGCTTTTTGGCGGCAATTTAATAAGATTGAGGTTCTCTTGCTCTTCAATCCAACCTTGGACCATTCGAGAATTGTGTACAGATGAATTATCCTGTATAAAAGTTATCCTTCGGTTTCCGAATACGTTTTGTGCAGTGGGTATTAACACATCTTCCAATATTTCTCTGTAATTCGCTGAATTTAATCGGGATGAAATTTCTATCAATTCTCCAGGTCCAGAGGACGACATCCAACCCCAAAATCCTAGTGTCAAACGACCACTTTGTCTCGTTGTTAGTACGTTCGGTTCTTCATATCGGGAATTGTCTAATCTCCAAAGCGATAAGCGTCCATGTTCATTCGTAGAAAAAACTTCTTCGTCAATAAATATTACGTTTTCGAAATCGTAGTTTAGGTAATTATTTGCAAAATTTAATCTTAGCATTTTATGGCGATCGTTCAATATTGGTTTTCTCGCGGGTATTCTATGTTTGAGTCCTACACTTTGAAGTCTTCGACGAATAGTGTTTTGGGATACTCTCAATTCCGACGCATAAGTTGGAATGCTTACGAAACGATGAGCGAGGACGTTTTCCACTAAACTCCTATCGTCATTTGCCGTCGTCACGCGGCGACGACCCGTAGGTTTGTGGCATTGTACTGTCCCTTCTTCACACCAACGTTTCCACCAAAAATTTACCGTTTTCCTCTGCAACAATATAATAAATTCTAAATAAATATAATGGTCTGATACTACATAATATGTAATAAGTCTTCAAAGCAAAACTCTTATATAAAGAATATTATTGATTATAGATACTTACCGTAATTCCAAACTCTTCAGAAATGTCTGTAACCGAGACTCCATTTTCACGTAAAGCCACGATGCGATGTTTCATGTGTTCATCAATACGGTATGTCATTTTGTATAATAATTATACTGCCTTTGTTATAATAATAAGTATCGTGAATATTTTAGATAATATGAAGTGTCACATAGATAAGTCAAACTCTATAAATGTGCAATGTAATTCATTTATTTTTAACACGTTAACTGCCGTTATAAAAGTGAACTTTTTCTGTTCGGGCCATGGGGGACAATGTTGAGCGACACTAACGTCTCCCATTCAAGCCGCGTCAGACAACGTTGACCGCGCGTCAGGCCTGAGTTCTAAACTCTCTGCTACGCCGACGGACAACATTAATGAAGTAATGGACTTATAAGGTGACCCGCGCGGCCCTCTAGTTTATCTTACATAACTTGGTTTTCGCAAAGGACTTCGACTTAGAAAAAAAATGTGCTGATCTTAGAAACGTAAATGTCAAAACACTGATAGGATTTTTTTGGGATTAAAATAAAAATAAAAATACCTTTTCTAGACAAAACTGCTGCATTAAAATAAGTAAAAAGACATATTCTTATCAATAGAGCCTCTCTATGGCAATGAATGTGAAATTAAAGTTACATAATTGAAAAAAAGTTATGAAAGTCTATATCAGCTACGTAATCGTTGTCTGTTAATGAACTTTTGTGAAACATTCAACACATAGATAAGGTTCATTAGGACAACTAGTACAAAATGTGTTAACTTTTTTAGGTTTATTTTTAGCTATTAGACGTCCTTGGGAAGCCACCATATTCTTATAGCATTGTTGGCAGGCACGACGTGTTTTACTGGAAAGTCCTTCCTTTTTTTTCAATTGGTGTTTGACTCTTCTCGGTCTTTGATTTGATGAAGTATTATCATTAGTATTGGAATCTACAGAACTCTTCATAATTTCTTTTCTGAACTCGAGAACTGATATCTTCTTCTTGGCCACACTCTGATACAGAATTAAAGCATTTACCATAGCGGTGTTTAGCAGTAAATCTATGCCTAATTTTTTGTACCACTTGATTCTCTTCCTCAGAGGTGTTTGATATGTTGACATTTGGTCGGATAAATCAACTGCGCCCTTTGCTTTATTGTACTCAATAACAATTTTAGGCTTAGATATCTGTTTGCGATGTTTGCTGACAGTGTGAAAACGTACAGAATGTTTCGTTGAGAGAACCAACACATCTCGTTTATCCCTCCATCTTAATACAGTAATTCCATCATTACTCTCTTTTGCTATATATTCTCCTCTCTTCAATTTTGTGGAAACTATTTCTTTCGGGAAATGCTTGCGATTCTTCCTCAAAGTGCCAACTAAATGTGTCTCATTCTTCAAAAGTTCTCTGGCTAATCCATCGCTTGTGTACCAATTGTCGGTATATAAAGTATGTCCCTTATTAAGTAAATCATTGCATAGCGCCATAACAACATTAAAAGGCGTTGTATTAACGTCATCATTCTGTTTTCCACCATAAATGCTAACTTTGTATGTGTATCCAGGCAAGGTACATAGCTTGAACAATTTAATGCCATACTTATGGCGTTTTTGCTTATTGTATTGTCTAAATATTAAACGTCCGCGAAAAGGAACCACACTTTCATCAACACACAAATCTTCGCCAGGTGTGTAAGATTTTTTAAAATTTTCATTCATTACTTCAATCAAGTCTCTGACACGGTGTAAGCGATCGGTTGTATTTTCCTCATCACTTTGTGAGAAATGAAGCATTGCAAGTATAAGTTCAAATCTATTGCGAGACATGATGGTCCGCGCAAAATGCTGTCCAAAGATTTTATCTGTGCTCCAGTAATCAGCTATTTTCGGAAGCCTTACTATACCCATGTATATAATCAGCCCAAAGAATTCTTTTATTTCTATCAAGTTAGTTGGGGTCCAGCCACGAATGCGCGCTGCTTTCGAAGCTTCATTAGACATTGTTATTGTATTAATGGCATAGGTGTTAGTGCATAAAACAATTTTATTTAAAACCTCGTCCGTCACCGAAAGAGAAAAAAAATCAGCTGGGCATTTGTTTAACATGGCCATTCGTAAATTAAGCTGCATGCCAGGATACTCAGTAAAAGCAATAAGCGTGCGCTGATTACCTTTAGGATCCGTCCATGTTGTCGGTGATGAACTTCTGGCTAGGTCTTGAATGGCTCGATTGGTTTCAGTATCACTATCTTCGCTATCAGATGGTATGACTCGACGGCGCTTAGAGCGAGGAGGCTGAATATTGTCTCCTTTATGGGAACTTAAATATTTTCGATCTGTGTAATATCTTCATGCGTTATATCAAAGTCGTCAAAACTATCCATTTTTATTACAATAAACAATGTCGTAAGTAAAAAATCAGTCAAACATACGTCATGCGTAGGTAAGTCGCTAATCGCAAATGAGTGCGAACGCAACGAGCCGAAAGGCGAATGCACGGGAGTGAGGCGCGGGCGCGGGTGAGCAGCGACATGACCGCGCGGCCCTATTTAACGGATTTTTGATTTTGTGTCCGCAGAGGCCATGGGGGTCAATGTTGTGCGATGTATAATAACTACTTAAAAAATGATTAGATCATTGTGTGTTAATTAAAACATATTACTTAAGTATATTAGGTGACTAAATAATTAATAAAAACAATACATGTGAAATGAAAAAGAAATACTACAAGCGTCGCCCAACATTGACCGCGTTGGCAGTGAACGTGTTAAATGGAATTCTCAGAGAAGAAACTTTTTTGTTTTCGGTAGCACTTTGAAATTCGAACATCCTTTTTAATATGGTTACATTTCTTTGGAACATGAAATGTATACAATTTTCTTTCACAGTATTTGGATAGATTTTTAATTAAGATTATAAGTGTACATATCACAGGAAATGTAGTGGGATTCATAATTATTGCGCTTTACGCGCATATATGATAAGATATGACGATGTTTTTTTTTTAAAAAAAAAAAAAGGATTCCTACATAGTTTTCTGGCAGCGTTTCTTATTGCCATGTCACGCACTGCACGGTAAAGGAAAAAATAATGACGATTCCAAATAAATTAATAATTTTTATGAAATGAATGATTTTTTTAAATTTGGAATTTCAGAAATATTCGAATTCGTAACGTAATCGTATCCAGAGAACGGAGCAATGCGATTGGCTGCCTGCCTACTGTGAACCAATCGCAATGCTCCGTTTTCTTGATATGTTTACGTTACGAGGTCGAATGCTTTTTGTGCTCGAGGCTCTGTTTAAATGGGAATCTTGTGACACTCGATTCATTTCGACTAATAAAATCTCAAAATACCTTGTCACGTGACCTATTGTGATAGTCTGTTGGATATTTGTAACTCAATCTTGCTCAGATAATTGAACAAATTTGGCTGAGATTTGGTACTGTAATAGATTAAAATAATGACGATTCCAAATAAATTAATAATTTTTATGAAATGAATGATTTTTTTAAATTTGGAATTTCAGAAATATTCGAATTCGTAACGTAATCGTATCCAGAGAACGGAGCAATGCGATTGGCTGCCTGCCTACTGTGAACCAATCGCAATGCTCCGTTTTCTTGATATGTTTACGTTACGAGGTCGAATGCTTTTTGTGCTCGAGGCTCTGTTTAAATGGGAATCTTGTGACACTCGATTCATTTCGACTAATAAAATCTCAAAATACCTTGTCACGTGACCTATTGTGATAGTCTGTTGGATATTTGTAACTCAATCTTGCTCAGATAATTGAACAAATTTGACTGAGATTTGGTACTGTAATAGATTATAATCTAATTGTTTGTTTTATAAATTCAAGAAAAAAAAAAAAACACTATATTTGATTTCACCCACAGTCAATGACATAAATAATAAAAAATGGTTACTCATAGGTTACTTTTATCCCTAAAATAGTTTCCCATAGCTACTTAGTGACTCTTTGTATCTGTCCCATCACGGGATTAGGTCTACCCTATAACGAGAGGCCGAATGTGTCTGACGGACTGTGGGCGTATAGCCTGCCTTTGCCAACTCTTTAGGTAGGTAATAAATGCGTGAGTATGTATTTATATGTATGTATGGATAGAAGAACAAGGTTTATAACAAATCGTTATTATTACCTCTGCAGTGGCGCGATTCCTCTATAACCCGATTCCTCCCGGCTTCATAAAGACTCATATTGTGCATGATAAACTAATCGAGGTAAGATCTTTGACCCTTCACCACTGTACCTTAATTAATACACTAGCGATCCGTTCCGGCTTCGCACGGGTGGTAAAACGTTCCCGTGGAAGTCCAATATAGCCTATATTACTCAGGATGAAAGTAGCTTTCCAATGGTGAAAGAATTTTTCACACATCCAAATTCTCCTATGCAACCGTCTTGGAGCGTCGGTGGGAGCCATCTACCGACACTCGTACGAACTGTCGGAAACAATGAATGATGTTGCAATCATTTTTAAACATTGTTTTTCGATGACTCCGCCCAAATAATTGAATGACATTTTGAAGCATTTAGGAGAATTTGGATAGCTTCAGGCGCAGCTCGGTGGCTCAGTGGTCAAAGCATTCCCCGTGTAAGGGAAAGATCGCGGGTTCGAGTCCCGCCTGAGCGATTCACTTTTTCCTATTTTAATCGAATCAAATCTTTCCTTTTTATAATAGTAGTGTAGATGTAGATAATCTCAAGTACACAAAAACAGTGCATCACTGAGAGCGGCATAAATATTCAGAGTGTTTCCGATTCGGGGCACGTCCAAAAATTTATTGGTCGGCAAATAAGTTGAAAGCGCTTGAGATAAAGTTAAAGTTTTGTCGTCGCGGGGCTTGGCAATGGCGACTTATTCTAATCTTGGGACAGCGTCTCCTAGAATTATTCTTTGGCAGACTAGCTACTGGATACGGACGGACTGGATGCGGAAGACGGAGGATCGTATGAAATGGCGCACATTGGGAGAGGCATATGTCCCGCAGTGGACTGCAGTGGGTTAATTGATTGATTTATTGAGACTAGCTACCGACAAGCACCTCTTTCGCATTGGTAATTACAAGGAATTTAGTGCAGTTAGGAGGACTGCTAGACATTTCTGTTACTGATTTAACGAATTTTTGAAGTATTACTATTAACCACAAATACTACCTGATTTTTTGTAAAAATTTTCATCCAGCACGGGATGTCCTGAACACTGGATCTGTACCCACGTTCAAGGACGCAATAATATTAAATAATCTGTTATAAAATCGGTTAAAATTGTTTATTTTTAGTACAATATGTACGTCCAACTAGCAAAATGGATGGATGACCTGAAAAAGGTAGCTGGGATTGATTGGATGCGCTAGATGGAGGATCGGGTGCTATGGTGCACTTTGGGAGAGGTTACGTCCAGAAGAAGACTGCGATAGAATAAGTGATTCATTAGTCTAGTATTCGTGTGAGTTTCATTATCTCATTAAAAATACTTGGATAAGTAAGTTGTGGATTCCAATTACAAATATAACTTTCTTATGAACTTGTATAAAAAAAGATATATATGTACTTATATCTCTTGTCGACTGTTTCAAATACAGTTGAGTAACAACAGTTAATTAAAACAATAATCTCATAGACGTTGTTCCACAATAAAAGTAAGAAAACACCCTGTATCCGCTTCGCGTTCTATAACTGGAAAGTAGAGATGCGTCGAGTAGCACTTTTGCCGAGTAACGAGTACCGAGTTTTACTCGGTTCAATTTTTTTCCAACCGAGTATTCAGCCAAGTAACTCTGTTCAATCAAATTCCCGTTTCGGGCGCGTAAACAAGTACAAACAGGTTCGCGTGGAGAGAGCGGCCGGCTCCCGTTGATACACCCCTCCCTAACCCCGCCCACGCCTTTCATCTATCAGTCGCTTGCTAGTTTACAAACAAATACATCACGTTGCACGTCATTAGATAAATAATTGAAAAAGTTTGTTAATTAACAATTGGCTGACTGTAAAGACTTCACGTAAAAGATCCCGAATTTGAACGTTTTACAAAACGTGAAACGAAAGTGAAATGCACCTTATGCAATTCTCTGATTTCACGTAGTGGTGTTGGACGAAAGGCTTCTACGACAGCAATGTTAATAATAATATAATGTAAAATAAAAACACAGAAGATTTTAAAGGTTTGGAAAATAAAACTTTGCTGGAAATATCTCAAAATCGTGAGCCAGTTGCGTCAACGTCAACAACCTAAATATATTGCTTTACCTAAATCGAGTATACTCGGCATTAAAACCGAGTTGTTTGGCCGAGTAAGAGTATCAAAAATCCCGCCGAGTGCGCCGAGTACCGAGTAGCAACCGAGTACTCGGCCCATCTCTACTAGAAAGTAACATGTACAATTCTATGAAAAACGAATGTATTCGTGAGTGAGAGAAACAATATCGGAGCAGCATAATAGAAGGTAAATGTTTACGATTCGCCTACTAACTGTATCGGCCAGCTGGCTGTACGGTCAGACAGTTAAAGTTACGGGCTATTTCCTTTTTTTATCGTATGGTTAAATAAGTTTCATATCTTGTGATGTAAGTAATTGAAACAGTCGAACGTTGGTTTCGAATATCGATATTTTACTCTTCAAACCCATACTATTTTAGTTTATTTTTTAATACCACTTAGATGGCAGATAAGCACACGGCCCACCTGATGGGAAGTGGTTACCGTGGCCTACGGTCGTGTGGAACACCAGGGGCGTCACACTCGCGCTGCCGACCCTGTTAGAACAGAGTTTCTGTGCCATTAGTGTAGAAAATAAAGCAGTACAAGCATTAGGTCTGCCGACTGACAGCACAAAAACTCTACCTACTCACCACTGGGAACACAACATGAGGTTATTATGACCGCGGTGTTCTGTAGGGCGGAGGTACTACCCCAGTCGGACTGCTCAATTGGACGGAAATACCGTCGTGTGTGTGCCATGATATAATGGATGTTGTTTAAATAATAAGGTGAGAACTCTTTATAACCGTACGGCTTCCTCTCAATGCTATTTACAATAAGACTTCTTCCTGCCAAATTAAATATAATAACAATACCATGTAGCCCATGAAAGAGCACCCAGTAAACGGTAATGGGCTCGTCCTCTATTCCATGAGAAGTTCATTAATAGTACCAAAATAACCTTGAAAAATACAAGAGAAAAGGGTTTTTAAGTTTTCACTAAGTGATGATTAAATACAGCTAGCTTTTGCCCGCGGCTCCGCCCGCGTGGATGTCGGTTATCGCGACCGAATATAGCCTACGTCCTTTCTCAAGGTCTATTCTACCCCTATATCTAATTTCATCAAAATCTGTTCAGTGGTTTAGGCGTGAAAGACAGATAGACACACACACACAGTTTCCCATTTCTAATATTAGTAAGTATGGATTATATATAGTATGGCTTATATATATAAAAGACAAATGCACACATATGCTCATACCTTTTCTTCTCGGGCCGGGGTAAGTAGAGGCCATCTTTTTCTATCCTTATATTCTTCTAGAGCCTCTTCTACTGTCAAGAGTCCTTTTGATGCAAGCCCTAATTTCCTTTTCACTGCCGAGTGCTTCTGATTTGCCCGTTTTGCAATCATCAATCAATTAGGCCATTGCAGTCCAATGTTTGACATAGGCCTCTCCTTATGTGCGCCATTTGGTACGATCTGAATAATAATAATATATTTTAAAAGAAATATAAATAAAAAAATGAATTTTATCTAATAATAAATGACGCAATTATTAGGAACCTATCAAATCTATTCAATTTAAATTTTATATCAGCTAAAAACTACTAATATCTGTATAATATTAGTTATTAAATATTTGAATATTTTATTGTAAATCAACTCGACTTTTATTGGATAAATCAACATATTCATTGAAATTTGTACGTTATGAAAATTTTGTATCGATTTTAAAATTGGTTAAGTTATCTTGCAATAAAATTATTATAATTTTTTTCACACTAGGTAACAGACTATTACAAGGACCATCAGATGAAATAGGGGTTACCGTGACTTATGGACGTGTGCTACACCAGAGGAGTCACACTCGTACTGTTGACCCTGTAAACACAAACAGTTTCTGTGCCGTCAGTGTAGAAGACAAAGCAGGAATAGCCTTTGGTCTTCCTACTGACAGCACAATAACTCTCCAGTGAGCTCTGGTTGCCCTGCTCACCGTCGGGAGCACAACACGAGGTTATTATTGCCGCAGTATTCTGTAGGGCGAAGTTACTTCCCCAGTCGGACTGCTCAATTGGACGGGAATACCGTCGTGTCCTACAATACTCTTATAAACCAAACTGAAAATAGGAAAAGCAGTAGTCACTAATTAAAAGCTTTTGGGCTCCCAAGTGCAACAAGCTTTTAACGCAACTGAGAAATTGCTATAAGGGGAAAGAAAGTATTTTCACATTCATCCGATATCGGTTTCGGACGCCAATAATAGTCGACATCCGATTTAGCCGACACCTTGTGCTGTTTTCACATTTATCCGATAAAAACACCCGGTGCCTGTCCGATGTTAGGAAATAAAAAAAGACGCTAATTAGTGCAAGCAATTTTCGACTTTATTGACATGACATGGTATCGAGTTATTTTTATATTTGTGATCAGCGTCATCAATTAGGGCGAAAAGCCACGTAACTAAAAAAATCATTAAGGTCGAAAATTTATTACAGTCGCTGTTTTAGTGTGTTTGTGATCCGATATCGGGCCAAAACAATGGTGTTGGTTTCGATAACCCATATCGGGCCGGACAATGTGGACATTTGTCATACATTTGACTTCCTCTGTCATAGGATGTCGGATATTGGATAACGTGAAAACGCTCTAATAACGCCTATAGCAACTAATTTACAAAAACACCTTCATTCTTTTTTTCCTTCATCAATTTTCTTTGTAATTTTTCCCCACTTGAGTGAATAACTTTCAATAATACAGCTAATTAACGATCCAAATAACCAGTTTTACTTAACAATTATATTATTTTACGAAATTATGAGTTGTTTGTGAATTTATCGTACTAATTATGTAAGCAACCAGCCCACGTCAACCCTTATAAATAAGAACACCCAATTGCTTTTGGTTTAATTTAAAGGAAGTTGAATTTCTGTATATTAGTTTGTTTCTCCGTCAATATTTACTGACTGGGTTTGTTTAGGGAATTGTTAGAAATGGATGCGGAATAGAATTCGCTTCACATTTGTGAATCATCTACCAGCCTAGACAATTGGCAATTCGTTAGTAAAATAGAATCCATACTAATATTTTAAATGCGAAAGTGTGTTTGTGCGCCCGCCCGTCTTTCACGCCTGAATCGATTTTGATGCAATTTGGTTTTGGGATAGATTAGACCTTGAGAAAGGATATAAGCTATGTTTAGTCGCGATAACCGATATCCACGCGGGCGGAGCCGCGGGCAAAATCTAGTAATCAATATATGGGAATGACATATATTTATGACTGTCATAAACGTCAAAATACCCACTTTAATATTAATCTTAATTTTTCCTGCCTGAGTGTGAAGCCCGTGGTGTTGTTACACTCGTCCATAGGCCACGGTAACCATTTTCCATCTGTCGGGGCGTGTGCTTGTCGGCCACCTAAAAAAGTCTAGCTCTTCAGACGTTTGGTCATTAGTGTAGACTATAGTAATATATAGTATTGTGGACATTTATTAGAAGAAGTATGAATTAAGGTAAGGGACAAAACACGATTTTTCAGGAGCTAAAAAATGTTTCTTTTCACAAATTCATCAAAAACTTTTTGTGTGCCAAAGTTTCTTAGATTTTTTTCCACTTTAAAGCCATATGCGAAAGATTAACGTAATCTTACTGGTTTCAAAAATAGCACGTCCCATACATTAAATTAGAAACAATAATTGGCCGTTACATTAGTTTACTGAAATTATACCTTACGGTACTGGGTTTTTCTATTCTGTATAAAGTAAATACCATGAAAAATGAGAAAACTATAAGGCCAAGGTTTTTTATTCCAAATTTTCAAACATTTTTTAATCAAAAATCTGGATAAGTACCCCAAAAATGTATACTGTTAGAGCGTTTTCACACTCATCCGATATCCGATATCCGACATCTGTGTAGGAGGAAGTCAAATGTATGAGATATGTATCTCTCTTTCACATTGTCCGGCCCGGTATCGGTTATCGGAGCCAACACCACTGTTTTGGCCCGATATCGGAACACAAAGAGACTAAAACAGCAACTGCAAACAATTTTCGACCTTAAGGACATTTTCTTAGTTATATGTCTTTTCGCTTTAATTGATGACGCTGATCACGAATGTAAGAAAAAAAACTCGATACCATGTCATGTCAATAAGGTCGACAATATTTTCTTTTTTTTTTACTCCCAGCATCCCTAACTAGCCTGTGCGTTGGAGCAAATGGCCCTATCGAGCCGAGTATATCGGATAAATGTGAAAACAGCACAAGGTGTCGGCTATCGGATGTCGGCTATCGGCGCCCGACACCGATACCGGATATCGGATGAGTGTGAAAACGCTCTTAGGGACACGCTTTTAATGATAGAAAAATTTCAAGTATATCAAACGATAGAGCGCGAAATATCGAACCCAACGATTTATATAACTCATTTTCGCCAAAATGTACCCTTAGATTAATTTATACTTCTACGTGTCGACATCGATGTATGATGTGTCATCACACAATCAGAAATTTCTCCTTCCTCGTCACACACTTTAATAATATTTCGGATATTAATAATATTACGAGGTACAATTTTCTACATGGTATTATAAATTCATGGCAGCTACGATACAATTGTTTTACCAACTGTCCATTCACGGTAGCGTCAACAATAAAACTGACTTTAAAAATAAACAGACTGTGTTATCTCTATAGAAGGCAAGCGTCCAGTTCGGTTCAAAAATAAATAAATATGGTTTGGATTATTTCTGGTTAGGGTTCGAGCACACTAGGTGTTAGGTTACGAATTGAATAAGCTTAAACTGGCATATTTCGGAGTAGATGTTCTTATAATCGAAATTCTTGTTTCTTCAAACCCCCATAATGTTTTTATTACGAATTATTTTAATAGGAAAGTACTAGGATAACACTTAATATTGATTAGAAGGAGCAGTGTGAGGCATTATAACAAATAGTAAATAAAATGACTGATATTTTCGTTAGCTACTTTGCTTATATTGGCAGCTACATCACGTTGGTTGTGCAGTACCCGTAGATTGTGCCGTGACCGTCCATCCATTGTACTGTGAAGACGGGGACGTCTATCACCACAGTCTTCTAGACTGCGATCAATAATACACTTTTTCTGATATTTTTGTCGTTTATTTAAATATTATATATATTCCTATACGATTATTGGGGAATTTACGCGAGGGTTTTTATATTATCACTTTTATCGTATTAGAGGATCGCGAGATCTAATGCACTTTTTCTTCACTCTTCTACTAGAAGTATACTCGCTGGCTCCTCAGTCAGCCTCTTGATACCAACTATCTGTAACTGTCTTCGCTCGTTCATTTATTTTTCCTATTTCTCTGTTCAAAAAGATTTTAATTTTAATATCGTTGTATTTAATATTATAACTAAGTAGGTAAGTAAAATAGGACATAATAAGCTATGCTTACCATGGATCTACGCGTAGATAGCGTTATGTGAAATGTTGTGGAATATTACGTTGAAGTTTATTATTACATCAGACGGTACACCGCAGTGTACACAAACCTTTAAGCTTATTCCTATTTAGATTTACGTGTGGCGGTTGTCTGTCTATGTGTTTGTATAATCTCATACGGTACACATAAATGAATGTTAAATAAAGATACGTTCCGATTAGCGATCGATTGAAGTCTAAATTTTCTCTTTTGTATTGATAGACATGTTCCTGGCTTCCGCAATGTATCTTTTACTTGTTTATATTTACACGTGTGTTTGATACGTAAAACAACATCTTCAATAAAACCACCTTTAATTCACTGATGAACTGTACCCAAAACGCAGAGAATCTCTTCAATATCTGTACAATACATAAAATTAATATAGGACTGACACGTATTTTAACAGTCGTAAACGTATGTCAAGCTTATACATTTACTATTCTGTTCTACAAACGTATTACCATTTGTCTATAGTGGCAGGACCATGTACTTACTACTTTCTATACATAAATGTATTTTTAAGGTTGTATATTGGAAAATCAAAACTTTCTCGAGCAAACTTCAAAAGAACAATAAACGAAATAACAAAATTTTAACAAGCAAATATTTTATTTAGAAAACAATTAAAATCCCAATGTATGTGCCATCAAATGAACGACTGATTAAAAGTTGCTAGATGTAATTGTAAAATATCAAATCATAACCAATCAAAGTTTATTAAGTTTATTTTATTCTGCATGGTCATAAAAAAATAACCACGAAAGCCTAATGCGGGAGTAGCCTTCTAACCTAACCTATCCTAGTCGGATTGTACAGCTTTTTATAAAAACAAATATTAGAATTTACCTTTTTCAGTTAATCCATTTGATAATTAATATTTTATCCAGCAATCCATTTTGACCTTTAAACGATTTGGTCATGTAATAAATAATTTATAAATTGGTATTCCAGACTTTGGTCAGCTGAACTTTTGAACAAATGACCATCGTTATTTTAAACTGTGTTGATTTGTACGTTGTTCTTTTGAAATTTGCTCGAGAAAGTTTTGATTTTCTAATATGCAACCGTTTTTAACATATTAGGCTTGCGATAAAGTGAATGAATTGTGCCCTCTGTCCAGTAAGATCCACTATCTCGATCTTGTCCAATATGGCATATCATTACTATAACTCTTCTTTAAACTAACTCTTTGATGATTTTTATTTCTTTGGACTTTATAAATGTTATTTCTTAATTGCTTCTGGTTGACTGCTAACTTTTTACAAACTTTTTTTTTAAATCAATTTGACTTTACCTTGCCTGATGGTAAGCTGAAGGCAAAGTCTCAGGAAAGAGGGCCACCATTATATAAACGTGCCATGTTAACAACTTTTTTTTGTATCTACTGACAAATAGTCACATATTATACTACTTTTTATACATGAATTTGTTTATAACATATTAGGCTTGTGATAAAGCCCGTTCAATAAATAATTATGTAAATGTCGCCGCCAATTAGCTTACTCAGCCGTCTAATTAACTGCCTAGGCAGTTAACAAAACGGCGACATTCAATTAACTGCCTGAATGATATTCAGCCATTTCGTTTAACACATCATTTAATAACCTGGCTGGCTAATGCTTAGGCCAACCGTAAGATGGGACAATACCTCGAAATAAAATTGAAAAATACATACATACATACATATACTTACACCTGTAAATCCCTGACGGGGTAGACAGAGGTGTATTCACAGAAAATTAGTGATAGATTTATGCGCAATCCGACTTGGTTAGGTTAGGTTAGAAGGCTAATGCACGCATCAAGCCTTCGTAGTTATTTTTTATAACCATTCAGAAATAAGTCATTTGTCTATGTAGCGGAGTCTTGAGGGGCGGTAGAAATAATTAGACTTAGACTGACTTGATATATGTATAACTTGTATTGCGAATTTACAATAATTTAATTTGGCAGCCCGTACAATGGTTCGGTAGGAACGTAAGTTTTGTAGTGTTCTATAAGCTGTATGTTGCAGCTCCCTCCTCGCGTGCGCCGAGCCGTCCTATTGGTGCGTAAATATCACGCCATATTACAACTACCAATCAGCGTGGTCGCACTATGACGTGATGTGTGCAGCTGGTGCGCGAACAGTCTAACTGTTTAAATAAATGGCTAGGCAAGTAGTTAAACCTCATCGATCCGAGCTATTTGCCTAGCCGTTTAATTAAACGGCTGAACACCATTCAGGCCGTTAATTGAATGGCGCCGTTTAGTTAACTGCCTAGGCAGTTATAGCAGGCGGTACTCATTACTCATTAATGTTCATAGGGTTTAAGATTTGCAAATGGGTACCGCCTGCTATAAGGCTTGTTTCGATCTTTTCACGATCAGTCGGGTTTATTATTTTTAATAATTCATTTTATTTTATTATTTTTAGTTAAGAAATATATATTTTTGTAATCGTCTTGTAATTTCCATCATTTTTATACCCCACTCGATAACAATTTGAGTGATTTTTTTTTCACCAAAAGCGCCCATTTTGTTTTTATTTTTATTTTGATATACCTAGTGTCACTCTCACAGTAAATACGAATCTATCGACACTTCTTAAGCGAAAATCCATCAAGCCGTTCAAGCTGCAGAGCGTGCCAAACAATTATACATACATTAAATAGCGGTCGGGTAAAAATAAATCCCTATTTCCCTTGATTACGCCATCCCGCGTTTATTTAGAATATTCCTTGCAGTACTAGGATGGTTCTTACGCAGAGAATTTTTTTAAAAGGGTTACACGGTCACGGGAACGGGAACAGCATTCCATGCGAGGGAAGCCGCAGGCATTAGCTAGTTGTGTATAATAGTTTTATCACAAGGCTAACTATTTTCTTCAAGAAATTTGCCGGTACCTATAATTTTGCAACGATTTAAAAAGATAATTGTGAAGATCGAGAAACTACAACACAATTTTCATACGTATTAGAACAAAAGTACAAAATAAATGTTAATTAGGTATAAATAAACATGTATATCAACAGTCTCGTATCACACGAAAGTTATAAAAGTCAGCTGAGAGATAAATTATTGCGTTGTAGTGTCGTTTGGGACCTTTTGAAGCGAATGAATTGTGATATTCCTATCCAATATGGCATATCATTACTATAACTCTTCTTTAAGCTAACTCTTTGATGCTTTTTATTTCTTTGGACTTTACAAATTTAATGTTATTTCTTAATTGCTACTGGTTGACTGCAAACTTTTTAGAAACTTCTTTTTGTATCTTCTGACAAATAGTCAAATATTATTTTCGATCTCAGTTTGAATTCCACCGTTAGTCTACAGCATGGGTGGTTAGGTCATCTTGACTTGACTATAGATGGTTTTTGTAGCGGAGTCTCGAGAGGTGGTAGAAATAATTAGAACTTAGACTGAGTTTAAATATGTATGACTTGTATTTGCGATTATTAGAAGTACATAAAATAATGTGGCAGCCAGTAAAATGTTCGGTAGGAACAAAAAAGTGTGCTTTAAGCTGTATGACGCAGCTCTCGCCTCGCGTGCGCCGAGCCGTCCTATTGGTGTGCAAATATCACGCCACATTACAGCCACCAATCAAATTGGTGCACCAACAGTATTTGAAATTACCTCGTCTGTTGGCAAGTTCCCCCTCTAGACAAGTGGCAATTCATTGGCCGGCAATTGTTGGAATTGAATGACGAATGTATGGAATTAGACGTTTATGACATGCGTTAAAGACTGTCTCATACGTCAATTCATTCGTCGTTCAGTCATTACAGACACGTACCACGTTACAGTGGTGGTACTCGGCTTGACGGCCTCATCAGATGCTTTTTCACGCCCTGTTTAAACAACCCGGAACTGTAGGAAGAAGGAAACACGCGAGCTGGTAAGAAATTCCAGGTCTTAATGGCCTGGCAACGCAAAGAGTCACCAAACCGCTTGATTTTTAATGGAATATTCTGTACCGTATGCGGGTGACATCTAAGCTCTGCACGTGTCCTCCTGGGTAGGAAAGGAGAGAGTGGGACAAATTGGAAGAGCTCATCAAAACATTCAGCATGGTAGAGACGGTAAAATACTGCCAAGGATAAAACATCACTACGCTCGCAAGAATAAGAATAATCTTTATTTGCGAATATAGTTTTTACATTGTTCTTATAATATCATGGTAAACATGTGGAGGTTCAGTATATTCTGCCATTCGTGGCGCACAAATTATTAATGTGAAATATAAATTAACTGCCATGAGATACATGCATATTACTGTCAATTCAAATTATTTTTGGATTATTGCTTCATTATATGCTGTTAAATCTTAGAAATTATCATAATATAAAAGATTATCCACAAAGTTTAATGTCAAATTCGAATATTGGCGATAACACATTTTATTCAAATCATATATTTTTTTACATCTATGTTATAAGCTATCACTTAAAAACCATCAATGAAATAATAAAATTTTGATATCAGTATGTCCATTAATTGTTTAATAAACAAATTATAACGTAAGTCTTTCAGTGCATTTGGTATGATACATACGTACATACACATTTAGTATGGTACAAGATCTACTATGAACCAACAAAACGCTGCGCGATCTAACAATTACATACTTCTTGAAAGTTCAGTCACAGAACAGATAACTTATACGTCATAAAGCTTAAAAAAAAAAAAGAAATAAAAACAAGAAAAAAAAAGTTCCATCCACGATCGATCAAAGTGACACCTAGAACCTGAAATAGATGTCAGTTTCTAGGTAAAATTCAATTATTGTGGAAGGTCACAGTTCAAAGAAATACCACACGGAGATTTTATTTTTATTTTCATTTGAAAATGTATAGAATCGGAAGCGTGTGAACCCATGGAGGTGACATTCTCTGGAAGTACAACCCGTGAGCGACTTAGGCTGCCTGTCCACTAGTTAAATGGGCAGTGTAGGCAATGGTATAATATAAAAAAAAACATGAAAAGTAAAGTAAGACCTGAGCCTCGAGCACGGATAATTTTCGAATTCATAACGTAAACGTATCAAAAGTATGGAGCATTGTGATTGGTTCACAGTAGGCAGGCGGCCAATCGCCTTCCTCCATTCTCTGGATACGATTACGTTACGATTTCGAATATTATTCTTGCTCGGGACACTATATTCCAGATAAACGCTCACTTGCGAATGAATCGACTCTTACAATGACATTAGGACTGTCATCTAGAATACTGAGTATCGTTCTAAAATATGTGCCTAAAAGTTGAAGAATAACTGTTTTATAGATTTAATTCAAAAGTCAAAAAAGAACGTAAGAATTTTGACCTTATTTCAGTTCGATGAGAAAGAAAAATGTAAATAAAACTTATGTATTCAGCAAGACAGCTAATTACGTTATCGCGAATTTATTAACCTTTCAAAATCACGTAAGTTTGTTAGCATTTTCTATTAGATTTGAAATTTTTATTGAAGTGAAAATTTCTTTAGCGGCTTTGGATGGGTAAAAAGTGTTAAACTCGCGTCAGCATCACTTGACTTTTGAACCGTAACCGACGACATACAATATTAGCTACAGCTACAGATTGTTTATTTTGTTAGGTACGCTAAGAAGCTTCGTAGCTTAGCGGTAATCGCTTCGGCTGTAAATCTTTATGATTTCAGATAGTACCGGGTTCGAACCTGGGTTTCTGACACTTTTTGTGATTATTCTTTCTTTTTGTAATTTATTACTTTTTGTGATTATTTTTTCTTTTCTTTCTTCTGATAGAAAATTAGTGATATGTTCTATGCTTGGCGCTATATTATAGGTATAGTATGGTATGGTATGGTATGTTTTTTTTATCTTTTTCTCTGTATATAACGAAGAAAGAAAGAAAGAAAACGTTTCACTTCTACCTGCACTCCCGGAGTGCAACCCGTCTTTTTTATAAGCTTTCGTAAGTTTTATAATCATACGTTTAAATAATGTAAATTTATTGATTTGGAACTCTAAAGTCAATATTAACCAAATCAATTTTTATTTACGTTTGCGTTATACTATGTCATATATCTAGTGGACAACTATCCTTACAATGAGATTCCTCGTTGGCATTTCAATAAAACACGAATATTCCATTGGAATAGTTAAAATGTCTAAAGGTAACCAGGTTACTATTACGTACCAAAAAGGACGTCCTTGGTTTAGCTAACGCATGAATTAAGTACCTACAATATGGATCCAATTGATCCCTTTACGATCCTTTTATCGAGGAGGAACGGTGTATAACGTCACGTGGCTTCACACGTCATCATTAATTCGTCATCTATACGATTTAAACGTTTTATACAGACACCTTTTTTTACTCAATCCTAACAGAAAAACTGAATACTTTGCCTTACTCTAAGATCGGATCTGGGAGCTCTTATATAATAGTCGCATTCGCTTAAACAGCACCAGCAATATAATATGACCAGCTCCTCTAGACAAGTGGCAATTCGCTAGCCGGCGTTTGATGGAATAGAATGACGAATGTATGGGATTTGACCTGCGTTAACGACTGTCATTATACGTCAAATCCCATTCTGTTCCACCAAACGCCGGCTAGCGAATTGCCATTTGTCTAGAAGGGCATTTATATAAACGTACACATTTGTCACTTTTGCCGCCTTTTTCATGTATCGTATTTCAAACATGATTGGTTTTGGGGTAAGCGGAATTTATAGTTCGGTTTGATATGAGTGTTATTACTTCTAAATTGCCCCATGAGTGACATAAAGCTCGATAAGCGATTAAATTTATAATGTTTATTGACAAATCCGGCTAAGGGACGAGTGGAGCCAGGGTAAAGAGTGGTCGAGTGTAGGCCAACGCGAAATGTTTGTGATGGACGCAAAAACTACTGAACTGATTTTGAAGCAGTATATTTTATTAGAAAGGTCTTGGTCAGACACTCCTAACTGGTCTTGGTCAGACACTCCTAACTGCTAGTGTGTAGTCGCAAAACTGGCACCATGGCACTACCAGCAGGCTAAAATCGCTTCAGACTTGTGGCGCTATTGGCTTAGGACTGCAGGTTGCCGAATGAGACCAGAAACTGCAGGCGGACTGTTAGTGAGTGAGGGTGCTTTTAGGTTTGTTTGATTGCAATCGGTTAAGTAGAACCGGAGATAAGAGATCCGCGCGGGCGGAAAGCTGGCTATTCAAATAAAATTATAATCCTGACAAGCATCACACGTCTGATAGCGATAGATGTCCACCGTGGAATATCTTATAAACCAATGTGTGAACGCTATTGGCCGAGCGCAGACGAGCACCTTTGAGTGTGCACAAAAACCGACAACGTTCCGAAGTGAGGCAAGTGATCCCGAGCGACGGTGAGCGAAGACAAGTTGCTACAAATGAGCCCTACACACGTTGGCGCTTGGCTTCACTCGGCTAACTAGGCGAGTGACACCGAGCGATGCTCAGACAAGGCAAATAAGCTTTCTACACTTTGGCGTTGGCCATCGCTCGGCAACGCTCGGCCATTATTTTCCTCTCAAAGCATGGAAACCCTAATAAAATAAAATAATACAATAATTATAACATAAAGTATACCGAAACCACATTAGTGGTTAATTTATATATTTTCATTTTCATAATTTGCGGTTTAATTATTTCAATTCAGCCTGCTGTGAAAATTAACGCCCATATATTCTAAAGGGGTAGGTAGAGTTATGTTATAAAATACACATTTTCTAATAACTATAATTTTCAATTGCCTCGTCCACGAGTATCGCGGGTTTTGTGGCTAAGGTGTAACTCAGTAGGTGAACACTGCAAGGTTAAGCAACATTAACCAAGCCGGTCTTAGGATGGGTGACCCTTCTTAAGACATTCAAATCCCTTAGTGGCTCGGATGAGTAAGTTAAACCGTTAGTCCCAGTTACCAAACGACTAGGTACCACAAATGTGACGCTGAGTTGGAGCCCTAAAAGGTCGGACAGCTGGTTTAACTATGGAATTTGAGTATCGCTAATGGGTTTTGGAGGGCAGATGGCAGTCGCTTCAAAGCCAGATGTAGCAAGAATGGAGCAAACTAAGAATCGTAAATTAAATATTCTAGTTTTGAAATTAAATTTTACTTCTACTAAGTTCAACAAAGTTACCCCTAGGCGTCTTTTGAAATGGGGCAAAGTGAACTTATGGCGTAACAATGTATTACGAGTTGGGAGCTAATATAAACGATCCGGTGCCAGAATATGTGCTTCATGATAATAACACTGGCTTATTAGATAATTATCTCTTTATTCATTTTAAGAACTTACTAATTATATTTTTAAATACATATAGAATAGAAAAACAAACATCTATTTAAAAATATAAAAAGTAGTGTCCCACCGGTATCGGATACAAGGACCAAGCTACCGGTGGTTAGGGCTCCAGAGAGAGGAACTTGAGGAGCACTGCCTTCTGCATCTGGCCCTTGATCCAACCGTCTAACCCGAGCCTCTTCAGGTGTTGGTCGAGGCTCTTTGCTATCAGTCCGTTGACTGACACAACTATCGGTACAATGATTGCTGAGTCAACATTCCACATGTCGACAATCTCGTGGGCCAAGTCCAAGTATTTGATCTGTTTATCTTTCTCAGCTTTCACGAGATTCTCGTCATGAGGAATGGTGACATCAACAATCAATGCTCGGTGTTCGGGCCACTCTATCACCACAATGTCAGGCTTGTTGGCTACAACAGTCCTATCAGTGATGATAGATCGGCTACAACAGTCCTATCAGTGATGATAGATCGGCTACAATAGTCCTATTAGTGATGATAGATCGTCTACAACAGTCCTATCAGTGATGATAAATCGGCTACAACAGTCCTATCAGTGATAAAGATCTATCTTATTAGTGTGTGTCGCAGCCAACTGGCTTAATCAGCCGTTCAATTAACCGCCTAGGCTCTTTACTAAACGGCACCGTTCAATTAGCGGCTAAAATGACGTTCAGCCTTTTGATTTAACGGCTAGGCAAATGGCTCAGATCGATGACGTTTAATTACTTGCCTAGCTATTTAATTGACCAGTGCTAGGCAAATGCCTTATTTCTGCATGGCTATAAAAAAAAAACCACGGAGAATGCACGGATTGAGCAGCTTGCTTAATAAACCTATCACAAAATTTCTGTGAATGAATGAAATGAAAAAATTTCGAAATATGGATGTAAATATACCTCTGCGTATCCCCTCGGGGATTTACAGGTGAGTTTATGTATGTATGTACGTCATTTTCTGTCTTATTTCGGGGTGGTACGTACGGATGGCCTAAGTATTAGGCAGCCAGTTTATTAAATGTTGTAATGAAGGGTACGGCTGCATTTCATTCAGGCCGTCAATTAAATGGCGCCGTTTAGTTAAGTGCTTAGACGGCTGATTAAGCTAGTTGGCTGTGTCATATACATGATATACAGTGTAAGATTGAATTCATTTTGTAACTTGGAACAATAAGATCTAATAATGTAACCGGTCTATTTTTAGTTTACTATTTTTAGTCAGCTAGCAACACGAACACAATCGAACCGATAACATTTCAACAGTAGAATACAAATCCCGTAATTAAAATGTATTATTGAACTACTATCGAAACATTTGGGTCGCCGAAAGCAGTATCACTGGTTATTACGTACTTCGTAAATAATAAAGAAGGGCGACTACCATGAGACATAGAAAACTTCGGACACGCACGAAACACAAATGAAAGTAGTAGCATTTAGCCATGTAGGTAGCATGAAGTCACTTCGATTACCTTCCGGTAGGGCTTAAGTCGAAACAGAGTGAGAGTACTGTCTGTAATGAATGCGGTCGCTACGCAGGAGGCAGTGCAAATATTTGTATGCATGAATATGGGTATTTGCATTGGTCTGGTTTTGCCTCAGAGAGCACGTTAAGCCTTCGGTCCCGGTTCTCATACAAACATCTATGGCAATCTTTACGGGTAGTCGGAGCCCTCAAAAATCCAACAACTGGTCTCGCTGCAATGCTTTGATATGGCCTTTGGGTTATGTAGGTCAGATGGCAGTCGCTTCACGGAAAATATCGAAGTTTAGCCAAATTCGCAGTTAGACTGGTAAAAGCGGACCCCAGACTCCAAGTTTTAAAGCTTCGGATGCAACTGGGATTAATGATAGGATGAAGAAGACATTGGTTTAGGTATTCCGTGCCTCGGAGAGCAAGTTAATACGGTCCCGGTCATCATTATGAACATTTAAGGCAGGTCGTAAGTCGTAGCTCTAAAAGTGCAACAACTGGTCTAATTGAAATATTTCAATGTCGCCAATGGCTTGTGTGGGCCAGATATGGCAGTCGCTTTGTGAAAAATATTAAAGATGAGTTAAACACGCAGGTAGACTAGAAAAAGCGGACCCTCAGACTACGAGGTGAAAGCTTCAGAGTCAGACGACTGGGATTAACCTTGCATGAAGAAGAAGTACCTACGGCTACTCACCCACCACTTACCTTCACAGACCGCCTAGGTGAACCCTGGTAATATTTTTTAATAACGGTTCACCTTGGACACCTGGGTGTACAGTGGGAAATATCAATTTTCCACGGTACCATGAAGTCACTTCGGTTTTCTTACGGCTTTTTTTTTTTTTTACGTGCGGGAAATCCCCACTGATACCCACCTCTCCGGAGCCGGAGGGGCAGGTTATGTCGGACTCGAACCGACTAAACCGCACGCCGTCTCTGGGTCGTAGTGCTAGGCCGAAGGTGAGGTTGTCATGCGACATATCCCTCGCACCCCGGCTGACCCAGGGCCATCCCTCTCGGTCTGGCCCTCCTCGGGAAGGGGGGACCACGCGGTCCCCGACTCAACCCCGGTGTGGGGAGGCGCGCATCGTCCTACGATGCGCGCCGCCGCCGTGGCCTGCTTCTGCTAGGATGACGGGCGGCTCCACCCGTCACCCTCAGGCCCGCGCTCATGGGGGGCGGAGGTCAGTTTGCGCCCTCCGACGCCCGAGCCGCCTTCGGGCGCGTGCAGCGATGTCAGCGAGCCTTTCTCGCTCATCGCGCCGCGCCCGCTCTGCTGTCTCCTTCGTGAGCATGACCTGCTCGCAGAAGGAGGCGCTGGCCGCCCACGCATCCGCGCAGCGGACCATCGCCGCGAGCAGGGTGGAGAGCGTGAGCACTCTCACCCCCAGGGCCGTCACAAGCTCCCGTCCCGGCGTTTCAAACGCCGGACACTCGGTGAGCGTGTGCAGCCCCGAGTCCACGCTCGCGTCGCAGTGATGGCACTCGGGCGTTGGCTCTATACCCATCAGATGCAGATACCGAAGCTACCGTGCCCGGTGATAATCTGCGTCTGACGGTACGAGAGGCTACCGTGTGGCCTCTCTAGCCACTCCCCCATGATGGGCCTTACCGCCGCAATCACGGCGTGCCTTGCGCGTGGTTGCCCAAGTCGTCGCTCCCACTCGGCCACCATGACCTGGTGGAGCCGGGATTTCTCGGCCCGAATATCCTCGGGCTCGGGATCGAATCCCCGCTCCCGCGCCTCCTTTCGGAACTTATACAGTGCCGAAAGGGCCCTCGCTTCCAGGATCCACGGTGGCGATCCGGCCAGGAGACTCGCCGCTTCGAAGGATATCGTGCGGTATCCCCTGATGGCCCTGGAGGCCATCGTGCTCTGCGCCGTACGGAGCAGAGGCACGAATCTGGCCTCCAGGGTGTCCGCCCACACGGGGCACCCGTATAGGGCCATGGACCGCACGACACCCGAGTAGAGTCTCCTGCAGGAGGCCTCTGGGCCCTTCAAGTTGGGCAACAACCGGCCCAAGGCATTCGCCGTGAGCACCAACTTGGGGCGCAGACTTCGGAAATGCTGTCCGAAGTCCCATCGACCATCAAGCACGAGCCCCAGGTATTTCAACCGGGGCTTGATGTCGATGGGAGTACCTCCCACTGTTAGGCTGGTTCCCGGGCCTGGCCTGCGCCGAGGGCCATGAAAGAACATGGCCTCGGACTTGTGCAGAGCCACCTCGAGACCCAGCCGCCGGATCCTGTCGACGACCTGAGCAACCGCGGTCGTGGTCCTCAGGGTCGCTTCGCGGTGCGTAGCCCCGCTCACCGTCACTAGCGTGTCATCCGCGTAACACGTGACGGTGGCCCCGTACGCGAAGTCACCGCGAAGCACCCAGTCGTAACCGATGTTCCACAGGAGCGGCCCCAGGACCGACACCGCACGACATCTCACGCCTACCGACTCCCGTCGAACTTGGGTAGATGACGGCTCTCTCCGTCGGTTTTCTTACGGCAGGGTTTAATTCGAAACGAAGTGTCACGTCCCGTCGGGTTCGATTCCGGAATGAACGTGTTCATGGAATCGATTGCCCGAAAATTCGATTTGATATTTCGTAGTAGGCTCCAGATTATACTCATCAGTCTTTGAGGCAAATTGTATTTTCCACAGTTTCTTTTTGTTTTTATTTGTCTTTAGTTACAGGTTTTAATTGTGAGTAATCTGTTTGGTTTTTTTTTAAATTTGTGACGTGAAACACACACGAATTAAATACCTACTTAGAAATTTTGATCGTTGTATCGGATTTCCTCACAATTTCATGGATTTTTAAGAATTATCGAAAGACAATGAACCCTGCAACTAGGGCACGCCGTTATTGCGGCGGTAAGATCCATCATGGGGGGGTGGCTAGAGAGGCCACACGGTAGCCTCTCGTACCGTCAGACGCAGATTATCACCGGGCACGGTAGCTTCGGGCGGTATCTGCATCTGATGGGTATAGAGCCAACGCCCGAGTGCCATCACTGCGACGCGAGCGTGGACTCGGGGCTGCACACGCTCACCGAGTGTCCGGCGTTTGAGACGCCGAGGCGGGAGCTTGTGTCGGCCCTGGGGGTGAGAGTGCTCACGCTCTCCACCCTGCTCGCGGCGATGGTCCGCTGCGCGGATGCGTGGGCGTGAGCCGTTCGTCACCCTTGCAGAAGCAGGCCACGGCGGCGGCGCGCATTGTAGGACGATGCACGCCTCCCCATTCCGGGGTTGAGTCGGGGACTGCGTGGTGCCCCCCCTCCCGAGGAGGCCGAGAGAGATGGCCCTGGGTCAGCCGGGGTGCGAGGGATATGTCGCATGACAACCTCACCTTCGGCCTAGCGACGGCGTGCGGTTTAGTCGGTTCGAGTCCGAAATAACCTCCCCCTCCGGCTCCGGAGGGGTGGGTATCCGTGGGGATTTCCCGCACGTAAAAAAAAACCCTGCAACTGTCGCTCAATTACTTTCAACTTCATTTTCTATTCCAAAATGAATTGAGTAAATGCATAAAGACTTGCCCATTGAAAATTGGAACATCTCGGGAATAGATTTTTGCTTAGAAAATTTCTCTTTTATAAATAGGTATGTAATTGAAATAGTACTTAATCGAATTTTGGTAAGCTTTTAGCTGGCACTTTGAAGACTGACTTATAAATAAGAAAAAGGTCAGTCAATTGAAAAATAGTGAAGTCCTAAGAACATAAATACTATTCAATTCAATAAATCAATAAATATTCATACTATTCAATAAATATTTTACAACATTCTATACAACGCTATTTAGACACATGGTTAGCAAAGCTAAACTAGCTTGTGTTATGGAATCTAGAATGCGGATAAACATACTTCGGTGCTTCTATTGAATGAAAATTTACAGCATTTTGTTTACTTACTATACAAATCGATTGACAGTCTCCGTGGCGTAGCGGTAGTGAACGCGGCCGCTACGCAGGCGGTGCGGGTTCGATCCCCGCTCAGTGCAAATATTTGTATGCGTGAATATGGGTATATACATTGGCCTGGTCGTGCCTCGGAGAGCACGTTAAGCTGTCGGTCCCGGTTGTCATACAAACATCTATGGCAGTCGTTACGGGTAGTTGTAGCCCTCAAAAAGCCAACAACTGGTCTAACTGCAATGTTTCGATATCGCCTTTGGGTTGTGGAGGACAGATAGCAGTCGTTTCACGGAAAATGTCGAAATTTAGGCAAATCCGCAGTTAGACTGGTAAAAAGCGGACCCCAGACTCCAAATTGAAAAAGCTCCGGATGCGACTGGGATTAACGCTAGGATGAAGAAGACTATACAAATCGATTAAGATAGGAAAGGGGGCGTACCCCACCACGACCGATGCAATATTTTACCTATCTTAATCAATTAGGTACTTCTTTTTTTGTAAATACACACATGTTATACATAGAAACACCCAGACCAATTTAAATATACATACACACACACACACACACACACACACACACAAACACACACACACACACACACACACACACACACACACACACACACACACACACACACACACACACACACACACACACACCCACACACACACACACACACACACACACACACTGAAATTCACACTTTTAATTAATTAAACTTGAAAGACTGCTAACCATTATAAAGACTGGCTGTTTGAAAAAAAAAGACGTGTGGCACTCGGGGACTGCCGCGGTAAAGCTATTGCATAGCATTTTGTATCAACTTATGCAATTATGATAATATGCCCTTTGACGTGCATTATTTTTATTTTTTCTTTTTAGCTCTTTACGCTTTTCTTCTCTATAAAACGAAAATATCTAAGTATAAATATTAGGTATAAATAATAAGGTATAAATAGTGTAATGACACACAAAAACAAAATTATTCATTAAAAAAAAATAACGATATTAAGATGTGATTATCGACAAATTTTACAAGTACAGCTATTCACTGTTGTACATAAATACCTATACACCTATATACTTTCTCATAAACAGCTGCTTATGTATTCGTAAGATTTCGGAGCAGCTCGTCTCGATTCGTGCGAGCTTCGTAGAGTCGTAGAATACTGCTAGTTGCACGCACACGAACACCGTGTTGAAGACTGCCGAAAAGAAACGAGTGTGAGGTTTTTTCGTTACGGAATTTCTGGATTCGGTCCCCGCGCTCAAGCCCCTTGATAGAAGCTATGCAATAGCTTAAAAAAAACAACATTTTGATTTCGTTCAAGAGTGACAGCGTTCGAATCCTTTATACACTAGCGGCTGCATGCCGGGCATTGTCCGGGAATACATTAAAATTATAAAAATTATTTTAACCCGATTACAATTTATGCGAAAAAAGTACCTAGTTAAGAACCATCTCTAAAGTGGATTTTACCTAAGTATATCGTGTCAGAATATTAATTCAATCGATGCAGATTTTCTTTTATACAAACCACTTAATATTTTTATAATACTTATATATTCTATACATACATATGCTCAAGCATTTTCGCTGTAGGATAAGCAGAGGCAACAGCCCGCCATCTGCTTATATTATAACATACCTACTTCAATTCTTACTTACGAATTTTTCATGCATGCCCCCCGGTTGTAAGTGATTTTGACCTGTTTTTTTTTCAATAATTTTATACAACATTATGATATCAATGTCCATCTAATACGTCTCGGTTATCATGGTGCCCATCAGCAAATGACTTCGAACGACATCATTACGAAACCATCATGGATTCTAATTTCCACCCGCTCATGTGCTAAGCACGAGAAATTTTTCAAAGCATGTTTACTTTACCTACCTAACGACTCTCGGAAAAGTTCCATTTTCAAGCACACCTATGTGTGTATAACACTACTAAATACGGGATAACCTTATTGCTAATAATTTGTTTTAGAGATATTTTCTCCTGAATTTAGTGGGTTAATACTACGGTAGGTGCAAGTCGCCCGTATATTTTATTTCAGTGCGCAACGGGTCGTGGAGTAGGGAGCTCGCTTTGCTCCCCAATTTTCCGGGATCGTGAGTGAACTTTGGTGACGAATTTTATCGTGATTGTGTTTTCTTGAGTTTTAACAAAGGAATGTTATTTATAGCCGACTATAAAATTACTGTAAGTAGTTTTTATTTATTGTCTTGTTTCAAAACTTTTTAAGGTAAAGGAAATAAAAAAAATCATAAATTCTCTTGATGATTAATATGCAAAATTATTTTTATCTCAGTTGGGTTTTTTCTTTTGTTAATAAAATATATTTAGCTGAACTTATTAAATTAACAATGGTAAAAGAGTGATAAGATAACAGTTGCGTCGGTTCTTATTTTATCGTTTTTATTTATTTTTAATCATGCACCCAACCTATAGTAGTAAACGATTTGACTTTTAAATATTATGACGTCACAAATAAATTTTTCATACAATTTTCCTTAAAACTTCCCGTTTTGACGTTTAGTAAAAAATAACTAATTTGACTAGTCAGTCAAATACCCAATTACGCGTTAAGTAATAGTTTTAGGGTGTCATAATAAAGTTTAAGTTAAGATTTAATTTTGAAATAGTTGTGGCTATTGGTATATTAAAGCCTGAAGTTGAAGTTATAATATTCAACGTATATCGATTGACTTTCAAAGGTGTCTGATAAGTTTTCAAAGTTAACCTCAGCTATTTGTTTCTGGGTATTGGTATAATGAAGCCTGTGATCGTATATTTATTAAAACAGTAATAGTTCAATTAAGTTTTGAACTTCGAAATTCGAATTACCGAATGTCATATGTATTCGAAAATTAAATAAAAACTTTTTATTTCGATCGCGGATTTTTAGGTCTGATATATTTATAATTTAATCGAATTTAATTTACTATCCATGTTTTTGGTAATTTATTATTAACAACCATTATAAGAGATTTTGAGTTTTCTGGTAGGAAAAATAAATATTTAAATTTGGAAAATTAATAAGTAACGAGTAGGTAAATTTACTTTTTTTACTTTTTTCAGATAATATATAAATAAGTCTTTTAAATTTCCACTGTGAAATGTTTTAAAGATTACGTTCAAGTTTGAAATTCATTACACAATACCTTATGAATAAAATATTATGATTTGTGGAGTGCTTTATAAATTATCACACTAGCAAATATGTGTAAAGAATAAATTATTACCAGTTAAAAATAGTAATATTTGAAGGAGTAAAGGTGCCTAAGCTTTTTAAAAAAAATTATATACGAAATATGTATGAAAACCAGGACAATTTCGAATATCTAAAACGTATCCAAGTCGCTCAGTTGGTCAGAGTCTTCCACCAAGAAAAGCAGTAGTCGTAGGTTCAAATCCTGTTGTGGAAGTTGACTTTTACACAAATGTAGTCAAGTAACTAAATACTGGCAAATAAAGAATCGTTTTAAATTTCTAAAAAGTTCAGTAAGTTGACCTACATATCATTTTTCAATGTAGCTCTAAAGACACAGTGACTAACCAAATCCATAGTCAATAAAACTTATTTTAACGGTATCTAAACCAATCATAGACTGGCAAATTACTCGCTCCAATTCTACCTTAGGTCTAACCAATTATATAATCAGAACTTTGTTCATTTCAACAAGTTTGAATAGCTCAATTAATTACATATTGATTTATTGAATTACCAAGATATTATTACAAGTCGTCGTTACCTGAATTTTGATCAAGATTTTTCATAAACTAGGCTTCCGTGACTTGGAGGGCACGTTAAGCCGTCGGTCCCGACTACCATACAAAATCTATGTCAGTCTATACGGGTAGTTGGACAGCAAAAAGTTCTAACTAGTGTGACTATAGAACTTTGATATCGGCAATTGGTTGTGGAGGTCATATGGCAGTCGTTTCAGCTGCATCATATTAACACTGGCAAGTTAACCCCAACTGAATTCTTACGAGGTAGGACACGACGGTATTTCCGTCCAAGTGTGCAATCCGACTGGGCCATAATAATCTCGTGTTGTGTACTCGGCGTTGAGTAGGGTAGCCAGAGCTCACTGGAGAGTTTTTTTGCTGTCAGTGGGGAGACCAAAGGCTAATTACTGCTTTGTCTTTTCCGCTGACGGCACAGAAACTCTCTGTGTTTATAGGGTCGGCAGCACGATTGTGACTCCCCTGGTGTTGCATACCTCCATAAGCCACGGTTACCACTTCCCATCTACCACCTCAGTGGTATAAAAAAGAATTAGAAAAAACGCTCAGAGAATGATGATAGGTGTACCTCAAGGCTTTAACCTTTCATAGTGAATTTCATCCAGCACTCATCGAGACCCACCTGCTTAAGTGTCTGTTTCTTTTCTACTTATTGCTCGGCCCACAAAGCGTGATGAGTAGTAGATTATAACCTTCTCCTAGAACGGGGCCATTAAAGTGTCGGTAGCTTCGTGGTACAGTATTTGGCATTCGGTCGAGAGGACCCGTGTTTGAATCCTAGCGATTACACTAACAATTCAAATTCACTCCTAACACGAGCAATTTAGCTTAACTGGAGGGTTTAGAGATAATACTAGTAATTACAGTTTTCAGAATTCTTTTTTTCTCTCATAATAAGTAAATCCACATAATAATTATTCACATTCCAATGGTACTTATAAAGATTAGCGTGTTCAATCAAACAAATTCTTTACTTTTATTAATAATATAAAGATTTAGGATGTACATCTTGATTAGTATTTTCGAAGCCGTTTCGTTCCTCAGTATTTTGGACGCAAAATAACTGAGTTAATTTCGTTAATGTTTCACAGAGGGATTGAGAGTGAGTCTGACGCAATGGTTTCGGTACTGCGTCAATGATGGTCAATGCGGCAAGTACATTATGACGGTTAGTACAAATAGATGGGTTACTGGTTTTTCATCTCTTCAAATGGCAATGCGGAAAGGGCTCCTTTGATGCTGAAAGGATTCATAGGCCACTGTATTCGTGTAACATCTGGAGGGGAATATTATATTTACTTTTATCTGTGGACATCTAGCGGATACATACATAAATATACTCACGCCTGTAAATCCCCGAAAGGGGTAGGCAGAGGTGTATTAACACCCACATTTCGCCAAAAAAAAACTATGATTTTCGATTCCACCTAGCAGGGGGCGAGCCTTTTGCCATTAAGCGGGCATTAAGTCATAGGCTGTAAGTTTATTGTTGGATGGAAAACAGCCCTAACCTTAAATCGTCTTCTACGACACTCACAGGAAGAGCTAGGGAGGTCCTATTCTTCTCTACCAGGAACCAACCCAGCAAAATAATTACGAAAGTAGACAAAGCAAAAGTTGTATCACAAAAGACAGTAAGTAGTACGTACTGATGGTTGTATGCTAGGGTAGTCCGAAATTGAAAAGATAATTATCTTTACCCTGCCCCATTGGGAATGAACATGTCTATCTTTATTTGCCCAAGATACAGGCCTGAGCCTAGTTTAAGTTACAGGGTTTATAATTTCTTGTTCCTTTTAATTAATATAATAATTTAACATGTATTCATATTTGTGTCAAACTTATGTTTCTTCTTTCTTAAAATTATAAATCTATTTTTGAAATAAATAAGCTTTACTTTACCATCTTTGTATTTAAAGCAAGATCGGAATAATAATGAGGTTAATAATTTAAAAAAAAATCAAGTTTAATTAGGATACGTGCGAAAACTTACCAGAGATTTTTATAAATCTTATAATTCGTACTGAATGTTTTTGGCAAAGGTAGCATCAGCCAAAGTCCTCTAACTGAATGAATGAATGATTGTGTATATTGTACGTACGAAATGTAATCCATTATTCGGATCGCTTCTCCCATTTATTATGTATGTATGTCGGCAATAAAAATGCCAGTAGGTAAAGGCCTTTTTATTCTTGTCTATGCTATAGTCCCTTTTGTTTTTATTCTCATACCTTCGATTTAATAATGAATTATGATACTTTGAGGTAGATAATAATAAAATTATTTAGGTTGTAATAAATTTAGAATAGCTCGCAGCAGTAGCGTTTGATTTTCGTTGTTTCAAATAACATGGACTAATTGGTTGGTAACAAATAAATGAAAACTGTGTTAGTCAAAATATACATTTAGAAATAAAATATTTTAAGCGAATACAATGGCGATTTAGTTGATGTTTTTTGTTTTAATATATTTTCGGTTGCTTTTCAGTAGACATGGAATGAGTTGAAATAGAATCCATTAAAATAATAGTTCGTGCTAGTGAGTCCTTGAGGTTGAGACCGCCTCATCTTACTCTGCTGCGTACCTTGTGGTACATTTGCTGCCGAGAGCGGTTACACGGCGAGAGGTCTACCTCGACCGTCCGCGCTACCACCAGCGAAGCCAAAGGCCAGTACACTACCATCGTGTACCAGTAAATGTGTAGCTGTAGTGCCAACCATCCGTAAACTTAGTACGCTTAGTAGTTTGTGCTAGGATTCACGTGCCTATAAATGTGTAGCTAGTGCTATAACACTCGTGCCTACTGTGTGTGTCCTCTCTGCCTCATTCTTCTGTATTCTGTGTCTGTCTGTCTACCTACTTGTCTGTACATATCTTCTGTATTCTGTGCATTCCTGTCTACCTACTTATCTATACATATACTTCTGTCTCCTGTGTCTACCTACTCTGTTACTATATTTCTCTGTGTATTACTCTGTATTCTTTTACTTCTAAATATATGTGTGTATAACCTGATGACCAGTTGTTTTTATTGGAGCTCTAGCTTCTTTGTGCACACACTCAATCGCTCTGTAGAAAAGGCGCCCTGGGAAAGAGTTCTCTGCATGAGCCTGAGCGAGCCGGTGAGTACCCACCTGACTAGTTCAGAGGTTACAAATTTAGTTAAAGCAGGGTAAAAAATCGAACGAAAATCTGATTCAGCCAATATCAATGAACCGACAAACATTCTAAAAAATGTTAAATTCAGGAAAGTAAATATATAAAATAATCTAGGTATTTATTTATATTTCCAATACAATGCACAGACACAACTAAATTACAATTTTATAATAGAATATTTGGTGACGAACACACTGGTCTCGTAAAACTTGTCCTCAGAAATAAAAGTTGCAGATTCGTTCCTCATATAGGTGCCCATTGGACCCCTTGTAGTAGACCAGTTAACAGTTACAGAGAGATGCAAATATTCGCGTGAACTTCCACAATAACGTCAAAATGTACGTGTTATGAAGTTCCCTGACGAGCTAAGGCGTTGTAATTGCAATTAAGAAGTTGTGGGTCTGAACTAGCGGTATGAACACGTTGAGAGGGGTTACCACAGAAATATATTAGGATAAAACGGCCATGTGAACGGCAAAAGCGTGGCAACCTTTTAGTCAATTCCTTTCGAACGCTTACTCAGTATTGTTAAGACTAGCTTGTAATATCATCGTTTAAAATGAATGTGCTATTTGTAGCTGTAGAATAAAAATGGAGAAGTAAATTTGAAAAATAAAGGTAATTCTTACCTCTCATGAATATTAATTTACAGTGAAAAAGTTGCCACGCACGACATGCAGGTGAAAACTGCGTATGGCCGTTCTATCCTAATAAATCTCTGTGGGGGTTATCGAGAATGTTAATATTGTGAGGCAGGCATTGTCACAAAAATAAAGTATGTATAGATAGATACCTTATACATACATACGTATAAAATCTTTGAGTTCTGCATAAGTAACGATTCGAATCCAATTTTTTTTTTAATTATTCTTAACAACTTCAAAAACATTTTTATTGGCGAGGGATACAAAAACTGCTGGCATAGGTTTGATGTAATTTTTTTACAAAAGTTTTGTTAAATATATCTTATCTTTTGTCGAAATTGGCTGCGTAGAATTAGAGATATACGACTAAAAAATATTTAAACTGATATACACGCGGTCATAAACTGCTTATGTAGTTTAAAATATAAATATATTTGTAGTATTTAAAATAAAAACTGGCAGACTCGGTCAAAGGCAATTTAGTCAACAATAAAAAAAGAAAATCTCAAAAGACTTGAAAGACACTTATAAACTAAGAAGAGTCTCCAAGAAATTGGTGAAAAGACAGTTCCTCACTATTAAATGTAATAACTTCGCTGAAGAACTGCTCCAATTTCTTAGTTTGATTAATGATTATGAAGAAAGTTTTGTAGAAGGAGATATACATAGATGGCTGCATAAGTAGACCTTTTAAATGTAGTTAGGTAGGTACCTATTATTACAGATAAAGAAGTGCTTTATTACGAGTATTGCGAGTATCTTCTTTTGAGATATTTCTCGAAAAGACTAGCAGTAATCGAAATTAGTTACCGCTAACCTCTCTAGTTAACCTAAATTGTTAAGCAAGAAGTTTTGTTTTCGGTTTACATTGGTAGTGTAATGGCCGAAATTCGAACGCGGGACTTTCTGGTCGTAAGGCTTCTAATAACTATTAGATATTAGAACTATCGGTCAACAGTTGATTTGTTTGACTTTTTGACCTTTGTATTGACAAATGTACACAAGACTTTGCCTCTCTCATTGGATTGCCATTCCTCTGTGCACTCCCAGGTTTGCTGGAACAGAACTCAATCTGAATAAAGCTCGCCTTTGTACATAATATTTCACTTGTTTGTATAAATAAATACTTTGTTCGTCAAGACCGATCTGATACTGACTGTACTCTATTTACGCCAATAGTTTAGACACCTCAATTTGACTTCACCTCGCCTGATGGGAAGCTGAAGGCAAAGTCTTCGCAAAGAGAGTCACCATTAGATACACGTACCATGTTAACAATGGTGGCACTCAGCTTGACGGCCTCATCAGATGCTTTTTCACGCCCCGCTTAAAGGACCCGGTACTATATAAATTCATTCTAATAGTTTTATAAGATCAGTAACTAACCTATGTTCCACAAATAAACGATTATGATTATGTATTAGTTCTCTCTGAGTACAAGTTCTCTGTTACAGGAGACAAACGATATTGTTACTCATTAACTATGTTTTTTTGTTTTCTATTACATTCATACGCCTTTAAATCCCTGAAGGGGTAGGCACACTCATATTTCACCAATTATAATATTCGGTTTCACTTAATAGAGGGCGAGCCTTTTGCTGTCCGTCTACTTTTTTGAGGATATAGAGGCGTGAGCACACGAAAGATTTATACGAGTGTTTTACGTGTTAATGTGTTCGCGTTCAACACTGTTTGGTCACGTATATACTGTCCTTGCCCTTAAATAGTTGTTAACCAGGCCAATATAACCCTGACCTCTAATGGATAGAGGGTAATTGAAACGGTTAGGAAAAAAAAAACCTGTCAAAATTACAATAATTAATACAGTCTTATGAGGAAATCGCAGAAGGATCCTCTCAGATGTCACCTTTCGAGAAATAAGGGTTATTCGAAATTATCAAGAAAAAACTTTCAGAATCATAAATACAGGTTTATAACAAGTGTTTGCAGGTGGGGTAGGCATTTTAACTCGATTCCCACTGGAATATGATTTACCTAGATGCAACAGCTGAGCTAATAGTACGCAAATCTTATTAAATCAGCGTATAAAGTATACATATACACAAATGGATAATCTAGACACATGAGTTATTATTTATTATAATTATTAGAAGGAGATCATAGTATGTAGGTACATTTATTACAATAAAAGTACTTATCTCGTACTAAGTACAACTTATCTGTGGCACTAAATCAGTTTATCAAAACTAATAAACAATTTCTTTAGACTGACTTAGTGTGCACACTGTTTTTTCTATTCTTTAATATTGTAAAAGCCGCGTGGTTCCCGGCAGAGTAGAATTTGGGCCACCCCTTCTCTTCCCATGTGGTGTCGTACAAGGCGACTAAGGGATAGGGCTGATTAACTTTAACATCAGACAGATATATACAGCCCGGACTCAGCTTCAGATGCATGGCTCGAGTCAACAATAGTGCCCGGAATATGGCAATAGGCTCACCCCCTATTACGTGGGACCGAATACCGATTGGTGAAATGTGGGTGTTAATTCACCTCTGCCTAACCCTCCGGGGATAAAGGCGTGATTATATGTAAGTATGTATGTAATATTGTAAACCTAACTGTGTACAGCAGGAAATAAAAGGCTTTTTTATTTTTATTTCATATTTATTTTAAGGAGATCACAGAACAATCTCCTCAACTCTTTAACAAATCTATAACGATAATGCTTGGGTCTGATCTCCTATGGAACGGTGCAAACAATTCTATTAAGTACCCAGCGGTTTGGCGTCTCTTCTTTTCCGCACCAAGTCCTGGTATTTTTGTAACACGTTTTTTTCTTCTTTCTACAACCCCGGGTCTTTTAAGCGGGCGTGAAAAGGGACCGGATGAGGCCGTCAAGCTGAGTGCCACTATTGTAATATTTTTGGTGTCTGTAATGGTATAACTCTTTTATGAAACTTTGACTTCAGCTTACAATCAGGCGCACATCGTCCACTGTTGAACATAAGCTTCTCCTATAGACTTCCAGAACGACGATCTAAAGTAGCCCGCATCGAGTAAGTAACACAATATTAAATAATTAGTTTATTCATTTCTTTATTTATATACATACACACTGCCAATTATATTTACAGGCGTAATTTATAACGATAGTGTCAGATCACTATCACTAGACATCATTATTCATTAGAAATCATTCAACACACAGAAAACTTTTTAAACAGAATACATAGAATTTGTTACAATATCAAACAAGGCTAGATAAACAAATCATATAACAGTTACAACAATTTCAAATCCACAAAACCTTTCAGAATTTTACTCAAATATTATATGTTAGCCAACCAATAGTGCGTCCGTTCAGAGAACCACTTTTATTTGAAAGCCTGAAAGAGAAATAAAACTTTTCTCATTATATTTCCAGTCCTGCGTGGTTTGTACGTACCGATAGATTCAACATATACATTTTACATGTGCCTAGATTATCCATTTGTGTATATGTGTACTTTATATGCTGATTTGATAAGATTTGCGTACTAGCAGCTCAGCTGTTTCATCTAGGTAAATCATGTTCCTGTGGGAATTGAGATAAAATGCCTACCTATCCTGCAAACAGGTTGTAGCGTAACGGCGATGACGTTCATACTTGTTACGCTAACAATAAGAGTGTTATGAAAAATTTATAAAATTACCTGGATAAGCAAAGCCAGCAGATACATTGGACCTTTTAGGTTAAGGGCCGTATTGTGTGGTTATTTGGTCATTGTTGCATTGGATTCAGAAAAGAAAACACTGTTCTATACTTACAACAATATTTAATTGTAAATTATTACAACATTGCATGCAAAACACAGTAAATATAGTTTTGGTAACTTTATTCTATTACAGTACTATTTATGTGCAACAGCACTACGCCAATATCACTAAATGTGCTTATTATAACTAATTGTTACACAGATAGGGTAACCTGCTAGGGTGGCCCTATGATTAAATTGTGATCCTGAGGTCAGCTAAACATAATATAGCCTTGAGACACGCCCCTACGTGCGTCAAGGCTTCAACGTTTGTCGTTAAATACCACCAGAGCAGCGACAACTAATATCATATGATGCCCGCCCCTGCGCGCATCAAGACTTCGACATTTATCGTTAACGACTGGTGCGGCGTGTAAGGTTTACGTAGAAAGGTTCAATTTGTGGGCCATTCGTAGTCGGCGACATAAAAAAATAGAAATGTAGATAAGAATTGAGCCGATGTGTAACATCGGTTTACCAGCGAAATCCGTTGATCAAAAGCCGGGGTGCGAAGCCGGGGTCGTTTGTTCAGGGGGACGCTGTCAGCACCACACCGGTGAGCGTCACGGGTGTCAGGCTGTCAGGCAGGACGGTGTCCTGGTGGACGGGTGGACGGGTGGACGGGTGGACGGGTGGACGGGTGGACCCGCTGTGCAGCAAAATAGAAACACATTGGCATTAGCACGCGGAATTCGCACAACGTTTCCCACTCCTACAATTCTGGACAATTATTTATATAATCATAAATACCTTTTATGGCGAGTCCTATTGAAGTATTTACAAGCCCCTAGTGGCAGCTCCCACACACCAAACGACAAGAAGTAATCTTCGGAGCTCATCTTTTCGTCCCTGTAGCTTCGAATGTCAAAACGCGGTCAGTGGTATGTCACAAATACGTGATTTCCGCCTGCTTATCGAATTGTCGCTATCGTTTTATTCGTTTCGCAACATTCCACGTTCTAGAATATTCCAAGGACATTTGTTTTGTCAAACAAATAGAAACGCGTATTTAGAAGCGACCACCGTACATTTTGTTTTCCTATACTTAACCAGAATTAAGAATATCTTTATTGGCTAAATATTACGTTATGTTTTGGAATAAGTTTTCATTCATATATTGTGTATTGAAACTTACTTATTGCGTGTAACGTGATGTCGAGTAGACCATCGCCAAACGCTACTCAAATCATAGACTCTAAACTATTGCTTAGTTGAAACCAAACATAATTATTCAATCCAAACGGATCGGTAAAATATGCTTTTTTATATATCCTAAAGTAATATAATTACTAACTAAAATTTATATTTAAAAGTAATCATGCATTAAAATAGTTTATTCATAAGTTGGCTATCATTTTGTTAATCTGTGGCAGATCGCTGACCGATTGACATGTCAGACGCAAACAGCTGTATAAACAATTTATTAACCAAACCTATAATTACTGTAATTGTGTAATTATGTTTTAATATGTAAGTAAATCTAGTGTGTGACCAATCTAACATGAAGCGTAGTATTCCAAAAACAAGGTGAGTGTAAGTAGCACTCGCTACAAGGTACACCTTTGTTCCGCATTCCACGAGAATCATGGATAAATTTTATGCCGTCCAAGCTATCCGATTGTGGAATGCCTCACCCGTTGCCATTAGACTAAAAATATTTACGGCCAACTACTTGCACTGTCTTACACCTTCTATATCCATATTTCCCTTACTCATGTCTTCCCTGATTTTAATATTTTATTTAAGTTTAAGTAATAATATCATGTACATCAGGTACAAATTATATAAATATGTAGTATAAATTATATAGTAAGTAATGTATATATAGCCTAATAAATATCTATAATATAATAATATATTTAAGTATGGACCATTATCAAAAGTAAATAATTGTTAGGAAACTGCCCCCGTTCATTTGATGTCTGATTCAAAACGAAGTGGTTATATTCTCTTTGACTTACTACATCCCACGGTTGCCTGGAAGACATTGCCTTGTGCGATAAGGCCGCCAATTGATTGTATACTGCGAAACTATTATACCTACCATATATTGTAATATGTTTTTCTAATATGATCAATATCCTCGGTATGGATGTTCGCTGTAAACTAAATAACAAAAACTACATCAAGAGTATCATCAAAATAGCCTCGCGTAAACTCGGAGTACTGAACAGAGTGAGACGGTTTTTCACGCCGGAACAACGGTGTCTTCTATACAAGACACAAATTCGTTCCTGCGTGGAATACTGCTCGCATCTCTGGGATGGATCCGCAAAGTACTTATTAGATGCTCTCGACAGGTTGCAGCGACGTGCGGTCCGCATTATCGGAAATCCTGAGGTCTCGAGTACCCTCGAGCCTCTGCAGATGCGTAGAGATGTTGCTTCCTTGGCAGAATTTTACCGTCTCTACCATGGTGAATGTTCTGAAGAGCTATTCCAATTAGTCCCACCCTCTCCTTTCCTATACAGGACGACACGTGCAGGACTTAGATGTCACCCGCATATGGTGCAGAACATTCCTTCAAGAACCAAGCGGTTCGGTGACTCTTTCCTTTGTCGCACAATAAAGACCTGGAATTCATTGCCAGCTCACGTGTTTTCCTCTTCCTACAGTCCCGGGTCCTATAAGCGGGGCGTGAAAAAGCATCTAATGAGGCCGTCAAACTGAGTGCCACCATTGCTAACATGGCACGTGTGTATAATGGTGGCCCTTTCTCCTGAGACTTTGCCTTCAGCTTACCATCAGGCAAGGTAAAGTCAAATTGACGTGTCCTATTTAAAAAAAAATACAATAGAGACATATGTGGTTTAATTTATATGGTAAGCTGATGATAAAGCCTTTGGAAAGAGGGTCACCATGTTACAATGGTGGTGCACCTTCTGACTTACGAACGAGGCTCTGACGCAAGCTTTCCTCTAGGGGTGCTTTTCACACTACTTAGGAAGTAAAAAAGCATGCAGCCCACCCAATGGAAAGTGGGTACCGAGGTCTAACACGTGTGCAAAACAAGGAGCGTCACACCCGCGCTGCAGAACCTGTCAAAATCTTCTAATATTGTTGAGGAACCCGATATTGTAGTCGCTTAGGAAACCATCAGCAGGGTCAGGCAATCCTTTAACAGCCGAGATAATTCAAATGTACAGGGTGGAAGATTTTGAACTTACCTGGAGGGGAAGTATTTAGAGTGCTTCTCGTCCAGGTAAGGTCATGTATATGCAAAAGAGAAGTATTACACCGCAGAAGGCGACCAAGGCTGTTCTTCATCATATGCAATGAGCTCGCCCTCTGTTGTGTGGAACCAAAAGTCATAGTTGGCAATGTAGGGCATTAATACGACTCTGCCGAGCCCTTCAGGGAGATACTGGCATTTTTAAAAGAAATTATATCCTACTAACATTATAAACACGAAAGCTTGTAAGTATGAATGGATGGATGTTTGTTACTCTTTCACGTAAAAACTACTGAATGGATTTTATTGAAACTATACAATAATATAGCTTATACATCAAAATAACACAAAGGCTACAATTTATAACGATAACCGATATTATAGCGATAACCGACATCCACGCGGGCGGAGCCGGGGCAAAAGCTAGTTACTAATAAATTAATACAAAGAAATATTGCCAACTCATTAACTAGAGTACATCTGGGATAAATAAAAACGAATTGCTGCCCCACTATATTGGGCTATTACCCTAATCTTCGAATCTGCGAGGGTCCGTGGTCCGCAACTAGTTGTGGACGCATTACCTCGGAAAAAGCCCATTAGATTGTCTCGAGTTTATAATGGGAAAAATAACGAGTTTCACCCGCCGAAGTGAATTGTGTGTTCAGTTAAAAGTTGGTTATTTATTGTTTTACTAGCCTGCTATAACTGTGGCTTCATCTGTGTGAACTACTGACCCAATTTCTCTGAATTTGTAAAATAATATCACCACTAATATTATTTTATGTTATGGCTGAAGGATCGATATTCAACGCATCTATGGACACGCGTCGACAACAAATGACAGACCCTTTCATTGACTTTGCATAACCTTTTGCCCGCGCCTATTAACTTGCAAGCCGTTATTTTGTTCCGGATTTTTATGTAAGTAATTAAATCATATTTTCCATACATGGCCACGGTATAAAATGAAGTGGGCGATTAATATTTGTCGTAAGTCGTCCTCGATATCCGACGTCACATGAGAAACTTACGAACTTTATATTATTAGATACTAGCTGAGCTGTCTCGGCTTCGCCTGTGGCATACTTCAACCTCGTCCTAAGTCATTATGCATCACTCAATTGTCTTGATTTCCCGGAACTAACACTCACAATAGTGTAGTATCACGGAGGACAGAATATGATTAAGTAGCGGAGATGCCATAGTCAAATTTCTCTTAAGAAAAACGCGTGACCAAATGCGGGTGGGAAGGGAGACGCGTGGGGCATGACGTCATACCTTGTCCCCGTCTCCATCTTGTGCGTCATAGCGAAACCGAACAGAAACAGACCTTGTCATTTTTGTTATATAGTTTGACTATTCGCCACTAAGCGCTACACAGAATTCTAGAATAATCTATTATTAGGAAATAATTTCTGAAAATAAGGCGCCATCTTTCAGATTATAGCAAAATCATTTAGGGGGCTAAATGATTTGAAATGATTTGAAATGATTTGGTCTTATGCCGACAGATGGCCTAATCTTTTTTACTTTAATTTTCAATTTCAGCTAAATATGCCATTTAATAAATAAAATAACATTTTTGAAATTCCAATGAACTCGGGCGAGATTATTGTGATGAAATTTTCACAAAATGAATTGAGTTATTATTACAACTAGTATACATGTAAGACAAGGTTACTTATTTCTTCTCTACGCCAGATGGTTTTTTGGACATTTTTTTTCAAAAAAAATAAAACTAAAAATATAGTGGACTTACTGATGAAATGTTATACCCTTAAAATGTTTAAATTGTTTATCTATATACTTTGTGCATCCTTGTACTGCACACTTCATTCTTAAACCAGGTTAATGCTATGTTTATCGTTGAACTTTTAACCAAAAATGACAACCGAACGCAAGGACGTTTCACTAGAACTAGATGGTGACGTCACAGACCAATTGAGTCGTTTTGACATATGGAAGGCTCGCGACTCGATTGCCTTGCAACATCTCCGCTATCATTTCCTTCTCCATGTGTAGTATAAACTCTAATGTATGCAAAGAAACAAAAAGTTGACTGACTGAATTTCCGATAGAAACTTCTTAGCAAAATAAATGTTTCGACCATCGAGGAATAGCCGCGGAAGACTTTCGCTCACACCGAAAGGGCGTTTACACCTACACTGATAATTTTTGAAGTGAAAACTTCTTTAGCGGCGTTGGATGGGTAAAAAGTGTTAAACTCGCGTCAGGATCACTTGAACTTTGAACCGTAACCGACGACTGACGTCTTACGACATTAGCTACAGATGGTTTATTTTGTTAGGTATGCTAAGAAATTTCGTAGCTTAGCGGTAAGCGCTTCGACTGTAAGTACTTATGGTTTTAGATAGTACCGGGTTCGAACCTGGGCTTCTGACACTTTTTGTGATTATTTTTTCTTTTTGTAATTCATTAATTTCTTCTGATAGAAAATTAGTGATAGGTTCTATGATTGGCGCTATATTATAGGTATGGTATGGTATGTTCTTTTTATCTTTTTCTCTGTATATAACGAACAAAGAAAGAAAGAAAAAGTTTTCACTTCTGCCGGCACTCCCGGAGTGCAACCCGTCTTTTTTTATGAAACTGCAGTCTACACGAGGAGCTCTTAATCTTTATAGTAAAATGATAACGTCTTACTTACTTACTTATTTACTTCCAGCGGGGGACGCCGCAGACCGGACGGGTGATCTGCCCTTTTTATGGGGGCCATTTCACCCAATTCCCCTATTCCTCCTGTTTGGAGGCCAAGAATGATAACGTCACTAACGTCCCTAACATATACTTATAGTATTCAAAACTGAGGCAAATATCCTGGTTTTACCCTATCGCTCGTATCCTGACCGACCCAGGGCCATCTCTTTCGAGCTGGTCCTCTTCGGGTATGGGAACAGAGTGTTTCCGTCGTGGGCCTTATATATCAGCACTAACTATTTTAGAAGTTTAAATCATCCAATTTATAATGTCTATCACAACGTTGAGGCCATCTGCACGTGCCATGAGGTCACAATAGAGTCCCGTGCCCTAAATACTTGATTCCCGTACAAATTGTGTTACGCTAACAGCGGCGACATTGTTAGTTTAGGTTGTGTACACGTCTGGCGAAAGCACAGTGTTCTTCAAGCAGGGCGTTACAAAGCATCTATCAAGGCCGTCAAGATCACAATTTTATGGCCATCAGCATCAGAAATGATGGTCTGTATTTTTTGGACTGCACCTCAACTTTTTTACATGTAGCAAGGTGCAGTCAATAGACGGAGTGAGTATATTTTTTTTTACCAAGAAACGTGTGCAATACTAAAGGACTTTTTTATGTGCCGAAATCACCACGGATACCCCTCGGGAGGCTATGTCGGACTCAAACCGACTACCCCGCGCGCCGTCTCTGTGGATCGTTATGCGTTATGATCTGTGGAGCTTCTGCTAGGGCGACGGGCGGCTCCACCCGTCACCCTCAGGCCCGCGCTCATAGTTTTACCGTGCGTACAATGGAGTCTCTCTCTTAACAGTTTAAAGCTTTTTTTTTGTACCATTTAAGGGGCAGACAAGCACACGGCCTGAATGAGGGAAAGTGGGCACCGTGCCCTATAGACGTATGCAATACCAGGGGCGTCTACTTGCACTGCCGACTATGCAAAATATTGCAATCTTGAAAAATGACGAACGAACACTTCACGTTTCCACCTTTTATTCCTATTTATGTAACCTGCTATCACAGTTTACAAACGGTAATATAGCGTTCGCACGTGTATCGTATGAGACAGATCACGTTACAAACGTGCAGTCCGTGAGCGTTTTAACAACTCGCGAATTCTCGGTGCATTTGTAAGGTGTGCACATAGCCTTAGACGGATTAAAATATGAAAAATGACATTGTGCAAACTAAATTGTGGCGCGAAACGGACGTGAGTGCATGACGCGAAAATGTATTTTATTACAACTTTTATTTCGTTGCATGTCTGACATATTGTTGTTTTAAATTAAGGCTATGAATATGACTGCAATATATACATATTCAAGCCTGTAAATCCCTGAAGGGGTAGATAGAGGTATATTAACTTTTATTTTTGGTAATAGGAGGTGAGTCTTTTGTTGTCAAGCGGTCCATAAATTACGGTAATTATTTTATTGTTAGAGCGTTTTCACACTCATCCGATATCCGATATCCGATATCCGACATCCGATATCGGAGGAAGTCAAATGTATGAGATATGTATCTCTGTTTCACATTGCCCGGCCCGATATCGGTTAACGGAGCCAACACCACTGTTTTGGCCCGATATCGGAACACAAAGAAATTAAAACAGCGACTGCAAGCAATTTTCGACCGTAATGACATTTTCTGAGTTACATGTCTTTTCGCTTTTATTGATGACGCTGATCACGAATATAAGAAAAAAACTCGATACCATGTCATGTCAATAAGGTCGAAAATTCATTGCACTTCTTTTCTTTTTTTTTACTCCTAGCATCCCTAACTAGTCTGTGCTATCGAGCAAATGACGTATCGGGTCGATTTTATCGGATAACTGTGAAAACAGCACAAGGTATCGGCTATCGGATGTCGGCTATCGGCGTCCGGCACCGATATCGGATATCGGATGAGTGTGAAAGCGCTGTTACGTAAATGTATACCTTATCGAGCTCCACAAAGAACTTCAAGACCCAAGTACCCAAGCAAACGTTACCTGTAAACCAGCATACCTGGTGATAAGACAGATGAGGCTCTGGTACAACCTTCCTCCTAGCGTCAGTCGCTTCCGTAAAAGCAAAATAAAATAAAAACCATTTCGTAGCAAGGAGGAAAGGCACTTTGCTTGCTTTTAAATTGACAATGAGGCCGTCTATTATTTAAAATATCTGAGCTGTGGAGGTCAGATAGCAGTCGCTTCTATAAAAGATGTAGCTGTAAGCCACACCAAGAGTAAAAGAAGGCTAATCTCGGACTCTGAAGGGAAAACTGGACTAGAATGTTTTTATTTAATCAGATTTTTTGCTGATATATATATATATATCCATACTAATATTATAAATGCGAAAGTAACTCTGTCTGTCTGTCTGTCTGTCTGTCTGTCTGTCTGTCTGTCTGTATGTTACGCTTTCACGCCTAAACCGCTGAACCGATCTTGATGAAATTTGGAACAGAGGTATATTAGAGCTTGAGAACGGACATAGGCTACCTTTTATCACGAGAAAGGGGGTTTAAGGGGGGGAAATAGGGGATGAAAGTTTTTATGAAAGTTTGTCATTTCTGAAGATATCTTAATGAAATTTGGTACAGAGGTAGATTAGAGCTTAGGAACGGACATAGGCTACCTTTTATCGCGAAAAGGGGGGTGGAAGGGGGGGGGACTAGGGCCTTGGGAGGAAAGTTTGTCATTTTTGAAGATTTCTTGATGAAATTTGGTACAGAGATAGTTTAGAGCTTGGAAATGGAAGTAGGCTACCTTTTATCGCGAAAAGGGGGGTAGAAGGGAGGCGGACTAGGGCCTTGGTATAAAAGTTTGTCATATTTGAAGATTTCTTGATGAAATTTGGTACAGAGATAGTTTAGAGCTTGGGAACGAACATAAGCTACCTTCTATCGCGAAAAGAGGGGAAGAAGTGAGGAGGGGGAAGAACCAGGGCCTTGGGATAAAAGTTTATCGTTTTAGAAGATTTCCTGAAGAAATTTGGTACAGAGATAGTTTAGAGCTTGGGAACGAACATAAGCTACCTTTTATCACAAAAAGGGGGGTAGTAGGAAAGGGGGGGGGGGGACCCGGGCCTTGGGATAAAAGTTTATCGTTTTAGAAGATTTCCTGAAGAAATTTGGTACAGAGATAGTTTAGAGCTTGGGAACGAACATAAGCTACCTTTTATCACAAAAAGGGGGGTAGTAGGAAAGGGGGGGGGGACCCGGGCCTTGGGATAAAAGTTTATCGTTTTAGAAGATTTCCTGAAGAAATTTGGTACAGAGATAGTTTAGAGCTTGGGAACGGACATAGACTACCTTTTATTGCGAAAAGGGGGGTAGAAGGGGGGACTAGGGCCTTGGGAGGAAAGTTTGTCATTTTTGAAGATTTCTTGATGAAATTTGGTACAGAGATACTTTAGAGCTTGGAAACAGATATAGGCTACCTTTTATCGCGAAAAGTGGGGTAGAAGGGGGGCGGACTAGGGCCTTGGTATGAAAGTTTGTCATTTTTGAAGATTTCTTGATGAAATTTGGTACAGAGATAGTTTAGAGCTTGGAAATGGAAGTAGGCTACCTTTTATCGCGAAAAGGGGGGTAGAAGGGAGGCGGACTAGGGCCTTGGTATAAAAGTTTGTCATATTTGAAGATTTCTTGATGAAATTTGGTACAGAGATAGTTTAGAGCTTGGGAACGAACATAAGCTACCTTCTATCGCGAAAAGAGGGGAAGAAGTGAGGAGGGGGAAGAACCAGGGCCTTGGGATAAAAGTTTATCGTTTTAGAAGATTTCCTGAAGAAATTTGGTACAGAGATAGTTTAGAGCTTGGGAACGGACATAGACTACCTTTTATCACAAAAAGGGGGTAGTAGGGGGGACCAGGGCCTTGGGATAAAAGTTTATCGTTTTAGAAGATTTCCCGATGAAATTTGGTACAGAGATAGTTTAGAGCTTGGGAACGGACATAGACTACCTTTTATTGCGAAAAGGGGGGTAGAAGGGGGGGACTAGGGCCTTGGGAGGAAAGTTTGTCATTTTTGAAGATTTCCTGATGAAATTTGTTACAGAGAAACTTTAGAGCTTGGAAACAGGTACAGGCTACCTTTTATCGCGAAAAGGGGGGTAGAAGGGGGGCGGACTAGGGCCTTGGTATGAAAGATTGTCATTTTTGAAGATTTCTTGATGAAATTTGGTATAGAGATAGTTTAGAGCTTGGGAACGAACATAAGCTACCTTTTATCGCGAAAAGGGGGGAAGAAGGGGGGGACCAGGGCCTTGGGATAAAAGTTTATCGTTTTAGAAGATTTCCTGATGAAATTTGGTACAGGAATAGTTTAGAGCTTGGGAACGGACATAGACTACCTTTTATCACAAAAAGGTGGGTAGAAGGGGGGGACTAAGGCCTTAGGTTGAAAGTTAGTCATTTTTGAAGATTTCCTGATGAAATTTGGTACAACGATAGCATTTTGGTACAGGGATTAATTAGAGCTTGGTAACGGACATATGCTACCTTTGATCGCGAATAATGTGGTAAAAGGGGGGGGGGGGGGGGGGGGGATACGGACTAGATAGTAAATATAAAAGTTTGTTATTTTTGATGATATCCTGGTGAAATTTGGTACAGAGATGGATTAGAGCTCGAAAATGGACATAGGCTACCTTTTATTGCGAAAAAGTCAGTTGAAGGGGTGTAATAGGACAAGGGTATGTAAGTTTGACAATTTTGAAGATATCTTGATGAAATTGGAATAGAGATGGATTAGAGGTTAGAAATGGACATAGGCTACCCCTTATCGTGAAAAAAGTGAAATCTTCTAAAACGATAAACTTTTATCCCAAGGCCCGGGTCCCCCCCCCCTTTCCTACTACCCCCCTTTTTGTGATAAAAGGTAGCTTATGTTCGTTCCCAAGCTCTAAACTATCTCTGTACCAAATTTCTTCAGGAAATCTTCTAAAACGATAAACTTTTATCCCAAGGCCCGGGTCCCCCCCCCCTTTCCTACTACCCCCCTTTTTGTGATAAAAGGTAGCTTATGTTCGTTCCCAAGCTCTAAACTATCTCTGTACCAAATTTCTTCAGGAAATCTTCTAAAACGATAAACTTTTATCCCAAGGCCCTGGTTCTTCCCCCTCCTCACTTCTTCCCCTCTTTTCGCGATAGAAGGTAGCTTATGTTCGTTCCCAAGCTCTAAACTATCTCTGTACCAAATTTCATCAAGAAATCTTCAAATATGACAAACTTTTATACCAAGGCCCTAGTCCGCCTCCCTTCTACCCCCCTTTTCGCGATAAAAGGTAGCCTACTTCCATTTCCAAGCTCTAAACTATCTCTGTACCAAATTTCATCAAGAAATCTTCAAAAATGACAAACTTTCCTCCCAAGGCCCTAGTCCCCCCCCCTTCCACCCCCCTTTTCGCGATAAAAGGTAGCCTATGTCCGTTCCTAAGCTCTAATCTACCTCTGTACCAAATTTCATTAAGATATCTTCAGAAATGACAAACTTTCATAAAAACTTTCATCCCCTATTTCCCCCCCTTAAACCCCCTTTCTCGTGATAAAAGGTAGCCTATGTCCGTTCTCAAGCTCTAATATACCTCTGTTCCAAATTTCATCAAGATCGGTTCAGCGGTTTAGGCGTGAAAGCGTAACATACAGACAGACAGACAGACAGACAGACAGACAGACAGAGTTACTTTCGCATTTATAATATTAGTATGGATATATATTAGATTTTGCTTCATGGAAAATGTCGTAATTCAGCCAAATCCGCATTTAGACTGTTAAAATTAATCCCAGAACAAGTTAAAAGCGCAACGCAAGGATGTAGAGGAGAAAGTTGGTTTAAGTTGTTTTAGATTTTTTTTTCAGCCTAGGGCCGTCTTCGCACGGCATTGTCCTGCACGTTTTCTTTATATTCGTTATTTTAACGTATAATCAACCGGGTGTTCACACTGTTGATTTTCATTCTTGTAAACCGCGGTAGCCTAGTGGTATGGGTAATGGACTGCTGAGACTAGGTCTCGGGTTCGATCCCAGGTTTTGCCATGGCACACACCAATGACTTTTCGAAGTTATGTGTGTATTTATCGCAGGTTTATAAATGCCCGGTTAATGGCAATAGGTTCGCCACCTATTACATTGGGACCATAACATAAACTGGCGAAATAAGGGCGCTAGCACCTCTGCCTACCCCTACATAACATAAACTCACGCCTATATCCCAGGCGTGAGTTTATGTAATACGAATAGCCGCAGTCCACAGTAAGTAGATGTCGGAAAATGCAAGAGCAATATATTCGATTAAAAACGTATAAAGGTCGTGCGGTGGACGAGGCAGTGGTCATACTATGCGCCACTGCAAGCTGAATACTTACGTCAAATTTCATTCGATCTGCTTTAATCGCATTTTACAGTACAAACGACATAATAGAATCAACCCATGAAAACACCGAGCGTGACAATCGAAATATCACAAGGTAACTTACCGTGTTTTGAAACTCTCATTGTTATTAATCCGAAGAAGTAAATTAGAGTAATTAGAAAATATATCCCAAAATTTCCACAAATGTATAATTAGGGTTCCAAAATACAAAGATACAGGTTAATTTAGTAGTAAAGAAAGACAGAAACTAAAGCTAGCGTCTAAACATGCAAGCCACTACGAATTTACGTGTGCTTTATGACTTCAACCTCGGAAATTTCGTAGTCTAGTAAGCGAGAAATGCTTATTGCGAATTCTTGCTGAACACTTGGACCATAGAAGGGTATACCCTCGGTATATTATATACCTTAAGACACTTATCTTGGACCTAAGTCGTGGGACAAACAAGGCGTTGTTTGTCTCGCGTGCGGATTGTTATCAATTGTGGCTCTTCTCATGGCTATTTGTGTTCGCAATTGGGTGTTTGTTGATTTTGACGATATATTTGATGTATGCGCAAAAATTATAGGTCTCTTAAAAAGTTTATAATCGCTCAACAAGCTATGGAGAGCGTTATACTCGGCATTTACCTACGTGATCGCGTCAGAAATGATGATATCCGTAGGAGAACAAAAGTAACCGACGTAGCCCAGCGGATTAGCTCGTTGAAGTGGCTGTGGGCGGGACACATTGTGCGCAGAACAGATGGTCGATGGAGCAAAAACGTTCTGGAATGGTGACCGCGTTCGGGCAAACGTAGTGTAGGCCCAATGGCCAGGTAGAAGAACGACACCTCGTCAAGGTCGCCGGAAAGTGCTGCATGCGGGCTGCTTTAGATCGATCGTTCTGGAAGTCTATAGCAGAGGTCTATGATGATGGTATCACGCAAAATATGCAAATACAGGTAAAGACCACTCACACCTGGCAGTCAAATAAGAAACTCTCCAATTTTCTTTACAATTTTTAGCTTTCTGTCATTCTTGTATTGGTCATGATTGTCAAATAGACATATAAGGCCAATATTTTGCCAAATATGCCGTCCGTACATGGTAATACTTTGCCAAAAATGTCCAATACACAAGTTCAAATATCTATGTGAAATGCCACTGTAACACTACGCTAGGTGAATTTGAACTCGTCCACCACAGAGAAATGTGTACTGCGCGCATTGAGCACATAAAGAACACATTTTAGATCCAAGATATGTGTCACTCGGTATACCCTCGGTATATTATATCAAATATCTCCTGTTCACTTGTTTGAACTATTAGCAACCCTTATTAAGCATTTCGTTGTTTAGACACGTCATCAATCTTCGTCAGCCTTGTTCTTGTGGGGTAGTTAGTTTGTGGGCAACTTATACACGTAGAAATATCATTCTAGATACCATATTACATATTTAGAGTGGGAAAGATACCGTGTGTGTAGTAAACAATATGGGAAGCTAATCTTCTGTCATAATTAATGGACTTTTTTACTCATTTGCACAATAATTACTGAATAGACCTGGATTAAATTTTCTATCTAAGATGAAGAAGAGAAAATTTTATCCAGATCTTAATTTTTCAGCGGACGTTAATTCCAGTCGCAACCGAAATTTTTCAGCTTGGAGTCTGGGGTTCGCTTTTTTGGGGCTTGGGGTTCATATTTTCCATGAAGCGACTGCCATCTGACTTCCACAACCCAAAGGCGATATCAAATCATTGCAGCTAGACCAGTTGTTGGATTTTTGAGGGCTCCGACTACCCGTAACGACTGCCATAGATGTTTGTATGACAACCGGGACCGACGGCTTAACGTGCTCTCCGAAGCAAGACCAGACCAATGCAAATACCCATATTCATGCATACAAATATTTGCACTGAGTGGAGATCGAACCCGCGCCTCCTGCGCAGCGGCCGCGTTCACTACCACTTCGCCACGGAGGCTGTCGTGTTGTGTCTGGATAAAATTTTCTATAAAGATATATTACAGTTGAAGGGTATCTGGGTCCTACCATTGAATTTCAAATCAACAGAAACTTTCGTTTAAGAATTGGGAGACCAAACGATAGTTGCTCCCAGAAAAGTCGACATACCGATTGAAAATTAAAAATAGAAGTCCACTTGAGCATGAAAGGCACACGTGCCTCTAAATTCCCTTTAACGATTTAAGATGGTTAAAACCACGCATCACCAAAAAGGTATCCAAAACGCAACTTTTACGTCCTAAAGAGTGCTTTTTAAATATTACATCGTAATAAGAAAACATAGTTAAGCTCAAAATGGTCAATCATTAACGAAACCATAGTGCGTCAAGCTCTTAAAGGCAGGATATTGCTGTTGTAACTACTTCCGACTTAAATGGGTTGAAATGGCGGGAAAGTGCCGGCTGTTGCGGATTCGGGGAAGACCCTTTTTAGTACGCGTCACGTTGACCTGTATCTTTGGTGTTTCTTTGCTAACTGTTGTGGACTTAAGTAATTAATGAGAGTTAGACTAAAATAATATCATTCTTTGGAATAAATTGGTGTAAAGTTCGTTTTTTTCATACCACTGGCAGACTAGCACATTGTCCACCTGATGGAAAGTGTTAACCTCGGCCTATCGACGTGTGCAACACCAAGGGAGTCACACTCGTGCTGAGGACCCTGTAAACATAGAGAGTTTTTGTACCGTCAGCGTAGAATACAAAGCAGGAATAGCCTTTGTCCTTCCCACTGACAGGACAAAATCTCTCCAGTGAGCTCTGGCTACCCTACTCACCAGGAATACAATACAAGTTTATTATGGCCGCGGTACTCTGTAGATGGGAGGTTCTTCCCCATGTAACGTTGTGGATTTTTTATAAATCTATTTGAAATAAATTCTCTAAAATAGTCGATAATTTAGTATTTTCGACACTAAATTACTAATTTGTCTATGGGTGTGCGAGCGAGATTGGACAACATTACCTAAGTGTCTATTCACGGCGCTAAAGTGGCCCTTTCTTCGGCTATCCTTTGCCGTGGGAGGTCACTCTTGACCCCGGCGGCCAACTGCTGTCGGCACCGGGTAAGTTTTGAGATCAACATGTCCTACTTCTTTCAACAGGTGAAGACTTCTCAGCGGCGCAGCTTACGACCTGCTTAATGTATGGCTTACTATATTTTATTATTTAACATTTTTCTATGTGCTATTTCAGTCTACTATTTAGTGCCACGAGACCGATGACCTCTACGGTCAGAGGTCACGACACCAGCTTTCGCTGCTTAATTATTTTCCTTTTTATAGCTTCTAGCTACGCTGTTCTGCCGCTGGGGAGATTATCTTCACCTGCTATTATTTTAGCGGGTCACTGGACGTAGTTCCCTTGTGACTTACTGACCCGCACTCTTTCTTTTTCCAGGGTCTTCGCACCGGGCTTCACGCCATCATTCGGCCGTGAGGCACACCAGCGAGGACCCTGGCACGCCGGCAACATCAGCAGCCGGGAGTGAACGAGCTAAGTGCATACTACCATCTCTGCACAACGGATCAAACAACGCCTCGGCAGAATATTTATTGCGAATCCACCCTGAGATTCATTTCTATAATACCTACTATAAATTCATGTAACGTTCTATTACTTCGATTATAATTGTTATTAATTATAATTCAATCTTTCAATTATCTGTCTCACTAGCTAGCCAGCCGAACATTATATTTGTTACTTTTACAGTGCTCTCATAGCTTATTTAATTCACTATATTTTACTTTCATAAAACCCCAAGCATAAAACATTTCTTTCGTTACACCCAGTCGGACTGCTCAATTAGACGGAAATACCGTCGTGTCCTACCTACTGCTATATCACGCATTCATCACTTTTTCATGACGCGAGCAGGATGAGAACCTGCTGGGTTACAAGGATGGCATAAAAATATACATTCAACAAATCTGCAGTGTAACGAAAACAATGATTATATATATCGCCACCCGTATAAAAAATATTCTAAAACATATACAAAACGACGACCCACTGCATATTACCATAATATTATCTAAATGTACCGACATCACTCGATTTGCGAGATACGGTTACGGTCGCCAGCTGCCAAATAGCCGTGCCGAGATGCATCTCAGAATAGTTTAGATATTCATGTTGGAGAGAAGAGATGCTATGAATAAACAACACGATGTTAAATAATAAACTTTTTAATGTAATTTTTGGGGGTGGGTGGTAACAGCAGTGGTTCCCATCAAAACGAGGATCTCGGGCTCATGGCAGCCCATTGTCAAAAACAGCGGTGATAATTCTAAGAAGGTAGTAGTATCCAAATGAGCACTGCGACTGGGGAAGTACTTCCGCCCTACAGAATACAGCGGCCATAAAAACCTCGTGTTGTGTTCCCGGCGGTAAGTAGGGTAGCCAGAGCTCACTGGAGAGTTATTGTGCTGTCAGTGGACATACCAAAGGCTTTGCCGCCTAGTCGTCCTGCTCATCCCGCTTAGCGCGGGAGAACCCAGGGTCCGCATTCCTACTTAATCTTTTCCACTTTGTACGGTCTTCAGCATTCTGCTTGGTTAGTCCGTTGGTACACCTGCACGACATCAAGCCAGCGTTTCTTGGGCCGTCCCCTACTTCTGGCGCCAGACAACGTCATGTACGGCATTTATTTCCCACGTATCCTGTCGGACTTCGCAAGACGTGGCCATACCACCGAAGGCGACTTTCCTGCAACTTGTCAGCTATGTCACGGACATGGATGCTACCGCGGATGTGTGCGTTCCGAACACGGACGTTTCGCGTAACGCCATATATCCACCGCAACATATTCATCTTCGTGACATGCAGCAACTGCCTGTGTCGCTTCAGCAACGGCCACGCCTCACTGCCATACGTAAGGACCGGTCTAATGGTAGTCTTATAGACCTGTCTTTTTAGCTTGACCGGCATTTTAGGATCACAAATGACTCCCGTTACCTCGCGCCATTTCACCTAAGCCTCTGAATTACGGGCATTGATGTCAGGATCAATATCTCCGGACGCATTAAGCACAGATCCGAAGTACCTGAAGTGGTCTGTACGCTCGATGGTGTCGTCGCCTATACGGACAGACGTCGGATCTGCGCTATTGCAGGCCATATACTCCGTTGAGAAATAAAAAAGGCTCTACAATACATAAATTATGCCATTTTGGTGACCGGTGGGGTAGAATGATGAGCGCTTTATGGCAATAGGCTCGAACAAAAAATATGGGTGTTAATACACCTCTGCCTACCCCTTCGAGGATTTACAGGCGTGAATGTATGCATGATAAGAGAAAAACTTCTCAACAAAAAATTGCAATATAAAGAAGCATATATTTATAAAAGCTTGTGCTAAAACTAAGGGGTATCCTTACAAACCTATCACGTAATGTTGTGATGACCATAAATATGGCAAAGAAAAACGGTACAAATGCAAAACCAGAACTAACTCCAACGAATGGACTCATAAAGGATTGTCTGATAAGCGTACGGTGCCAGTGTAAGAGAGTAGTTTTTTTTATTTTACTAGGAATTAGGACACGATGGTATTTGCGTCCAATTGAGCAGTCTGACTGGGGAAGTACCTCCGCCCTACAGAATACCGCGGCCATAATAACCTCGTGTTGTGTTTCGGCGGTAAGTAGGGTAGCCAGAGCTCACTGGAGAGTTTATGTGTTGTCAGTGTGAAGACCAAAGTATTCCTGCTTTTTCTTCTACACTGACGGCACAGAAACTCTCTGTTTTTACAGGGTCGGCAGCGCGAGTCTCCCCTGGTGTTGCACACGTCCATAGGCCACGGTAACTACTTTCCATTAGGTGCACTGTGTACTTGTCTGCCACCTCAGTGGTATACTTTTTTTATAACAAGCCCGGCTGTACTCTAATCGATGGTACTAGCTCGTTGCTCTGCCCGCGTGGATATTATTTATCGCGAGTTTTGGTTATCTGTTCTTTGGTTCTACTTCATCAAATGTTAACTGCCAGTGAAATTCCCGCCATCATAGATTCAGCCATTTAATAGATTAGCTAAGTCAAAGAGACGGAAATACAGACGGAGAAAAAAAATATAGGGGTATCACGTATGTGTTTATTAAACATTGTTATTTTGAAATTTCGAACTGGTAGTTCAATTTTATTTATTTGTATAAATTAAATTACTATTATTTACTCTAACCCTTACTAAGCCAAATTGCTTGCACTAGGAGTGGGCTCACGACGGTAGTGTAATGGCCAGGATTGGAACCCGGGACCTCTCGATCGTAAGGCTGACTCCTTAACCACTAAGCTACCGACGCTTCTATGGTTTTGTAATCCTGGGTATACCTACACCAATGTAAAAGTGTTTACAAGGTTCCAACTATTGTCACGGAATGGACCTTAATGGACATTTACGACTTTCATAAAAAGTTTATAGTCAGTTGTCTTTTTAGTACAAAGTATTTCTGATCCAATCTATATGTTTTTCTATGTCGCAATAAAACTCTGCCACTTGTTAAATGAGCTTTATTTTTTTTAAGAGTTAGTGAGAAGTGTTTCTTTTATATCTATTGATGTTGTAGCGAAGTCTCTTTTATGGTTATATATAAACTTCTTTGACCGTGTGTAGATATATCACTACTTAGTATAAAACAAAGTCGCTTACTCTGTCCCTATATCCCTTTGTATGCTTAAATATTTAAAACTACGCAACGGATTTTGATGCGGTTTTCTTCAGTAGATAGAGTGATTCAAGAGGAAGGTTTATATGTATAATACATGTTTAATATAGTAGAGTGTGCAGCGGGAATGGGATCTGATGCCACGCGGGTGGAATAATATTGGCGGTACGAAGATCGCCGGGTCAGCTAGTAAAAGATAAAATAAGAATTAATTTTAAAATCTATATGAAAACTGAAAACAGAAAGCTAATAAAAAGATGTTCAAAATTCAGTCTCGCTCAAACCACAATCTCCTAAATGTCACAATCGATCGCGATGTTAACGAAAAAATTGTAAAATTGTTACCAGAATACAGTTTTTGACATTTGGGAGATTGAGACTGAATTTGAACATATTTTTACTACGAGAGTAGGTCTTTAGATACAGTTTCAAAAGCAAAATCAACTAACTAAATAAATTACAAAACAGTTCACCGCTAAAACTGACACCCAACCCATTCACTGAGCGTATTCAATACAATGCAAATAACAGTCCTCTGTGGGACAGTGATAGGGGGTATTAACATACATTGCGCGGTACCCCAGTTAATCGGACCGTGAATGGCCCATCGCAAAAAATTCATTCGGTCAACAGTTTTAATGGCCCACTTTAATGTTGGCTGTGACTTTTTTATGCGGTTTAAATGGTTTCATTTGAGATGAGGAACGGAGTCAAAGAAATTCATAAGATGTTCTCTAGAGGGGAATGTAAACTAAAGTGAGTTAAATTTTTTATATTACAGTAGCTGTTGTGCTGAAAAATACTGCTACGGACTTATAGGAACACATTCCCGGGCTAAAATCGAAGGCTCTTTCTCTCTTATAATAATCTGTATGCCAAACTTCACCCGGATCTGTACAGCTAACATAGTGTGAATATTAAATTTAATGAAATAACAATCATCTCTCTACATAATAATAGGTCGGTTACATGCGAAATTGCCGTTTTATTGAAGAAATTGGAGGAAACCCAATTCAAATTGGAGGAATGACAAATTCAAATTTTATGTTCTTTTTGTGTATGAATGAGACAACATTAAGCTCTTTTATTACATTTTTGAAAGTGACAGCTGTAAAAATAATACGAAATTTATCATCAAAATAAACAGCATTTAGGAAGTACTGTTTTTGAAGATCGAATTTAATTTATCAAGCCGCCAATAAAAACAAAATTTCATACTGAGTTGCAAAATCTTGAAATCAACTTTCAAACAAAGTTTAATTATTGGAAATAGCCATTAAATTAAAAGAAACTCGAACTCATGAATATGTAAGAAAATTTCGGCAATTTCATAGCTAAAGACCTAATATTCATTCTCACAATATTAGATATTAACTGTAGAAAAGTTAAAACGAATGAATGAATCAATAACTCTCTATAGTAATCCAATCTTGGTTGGATAGCATTCAGGGGTCAGCAAATGCATAGCCAGGGGGGATTATGCTCGCAGCACTAGTGGGGCCGGTGGGTGTCACGCGGTGCTGCGACGACAATCCTCTTTTGATGAGGCCATCAAGCTGAGTGCCACCATTGTTAACATGGTACGTATATGTAATGACTTAGTCTTCAGCTTACCATCAGGCGAGGTGATGATGAATTCACGTGTCCTATGTGTAAGAAAAGGCGGGTTGCACTCCGGGAGTGCCGGCAGAAGTGAAAACTTTTTCTTTCTTCGTTATATACAGTGAAAAAGATAAAAAGACCATACCATACCATACTATACCTATAATATAGCGCCAATCATAGAACCTATCACTAATTTTCTCTCAGAAGAAATTAATGAATTACAAATAGAAAAAATAATCACAAAAAGAATCAGAAGCCCAGGTTCGAACCCGGTACTATCTGAAATCATAAGGACTTACAGTCGAAGCGCTTACCGCTAAGCTACGAAGCTTCTTAGCGTACCTAACAAAATAAACAATTTGTAGCTAATGTTGTATGTCGTCAGTCGTCGGTTACGGTTCAAAGGTCAAGTGATCCCGACGCGAGATTAACACTTTTTACCCATCCAACGCCGCTTAAAAAAAATAAACTTCCTGTCTAATATTATAAATGTGAAAGGTTTTGGAGATGGTTGGTTATTTAAGTTTGTTATTCAAATACGCTCTAACGGCTAAACAAATCTGGCTAAACAATTCATCAATTAGTGCTATTCCTGCTTTGTCTTCTGTGCTGACGGCACAGAATCTCTTTGTGGTTACAGGGTAAGGGGAATCTCCTACTGAGGCACACGTCCATAGGCCAAGGTAACAATTTTCCATCATGTGAGCCGTGTGCTTGTCTGCCACCAAAGCTAATTGTCTGTAACCTTTAGACAATATACGGGATAGATAATAGTGTGGAATAACACATAGGCTATCAAAATTTTTATCCCAGAAAAGGATTCTCTATTGAGAATTAAATTCCTCGCGGGTGGAGCTGCGGGCAACAGCTAGTAACATAATTAAAAAAAAAACGGGTTGCACTCTGGGAGTGCCGGCAGAAGTGAAAAATTTTTCTTTCTTCGTTATATACATAGAAAAAGATAAAAAAGAACATACCATACCATACCTATAATATAGCGTTAATCATAGAACCTATCACTTATTTTCTGCTAATTTTCTGTCAGAAGAAATTAATAAATTATGAAAAGAAAAAATAATCACAAAAAATAATAAATTACAGAAAGAAAAAATAATCATAAAAAGTAATAAATTACAAAAAGAAAAAATAATCACCAAAAGTAATAAATTATAATAAGAAAAAACAATCACAAAAAATCCCTGAAGGCCAGGTGGTTTGAACCCGATACTATCTGAAACTATCTGAAACTATAAGGACTTACAGTCGAAGTGCTTACCGTTTAAGCTACGACGCTAGCTATCGTAAGTTGCAAAATAGTCTGTACCTAATCTTGTATGACGTCAGTCGTCGGTTACGGTTCAAAGGTCAACTAATCCTGACGCTTCCTTAACATTTTACATCCATCCAACGCCGCTAAAGAAGTTTTCACTTCAAAAAAAGACTTTAATAAAGGTATTCAGGTTTCTTTATCAGTCTTGCGGTATCAGTAAATATACTCAAGGACGAGAAAGCGGCTCAAGAAATTTGGCTACCGATACCGTATACATCTATTATAATTCTGTTTCAACTCGTATTATCAGGAGTGTCGTAAGAATCCACAGATCTTACGCAAGTTAGACTCGAGGGACCAAGAATCTTCAAATTCAAATATATTTACGACTTTCGTTCTAAGGCTTGTTGTACACTTAAGTTAGATTTTAGCTGTGAAAGTTACGTTCAGTTTTATTCTCAACTGAGTTCTTATGTTTTTAAAAGCACTTAGTTTGATTATTGTGTGTGTATGTGTGCGTAAAGCAACAAGCCAACTTTACCTGCAAGCAGGTAAACCATGTTAATTGGCGGTTGAGGCTCTAACGCCAGTTTTTCTGGGAGTTGAGAGGCTAACGATAGTTCATACTAAACCAATCCGAGGAAGCTTCGATTGCAACTAAGAGCCACGCTTTGATGATGATTATGGGGATAGATAATTTGAATAGTTGTACATTAGTTCGATCATTGCTGGCACGGTAAAATTCCTTAATACTCCTATTGGATAAATTCAATTTTTGAATTGTATTTAGAGTTGTCATCAAAGATAATGTTACAAGGAAAATTGGGCCATTCAATAATAAAATGAAACAGAAGTATCATTTACAATTATTTGAAAATGGAATTCGAAATTAAAACACGAGAGCACCAATTCGGATACGAAGTCGACAATACGACTGCCCTCAAAATTAATGTTCACTGGAGTGTGCTACATGTAGAATAAAATTATGAAATGTGTGTATGAAAGTTGATTGTGTACTTGGCCTTACTATGAGTTTAGGACATGTCAAAGACAGTCATAAATAAATAAATAAATAATTAATTATTGCAAAGCTTCAGAACAGTACAACTCTAAGGTATTTCGATTATATACATTGCACTCACAGAATATTAATATTAAATGCACGCCCATGAATGCCCATGGAGGTCAGTAAGGCAAAAGCGCCAATGGTAGACACTGTAAGGACAAATCAAACTGCACTACCAAATTACACATATTCTTTAAATAATGGTCATTGCGTCCTTTTTTACCTGTTAAAGCAAAATTTAGACATCAACTTTAGCAGATAAAATCTATTAAAAATGAACATATTTTTTCTTTAAAATACAATTATTGTACATACACATGGTCGGCACCACCAATAGTCGGCAATCGCTTGAAACTAACAGAAAATCTAGCCTTAAAATACGGCAATGGTCTACGTAGGTCAACAAGTTACATATTTATAACATCCATATTAAAAATAGTGATAATCATTATTAATTAAAAAAAAACTCACACCTTTTAAAAATCACTACCAAAAATCAAAATCTTAAGAAAGATACTGGGGCCAATTCAATATTTATTCACGACCATGCTGCGAAATTTTGAACACGTATTATTGTATGTCCTTTAAGTAAATAATCAAGCAAACCAGATAGTTACTTTTTTTTACAAAAAATGTTTTTTTTTTCAAAAGTGTCGACCATTGGGTCAGTGTCGAACATTGGGTCCTTCGCCCTATAAGAAAACAAATAAAAACTATAAATATATATAAAATAGACTATAAGTTGTGAAGTAGAGATTTCTGTTAATGAATGAACTAGATGACCTATCCAAACAGTTGGCGTACATTTTTTGTTGAAAAATGTCATTTAATTAATTAGGTTATCACAGTCCACTGCTGGACATGGCCTCTCCCAATGTTGGGAGGCTTCGGTCTATTGTTTATTTCGAGGTTTCAGTCTTTTGCAGTGATATCGTCGGTATTTTTCCGTTATTCGTACAAGTAGTCACCTCATAGCCTCTGTGGCGTAGCGGTAGTTAACGCAGCCGTTACGTAGGAGGCTCGGGTTTGATCCCCGCTCAGTGCAAATATTTGTATGCATGAATATGGGTATTTGTATTGGTCTGGACGTGCCTCGGATAGCACCTAGTGCAGTTGTTAAAGGCAGTTGGAGTCCACTAAAATCCAACAACATGTCTAACTGCAATGCTTCGATATCGCTTTTGGGTTGTGGAGGTCAGATGGCAGTCGCTTCACGGAAAATATCGAAGTTCACCCAAATCTGCAGTTAGACTGGTGAAGCGGAACCCAGACTCCGAGGTAAGAGCTTCGGATGCGACTGGGATTAACGCTTGGATGAAGTGCCGGTAGACACCCTTCGAATGAGAAGGAATGTCGTGAGGGTGGTACTTGTATTCTTCCTCCCTCACCACAAAAATTGTATCACGGTCAGACTAGATTCTTTACTAACTTTTGCCTGCGGCTCCGCCCCAAGGTCTAATCTTCCCCTGTACTAAATTTCATCAAAATCAGTTCAGTCGTTTAGGCATGAAAGACGGATAAACTGACGGACATTTATAATATTAGTATGGTTTATCAGTTTTCTTCCAGGAGACCCGGGAGTGCACAGAGGAATTGCTTTAAAATGGAATTCGAAAGACAGAAAACAGGCAGTAGGCATACATACACATACATACATAGGTACACACATAACATAACACATAACATACATACCCACATCAATACATACATACATACATTCAATTTTAAAGGAACGGGATAATTGAGTCAACTAATTTTGATGCCTATTTGTAAAACGTAGCATGATTTTTAATAATTTCATCTGTATAACAGCTGCTGAATGTTGCACAAGGTTGCTGGTTGAAAAACCTATATTTATATTTACAATACAGAATTTTTTGTGTTTAAAGGGCCGGCAGCACGAGTGCGACTCCCCTGGAGTTGTATACGTCCGTGGGCCACGGTAACCACTTTCCATCAGGTGGGCCGTGTGCTTGTCTGCCACCTCAGTGGTATAAAACACACAAGCTAAGCAAAGCTTGACATAATGGTTATTTCTTTTTTGTAAATACATTAATTGAAAGTTTAATTAAATTAATTAATTCTTTCTTTTCTCATTTATAAAACGACTGTTAAACAATATTCTGAGAAAAGATACATTTTGAACAGTTTTATAAAGCGACATAATAAGTTTTATAAAGAAGTTTAGTATTTATACTGACTTTAGAGATAAAAACACAGTTTTTATAAAAATGGTATCAGCTACAAAACTACACTTCTTTAACTTTACTTAGTTTTAAAATATTTTTAACTAGCCATAAATATTTTTTATATGAATCTCAGATCCATATTTATCTAAGTGCATACCACAGACTTAGAACAAGGTAGAACAGCAAGCCGTCGAGCTAGCTGCATTTGCAAGTAAGGTGCCTTGAGTCCCGAAGATCTTAATATGAATCTCACAATCATTATAAGACCTTACTGACCTTATACTCACCGTATATAGTTGAGTCATCGTCATCTTATCCTGGTTCCCGGTTGCATTCAAGATTTTCACCACGCTTTTTGATTTGGAATAAACTGCACTATAACAGCGTCTAACCTTTTAACCTCGAGAACTGTTGACTGCACCAGAACCTTGTCTATCAATCGACAAGTGCATCAGCTTGCAAGGTTTTACCCACAGTGAGTATTACTACTAAAATTTACAAAATGACGTTAATGGTTGTGATGAAAAAATGCCACGCTCGGAAATGATGTATGTGTGTTATCTAGTTTAACCTATATCTGTGGTTTTCATAGTCAAATGGATGAGGATGGAACTTGCGTCACAAATGAGCTCTCAAGGGGGTTTAATGTCACAGCACGTGTTGATGCTCCAGCTGTGTCAACCGGGATGATTTGGATATTTTTGGACGTATTTCGTTGATGTTTTTTAGGAATATAATTTTATGAGTTTCATGTAAAAAGCATAATACTGGTGGTAGAAATTTGATGGCATAAATTTGACACAAATTTCGGCCGGATGGGTACCACCGTACTCGATTGCAAAAAATCCTCCATAGAAAAATCTAAATCTTGGTTGATTTGCGTTCAGGGGTCAGCAAGTGCATAGCCGGGCAGGGAGGATTGTGCTCGCAGTACTAGTGGGACCGGTGGGTGTCACGTGGTGCTGCGACGACAATCCTCTTTTGAAGAGGCTGTCAAGCTGAGTACCGCCATTGTTAACATGGTACGTGTATGTAGTAAAAAAATTAATAATAAAAAAGATATAAATTAAAAAATAAGTCAGATGAAACTGGCTTTGATTTTTATAAATTGGATACGAAAGGAAAAGTTACGATGCTTGTTGGGTTTTTTGATTTTGTAAACAAATTCTATGATTAAAGTATACAATAAGTATAACACCAAACCCTGGATCAAGCGTCTAGACATGTATGGGTTAACAAACAAATTAAATTGACAAGTAGTTTTATGGTTCTCAGAAGACAAAGCTAGTATTTTTCAAGGTAGGACACGACGGTATTTCGGTTTTATCATTTTAACAATCTATATCTATATCCATATATATAAAAATCAATAGCTGTTCGTTAGTCTGGCTAAAGCTCGAGAACGGCTGAACGGTTTTATCTTATCTTGGTCTTGGAATGTTCGTGGAGGTCTAGGGAAGATTTAATCGGTGAGAAAATATTATGGGAAATTGCAACTTTTTTTTTGATTCTGAGGCGGTACGAAGTTTGCCGGGTCAGCTAGTTGCAAATAAAAATATAGGATGTTATGTCATTATTTGAATAGCTCCAAAATTGGTATTCGTTTGGAGCATAAAACATCCTAAGTACCGAGAAATACCACTGGTATTAGAAATTTGGTGATGAATCTGTATATAGATCTAATAACAGGTATAAGAACTGAAGTGATTGAAATTAAAATTAAAATTAAAATTTGTTAAACCGTTTTTGTCTCGATTTTATAGAGCAGTTATAACGTTATCCTCTTAAAAATTCATTCGCATTCATTCCTATATTCAAATTTCACGTAAAATCGTAATTGCTCGTATAATTGCTTTTGAGATTTAGAATTTACCATCGTAAAATGATACCAGCCTAAATATTATCTCTGTTATAATTCAAAGCTTGTAGTAAATATTTTATAGAAATAAATAGCAATTTCATTTTTGTCATGTAGGAAATTCATGTCTGAATTTTGTTTGTTATCTAAGACATTATTTGAACGATAATAAAATGTAATCTATCTAATAAAGCTAAAGAGATTACAAGAAAGAAAGAAAATAGTCCAGGCGGGGTTTGAACCCATGATCTTTGACCGATGCAATATATTTCTTATTTAATCGATTTTAATATTTAGCATGCAGAAGGCATTAAAATTTCATTCAAATTGGTTGAGTGAAGTAGTCAAAAATCAATGTTTAAAATTATTGAAAAATTATTCATTGGTTCCGATAGTTCGTAAGAATATCGGTAGACGCCTCAAAGAAAGATATAAAGGAGAAACTTGGATTGGTTCGGGTGATGTCTGGTAGCTTAGTGGTCAAAGCATTGCCCCTGTAAGGCAAAGATCGCGGGTTCGGACCCCCCCCTAGACCGATTTAATATTTTTCCTATTTTAATCAATTTGTATAACTAGCATGCAAATTGCTTTAAAATTTTATTGAAAATATTTTAGTAGTAGTAGCTTATAATATAAGTCAATATAAGTGGATTGCGAGTGTATGGGGCCCCATTAAGGTATTTAAGGTCCAAATCTGGTAAGGAAAATGCAAAAAGCAAAGCTAAATGAAGAAGCATTTGCTGCGTAAATGTGAGGAAATTTACGAGAAGCTGTCAAGAAGCATTTGCTGTGCTTGCTGCTTTTTGAGTGTGACCCTCTCTTTACTTACTGCTAGAAGGTGATGCTGTGGAATGGACGGGTGATTCACCCTTCAGTGTGGGTCATTTCACCCATCAATGAGAGTCGCCGTTACTGGGACTACCATGGTCCCAACAATAAAACGCCGCCAATAGCGTATTGCTATAGTTTGCCTTAGAAGTTGAGCAATATGAAAAGAATTTGAATTAAATTTTTAAGCATTTTTCATGTCGATATAAATACAAAAAATTTAATCGGTCTAAGCGGGGTTTGAACCCACGATCTTTGCCTTACAGGGGCAATGCATTCACCACTAAACTACCAGACCTCGCCCTAACCAAATCAAAATTTCGCCTTCTATATCTGTCTTGGAGGTGATATTTTTTCTATTTAAATTGATTTGAATATTTAACAAGAAAAATGCTTAAAAATTTAATTTAAGTTGTATGGGCGGAGTAGTGAAAAATCAATATTTAAAAATGATTGAAAAATCATTCATTAGTTCTGATAGTTCGTAAGAATATCAGTAGACACACTCTAATATCGCCTCCAATACAGATATAGAGAGAAATTTGCGGGTCGCGGGTTCAAACCCGCCACACTGGCCTGCCGATTCAATTTTTTATTTGAATATGAAAAGAAGTATAAAATACGTGTAGCTGTGGGTGTTAATTCCACAAAGGATAAAATGTGATAGTTCATTCTAATAAGACGGAATACGGCGGGTAAAACCACGGTGCACAACTAGTCTTCCTCATCCTAGCGTTAATCCCAGTCGTATCCGAAGCTATCAACTTGGAGTCTGGGGTCCGCTTTTACCAGTCCAACTGCGGATTTAACTAATCTTCGATATTTTCCGTGAAGCGCCTGCCATCTGAACTCCTCAACCCAAAGGCGATATCGAAGCATTGCAGCTAGACCAGTTGTTGGACTTTTGAGGCCTCCAGCTACCCGTAACGACTGCCATAGATGTTGGTATGGCAACCGGGATCGACGGCTTAACGTGCTCTCCGAGGCACGACCAGACCAATGACAATACACATATTCATGCATACAAATATTTGCACAGAGCGGGGATCGAACCCGCGCCTCCTACGCAGCGGCCGCGTTCACTACCGCTACGCCACAGAGGCTGTCTAAGGTGCACAACTAGTATTAAGTATTATAAATTTCAATAGCAATGTTACTTTACTTCAAAGCTTGTACGTTCACTTCAAAGATTACCTACAATTTTAAGAAATAATAACAAATTTCAACTTGGTTTTGTATCATGTAATTAGACTTTTACATTTCTATTCGTTATCTCACAAATGATCAGAATTGTCAAAAAATCTTGTTAAAATTAATGAAAATGTTAGAATTATTTCTATAGTATATATATTTTTACGTAATTGTATAGTGGTCATGTCTATATATAAGATATATTAAAAGCATCACTTGGGTTGTCTTATTTTATTTTATATCATTGGTACAAAACAGTTATACATTATATCACTCTTATGTCGGCAAAGTAATGTAAAAACTAAAAGAGGTAAAATTGTGCTAATCCTGTGCCATATTGATTCCAAGATGTGACGATATCGCTTACATTTTAAATTCGAAAATATTTCATATTTTTTAAACAACTGAGGTGGCCTAAGTGGCTACCGTGGCCTATGGACGTATGCAACAGCAAGGGAGTCACACTCGTTCTGCCGACTACAGGGTCGCAGAGAGTTTCTGTGCCGTCAGTGTAGTAGTCAAAGTAGAAGAAGCCTTGGTCTTCCCACTGACAACACAAAAACTCTCCAGTGAGCTCTGGCTTACTGCCGGGAACACAACACGAGGTTATTATGGCCGCGGTATTCTGCAGGACGGAGGTACTTCCCCAGTCGGACTGCTCAATTGGACAGGAATACCGTCGTGTCCTATCTCCTACTAAATTGAACAAAACGCATATTATAATTGTCTAAAAGGCGACGCGGAGGCGCGCGTGCCCCGGTGCTGGTTCTACACTTCGCAGTGTGGAAGAGCCGGGGCACACGCGCCTCTCGTTAGTTTACAGTTCTTGGTACAATGTAGCATATATTTTTAAATATTAGAGCAATTGATTCTGTTGTTACACATTCCGTGCAGTATCATAACTTTTAGAAGATTACATCTAGACTCCAGAAGTTTGTAATGGGTCTCAGGATAGGACAGTGTCAATCTAGAGCGGCAACATAATGTAATACATCGATTTAAGGAATTTTTTCTGCAACTTTTCAAGCTTCCCTGCAGAGTAGAATTTGGGCCACCCCTTCTTTCCCCATGTGGGCAATTGCGAAAACAAGGCGATTAAGGGATAGGGCTGATTAACTTTAACATCAGACAGATATATACAGCCCAGACTCAGCCTCAGATGCGTGGCTCGAGTCAACAATAATGCCCGGAACACGGCAATAGGCTCACCCTCTATTACATAGGGACCGAATACAGATTGGTGAAGTGTGGGTGTTGATTCACCTCTGCCTAACGCTTCGGGGATAAAGGCGTGATTATATGTATGTATGCTCAAGCCTATTTTTATAACAGCTGTAGAAAGGAGATCAAATAGGGACTGCAAATTCCATCTGAGGACGTACATGTCATATTGACGAATGGTCAGCCTTAAATCTTACATTTATTTGATCGTAATTGGTTGAGTAGAACAAAAGATTTGTGTAAAAGTTGCGATCATCAACATCTACACGGGTGAAGCCAGGGGCATCAGCTAGTATCTAAAAAAAAAAATTATTCGATCAAATCGAACACCTCTACGAATGTACAAACAGCTGCTACGGAATTATAATCTACGAATCAGCTACGAATTTCGGTTACGAAGATGTGCTACGAACCGGCAGCTACGATTACCGAAGACGCACGCTGTTCACGAAATGAAGAAGTAGAGAACCTTCTTTAAATATGGTGGGACAATATTTACATAACATGTTCACGCCTGTAAATCTCTGAAGGGGTAGGCAAAGGCGTAACATAAAAAGTACTGAATACTGAATACACATTGTGCCAACTATGATTTGCGGTCGCATGTAATGGGAAGCGAGCCTATTGCTGTTATGCGGGCATTCTGTCATGGGCTGTATGGTTGCGGTTGGATGGAGGCGAATAGGCATCTCCCAATGTGCTCCCAATCTTCCACCCTCCGCATCCAGTATATCCCAGCTAACCTTTTTAGATTCACCTGGCTTTTTAGATTCATTTATTCTGTATATACCATTAAAACGGCACTTACAAAACGTCAAATTAAAAAATAATAATTCTAAACTAGTTTAGCAAATGGACCAGCAGTTCTAAACGCGGCCCCGACCTGAGAAGACTCCGGCAAGAAACTCAGCAAGCATTTTTTTTATTTTGGTCTATTTACAAGTATTTGCTTAGTCTACTTAAACTAAGTACAATAGTTTGCTTGGGAAGTATAGTTGAGCGAACAGCTCATTCACAAGCTTTTTTATAATATTTATTAAATATCAAACAGACAAAGTCGTTGATAGCAGCTACTTATATAAATTGCAGGTGCGGCCGCATGCAAAACCTAGCTACATTGCATACAAAAGTCCCCAAAATTACGGTTTAATCGCTTATAAACCGTAGTTGGGGTAAACAATTTGTTATAATGTGGGTTCACGAGGTCAAGGTCACGTCATAATTAATTTTATGACAATAGCAACCTTTTTAAAGGTTATGGCGGCGAGTGTAATACTGTGTATTTGTTTTTGTTTTTTTTGGTACCATGCTTTTTATAGTTCTGGGAAGTACTGAAGTTTGAGTTCTATTATCTAATTAAGTTTTTTATCTACTCTGATACTATAATACAAAGATTATAAAATTGAAATCAAAACTCTTATGACAAACATTACGCACAGGCCAAAAAAAAAGTTTTATTACGATACAGGTCTTGTATGGACACCTACACTCGAGAGCAATGAATCCGGGTCACTCAAAGAATCCAAAAAATCTCGGAAAGTAAGAATGCTAGGTTAATGCAATAAATTGTATTTAATAGACAATTTAATACTCCTTAAATGAAAGTATTAAAACTTCTTAGTTATTGTAAAGTTATATCATAAAAAAATCAAATTTGAAAAGGGAACACTGTCGAAGATGGAACTACGAAATTACAGGATTTGTTTTTGCTTTTGTTTGTAATCTGTCATTTATGTTGGTACATAAACCAGGTTGATAGTGCTCAATATTCATTATTCAAGCTGAAATCATGTCGCTTACACTTGAAGAATGCACCAGAATACTTACATTGGTGGAAACCGGCCGGAGTCAGCGCGATACAGCCAGGACTGTCGGTGTGTCGCTGTCAACAGTACAAAGAGTTCTCCGACGTTACGAAGAAACTGGTTCTAACCTACGCAGACCAGGAACGGGCAGAACTAGGTGTACCACAGCACGAGAAGACCGATACTTGGTGAACACCATGCTTCGAAATCGCTTTCTCACAGGAACTGAACTCACAAATCAGTTTCGACGCCTCGGAGGAAGTAACCCAAGTGCATGGACAGTAAGACGTCGGCTTGCTGAATCTAACTTAAAACCCCTTAGACCTGCAAACGGCCCTAAACTGGAGCGTGGCCATCGTATTTCAAGACTAAGATATGCCCAGAACCACGTAAATTGGAGTATTGAAGATTGGTCGAAAGTTATGTTCTCCGACGAATCAAAATTTATGCTCTACAAGCACGATGGAAGACACAGAGTGTATAGAAGACCAGGGGAAAGATTCAAGCAAGCATGCATCGAAGAAAAAGTAGCCTACGGTGGTGGGTCTGTACTTGTGTGGGCCGGAATTTCCTCTGAAAGTCGCACAGAGCTGGTGATCATAGAAAACGGCTCTTTAACTAGCGTAAGATATGTGGAAGAAATCCTCAACGAACACGTTGGTCCATTTATGGTCAATTTGGGTGAGGATGCTATATTTATGCATGACAATGCCCGACCTCATACAGGTAGGATTGTGAATGACTACCTTCAAGAGATGAACATTACTTGTATGGAGTGGCCAGCGCGCAGCCCGGATATCAACCCGATTGAGCATGCTTGGGACGAGCTAGGGAGATGCGTAAAACAACGAAACCCTCCCCCAATCACGCTTCCTGAGCTCAAAATTGCTCTCACAGAGGAATGGGAGAATATTCCCCAAAATCGTATAAGGAACTTGGTGTACAGCATGCCAAACCGCGTAAACGCAGTAATGGAAGCACGAGGAGGTAATACGAAGTATTGAAATTCAAGAAAATCGTCATAAAGTTCAAAAATTTCATGTTTCCTATTTTTGTTTTAAGGAGAGATCAGCAGTTTTTTTTCTTTATGTAATTTTGTGTAAATAAAATGTATGGTGACTCATATTTTTTTAACTTTCATTTAAGGAGTATTAAATTGTCTATTAAATACAATTTATTGAATTAACCTAGCATTCTTACTTTCCGAGATTTTTTGGATTCTTTGAGTGACCCGGATTCATTGCTCTCGAGTGTATATCATAAAATAACTTTTTAATCATAACGATACACCTATACAATCCCCATCTGGACTGAACCTCGACTTAAAAAAAAAACGGCCAATTCGGAAAAAAAAAAGAAACGCGCATGCGCAATCGATGTTTGCGGCCTTGTCTTGGCGTCAACTTTTTTTTTACATTTATATTAAACAAAGTTTGGTTTTGTTTGTAAAATAAATTAGTTTATGTATTATAGTATGAGAGTAGATAAAGTAGTGTATGACACTGTACATAACTTGGTCTTATAACACTCGTGTGATAATATAAAAAAACTCGCCTACGTCTCGTTTTTTTAAAACACACTCGTGTTATAAGAACCCTTATTATGCAACCGTATCATAAACTACTATTCCCACTGACGTGGTAGAAAAGCACACGGCCCACCTGATGGAAAGTGGTTACGGTGGCCTATGGACGTATGCAACACCAGAGGAGTTACACTCGTGTTACAGACTCTGTAAACACAGAAAGGTTCTGTACCGTCAGTGTAGAAGGCAAAGCAGAAGTAGCCTTTGGCCTTCCTACTGACAGCACAAAAACTCTCCAGTGAGCTCTGGCTACCCTACTCACCATCGGGAACACAACACGAGATCATTGTGATTGCGGTATTTGTAGAACGGAGGTACTTCCCCAGTCGGACTGCTCAATTGGACGGGAATACCGTCGTGTCCTACCTCCTACTAAAACTATACTACACCTGATGGAAAGTGGTTACCGTGGCCTATGGACGTATGCAAAATTAGGAATGTCACACTCGAAATGGCGCTGGTAGCTTAGTGGTTAAGATCAAGAGGTCCCGAGTTGGAATCTGAGTTATTACACTATCGACTTGATTACAGTTCCAAAATAAGCAATTTGGCTTGCTGGATTCTTAAGAAAAATACTATGACTTAAAGTTTTCCATGATCTTAACGAAGCAATATACTCAATTGAAGTTCTCCTCTTGATGTAAGGAAAACAAGTACAACAGTACTTCATGATTTTTTTTCAAATGGTTTCTACATTATTAGAAAATTAATAATACGAACCATTTTTTTTGCATTGGGTATGCAGTTAAAGGGTCGCCGGATTAAACCTTGGCCATTACACTACATAAACCTATTCCAAGTATTTTTACTTTTTCGACGAATACATTTCTTTACGAAAATGATAAATAAATTCATGGATTATAAATGTTTGATATTTTACTCATTACATAGATATTTTGATTATTACCAGCCTTAATTTTTTTTTTCTTTACCTCGGATATAATGATTTGAATTTCCTCAGTGCCAAGTCATCGTCACCTCCTGACTGACGGACGAGGCTCTGACGCAGGTTCTCAGGGTTAGGGAATCAAAATTATGCACCCTATTAAAATTATATTCATTATTGTTCCAGGTACTCAATTCAACTTAGACAATAACTTAGTATGACAATAAACAATGTAGAGTGTTATGTCAAAATGACAGTCCGCCATTAGATCCAAGATGGCCGACAGTTTGAGCGGGAAAGTGGTATGGCGTGCGCTGTTATTTGCCATGCTATTAGACTATGTAATTTGTCAAATTGGGTGGACAGAAGAAAATGAGGCTCTCGGTAAGTGTAATTTCTTTAATTTTTGTAATAAGATTTATTTTGGTACAAGTGTACGGACAGATCAGCCGGACCTGACACACACTGATATACACCGAAGAAATTAATAAACTATTGAAATGGGCGGGAGCATGACGTTTTGCCAAAAAGCTTTTGTCGAAATTTCACTACCCACACATATTTTAGCAACCTTTTTTTGTACTCATGTTATGTTACGAATAATTTTAGTACGCATTTTTTCATTTCGTAAAACTAAGTCGTTCGTAAATCAAAATATCACGAACTAACCGCAGGCTATTTAGCGTTACGTGAGGGTTTTTAGTCGGTAGGAGTCCGGCATAGCATATATGAAGGATTTACCCTCCCAGTAAAAAAAAAGGATAATATTAGGGGTTAAAGTATGAAATTGCCGATTTGTACTGACAAATTGAAATTCGTTTTTTTTTTTTTAATTTAACGTATTTATTTAATCAAAATAATTACCATTATTATCTATACATTACTGCCATCTAGTAGGAAGGTCATTTATGCCTTTGCGATAGAACTCTGGTGATCTAGATTCGACAAACTGTGTGAAAGCATTTTGTACTGTCTCCTGAGAAGAAAACTTTTTATCACATAGAAAATTGTCCAAATCACGAAAAAAATGGTAGTCTGTTGGAGCAAGGTCTGGCGAATACGGAGGGTGACGGATAGTTTCTAATTGCAGTTCCTGTAGAGTTAAAACGGTTTCTCGAGCTGTATGAGGTCTCGCGTTATCATGGAGCAATAATGGTGAAGATCGATTCATGAGTCGGGGCTGTTTCACTGCTAGTTTTGCTATCATTGTTCGGAGTTCGGCACAGTAGACATCTGCCGTTATTGCTTGACCAGATCGTAGAAAGCTATAGTGAATAACACCATGCTGAGACCACCAAACAGTTACCATTACCTTTTTATTGGTAAGCTTTGCTTACCAATAAAAAGGTAAGGAAACGCCACAACAGTGTCCACTGTTGTGGCGTTTCACCTGGGGTCAGGCATTGCATTTTTCGCTTACGGTTATCGTAAAGAATCCACTTTTCATCACATGTCACAATTCGATCCAATATTCCTTCATTTCTGTATCGATTCAACAAGGCAACACAAGTTTCAACACGCATTTCTTTCTGCAGATCAGTCAAATCATGAGGTACCCATATTTCACATTTTTTTATTTTATTGATTTGACGCAAATGAGTCAATATTGTTGGTAAGGTAACGTTAAACCATGCAGCTAATTCCTGGGTAGTTTGGCTCGGATCGGCTTCCACCATGTCTTTCAATTCATTGTCATTCACCTGTGTGGACGGCCTTCCTCGTGGTTCGTTCTTCAAATCAAAGTTTCCATCACGAAAGCGTTTAAACCAAAATCGCACGGTGCGTTCATTAGCAGTCCCCTCTCCAAACGCAACATTGATATTGCGAGCTGTTTCTGCCGCGTTAGTTCCGCGTCGGAACTCGTATTCAAAAATCACTCGAATTTTCGAAGTATCCATCTTTCTTGTCTAAGCTGAATAAAAAAAACAACTGAAAGTCGATAATCGAATGTTGCACATTTTTAAATGAAGAACTACATAGGTACCATGTGGAAAAAGTTTCACTCAAAAATCTCAAACCATGAAGGTTCTATGTCAATTCGAAGTACCTATTACAATGAAACGGCAATTTCATACTTTAATCCCTATTATCATTATGCCATTTGATCTTTAATCAAATGATTTATCACAGCAAACAATCTTTAGACAATAAACGTCTGCTCAAATGGTTTGCTATGACAAGAATACGACAAATTAGATGGTGTAATCCGAAACGGTTCCAAGTCGAATACTCTACGCCCCGATTTGAATAGGTTAGGTTAGAAGGCTAATTGAATAGGTTAGGTTAGAAGGCATTAATTAGCCTTCGTGGTTATTTTTTTCATAACCATCCAGAGATAGAAGCTCCGTAAAAAACTTGACAGAACAATTGACTGAATAGAAATGGTAAATTGAAAATTGACGATATGAAATATTTGCCTTATTTTATTTTGCGTAAAATCTCCAACTGAAGCATTTGACTAAATAAAAATTGATAAACCTACCAGTTGGTAAACAAGTTATTGTTTAAACGTTCACTACCTAAACATAAAGTTTGCGTTAAAATGATTTGTAAAGAAATTTCTGCCAAGTGATAATTTGGCAAATGCAATTATGCGGAAATTTATTTGGGAAGTTATAATTTGGCAATTTCTTTTCGTTCAAACATAGAGAACCCGAAATGGGGAGGTTAGAAGTATTTCAGAAACCGGCCGGCTTACATGAAAGAATCAATGACATTCTAGGAAGGTCGTAAGTATGTAAGGATAGACGCTGGTGGCGTGCTTTTGTCTCTGCCTGCTTCGAAGGGAGTACCTTTTTAAAGTCATGCATATTATTTAACATCTACTTACGTGAAAACACACAAATCTTTGCACAAAGAGTTTATTCATGCTAGCAAATATTTCTAATGGACGGGAATCACAGCTATTAACACTAAGGTACCAGTCGATTGTTATTTTTACTGTTCAAATAAATAGATTGACACCTCAACAAGTTTAAATGGGTCTACAATGACGCGACAAGTGGCAATTATTTGGCAATTCGTTAGTTAGAATAATTGAAGCAGGTTGGTTCACGCGAACCCGCGCGATCGTATACATACTCTACAAATTTTAAATAAGAGCCGATTGCCGCCAGCTGTTCGTAGCGGGCAAACTGCTTCTTTGTGTAAGCACTCTAAGCCTTGGGCCCTGACATTGCAGTCTCGCGACAACCCTAACATATTTCTATATTATTATTATTATCAGACACGCAGAACTATACCCTCGTCGCGTGTAACCCAGGTAGACTATAAAGATTAGCCCAGTTAGATGTAAATGTGGGCCTAATGAGGCAATATTATAATGTCTGCGTTTGATAGCTCTTGATTGCCGGCGCCGGCGTATCGATCGGAGTTCGGTTCCGATTTGTATCTTGTATACATATATATATATATATATATATATATATATATATATATATATATATATATATATATATATATATATATATGTATGTATATATATATATATATATATATATATATATATATACTCACGCTTGTAAAGCAGGGGTAGGCAGAGGTGTATTAACACCCACGTATCGCCAACTATGATTTTCGGTTCGACGTAATAGGAGGTGAGCCAATTGCCATCTAGTGGGCAGTTTGTCTTGGGCTGTTTGTTTTCTGTCGGATGAAGAACAGCCCTATCTCTTGGTCGCCTTTTAGGACACCTACAGGAAGAGATGGGGTTTTTCTTTTCTCTCCACGGATACCCCACTCCATGGACAACCTGCCCTCCGGTTCCGGAGGGGGAGGTTACGTCGGACTCGAACCGACTAAACCGCACGCCATCTGTGGGTCGATGTGCTAGGCCGAAGGTGAGGTTATCCCGCGACCCAGGGCCATTCCGTTCGGTGTGGCCCTCCTCAGGAAGAGATGGGGTAGCCCTATTTACTTCACCGAGAACCAACATGGCAATCTTATGTCATGTGTGTAAGCTATGAAATAAACTCGGCCTGGTTTTAACCGTTCTTTAATAAACGAGTTATTTCCCGTAACTCCGCTCGCGTAGACTACCTAAAGAGTGTGATTTAAGCTGTTAAGAAAATAATAGGGATTGTCTTTCTCCCTAGGTCAGCCGGGGTTGCGAGGGATGTGCTCTATAGCTACCTCACCTTCGGCCTTGCATTGCGACCCACAGACGGCGTGCGGTTTGGTCGATTTGACTCCGACATAACCTCTCCATCCGGCTCTGGCGCACTTACAGGACACTATGTACAGGAGCTATGAGTGCCACATATTTGGGTATATATATATAATATTATTACTTGCGGTTGCCCGCGGCTCCGCCCGCGTGGATGTCGGTTATCGTGGATCTTGGTATCAAAAATAGATAGTAGCCGATTCTCAGGACCTACCCGATATGCACACAAAATTTCATGAAAATAGCTCCAGGTGTTTCGGAGGAGTATAGGAACGAATATTGTGACACGACATTTGATATATTAGATTATACATTTTGAGCAATTTTGTAATTCTCTGCTCTTTTTCACCTATTAAATTTCCTTTCCTTGAAAACTTATTAGTAATAAAAGAAGTGAATGAAATTGGTAAAGTTGTTATCAAGAAAAGCTTTCATTAGAACCATGACCGCCAATCAAAAGGTGTGATGAAAAAGCTCAAAGATCGTGTTTTTATCCTCATATACACCCTTTATATCTGGGTTCTCAGTATCTAATAACTAACTTCTCCGTACTTTAAACATCCTCAATTAAGATGAGATTTGGGCCCTCAAACACGAAACAATTAAGGCTATAAGGTTAATTTGGGTCATTACCCCGAAGGTCAAGGCGGGGTAATTTGGACAGGTTTACAATTTTGCTTGAGGCGGTGTAGCGAGCTATCAACACGAAAGAGGGCCCAAGTAATAACTGTTCAACATTGAAGGCATTGTTGTTGCTAAGTCAGCTACTGGGGTAATAATGGAAGTTTGCCTTTGTGACCCTTTGTGGCAAAACCCTTTATATAAAGGATGTTGTTATAAACTAAATTTATTTATTAGACTTATAGTAAATTATAAGTGGTTTATTTGCATAAATATGTACATAAATAGAGTGTTTTATATCACTTAGGTGGTAGATAGTGAACGTCGTTATGGATGTGTGCAGCACCAAGGCCGTTATACTCGTGCTGCCGACCCTAAGGCACCCTTCTAATAACTTTCTTGATGAACCTCATACTGTTTTTCGAATGCGTTTTGTTAATCTGATTAAAACTTTCGAGGAACAGCAAAAACTACTCGAAGAGGTACTCTGATTTAGATGAAAAGTAAAAAAAAACAAATGTTAATCATTTGACTTTTGAAAAATTAAAACATATTTAGCCTGGAATCCAGCTAGCTGATTTTAAAAATGTATTATTCTAGAGCATAATCTATGACTTTACCAAGCGGCATTGAATCAAAATTCAAACATCTTGGGAATCTTAAACATTTTATGATATTAATAGGATAGAAAAGCATTTGATTACAAACACATCCTGTATTCTATAATCTTGTCTTGTTGACTCGTTGTTTATGTTTCAACACCCCTTAAGTCAAGTGTGATCTTAGTTTTAGTACCTGCCGACGTGAGGGATGGGAAAACGTTTAAGGGCGTAAATTTTTGACTTTTTAAACGTTGTAAGTACTGTAAATAGTTTAGCCCATCTGGAGAAATCAAACAGTGAACATACGGCTCACGATAAAGTACCCGAATGACAGCAATAGGGCAAATATTGAGCAGACCACAAGGGAGCTTGAGCTTATGTAGATATTAAAATACAGGCGTCAAACTGTCTTCATTGTAGCAGCTCCTTTAGCTAACAATCAGGCAAGAAGCCAACCAAACCCTTCTTAAAAAAATAAGTAAAATAACATGTGAAGAGACACAACTTAAACAATGAACACATGAACAAACATGTGTTTTAGAATACATACATTCACGCCTGTAAATCACTAAAGGGGTTAGCAGAGGTACATTAATAGCCAAATTTCATCAACCATGGTTTTCGGTCCCTCATAATAGAGGGTGAGCTTATTAACGCCAAGTGGACATTTTGTTATGTGCTTACTATTGTATGATTACTTTTGGAAGTAGAACAATTTTTCCATTAGTCATTCTATAAAAATTACTTCTTAGGAATGTTCTTAGGTATATTTATCAACATTTTTGAAACTTTTCAGACTACTTATGAATATTAAGAAAGTCAAACCCACTGGAACCTAATATCAACCTTTGTTTTCAACTAATATTAAATTCTCTTTATTAAAAGCAGTCCTTACTTTTATGTAAAAAGCTGCGGAGTTAAACACAATCCTGATAAAGTAATAATTAATAAAACTAAAAACCTGAGTGTACCTTTTGAAAATAAGTAACAAAATAGGCGTTAAATGGCCAATTCGATGGAGGTATTTCCACAATATTGCCGGCCAATTAAGCAATGCGACTGAGGAAGTACCTCCGCCCTACAGAATACCGCGGCCATAATAACCTCGTGTTGTGTTCCCGGTACTCATTGAAACGTAAAAGTTTATTTGCTAGTTAGATTTATGTGCAATTTAATTAATTAAAGTTACCTAAGTTGTAGTAAGTTACCTAAGTATTGAAGTTGATATAAAAAAATATTATTAAGCTGACTATACCGGCTTGGGTATGAGCAGAGAGATAAATGAAAGTTTCATTATGAAATGTATAACAATAATTGTAATCCAAAAGAAAGCGGTACATAAAATTTATAAGGTATTTAAATGGGTAATGAATCTCAGGGCGTGAAGTACACGACTTCCAGTCAATAGAAAAAGAATTTATCTAGTTGAAATTTGGAACAGGAACTAGAACAGCCCGCGGTGGTGAAGGTGGTGGGCACTCTTCTCCGCTGCCGGGGACTGGTTGAGCACGTGCCGCGCTGACGTCTAACAGACTCGTGGCCCGCTCCGTGTCACCCAAGCCTTAGCAGTATGAAGCTGATGTCAAGAGAAAAGGCATTAGAATGAGGTTGCAGTGGGCTTTATAGCCTCGCCCAGACATTAGTCAGTGGGGCACCACATGACCAGCTTCCGCTCCTGGTAATGTCAGATATGGCGAAATTGCCTCTCCGGGGCTTAGCAACAACAGTACGGTCGCCATTACGATTTTGTCGCAATGTTGGTAGACCGCACACGGCCAAAGACAAACCAAACCTACAGATAGAAGATAGGTGAGTTTTTGTGCTGTCAGTAGGAAGACCAACGGTTTGTCCCTGATTTGTTTTCTACACTGATGGCACAGTAACTCTATGCTTATAGGGTCGGCAGCACGAGTGTGACTCCTGTGTTGCACACTTCCTTTGGCCACGGTACCCACTTTCTATCAGGTGGGCTGTGTGTTGTCTATCTCAAAAGTGGTATATAACGTGGTTTGTAAGCCCAAATATGATTTCAGAAAACTTCACCTGCTAACCAATACACGTCAGTTGATTCGCTGACGAAACTCTGACAGAGTATTTCCTCTCGGTTGGTCAGACAGCAGTCGCTCTCGCCCCGGAGATAAGATTGATAAGAAAATACAGCTTTTTGACTTATTACTCGGCTTCTAAAGGTTGCAGCGTGAAATCAAATAGCATAATAACTTCTCTGTGATTTTGGCTATTAAATGCACAGGATTTTTGTTTTCGAATATCAATTGTAGGTATTTCGATTGATAAGCGCGTTCAAACAAAGATACAAACTCTTCAGAAAGAATATAAGTCTTCAGGCTTTCACGGCCGGCGTTGCATGTAGAATATACTGCTTCCGGGCTGATTGGCCGTGGTCGATGTGAAACTTGCGTTCCAGACGTTACGTCGATCACTGCGGTCGACATGGCGGTTGAAGATGTCGACCGCAGTGATCGACGAAACGTCTGGAACGCAAGTTTCACATCGACCACGGCCAATCAGCCGGAAGCAGTATATTCTACATACATCTTCAGAAAGACTTATTAAAGCATTAGGTACCCTGTCGCTGTCCACTTCTGGATGTATAACTCCGCCAATGTGCATAATTACTCTCGATCCTCCACCTTCCGTATCCAGTCCACACCAACCACCTTTTTTAGGTTGTCAGTCCGTCTGGCTAAAGGGCGTCCCACCTTCCATTTACCTTCTCGCGATCTTCGATCCCTTCTCTTGGACTCGATCCCTCTGTCACTACGAATGCTATTCGAGTGTCTGAGATAGTTGAACGACCTCCGTCCACCATGAGCGCGGGCCTGGTTGTGACGGTTGGAGCCGCTTCTCTAGATCAGCCGGGTTGCGAGGGGTAGTTCCAGAGGTTACCTCACCCTCGACCCACCGTAAAACAAATATGCGGCCTACTGCATTGCAGAATATTTGTATCTACTGTCATGAATATTGAGGGGTTAACTGTAGATGAGGATTTTCAATACTCTTCTGCCACGTAGCGGAGCTTCGTAAGCGTCAGGTCCAAGGGGTGATCGTGCCTGATGATGCACGATACTGATGATGATTTCTCCATGTAGAGTGTACAAGGAATACGAGGAATAAAAATAAACTTGTAATAAACTTGTAGTGCCAAAACTCAGACTTCAAAAGGTTGGTAATTCATTAATATAATATAATATAATAATTTATTTCATGTAAAGATTGTAGTACATAGAAAACTTAATATATAAGTACAGAGATTAGTACAATAATTCTACAATTTGTGGGTACAGTTCTGTTTTCCTAACTAGGTTACAAAGTAGCCTGTATGAAGGAGTTACAGTTCCCTATTCCCAATGGATTTAAAATTATAATAAGTATTAAGTACAATTATTGTAATTATTATAGTGCTACATATTTGCTCATAACAGTTTAGTTATCAATTTTTTTTATTTTTTTTTTGGTATTTAAAAGTAACAGAACCTAATTATAGAAGTTTTAATAAAATAAATGTGTGTGTGTGTGTGTGCGTGTATGTGTGTGTTGTGTTGTGTTTATGTGTGTGTGTGTGCGTGTATATGAGAGAGAGAGAGAGAGTTGTATGCTTATTGGCTTATTGGTGGGGGAGAATCAGAAACAACGTTAAGGCAAGTATTTCTCTGTTTCTTCGTAGTCGTGGCTACGAAGGAACAGGAAGACCAGTTTCTTACATTCAAAGATGCTTAAGCCAAACACTGGACAATGCTTATTTATTTGGTTGTATAGGTATGGGCCGAGGAAGCAAGAAAATCTTTGAGCAAAAGACGACCGTGCTAGTGGAATGGTGCAGATTTTATCTTTTCTACGCTTGTCGATCACCCTGTATGGTGTTTTATGATGCTGGAGTAGTACAATTTGGAGGATAAAGTGTTGACGAACGCTCAATATATTCCAGCTTTTATATAATTCATCTGTTGAGAACATGATCGGACGAAAGGTTGCCACTTTCAGCACCGCTCTATGTGCGACCTCTAACGGCTTCATCAAGGTTTTACCAGCTCCACCCCAACAAGATATGCAATATGTTATTACGGATTGGCATAGCGCAAAGTAGACACTCCGGATAACCACAAACTTAGTGACGTGACGAAGAGTTTTAAAAATGTGGATTAATTTGCGAATTCTCCCTGTGACATTAGTGATGTGAGTCTTAAAGTTGAGATTCCTATCCAGCGTCACCCCCAGGTACTTAACATTTTCAACGGGAGTTAGATGTGGACAGCCACAAGGGGACAGAGTTCCAGAGCCACAAGTGTGAGCGATTATGTTTATAGTGCTACGAGGTTGGGAGGCTGCGCTGATGGACCATGTAAGGAAGTTGGTTTTGGAAGAGTTGAGTGTCAGGGTGTGAGTGTGTAGCCAGTTTAGTGCAGAGTCTAATGCAAGCTGTGCCCTGCCTTCTAGTTGCTTCCAAGTGTTTGCAGTGACAGTTATAGCAGTATCATCAGCAAAAGATGTTATTATACCATCCTTTATGTTAAGATTACATAAGTCGTTGATATAGACAAGAAACAATGTTGGACCGAGTATGCTACCCTGTGGCACACCGTAGGAGATAGGGAGGACATCACTGTTGTGGCTATCTATCCTAACAAACTGTGAGCGACCCGTAAGGTAGCTCCGAAAGAGATTTAGTTGAGTCCCTCTCACACCCATTCTCTCCAGTTTCAGTAAGAGGGTAGAGATGGGAACAGAGTCGAACGCTTTTGTGAGGTCCAAAAATATGGTAAGGACTTTTTTATTATTATTAATATTTTGAACAACATAATTAGTCACCTCACAAACCGCGTCACAGGTGGATAAAGATTTGCGAAAACCGTATTGGTGTTTAGAGAGTAGGTTATAGTGTTCCAAATAGTTTACCAGTCTTCTGTTTATTAAGCGCTCGAGAACTTTGGATAGTGAACTTAAAACTGCTATGGGGCGGTAGTTATTTGGTAACTTCCCGTCTCCACCTTTAAAGATTGGATGGATAATTGCCTTTTTGAAGGAATTAGGAAAGATACCCGTGTCAAGGCAGATATTAAATATGTAGCATAGGATGGGTGCCAGAAGAAAGGCATATTTTTTTAAAATATAGGGCGTAATGGTATCCCAACCAGCAGCGGCATCAGAACGTAGCGAATGTATAATAGCAATAATTTCATCACAGTCAGTGTGTTCCAAAACGAACGAAGATAGGTGTGTCGTGCCATATTTGATGTGGGTGAGTTGTTGGGGTAATTTAGAGATGAGATTATCAGCAAGCTTTTTGCCTATATCAACAAAAAATGTGTTTACTATGTTACAGGACAGTAATGGTGAAGATGTGGAGGTTATTAACTGCGTAGCTGTGTTTCTGGGTTTAGTAATATCAGTAACTCGTTTTATTGTGTCCCAAAGTTGTTTTGGATTATGACATGCCTTATCCAGCTCCTGGGTATCGAAAATCCGTTTCGCCTTTTTCAGAATTCGAGTACAATAATTTCTATATCTTCTGTAAGTGAGTTTCAATACTTCATTATCCGGATACTTATTCGCCTTTCTATGTAAGGCGTCCCTGTTTCTTATACAACGTAACAGACCAGTCGTAATCCAGGGCTTCAGTATTCTCTTTTTAGTTGATACTTTTGTGATCGAAGTATTTGTAGATATGGCAGTGGTTACCAATTCAATGAGTCTATCGGTGGCAATGTCAGCATTTTCCAAATGAAGGATTGAAGTTAGGTCTAGTTGGGCCATAGTAATGTCGAGTTGTTCATAATCAATCTTGGAGATAGTAGAAATAGTGTGGTTTCGCGTAGGTCGGCTATTTAGACATAATAAGGAGGAACAGTGGTCAGTTATCGTAGTGTCGTAGACGAACGTGTGGCATTGGTAGTTTGTTTTCAAAAATATGTGGTCTAGACAATTTCCTTCTCTAGTTGGTAGGGAATGTGCAGGAAGGTAACCAAGAAACGCTAAACTATTGAGATAATCATCGGACCGAGTATCTATAGTAGCAGGTTTAATATCTATGTTTAGGTCGCCACATAAAATTACTGATTTAAAGTTTTGTAGGGGCGGGAGTATGCGATTAAGAGCTGCAAGAAAATCCTGTATATCATAATTTGATGGTGACCGATATATGCAGACTATGGCGACATCGTTTTTAATCTTTATAATGATTGCCGAAGCTGATTGATTTAGGTCGGGTTCTTCATATGTCGCCAATAAATCTGTGTTTACATATACCACCACTCCATCATTTTTGTTAAGATGGTTGGTTGAGTTAAAAACTGTGTAGTTTTGCAGCTGTGGAATAACAGTATTTGATAAGCAAGACAACCAGCATTCTGTCAAGACAATCACATCACAATCGAATGAAAGTCGCTGTAGGACGGTCTGTAAGCTTCGGAAATTATAGTTAATGGAACAAATGTTTTGTGTCAGTATTTTTATAAAGTTAGTCGGCCGTTTTATAATCGTATTAGTCTGTTCTGGGGTGCAGGTATGTATTTCAGATACAGAATATTGATCGATATTTTTAATAAGACTATCAATGTCATTGTTCATTTTGTTGGTAGAGATAAATTAAGTGGGAAGGGGCAATCTGGTTGACTGAAGTGAAAGCAACAATTTGTATCTGGTCATGACACATGCGAAATGTGTTTCTTTGGGAACTAGCAATTATTTGTTTGAGCGGGGGCGGTAGCAGAAGGCATAACTGAGAATGGGGACAATGTATAAGCAGATATTTAGGTCTAAAGCATCTTTGGGGGAATACAGGTAAGTGTTTATGTTTCGTGCAGTGTTTGTATTGTTGTAGAGTGTAGTTGTAAAAATTATGTATTTTGTATGTGTTTTCTGTAAGCAGTAACATAAGGTAGTGGTAATTATAGCTTGTATCAGTCAGTAGATTCAGTATAGTAACAATATAAGAAACTAAAAAGTAGTAAATGTATAGTCATTTGGTGGGAGTTCCGTCTAGTTGTCTCAGCTGTTGTTCATTTTTCACCAGGATGGCTTGGCTAGCTGGATCCTTTTTCAACATAACCCGCCCATTTGAGGTCCAGCAAAAATCAAAGTGGTTTGTCTTGGCGTAGGTCCTGGTTAGATAAAACAGTTTCTTTGCGTGAGAGGTGAGCTGTTCGGCGGCGTACACGGGTGTTTCAGCTACATCTAATATACCCAAGTGTGTTGAATTTACCTTGTGCTTCGGGTTTTTCCTGTTATAATCCTTAATCGCGCTAAGGAAACCGCTCTTTGTGAGCGTGTTCGTGAACTCAACAGTGATACTAGAAGTTTTTTGTTCTTTTTTAGATGATTGCCGGGAGACGTCGCGAATATTAGAATGATCAAAAAGGACATTCATTTGCTTGGATAGTTGCTGAACCATGTTATATAGCATAGTTTTATCTTCTCCGTTCCTTTTTGGAACATTACGAAGTTCTACGGAGGTTTTAACACTGTTATGGTCATGCAACTCCAGTTTTTCTTCAAGCGTAGACAATCTGATCACCATGGTATTTCGTTCTTTCTCCAAGATGGTTATTTTGTTCTCAACTGCCGTTAGTTGGTCAGAAACAAAAGTCATCGTCTTTTCTAATTCACCTGTTGTCGTCTTAATCTCGGTGTAATGATTTTTAATTTCGATCATGTAACCTTCCAGTTTGTCCAGACGACAATTTTGGGCACTTAACAATTCCCTAATCATGTCCCTAATCTCGTTTTTGAAACCTTCAAAATCCTCACCAGTAACCTCAGCGGGGAGTTTACGTTTGGCGCGTTGTGTGTTGTAATGAAGCAGGCCTTCTTCAGTGCTGGGTCTTCTAATATCAGACTCAGAGCGAGAAGAAGTAATTAGATTAAGCTTTGGGTTCGTTTGACCGCCACTCTGTACAGGGACATTATCATTTGTAGGTGAATTTGTTGGTGTTCTTAACATGCTTCGGATTTTGAGTCTGATGTTAAATTCAATTAAAATACAATAGTTATAATTCAAAGAAAAATTATACCTTGGGCCAAATCCGAAGATCCAAGAAGTCCAGTAAATCGCTATCTCTTATGAATTACGACAAGCGACAATCTTGATGTTTGATAGTATTGACGTTTGACAGGTTTGATATTTTGACAGGTTTGACGTTTGACAGTATTAACTCTTGACAGCTTTGACGTTTGACAGGCTTGACGCTTGATAGGTTTGACAGACTTTTGAAAGTAGGCGTAGCTGTGTTTGTGATAGCTATTGCTGTTATTGCCGTCTTGCTTCAACAATCACTCAGCGTTTTCTTCAAACTCATGCGCGCCTAGTACTTCACACTCTTAGTTTCACCAAATTTTTCGACTAATTTAATTAAATAAATAAATTTATTACAAAAACTTGTACAGATTAGACGTCTAAACGCTTTCGCGGTCCAAAGGGAAGGGGGTTTGTAGGTAACAATATTAAAATGTTTAATAAAATTCCTCAAGAGTTGGTTGACATGCCACTAAATAAGTTTAAAATCGAAGTAAAAAAGACTTTAATGAAAAAAGGATATTACAAAGTAAACGAATACCTTAATGATAAAAATGCATGGTCATCCTAATCTCTTTGCTTGCTCGCACAATATAAACATATGAAAAAAAAAAAACAAATTGTTTTAAAAAAAGAAACTATAATATTGTTCTCTGAGTTTCTTGCTGGTCTCTTCTCAGTAGAACCAACTTACCGAACCAGCGAAAGAATCATTTTCAAATGATGTATTGACTTAATTTAATATTATATTAGTAATTTCTTGACATTATTGTAAAATTTTGACGTTCATATGTGCTCTTTATGTGCCTAAACTGAATAAACGAAATTGATTCTTTGATTCTTTGATTCTTTGAGTGTCAGACGACAGTTAATGGCGCACCTGGAAACCAGCAGAAAAAAAGAAAAAGCAAATTTGTTAAATAAACTGATAAAAAGTCTGGCAAATCAATATTTCGCTGATAAAATACGATCTTGTGATTCACAGGACCACACATCATGCAAACTGTATGGTATAATTAGTATATCAGGGCTCAGTAGTTAAAGTTTTCATAACAAGCAATTTGCTGCAGCGGATTTTTAATTTGAGTTGCGGTGTTGCAATTTTTGGTGTGTGTGGCTTTTACAAGTGGTTTTATAAACGAGGCTATTTTTATCTCTGCGAATGGCTACAAGCCTCTGTTTCAATCGGTTTTTATCCCCCGTGGGGAACTTTTGCTCTCCTGTTTTATTTGTACACATAGTCACTGCACAACACTGTGGCATTTTGGAAAGCAATATTCCTATAGCAATGACAATAAGAATAAGTAACCAAAAAAAATATATCGAAAATTACAATTTTAGTATTTTATTATTTGTATTTAGTTGTATTTTGACAGTGCATTTGGACCTGACACTTCAGTACTGCTATTTTACGTAGACCGTTTTATAAAAACCTCAATCAATCAAATCAATCAATTAGCCCACTGCAGTCCAATGCTGGACATAGGCCTCTCCTGTGCGCCATTTCCGTCCCAGCCACCTTTTTCAGGTCATCGGTCCATCTAGCTAGAGGGCGTCCTACAAACCACCTCTGTCTTAGATATACGGTTTGCAAGGCAAACTTACCATTTTTCTCCACGGCATTTTTCGAATGAGGCTAAACATATTTAGGTAGGTATATTTTTGTAAGTAAGATTTTTGTTTTTAGGGTTCTGTAGCCCAATGGCAAAAAACGGAACCTTATGGATTCGTTATGTCTGTCTGTCCAACCGTATGTCACAGCCACTGCTTTCCGAAACTGTATTTTAGCAAATTTTTAAACAAAGATAGAAAAAAAGAACAATAAATTGTATGGTTCCCCAAACTTAGAACTCAAACTCCAATTTTGTTTTTCATCAATCCCAAACGTGTGGTGTATATCTATGGATAGGTCTCCAAAAATAATATCTATTAACATTTCTCATATTCTTTTTTTCTAATCTGAATAGATTGCGCGAAAGACCCTTCCAAACTGATAAAATGTGCCCCCCCCCCCCCTGTAACTTTAAAATAAGAGAATATTACCTACCCTACATTGCCATGTAAACTTCCACCGAAAATTCGTTTGAACCAGATCTAGTAAGTAGTTTTTTTTAAACATCGATCTACGAACATCGAACTACAAGAACTTTTATATTATGTTACTTGCTGCTACGGAACCCTTCATGGGCGAGTTCGACTCACACTTGTCCGCTTTTACATATTGCCATCAGAACTAAAGTACTCTACCAAGTATCAGATCAATCTGTTTACAGGAAGAGAGTAAAATTCAATTACTTTTGACCCAAACAACAAACAGCGCAAGCTTAATAAAACCTTTTAATAAGAAATACCTTCAATACTAGGTATATAAATAAAGTACCCACTGAAAACTAATTTTAGATAACCGGGTAACTGGGGATATTTCAATATTTTTTTAAAACAGGGTTTCTGTTCGAAATGGATTTCTTGTGAATTCTAGGAATAGAATTTCCACTTTATAACAAAGTGATAATTTAGCGACTATTTATAATATAATTTATTATAAAAAGATCGAATTTCAAATAATCACATAGTAACTCCAGTTTCTGGTACGCGTGAAGTCGGGACATGTTTCTCTTCTACAACAAACAATGACACTATTAGATAATTCAATCCCAAAGCCGACATACAGACAGTAAAGTTTACAAACTTTGAAAAAAAAAGCAAACTTCTAACTTTGCCCATCCTTTAAGGCACACAGCAAACATACCCACAATATACCTCGGGAAACGTATCTTGGATCTAAGTCTCGAGAAAAATGAGGCCTGGGGGCGCGAATTGTTTGTAATAATAATATATGCTTGAAGAATATGAGCTACATGTCCCATGTTTCTCTTCTACAACAATCAATGACACTATCAGATAATTCAATCCCAAAGCCGACATACAGACAGTAAAGTTCACAAACTTTGAAAAAAAAAGCAAACTTTCAACTTTGCCCATCCTTTAAGGCACACAGCAAACATACCCACAATATACCTCGGGAAACGTATCTTGGATCTAAGTCTCGAGAAAAACGAGGCCTGGGGGCGCGAATTGTCTGTAATAATAATATATGCTTGAAGAATATGAGCTACATGTCCCATGTTTCTCTTCTACAACAAACAATGACACTATTAGATAATTCAATCCCAAAGCCGACATACAGACAGTAAAGTTCACAAACTTTGAAAAAAAAAGCAAACTTTCAACTTTGCCCATCCTTTAAGGCACACAGCAAACATACCCACAATATACCTCGGGAAACGTATCTTGGATCTAAGTCTCGAGAAAAACGAGGCCTGGGGGCGCGAATTGTTTGTAATAATAATATATGCTTGAAGAATATGAGCTCGTCCACCGCCGAAGTACTGCGGCTGTCCTCAAAAGCGTCAGTAGCTTAGTGGTTAAGGAGTCGGCCTTACGATCGAGAGGTCCCGGGTTCGAATCCTTGCCATTACACTACCGACGTGAACGCACTCCTAGCACAAGCAATTCAGCTTAGTTGGAGTGGTTAGAGGGAATATTAGTAATTTCGATAATTTCGGTTGCTAATATTCTGTAAACAAAAGACACTCATGAAACGTGTATTTTGCGTATTGAGCAGCCCCTCTCGACAAGTGGTAATTAATTGGCCGGCGTTTGATGCAATAGAATGACGAATGTATGGGATTTGACGTTTATGACATGCGTTAACGACTGTTCAATAAGTCAAATCCCAAACATTCATTATTCTATTCCATCAACAGCCGGCCAACGAATTGCCACTTATCGAGAGGGGCAGTACATTTTAGGTCCAACATATATGTCCCAAGTTATACCCAGCTAAAGTAGGTAGAACGAATCATAGTAAAACAGTAGTTTGTTGCGAAGGATGGGTCGAATCAGGATTAGGGAGCAGTTCTTTGTTTATTCACACATCACGCGAGATTGGACGTTTTCTTTATAAAGGCAGAGCCACACTTAGCTGTGTATTATTTGTTATGCGACTAGGCTATATTCGCTCAAAGTTCTGACTTGCTGGTGTGCTGAATATACATACTACTAATACTAATCTATAGTTATAATTAGTTATAATATTATAAATGTGAAAGTAGCTCTGTCTGTCTGTCCGTATGATACGAATTCATGCCTAAACCACTGAACAGATGTTGATAAAATTTGGTATAGAGATAGATTAGATCTTAAAAAAGGACATAGTCTATGTTTGGTCGCGATAACTGACATCCGCGTGGGTGGAACCGTGGGCAACAGTTAGTGTTAAATATATGCATTACTGCTGTTGAACAGGTGTTTGTGTTCATTGAGGTTTGTTATCAAAAATCTTTTTACTATTAATACGCGCTGATGCAGTATGATCGCAAATTATTTTAGGTGTCATTAGACCTGATTCAGCTACATACGACGAGTTGGGAGAGCGTGTATCCGGTATTTTCTTTTGTCTTCTCTTTTGTCGCATATCAAAGACCCCTCCCCCCACCCGATCTGGTGGAAGAGGTTATGGCAGACATACACTGACTAAAACGCACACCATCTGTGAGTCGTAGGTTGCCAGAGATTAGATTGCCTGAAACATATTTCGCCGGCATGAGCCTCCGTTCGTCTCAGACTAACGATTTTACATTATTTGCTGACAGCAGGATGCCGGTATAAGCACCATGCTTCGCCGTGAGCAAGGTGGTTAGCGAGAGAACTCTCACTCCTAGGGCGGTCACAAGCTCCCTCTCATCAATTTCAAGCTGTACGAGGTAGAGACGGCTCTCAAGTAGTTTCTGTGACACCGGAATTTACTTTATACTTCTGGCCCGTCAAATATTACTATTGATGTCGAAAGATTATCGGCGGGCCGGAGCTGGCTAGCGGGCCGTTAATTGCCTGTTCTAAACAAATAACACATGCCGGAGTGTGGTTCTGCCTTAAAGGACGAGATGTGATCGAATATTGCGTTGTCTGACCTTCAGATTTATATAGAATTGAGATCCTTGTCGTGTTGCTTACTTACTTCAAATATATTCACGCTAATATAGCCCTAAATGGGTGTGCATATGTATATCAATACAATCTGTTGTCGCATTTATTCTGAAGTGGGATTCGTACTCGATACATGATACTTCGATTTGATTCACACCATCATGAGAAAATCGAAGTGACTTCATCTAAATGGTTTAATACTACGTCTTTTGTTCGTGTACATCCAAGGCCCTAAGTCTCCTCAAGTACAGTCGTCCTAATCCCTTTCACAAAGTCACCGACACAGTCAAATTCCTAAAATGTGTATGAAATCAAGTCTGGTTTCGATGGAAACACGCGGTCAACTGTACGGTATATTAATAAATGTATTAGTTAATGTTTTCGTGTTTCAAGTAAAATTATTTGTAACGAATTTTATTGTGATTTATTTGATGTTATTTCTGTTCTCCGTGACCATAACTGTTGAAAGGCTATCGAATGTGAGTGATTAAATAATACCTACTGAAGAAAGAAGTGAGAGAATCCAATAAAAAACAAAAAAAATTGAAGGAACCCACGACGGGTTAGAAGTAATTTAAAAATCGTGTTGGTTTGGCCTTTAAGTTTGATATAGGCGTTGTCGTGCCGGGAGACCCTGGATAGTTCCATTTTCATGAGAGTGCTTTACCAGTTAGGTGTCCCTCGACACAACGACGCTAGACTCAAAATATTACTAGGTAGATACTCATATCAAAGTTAAATGGCTAACTGATACGAAATAAAAATTATTTTATGCTTTTTCAATTACTACCTAACCGTCGTGGGTTACTAAACAATGTTTGCTTTATAGAGTAATGTCTATCTTCATGCACCAATCAAACCCAAAATCATCACTGCAAACTGCATCTAAATCGAACTAGTAGATTCGGAGAAAAATGATGATTTTGTTTTTCACAAACAACGTTTGCTGCAGTGCCCCCTTTTGAGTTATCACTGTAGCACTTTTCTAAGAACATGCTACAATCAAACCTAATTCTATAACTAAAAATTACATCAAAATCGTACTTGGGGTGGTGAAAAAAATGGCAACATTGATTTGCACAAATAATGTTTGCTTCAGCGCTCTCTGGTGAGTTGTCACCGCAATACCTATCTAAGAACATTCGCCAATTAAACCCGAAAACTGCATCTAAATCGAATCAGCAGTTTTGGAGAAAAATGGCAACATGTGTTTGCACAAAACAACCTCTCACCCCGAACGCATATATCTCTGTTCCTTCGCGGGTAAAATGATTTTATTTAATTCGCGTGAACTTCCGACAATATTTTCGTTTAAGTTTATTGGCTAATTAGTCCCGGTCCCGTTAAAAGCCGGTCAAGTGCGAGTCGGGCTTTCACTCTAATGGTTCCATACAAACGGAAGCCTACCTCCGTTTGCAATTAGACATATAATTTTGTTTTCATTTTTACGGTTTTACAGACGACGATGATGAAAATAAAATAAGAAAAAAATTAACCGTAACAAAATGCTCAACATTTGAGTTCCATAAAACCGGAAAAATACATAAAATTCTTCGGTTAAAACCGGTAAATTCGAAGTGGCTCGTTGGTTTCGAGGCAAGTCTGCACTTATGCAGCCTAAGTGTTATTGCACTTTTATGTTAAGAGTTTCTCTGCAGCCGTACGGCTTCTGGAAACGTGCCCAATAGACGGCAACATGCTCGAATCCTATAAAATAATATAAATGGCGATTTATAGGTGTAAATTCTGCCTACTAAAACTGTACCATAATCATATCGTCAATTTCGGTTGCATTTAAAGCTTATACTTGGAATTCCTGGTCTGTAAGCCTACTCTTTCTTTTGATTAGAGCGTTTTCACACTCATCCGATATCCGATACACGATATCGGTGTCGGACGCCGACAGCCGACATCCGATAGCCGACACCGTGTGCTGTTTTCACATTTGTCCGATAAATTCGGCTCGATACCATGTCATGTACATAACAACAATAACACTTTTTTTCTTGTTTTTTCCTCCTAGCATCCCTAACTAGTCTGTGCTTTCGAGCAAATGGCCTCGCTTCGCTTTTTTAGTCTGTTTGTGTTCCGATATCGGGCCAAAACAGTGGAGTTGACTCCAATAACCGATATCGGGCCGGACAATGTGATAGAGAGATACATATATCGGAAATCGGATATCGGATGAGTATGAAAACGCTCTTAGGCTAATCTTGGGTTTTGTGCGAGTGACAGCCACCTGAACCATCCTCGTGAGGAAATCCTGAACCAGAACTCGCTCTGTAAACCTTAATGTAGTCCCCATACTCTTTTCTAGCTTATATCGCTTAGTATATTGCAGTCCACAGTTGGAAATAGGCGTTTATCAATTTTGGAAGGCTTTGGCTTATTGTTTCCTAGCTGGCCGGACGAGTTGGTACAAGGTTTTATTTCAAGTTTTCTTTCTCTCGCAGTGATATCGTCTGTGTATTTTTCTGTTATTTGACTCTCACGATAACCTTCGGATGAGATAAGGTGGTGATACTAGTATTCTTTCTCCGTTACCACATGATACAGCTTTAGTTTGGAGTACGGCTGACTAGGGTTAACAAGTTGAAAACGCGCTAGTCTAAGTTGAGTTATTTAAACATTCATTACAATCATCAAAAGTAATAATTGGTTGATCATTCGGTCTAGATCAGTGTTTCCCAAACATTGTTCTGCCATGGCCCGGTAATTTTTACCTTGCTTATTCGTGACCCACTGAATACTTTTTAATCCAAGCTGGTTCCATATAAATACACATTTATATATATAGTAGTAATGTTTTATTAATACTGGGTACATACAATATTTTGGTATCACTTATTAAGTCACTAAATATTAGAGCGAAGTATAGAGCTGTTGCTTAATTTTTACTAAAGAATTCAAGTTTCTATATTTATTCTTAAAGTAAACTAGTGTTGATTTAGCGTCACACCGGTCACGACCCGGCAAATGGGAAACGCTGGTCTAGATAGTTAAATAGTTTAATTATACCTAAAATATTTTAATCATGCAAATAATGCAAGCTTTACATAGCAGCAATATTTTCTTACCCGTTATATGACTATCGATCAAGGTAAGACTACAAAAACGAGAACTAAATAAATGAGAAATCTGTCTAAGGAAAATGGAACGACGTATAGTAGATAAGATAAATTCTAGGACATACTTACAGCTAGTACCGTTTTGTATATAATAGAATATTTTAATATCCTATCTGCTGTGCAATTCTCTAAGCATTTAGCATCGAGTGCAGCACCACAACTGACCTCGACAAAGATTATCATTGGTGACGTCACTGGTGAACGAACAATGACAGTTTCTAACAAGGTCGGTCGCAGCACTCGACGCTGAATGGTTAGAGACACAGCAGCGTTCTGAGCCTGAATATATCCTATTTGTGTCTTGAGCCTGTATCCTGAGTGCTGTCTCTTATACCCTATCCCTGTAGATGATAGGGTATATGAGACACTACCAAGACCATTAGATGAGGTTCTGGCGCGAGCTTTCTTCTGGCAACAATCTGTTCACTCTAGACTTGACCACTCCCAGCCCAGTTTATAGCTTTTTGAAAACGTAGACTTAGGTAAGGCTACCGGCCATCAGCCATACATTGTCTGCTGCTGAACATAGGCCTCTCCCATAGACACATAGCGCGCAGAACAGATGCTCGATGGAGCAAAAAAGCTCTGGAATGGCGTCCGCGTACGGGCAAACGTAGTGTAGGACGCCCAATGGCCAGGTAGAAGGACGACCTCATCAAGGTCACCGCGAAGCGCTGGATGCGGGCTGCTTTAGATCGGTCGTTCTGGAAGTCTATGGGAGAGGCCTATGTTTTTTTTTTAAAGTGCAGAAATTCACGGATTCTCCCCCACGGAGATGAGATTGCCACGTGCACTCTCTTCCCCTTCCCCTTGTACCCCGGCTGATCCAAGGCTTTCGGGATGGCTCCTTTGGGGGCAAGGCGTTCCATCACTTAGCAGTAGGTACAATTAACGTATTGCCATACGATTTGTGATGCGAAATATCCACTGTGGACAGTCAGCGTCAAAGCGATCTTTGACTACTAAGTCTAATTAATATGATCTTGATATCAAGGTAAAGAGCAATTCTAACTGTTTTATTGATTGAAATTGTATTTTCGTCCTAAGTAAAGATGTGTACTTACCAAATATCTGAATAATCAGTCACCAGGAAGGAGGTGTAACCGAGATATTAAGACTATTTTGAGTACTTTACTAGTCAAGATCTATCTGATGCTATCTGTACCATTGGCATTTGATATGTTACACAGTTTGATCGACCTAAAGCTCCTAAATAAATAAATAAATATATATATATATATATATATATAATCCTAAATAATTTCATTGACAGGTGTAAAGGCGCAACATGGGTGGTTTTTTTTAAGTGCGGGAAATCCCCACGTATACCCACCCCTCCGGAGCCGGAGGGGGATGTAATGTCGGACTCGAACCGACTAAACCGCACGCCGTCTCTGGGTCGTAGTGACTTCTGTGAGGTGATGGTCCAGCCGAAGGGTATTGTCTCCCGTCGCCCGGAGATTCTTAGCACCCCCGTCCCACCGTTACCCGAACAGCTACCATAGCTGGGAGTAGCAGGACCACCGGGAACTTGGGGCCTTTTGTTGTGGCGTCCATTCATTTTAGAGGGTTTAGCCTTTATATTCATATAGTACGAATATATATAATATATATTATAGATATTTCTAATTATAGCTCTATTCGGCATCTCTTGTTATTTCTATAATAATAATCTGTCTTTCTAGGTGTCTGTTTATGCAATAACATCTACACAAGCTTTCATGAAGGCTGCTAATGTATATATCTGATGCTGTCCAATAAAATATCTAATAACACGCTGAACTATTATAGACTAAGGATCAAATAGCCATAATTCTTATTGTTTATTTGAATTACTGTCAGAATCTTCACTGCGCGATTGAGGACCACTATTTTTGTAGAAGTTCAACTTGATTCCACTAGATGGCGTTGAATATAGTGTCGCCTCAGCAGTAAACAAAATAGAAATTCCCCTTTGTTCATCAGTTGAATAGCACATTTTCCATTATCTTGATTCTTGTTGCAAAGCAATTTTGAACAATTCTTTATTACTTACGCATTACACGATATAAATCTTTATTTTGCCTGCGGGGCTAACGGGCTCATAAAACATTTTTATTACAGTAATTTAGTACTAGATGTGTAAATGTGTTGACCTATTTGCACCTATGGATAAGATATACGTTTATCTCTTTCGGATGATATATGGTTTATTGGGAGTATACTATCATCTTACTGTCCTTGTTCTAACTAGGTACTTTGCCTCGAACTATATGGCTTTGTGCGGTAATATTACGAGATTTAGTTGAAATTTATGATAAAATATCCTAGTGGTATGGGTAATGGACTGCTGAGACGACGTCTCGGGTTCGATCCCAGGTTTTCCATGGCACACACGAATGACTTTTAGATACTTTTCGAAGTTATGTGTGTATTTATCGCAGGTTTATAAGTGCCCAGTTATTGTCAATAGGCTCGCCACCTATTACATTGGGACCTAAACATAAACCGGCGAAATGTGGGTGCTAGCACCTCTGCCTACCCCTTCGGGGATAAAGGCGTGAGTTTGTTATGTAATGTTAGAAAATATGGGTTACAATTGTAAGTTTCTGCAGTAAAGTGATGTGATCTTCTTTAACCAAGGCAAGTGTACTGGGCCTGTAGATGAGCTTGGGTTGGATTCGGAAGGTCTTTCTTGGGGTACAAGGATACATTTTTTTTACACCAACAAACTTCATATTTATTCCGAATTCACTATACACATTTATCCGTTAATTATTGTGACAATGAGAATGAACGAATGACCTGTATTGTGAGCCAGACATCCATCTCAATTTACTCGCCTTTGTGACATGTAATCTGTAACAATAATGATTGTATGTATGTTTATGAACCGCTCGACTTTGGGACACGAGCAACTTGGTAGAGATTAGCTGATGCGTAATTATTTGTTTCGGAAAACACCGTAAGTGAAATTTGAGAGTTTATACCGAAATTTTAATTAAGAAAATGTCTGTATTTAAAACGTGTATATGAAACTTTTTAAGTGTTGCCCTGCGTTTATCTTACATTTTAAATAAAGAGTATCTATCTATGACTTTATTCAATAATTGGATGCACCATGAAACTGATTTAAGTTAGGAAAAATATTGAATCGCTCCGGGCGGGATGCGAAACCGCGATCCTTCTCTTACAGGGTCCCGCCTGAACCAATTCAATATTTTTTCTACCTCAATAAATTCGAATAGTTAGCAAGTTAAAAGCTTTTTAAATTTCATGCAAAAGTATTTTTTCTATTCCATCTTGCACATTGTCAAGGACATCTATTAAGACACTTCTGCTGATTCCTTAAAGGGTACAATATATCCGCGAGTGTGAGCCTTGAGCGACTGCCATATAACTCTCGAATTCCTAGAGAAGAACCAAGCAACTCGTACTTTAACAAATTGGCTTATACCATACCATAATGTGAAAAATTTTAACACTAAAATTAAGAGTTTTTTTTTTTAATTAGGTGAAATTTGAATTAGTTTGGGCGAGGTCTGGTAGCTTAGTGTTCAAAGCATTGCCCTTGTAAGATAAAGATCGCGGGCTCAAATCCCGCCTAGACCAATTCAATTTTTTCCCAATACAACTAAAATTATTACTTATGTAACTCATGTTTTTTTTTTATGTTCAATAGGGTCGCGTTTCGGTACCGCTCAGCCAGATGGTAAGCTATTGTATTTTATAAATATACACACTTATGAGCACATTGCACTATATTAGTGTCAGGTTCACTAAACTTGACATTATAGCACTTATAAATCAGCACTTGCACTAGAGGTTGAATATGATGATGAATAATATTTTTGATTCTAAAAATGTATTTATTTAGTACTTATTATTAAACTGATTCGTATCAAGAATGATAATAATCGCAAGAATAAGTCGAATTAAACTACACTAATTAGTTAAATGTTCTTCATTTTTCAATTTCTAAATCTTTTTGACGTCAATTCTACTTAACCTAAGTTTAGCTCCGCTTTCTCCAGAAACTCTAGTGGAGAACTTGTACACGCTAGTGGAGAAGAAGTGGCGCAACAAACCACAAAAGTTTTCGAAAAAGGTTTATTTTTGTTTATCATTGGACGTGTGCAACACCAGGGGAATAACACTCGTGCTGCCGACCCTGTAAACACAGGGAGTTTTTGTGCCATCCGTGTATAAGACAAAGCAGGAATAGCCTTTGGTCTTCTCACTGACAGCACAAAAACTCTCCCGTGAGCTCTGGCTACACTACTCACCGCTGAAAATACATCACGTGGTTATTATGGCCGCAGTATTCCGTAGGGCGGAGGTAGACAGACTGCTAAATTGGACGGAAATACCGTAATGTTCTACCTCCTTAAAGAGACTCCGTGCTGACTCCGGAGAATACGATAAAATCCTAACAGATAACCAAATAACGCTTTGCTCAACCAGTTCATTGAACTTGGGGCCTCTATACAATATTATATTACCACATCTCGACAGCAGTGTGAAGAGTAATTTAGCCAACTTTTACCAAAAGAATTTTAGTTGAAACATCATTTTCGGACACTGACATGGGATTTTCGCAACTCAAAGGGATTCAATTCAAAGGTTTTATACCTGTAAAATTAAGTTTATAATATATTTTTTGAAACACGTCAAGAACAGTACAAAAAATGAATGACGAGAGCTACAAAGATGTTGTTTTTTATACTGCTAAGTAAATATTTTTTTATTGAAACTTCCTTACGCACATTGGGCAGCTTTCGTAGAAAATTTTAGGTGACCGTCAAATCATGGAACTTGCGTGACGATGACGTCACGACGATTCAATTTACTAGTTACTTAGTTGTTGATCAATCGTGATAATTCACCAATTGTGACATTTCTTACGTGACACCTCTGTATTTATAGTTGAAATAATTTAATAGTTGCACGACAGATGCCCTAAGTCGTGGAAGGTAATTTGGTACGATTGGAATGTAACATATAACTACAATAATTTCAGTTTTATAATTTGTAAATACGTAATAACTTATAGTACGTTTATAAACTATAGTGTGCCATATTACAGTTTAATTTTTTATGTTTAAATTTAAATTTAGAATACTTTAAACTATGGCGTGATTCTTCATTTCTGCGAGACTTCGTGGGACAGCTACGTTTTATGGTTTTTGTTTTTAATTTCAGTAATGTAGCCATATTGTCGTTGGTTGTTAAATTTAATCCTGTGAAGTTTATCAATTCCCCTTTTTTCCATTACGTTTTCTTAAAATATTTAAGTAACAAAGCCCTCAAAACACACACTACTGAACTGAAAATATTATAAAATTGCGCTTTGATTGATAGTTGTTCAAACAAAAATAAACTTCATTGTTATAATGAAGAGGAAAAGTCGTCATCGATAGTATCCCCAGCGATACCTCTACCGTTCAAATGTTATCTCATACAATACAGTTGGTATCACCGATGATACAGCTGGTGAATTGGATAATAATAATCAAATGCGATAGGAGTCGAAAGTTACGTAAAATGTTAGATTCTGGCAATGCTGCGATGACTCTTTTGTAATTTGAATCAATTATTCTCCCAACCGATTTTTTGCTGTCTACTCTAACCAATTAATAGGTGCTAATTATTTTTTTTTTGAGTGAACACGATCATTTTGATTTTCCAAATTAAATAAACTGCTTTAAAAAAATTATAAATTGTATAGATTCTAAACTTGTAGTCATCTGATGAAACTAATGAAGCCCAAATTTTTAAAGAGATTATGTACTGTCAGCATAAATATTGAGTGCTTTACAAATATATGACATTAGTTTGAAATAAATTCATCAAAACATTAATAGGCTTATAATCCTAGGGATCGTCTTGCACCTGTAATAATAAATAACACCATTTTATTCTCACTTATAAAAAAACATGTTTTTGCGATACGCACTGGCATTTCTGTCTGAACTACTTCACGACTACCCCCCGCCGGCTAGCAGGGTGGTTATTTTCTACTATATAAAAATAAGTCGGGTTTTCCTTCAAGAAAGGTCTCGGGCTCCGTGAGATTTATTCAGGAAAAATTTCAACAGAAAAGCGGGAAAGCGATAATCTATATCCACGCGGGCGGAGCCGCGGGCAACAACTAGTGATAGATAATTCTTTACACCAACAGATTTGCAGTAGCAGTTATGTCTGACTCGTGCCGACTAAAACTACATGCCTGTTCGACATGCTAGAATCTAAGGTAACCCGATTATGCATAATCTCGCACACTGACCCTGGGCCCTACGCAGATCATCTCCGGACACGGTAGCTTCGGGCGGTATCTGCATCTGATGGGCATAGAGCCAACGCCCGAGTGCCATCACTGCGAAGCGAGCGTGGACTCAGCGCTGCACACGCTCACCGAGTGACCGGCGTTTGAGGCGCCAAGGCGGGAGCTTGTGGCGGCCCTGGGGGTGAGAGTGCTCACGCTCTCTACCCTGCTCGCGGCGATGGTCCGCTGCGCGGATGCGTGGGCGGCCAGCGCCTCCTTCTGCGAGCAGGTCATGCTCGCGAAGGAGAAAGCAGAGCGGGCGCGGTGCGATGAGCGAGAGAGACTCGCGGACATCGCTGCCCGCGTTCGTAGGCAGCTCGGGCGTCGGATGGCGCAGACCTTCGGTTCCGAGACGGTCCCCTTACTCCTCTTAAGAATAGCAACTGCGGTCCCCATCTTGACCCGGTAAGGATCGTATCGTACCACCACCGCCTACTTCTGCTAAAATGATAGGGCTACCTGATAGTGTGTGAGAGAGAGACCCACTGAGGTGGCAGACAAGCACACCGTTCCACCTGTTGGAAAGTGGTTACCGTGGCCTACGGACATGTGCAACACCAGGGGAGTCACACTCGTGCTGTGATGATGATGAGTAATATTAATTACATACACAAAAAAAGACGGGTTGCACTCTGGGAGTGCCGGCAGAAGTGAAAACTTTTTCTTTCTTTCTTTCTTTCTTCGTTATATACATAGAAAAAGATAAAAAGAACATACCATACCATACCTATAATATAGTGCCAATCATAGAACCTATTGCTACGCCCGGCGCTTGGCCACTTCAATATATGGCCAAATTTCCATAGGAGTGAGCGAGACGGAACTATAGAAAGAGACAGCATTTCTTGACGTCACTGTTCTAGAAGGAATGGAATGAATAGAACGAGACGTCAGGCTAGAAAGAGACAGCATGCCTTGACGTCACTGTTCTAGAAGGAATGGAATGAATAGAAAGAGACACAAGACCTAATAGAACCTCCCAGAAAGTTCCTGTCTTTTTCAGAACGTACCTGTCTTTTCTCGATCTTTCGCTACTCGGCCGCGCCCGATATAAAAGGCGAGCTAACAGCCTCCGCTCCAGTTAGTCTAAGACTAGTATTCGAAGCGATCAAAGCGATAAAGTGTGTGAAGCTATACAGTGCGATTATACAAGTGACTGTGTGTTGTGTAAGGAAGAGTTTTCGAATTTCTACGCGCTTTGCTGTAATTGAAGTGAAGCTGAATAAAGTCTGTCTTCAACGGTTGTCCTCGCATTTTCTATTTAAACCGATCCCCACGCTCGTAACAACTGGTGTCAGAAGTGGGATAGAAAATGCCGATAACGCCGAGAGACGACAGGGAGGGAGTTAAAACCCGAAGCCAGGCCGCGGAAGAGGCTGCGGGTACTCCGAGTACGTCGTCGGGTGCTTCAAAATCATCATCGGAAATTAACCTGAGCGCGATTATGACCTTATTGAAGGAGCAAGCCCGTCACCAGGCAGAGCAGGCCCGTCGCCAAGAAGAGCAGGCCTGTCGCCAGGAAGAGCAGACTCTACAATTGAAGGCACAGCTCCAGCGTCAACAGGAGGAGCAGGCCCGTCGCCAGGAAGAGCAGACTCTGCAATTGAAGACACAGCTCCAGCAACAACAGGAGAACCAGGCCCGTCAACAGGAGGAGCAGGCCTCATAACTAAAGGTTCAGCTCCGGGAACAACAAGAAGATCTATTTGCCTTCTTGAAAGACTCTAAAGCAGAATGGGAAAGAGAAATTCATTCAGTGCAAGACAAGCTCTACTGCCACGACGTTAAATTAGAAAGCCACGACGAAAAATTAGGAAGCATCGACGAGAAATTTGTGAGTTATGAGGAACGGCTGCAGTCTGTGTCTCAAAACGTAAAAAAATTGGAGACAACAATAGCTTGCGGAACAGCTGGCTCTGTAACCATTCCATCTGCACAGGCTGTCGGAAAGTTCAAAGTACCGCAATTTGATGGGACCTCCTCGTGGACTGCATACAAACTGCAGTTCAAGTCTGTGGCAAAGGCGAACGGTTGGGATAAGGAGCAAGTCAAAACAGCATTAACATTGGGGTTACGGGACCAAGCACTCAGTGTTTTAGAGGCGCTTGGAGGTGAAGTGACTTACGACCGCCTTCTTGAAGCATTGGAATCACGTTACGGTGATAGTCACTTAGAACATGTCTACCGTGCCCAATTGAAAGACAGAAACCAGCGTCTTAATGAGTCTCTGCAGCAGTGGGCTTTGGAAATAGAAAAGCTCGTGAGAAAAGCTTACCAGGGAGCTTCTTCGTCATTTCTTGACAGCATTTTGGTGCAAGCTTTTATTGACGGGATCAGAGACTTGGAGGTGAGAGCTGCCGTCCGTCTGGGTCACCATGCAACCCTTAAGGATGCTGTTGCTCACGCCCTTGAAGTGGAAGCTGTACGACATGACCCTCGACCACATAGATTGCGTGAGATCTCAACACATGAGCAACGTGTGTACCGTCGGAAATTCGCCCCCAGGTGTTATTTCTGCAAAGAACAAGGACATATTCGGCCTAGCTGCCCGAAACGGACTCAACATGGTAATGGTCAAGAACAAGGGGCGCGACAGATTGAACAGCCAGGAATACGAGAGCATCGGAGTGGGAAAGCGCATGGAAATGCAGATGCGCTCTCTCGAAGACCTTGTCCGGTGAAATGTAACCATTGTGGCAGGCAAAAAGCTAAAGACAGTGTGGCGATTAGAACGATAAGGACTGTTACTGTCAGCGATGAGTGGAGTAGCGAAGCCATGCAGCAAGCACAGCAAGAGGATCGAGACATCAAGCCTATTCTCGATTGGATAAGGACAGGAACACCTAAGCCGAAATGGAGTGATGTCTCCCAAATGAGTGCAGCTACGAAGAGCTACTGGGCACAATGGAAAAGCCTCGTGATACACAATGGAGTCCTGTGTAGAAAATGGGAGTCTGCAAACGGGAAAGACTCACATCTACAGTTGGTTGTCCCAAAGACTAAAATTTATGAGGTTTTGAGATCAATTCATGACGGAACTTCAGGCGGTCATCTTGGTGTGAAGAAGACTTTGATGAAGATTCGTCAACGATTCTATTGGATCCATTGCCGTGAGGATGTTGAAGATTTGTGTAGGAAATGTACATGCTGCGCATCGGTAAAAGGGCCTCATACAAGGAGCAGGGGAGCATTGAAGCTATACAATGTTGGAGCGCCTTGGGAAAGGATTGCATTAGATGTTGCAGGGACATTTCCTGCATCGGAGTCTGGAAACAAATACATTCTAGTAGTAATGGACTACTTTACTAAATGGCCGGAGGCTTTTGCCATACCTAACCAGGAAGCAACTACAGTCGCAGAAAGACTAGTCACGGAAGTGTTTTGCCGATATGGAGTTCCTTTGGAAATACACAGTGACCAGGGAAGGAATTTTGAATCACAGGTATTTCAAGAAACCTGTAGGATAATGGGTATTCATAAAACCAGGACCACCCCATATCATCCGCAGTCTGACGGAATGGTTGAAAGATTTAACCAAACCTTGGAAAGGCATTTGGCTAAGGTTGTTGAGAGCCACCAGAAGGACTGGGATAGTCATATTCCTTTGTTCTTGTTGTCTTATAGAACAGCGATACATGAAAACACAACGCTGACTCCTGCGTGTGTAAACTTTGGCAGAGAACTGAGACTACCGGCTGATCTACTGACTGGACGTCCTCCAGATTCACCGCAAGAAATCACGGAATATGCTAGTGCATTGCGCGATAGACTAAATGACGTTCACACCCACGTCCGTGAATCTGGGCTCCAGGCAAGTGAAAGAATGAAAACCCGATACGACCGCAACTCTCATCAAGCCGGATTCGACGAAGGCTCGTTGGTATGGCTACACAATCCGATGCGTCGCAAAGGCAAAACTCCGAAGTTGTCTCCAAACTGGGAAGGGCCGTATAAAGTTGTCACCAGGATCAATGACGTTACATACCGGATACAACGCAACCAGCGAAGCCCCTTGATGTTGACCGACTGGCGAGATACTACGGATCTAATAATGCTCGGGACGAGCATGTCTAAGAAGGGGGTAGTGCTACGCCCGGCGCTTGGCCACTTCAATATATGGCCAAATTTCCATAGGAGTGAGCGAGACGGAACTATAGAAAGAGACAGCATTTCTTGACGTCACTGTTCTAGAAGGAATGGAATGAATAGAACGAGACGTCAGGCTAGAAAGAGACAGCATGCCTTGACGTCACTGTTCTAGAAGGAATGGAATGAATAGAAAGAGACACAAGACCTAATAGAACCTCCCAGAAAGTTCCTGTCTTTTTCAGAACGTACCTGTCTTTTCTCGATCTTTCGCTACTCGGCCGCGCCCGATATAAAAGGCGAGCTAACAGCCTCCGCTCCAGTTAGTCTAAGACTAGTATTCGAAGCGATCAAAGCGATAAAGTGTGTGAAGCTATACAGTGCGATTATACAAGTGACTGTGTGTTGTGTAAGGAAGAGTTTTCGAATTTCTACGCGCTTTGCTGTAATTGAAGTGAAGCTGAATAAAGTCTGTCTTCAACGGTTGTCCTCGCATTTTCTATTTAAACCGATCCCCACGCTCGTAACACTATCAATAATTTTCTGCTAATTTTTTGTCAGAAGAAATTAATAGATTACAAAAAGAAAAAATAATCACAAAAAGTAATAACTTACAAAAAGAAAAAATAATCACAGAAAGTATCAGAAGGCCAGGTTTGAACCCGGTACTATCTGAAACCATAAGGACTTACAGTCGAAGCGCAAACCGTTAAGCTACGACGCTATTAGATATCTTGCAAAATAGACAGTCTGTACCTAATGTTGTATGACGTCAGTCGTCGGTTACGGTTCAAAGGTCAAGCGATCCTGACGCGAGTTTAACACTTTTTACCCATCCAACGCCGCTAAAGAAGTTTTCACTCCAAAAATCGCTTAAATCTTTTCTCTTGTATTATCAATATATCTGAGTTGACATAAAAAAAGCTACTTGTTAAAGCAACCTGAATATTCCATTTAACAATCATCGAAAGCGAGCAGAGCCCAAACATAAGCTCATGAATAAATATTTAAGAAATTGATCAGCCCGATGTATTTCTAAGTGATTACATTAATGTACATTATGTAGGCTAAAAAGCCGATAGGTATTCGGTTACTTGGCCTCGTTCGTTCGCTTTTAAAAAGTAATAGGTGCTGTTAGGTTTTATATACCGGATAAGTAGGTACACTGAAGCAAAAATACGTATAGTATGGTCAATTACATTATGTGGTAGTGCTATTTCGCTAGGTTAGGTAGGTAGCTATGGTAATCTCTTACAGGCCACCATAATAAAACATATTTACACTGACAAAAAGTTGACTTCGCCCTGCATGTTTATATTTGAGTGCGCAAAATTTGTTAGATTAAATAAGCACCTATTTACAAAAGCAAAGGATATGTACCCGAGAAACACGCGAACCAGATAGGACAGCTTTATCTAAGGTGCCTAAAACTATATTTATAATTGTGTACATAATGATATTAAATCTACAACAAATTTATAAAAGTGTTAAGTCTGATTGCTGAAAGGAATGTTTTTACTCAATTACAGAACTTTTATCTTCACAATATAAACAGTATATATATTTTTATATAAATGTGTTGAATGTCGTTTAAGCTTCCTTTTGACTTCGTATCATTTTTTACACCAGAAGTGATAGAGAGATATACTATAAAAAAATGCGTGCCCAATTCAGGCAGATCATGATGCTGTGCGTTATAATAAGACATACCTTATAACGTCCTTATCACAATGTTCTAGCAAATTAAGAACTAGTACTATTACTAGTTATATTTCCCAGTGGGAAGAGACCATATGTTTCCACCTCCTACAAACCTGGCGTACAACTTTCGCTTCTTCTATTTTTATAATTCTTTTTTTTGTGGCTTTTTGCCTCGCAATAAGCTAATGTCAAGTAATTAGAAATATTATAAATATTCTGCAGCGTCTTCCTTATTTAGTCAGAGTCAAAGTCAAGTAAAGTCTGTCATAGTCAAGTCAAATTCCTAGTCACAGTCCTAGTCATGCCCCAGTAAGGTAGTGGAATTTTACAAGGCCTTCTAAGGAGATTCTTTCTCCAACACAAGGAGACACAATTCACAGTAATATACCACTTTCCTTGTATTGTGTACGTTGTCCAATACGTTATGTCCTTTATCTCGTTAGCCACCATTTTTAACACATAAAACTCGGATTTACACCACTTTCAGAAAATAAAATACCACGAGGTACATTTCATCGAATTGGCGGGAGAATCTCCATTATAAAATTGTTTTCATACATGCTCGCCAGTTTCGGGTATTTTTGATATGTCGTGTTTTCAAAAAGTCTAATAAAAAAATAAATAAGAATAATACAATTCTGGACATAGGTTTTAATATTACGAGTGACCTACAGAAACTTTTTGTTTTTAGTCTGTGTTTAAATAAGTTTGAGCACGGCATGTTTCAAAATTCCCTCGTTTACATAAACAATACCACAGATAACTTTTGATACAGAATAACAGCAGATATATTTTCTAAATTTGAATATTTCTGACCTCAAAGTTTACGTATATTGAAATGTCATCCTGTAGTTCGCTTTGTTGACGGGCAGAGGGATAATTATAATTATTATCTATCTTCTCTTCATCCTAACGTTAATCCCGGTCGAAGTTTTCTCCACGAAGTCCGAAGTCAACTTTTTCCAATCTATGTTTGCTTGAACTTCGATATAATTACTATAACTTAATTAGGTAGACACCTACATTAGTAAAGTTAAAAAAATACAATTTAATAAACACATAGGCCCAGAGAAGTAAAAATAAAACTGTATTACTTTAATATATATGTACTGTACTACTGTTTAATATGTATATATGTAAAGTACATTTACTAACTGTAGTACAGATTGAATATAAAGAAAAAAAAAGTTTAAATTGTTGTATTCAGCCAGTCATAAATGACATAAAACTGAAAATACGCCAATTGCATGTCTAATTCGGTCTAAAATCTGTTTTTCTCTTTCATTTTACTTATAATACACTTCGTACGCAAAACAGAGCGTTCTTTATTCATTTTTTGAATTTGCATAAGAACTCACAGCTTTTTATATCGCCAAAAAGCTACTGCAAACTGAATATCCCGGCAAAGAAAACACGTTTGTACGGCCATTTTTTTAATCGCTATTTGTTAGATATTTTATTTGGAGGTTTTTAATATTATTTAAATATATATGACATAATTTTGGTTTAACAAACTAGCTGTAACCAGCTCCGTCATCGTGTTGTTTGATGTACCAACGAAGGCTTCCATGAAAGAAATCAGGTCAGGCAGGTCCCATTCTAAGTTTTTAAAAGAAGATTATTTTAAGACTAGGCTCTTCGTTTTTAATGGAGTCCTCATTAATCTAACAATTTCTTTACAGCATTGCTCATAATTAGGTACGTTAAAATGGAGCGATAACTTCAAGATGGTAGTTAGTCCATTAGTGTGGACCTTTTGTTTCGTTCAGAAACCTTCCGGCTACCACCCCTGTCGACCATCAAATGTTGGAGTCAGACCGACTAAAGCCACATGCAGTCGCCGGTCTTCTGATTTGGGTGTAAGATTACCTAGAGTATATCCCACTTACCCCGACTCGACTCTGGACCACTGGATCACTGGAGAGTTTTTGTGCTGTCAGTGAGAAGACCAAAGGCTATTCCTGCTTGTTCTTCTACACTGACGGCACAGAAACTCTGTGTTTACAGGGTTGGCAGCACGAGTGTGACTCCCCTGGTGTTGCACACGCCCATAGGCAACGGTAACCACTTTCCATCAGATGTACCGTGTGCAAGTCTGCCACCTCAGAGATATACAAAAAAGGGTCATCCCACCCCAGGCCTATATACAGGGTGTATACTTAAGTCCCATCTATTTTTATACGAAGCTAAAGTTTCTTCAAAATGCATATGTAGCCTTCGATTAAGCGAACAGCCTGTGCTCCTCAATATTTAAATAAACTTTCGTCTCGGGCTATTTGAAAGTCAGATTTCTTTGTATACATTATCTGGAAACGCTAACTTTTTTGGTTGTTAGATTCTGTCTTACATGTAATCGTAAGTGCTGTTAGCTTAAATCAAAGTTTATTGACTTAAAATTACTTGCTAAAATGTCTACATCCTATGTTGTACATCGGTATTAGCTTAAAAATATAATACTCGTTAGTAATATAAGGCTTCAGGCTTTCACGGCCGGCGTTGCATGCAGAATATACTGCTACCGGGCTGTTTGGCCGTGGTCCATTTAAAACTTGCGTTCCAGACGTTTCGTCGATCACTGCGGTCGACATCTTCAGTGGCGCAGGTCCGGGCGACGACGAGTTCGGAGACCTTGCCTCGTCGGCGGCTTCGTTAGACTGTAGGATCGAGTGACAAGATTCCCCCCTCCGACCGCGCCTATAAATATGCTAGCGATTCAAGTTTCCTTATCAGTCGCAACGACCACGGCCCACGGACCACGGCCAAACAGCCCGGAAGCAGTATATTCTACTCGTTAGTAATGTATGTGAAAACATTTTTTTCTCAAACATACAATGAAATATTGACATTACGTTCCTCTTAATGGGCTGCGAAGTATGACGTTTCAGGCGTGGCTAGGACCAGAGGCCGGTAATGGAACTTCATACAAACCTAGCAGGCCTAAGGCCGGCAAAGTCCTCTTTTTTAATTTCGATTCCACATACATTTTTGGCAAAGGCATCGACACTCTGCCACTATGCTTATAAAAAAAGACAATAAACGACTTGGTATGTACTTAGAGCAGGTTTATTTACATGAAAAATCCACATTAACATAACTAATAACACATTATTATCAATTGATTTCTTAAATATACATATTAACATTGAAATATTAATATTTAATTTAGTTGCAACAAATTGACATTCAATGACAAGTGTCACTGTTCGTTCAGAAACGTGCCTTTATACTTTTTTTAAGTAACATGATAATGAACATAAATGTAAATATTTACTGTTAAAATCAAGCTAAAATAGACGAAACAGTACTATACACGTAGTTTTAGTTTTTATCTTGTTTACTTTTAATGTCTTTAAAAATAATTTTTTTTTGTTTATTTCATTGCTTGTTTGAGAAAAGCACTATACATACCTCGGCGGGAAATATAGGGTTGCCTGCCTCAGACCTATCCGTCTATATGTCTTCGGCCGGCAACCCCTTTCTTCCCGGCCTCTGTAGTAATGTACTATAAATGAGTAGTTATAGATAAATAAGCGACTTGCCGAACTAATACTCTTTCATTTCTATCCTACTAATATTATAAACGCGAAAGTTTGTAAGTATGTATTGATGAATGGATGTTTGTTGCTCTTTCACGTAAAAACTACTGAATGGATTTTATTGAAACTTTATAATAAAATAGCTTATACATCAGAATAACACATACGCTACAATTTATAAACATATTGTATGAATAATAGTGCTAGTGGATAATATAGATAATAATACTGTGCTCATATTATGGTCGGATGACGTGACGTCCTTCACTTACATTACTTTTTAAACGTCGATATTGAATGGAACGTCGGTAGGAATGAATATTGAACGGCACCATTAAAAAGCCGCAATGAATTAAACCAATAAACAATATTGTCACATTTAAGTATACATAACGGTACCCTGTATCTGCTGCTGCGGTGCTGAGAACAAAAATAAAATTAATTAATGATTTACTTATTATTTTATGAGAGTTTTAGGATCACAGAGATCAAGAAATTAGAATTTGTTAAGCCACTTCTGTCGTTGACTCTACATCAACACCGTTTCTCTCGCTGCCCAGCAAAATCTGGTACGAACCAGGATATACAACTTACTCTGATTGATTGATTGCTGCATTTCAGGACACGTAAGGGTTTGCTAAATTCATATTCTATAGATATCTTTGTTTTGAATATATATATATATATAGGACACGTCAATTTGAGTTCACCTCGCCTAAAGGCAAAGTCTCAGGAAAGAGGGTCACCATAACATCCACTTATCATGTTAGCAATGGTGGCAACGGTTCCCCATTTAAACTGTCCGTATACAGTGAAAGTCAAAACATTTTCTGGCAACAAAATTGTCGCCGGCAATTATACCAAAAAATGGTTCCCGTTAGGTTCATTTAATTAAATATCGAGGCTTATTTCACCTCAGGCGATAATTTCGCTTTTAGCACCTGCTTTTTTGTAATAAATTTTTGTGTGCTGTTGCGTGCGTCTTTTCTCGCATAGAATTTCGATTCCGCGCCTGCAACCCATGGAAACTTATTCTAAGGATAAAAAGTAGCTTATGTGTTATTCCGTGTAGTAATCTATCCTTATTCTAAATTTCAGCCAGATGCGTTCAACCGTTAGAGCGTGGTAGAAATTTGATGGCCCAAATTAGACACAAATTTCGGCCGGGTGGGTACCACCGTGCACGATTGCGAAAAGCCCTCCACAGTAATTCAATCTCGGTTGGATGGCGTTCAGGGCTCAGCGAGTGCATAGCCAGGCAGGGGGGATTGTGGTTGCAGCACTAGTGGGACTGGTGGGTGTCACGCGGTGTTGCAACGACAATCCTCTTTTGATGAGGCCGTCAATCTGAGTGCCACCATTGTAACATAGTACGTGTATGTAATGGTGACCCTCTTTCCTGAGACTTTACCTTTAGCTTATCATCAGGCGAGGTGCAGTCAAATTGACGTATCCTATATAAATAAAAAGAAAAACAAACATTTAAAAATCTTGATAATGATGTTCACCGACATGATAAGAGCGCCATCTGTATCCAAGCACAGCGTATGTTGTAACATGGGTTCCAGAAAGCGGATAAATAGAGAAAACGTTTGAAATACGGCCCGCATCCAAAACTGTCGCATTATTGCAATTTATTCAAAATTTAGCAACACTCCTCACGAACACCACTGCGGTCATATAAAATGATGACATAACCGCGAAAATAAACTCAGCCTGTATAACAGTGTTAAAACAGCAGTATATTCGGTATTATTGCGTCACATTTAGCATGTGTGTGTAATATAACCTAATTTACGGGAACTTTACAGGCCGATAAAGTTCTTTTTTCTGAAATAAAAGAAGTAAGTAACCCAAATATGGTTACAGTAATGAATGCGGTGTTATCCAGCCGAGTTGGAAAGTTTTTCGTTGATACGTCAATACGATACGTGCAGACACATTCTTAATCTGTATCTGTATTCTTTCAAAGGAGCTGTTAGTATTCATTGCGGATAGTGAGAACATACTGCGAATTTCGAAAGCTCCTCAGGGATTTGTGTGAACGGGTAACGGTGTGGCGATTGAAAAGTTGCGCGTCCGTCAACTTATTGTTGCACTTCACTTGAGCTTTAACATATAATTATCTTTTTTATTATTTCTATAGAGCTTCATCACACCTTTTTCTGAGTTTGGGACAGGCGGCAAGATAGCCAACAATCGACTGGAGCGTTAACGCGATTGTCAGAGGTACCACCGGACTATTGGTATTGTCGCAAGCAAGAACGCTTGCTGCATTTAATTTTTAATTATTTTTTATCAAGCTATCGTTTAACCAATATTTAACCTATAGATAAGTGATGATGTGGTCTCCGATAGAATACATTAGCTAACCTACAAGCATGCTATTGACTCTAGAATTGAAAACTCAGAGTTACGCTAGAAACTTTTGAGATTACAAGATGTGAAAATTAATCTTTTACTTTTCCTGAGGTTTACCGCTTTAAAGTGTCATTAGATTCCTTTGATTTTTTGACTTTACTTGATATCTTTTCCCTATAATCTACGGTTCCTTAAACAGATTGTGGCAAAAAAAGCATCTATCGAGGCTACAAAGTAAAAAATATAAGCCATTAATTGACCGAGCGAGAGAAGCGACCGAGATTATTTGTTTCGACAAAGTGGCCGATTTTGCTTTTATCCATATCTATGTCGGTTTGTTAGTTCCGGTCTAGAGGGCTCATTTCTTAACCTATTGTAGTCAAACTTGGCACACATGTTCTGTGATTTAAAACACAACTTTTGTCTAGAGCTTTCACACATAACATGCACTGAGAAAAAAATATTGTTGCGCCAACAAAAAAACTTTAACGCTGGGGAGCCGTTCATAGTAAATAGTTGGATTAACAAAGTTTTATTGTTAAATAATACATTGTTAAGTCAACAAAGTGTTTCAAAACTGCAAACTTTGTTGACTGAACAATATCTGTAGGTCTAACAATGTACAAATTGATGCATCTACAATGCTCATTTTGTTTCTATAACAAAGTACCTTTGTTAGCGTGACAAAGTCCTTTGCTATAAAATCAATGCACATTGTCTCTGTACTTACTCTCGTTTAGCTACGCTAGCAACGTTGCTTAGGGCCTATAACTTCACTTTGATCCTACAACAAAGTAGCCTTTGCTACTCTAACAAAGTTTCTTTGTTGTTCTATATATAGTGTTTGTCTCATTTCATATATATTTTGTTCAACATAAGCTGTAGAAGAGTTGATATTTAAACCTTGCGAGTAAATATCAACTCTTCTACAGCTTATGTTGAACAAAATATATATGAAATGAGACAAACACTTTAATTAAGTAAACGTAAAAAACCTGCAGGTGACGTTCTTACCTAGAAGGTTATGGTGAAATGAATAAAATGCAATGTAATTTAATGAGTTTATATTTTCAACAACAAAATCAATGATTAGGTATAACAATTTTTGATAAGTACTTTATTTTACATTCATATCAAATTAAGCACTATCTATACATATATGATGTCAACGGCTTATTTACAGGAATGACAATCTTTTAAACTGGTAATATTTTCCTCCATGCTGAACTTTACACGCACTGTCCGTTAACATGCACAATTATTTTGCACACAGAGATTAATAAATAATTGGACGTCACTTACATAACAAAAACGATCCACGATATTGGTATGTTTAAAATTACAAATACTGTCACGCACACAAAATACGACGAACAAAATAATACCTATTTGAACTAGCGCGTCGTCCAGTCGCCGACACACAAATGAACGAGCCACGTGGAGGACACCAGTTACCACGCAATAGTTCCCCGTCCCCTGCTACCCGCCCTTCTCCCGCACTTTTTTGACCCAACTAAGTATGCCGAGATTCTACAACAAAGTTGTATTTATCAAAATAAGAGTTGTTGGAACGCTTATGTTGAATTTGATGGGAATACAATGTATGACTTTAGCAAAATATGAAGTAGTTAACATGACAATGTTGTTTGGATCTCTCAACAAAGTAAAATTATTACATTCCAACAACCTTTAACTTTGCTATTATATCAACTCATATGTTGGTAAGCTAACAAAATGACATTGCCAACTTATCAAAGCATTTTGAACTTTGTCATAGCATTCAGGTGTCTATAGCTCGACGCACAATAAAAAATCAACAACAAAAAGATTGTTGGTTCCGCTATGCACAGCTCGTTGAAGTAGCAAAGTACTTTAATGCTATCACAATAAAATCTTAACAAAGTTTTTATTGTCGCTTTGTTGGCCTTTTTTTCTCTCAGTGTGGTTACTGACAGATTGTTGTGAAAATATAATCAAGCTTCGTGAAGGTGAACTTCGTTATATAAAAAACAGATGAGATAAAAGTAGGGAAGTTTGCTGTAGCGTTTCTTAAGAACGGATCGTCATTATTTATGGCAAATAATTTTCGAGGCGACTAATAACGGGCGACAATTATTTGATAACTGAAAACAATACTAGGCAGCAAGTAAATATTTTAGCGACGATTATATTAGATGAGCTTTGAAATGCAAGGATGCATAAAAACTAAAAAACGGCCGCTAAACTCAGGCAGCAAATATATTAAATAGGGTCAAAGAAATCTAAGCCGGGGTACTAAAAATAATGACTTGGCGACTAATATTAGGAGTGGAATAACAAACATTGTATTATTGGCAACTGAGGCTTTCATATTAAAAAATCACTATTGGGCTGCCATTTGTCTGACTGTAAAAATTATAAAATGGGTAAGATAATTAATAAAATTTCAGTATTATTGTTTGATAACAAGAAATTTAGTTGCCAAAACAATAAGTCGATGCCAGTTTCAATTAAAAAAAGCTTTCAACTGATTTATTTAGATGCTACTTTCTAAATAAAATGATACTGCACAATAGTCACTAACCTATGATATTTTTGAAACACTGTAATATTTTTTCAACCCCAAATCCGGATTAATTTGTCGCCGAGTTAAATACATGCCATTATTTAATGGTGAAATATCCAGGGCTGTTTAAAATAAGAAGATCCATATTATTTTTCTTTTTTAAACCAGATAAGGGTACCAGAAAATGTGGCAAAGGTGGATGCTCACGAGGTCTATTGTTCACAGAACTATTAGTAAAAGTAAACCAACAATCGCTCGTCTGCCCAACCCAAAACTCTGTCGGATCAACGTATAATATACGGTACACAGGATTTCGTCGAATTATTCCATTGGTATTCAATGTCGAGCCACAGTGGTTAGGGTCCCAGAGAAATTTGTCGGCCGATTGTGCCTACTGTCCATTTTGTTAGTGTTTTTGCCCACTGTGACGAAGGTACGGTCCCTTCAGTTCTGATTACCTTTTTTTTTCGAGGGACGTTCTGATCTAATTCTTAGGTGTTAAGGAAGTGTTATGTATAGGGCTTTGGTTCACAAAGGTTTGAGTAAGTTGTAAGGTGCAGTTTACGGTGTTTAGTGACGTTTTAAAAAGTAACAATAGCGTTGGTGGCGGGAGTTAGTGTAACTTTTGAGCTTGGTAATTCTTAGTTGCAGTCTGAAACTTGTGCTGGAAAGTCGAAATTCTCTTGTAGATAATGCTCGTTGTTGGCTCAGTTGGCCAGCCCGTCTAGACAAGTGGCAATTCGCTAGCTGGCGTTTGGTAGAATAGAATGACAAATATATGGGATTTGACGTATATGACAGTCGTTAACGCATGTCAAATATGTCAAATCCCTTACATTCGTCATTCTATTCCATCAAACGCCGGTTAGCGAATTGCCACTTGTCTATAGGGGCAGGTCACACTTATCCTCCTAGAAAAAGATTGTTTATACCTATGTATATATTTTGAAGTTTATAGAGGCTTTTAGGCACGTTGGGTAGTTATTGTAGAAAATGGTGGCTCTCAGTTTGATGGCCTTATCAGATGCTTTTTACGCCCCGCTTAAAGGACCTGGGACTGGTTCTGTGCCGGACCCAAACGGAATCTTTGTCTCCTTAAAGGAATACTTAGCTTACCATCAGCATCACCTTATTCGCGTTATTCCTAACTTGCGGCGCTTCACCTCGAATGTATACTTACTTTTTCCTCCTTGTCTGACTTTTACTGAATGGAAGTGACTGCTACGTGACCTCCCAATTCCGAGAGGACAGTCATCAAATCAGCTCGTTCAATGATTTGTTAACTTTGTTTAATATTATTTTAATTATTTTTTAATTTGCCTTTTGTCCAATTCAATAGCTTTATTGCCTTTGTCTCAAGAAGAAGTTTACTGTGAATCGTACTTTGTTCAAATTTTTTTTGAAGAGTATACACTAAAATAGAAAATGAAATATTGTTCCATAATAATAACATTTACCAAAGCGAGGAGCCGCGTCGTCTGCGAACCTATTCTGGCGAACTGCCAAACTGCTGGAAGGAAGATGTAACTAAATAAATATTAATATCAGTTAGCTTGTCATCCTAAATATTCCCTATAGATGCTGATAGATTTGAGTATTTACCTGTAATAGAACATCGAGGATTTGCCGGTTTTAACTTTGTCAAACTGAACAACGGACCCAGTCAAGTATTGCTACGAACATTTTCATGATCTTTCTAGCGAATGCGCTAGTCAATGCGAATTTATGTAGTGTCATTTTATTGTCTGCTCTGAATGCTCGCCAGGAAGCTCGCTAAAAGACTCTCGTGTATTTTTACTTCATGTAATATTCGCAAGTATGCTCATAACAACTGAAATCTTAAGTTTATCAACACCTTATGGATATATAAGGAATTAACCTTCTGCACCAAGTACGCTTACCTATTTGAGAGTTCTAATCTGGTATCAAAACTCAGTAAAATAGATAGATACGTAGATAATTCTTTATTGTACACCAACAGATTTACAGTAGGACAAGTAGGTAGCATCTATAAAGTTTAATGCACAGTGGGCGGCCTTATCGCTAGAAACGATTTCTTCCAGGCAACCTTGGCATGGACAGCAGTGTGATAAAAATTAAGATATGGTGTAGTTATCACATAAGCTATATACAACTTAATAAAAACAAAAAGAAGGGAGAGAGATAACTACAAGTAGATATACAACTTTACATTAAATATTATAACTAATACAATTACAACACTAATAAGAAGAGAAAACATTGAGTGTGAATATAATGATGATCCACCATAATGTACAAGATGTTCTATAACAATGACATACTACCATGTACTATAACATACATACATAATGACATACTATACAGACGTAATGTACAATGGTGATCCTTTACCATTCTTTTAAATATATCTAGGGATTTTGTCTGTCTTATCCTTAACAGCAGTGCGTTCCATAAGCGCACAGCCCTGACTGTGAATGACTTGTCAACAAAATCAGTAGAATGCATTGGCATTCTCAGCCTCAAATTCTCAGATAACCTCAGGCATCTCGCGTATGTGTCATGGAGGAACTGGAATCGTTCTTTGGGATAAGAAGGAGTGGTGGGAATAAATAATACATTATTGTTATGTGTTAGAATATGAGCGTTCCTGCGAAGCCGAATTGGGAGCTACTTGAGTTGGTTACGGAAATCTGACACGTGATCACACTAGCGTAGACAAAATATGAATCCGATGCAAAAATTTTGAAGTCGCTCAAGTCTATCTAGTTGCTCCTCTGTGAGATCGGAACAGCTGACATCAGCGTAATCTAGAACAGGAAAAAGAAGCGCTTGTGCGAGCGCAGTTTTAGTGGCAATCGGAAGGAAGTTCCGAAGTCTTAGGCACCTGCTGTCGCAAAAAGTTTTCGACTGGTTTCCTGTAACTGGATATTCCAAGAAAATGATTTATGCATGTAGATGCCCAAGTTCTTGACCGTATCACCAACTGGCACGACCGCTCTGCCTATAATAATCTGAGGAAGCTGGGTCCAATCTATTTTGGAAGTCAACTTTGGACTACCAATAACAATTATTTGTGTCTTGGATGAATCGTTAATCCGATCCAGGTCCTTATTGAGCACAGTAAATACATCGGACAAGTTGTTTGGAGGAGCTTGGGTGTAAATTTGTAGGTCTTCGGCATAAAGGTGGTAGGATGAAAGTAGTTTATCGGAGATTGTATTTATAAAAATGGCGAAAAGAAACGAAGATAGAACGCCACCCTGCGGTACACCAGCGATCGTGTTGCACCAGGAAGAATAAGATTCTTCGACGTGAACACACTGCCGGCGACCAAACAGGTAACTACAAAACCAAGCAATAGCCGTTGGAGATATGTTAATAGAGCCGAGTATACCAAGCAGGATGTCGAGGTCTACGGAATTAATAGCATTGCTAAAATCAAGTAATGATAAAAGCGTAAGATTTCCACTATCCATGTCCAGTCTTATGTCTTCAGTGATATTGACCAATGTTGTCGCAGTACTGTGTCCAGGTCGGAAGCCGGATTGTAGCGGGTTTAGTAGCGCATTTTTATTTAGAAAGGAGCTAAGTTGTGAGTGAGTAAGGCGCTCTAAAGCTTTAGAAAGGAACGAAAGGATAGATTTAGGACGATAGTCAGAAATGGAGCATGGCTTGGATTTCTTAGGTAAGGGAATTATCTGGGAACTTTTTCATGAGGATGGGAAAATAGCAGACATAATTAATTTCCAGAAAACCGTGACACAATTTTGGTTCTAGAATTTTGATTTGGTTATGTATATACATAACGCGCCTTTTTGATGTAATCTGTATGAAAAAACCAAAAATTCACCCGCAACCTGCCGGTGCACCTGCTACACCATAGACGAGGCTGTAATACTGGCTTCTATCCCGGAGTTTTTTTTTCTTCTTTTAAAAAGACTACTCCCGCGCTAGGGAATAAGTAGGTACTGTATCGCGGGGGACTTTACGAGCATGTAACTACCGGACACAAAGTACACCCAGACTCAAAACTACTATTTGTGGATCACACAATTTTTTGTCCTGTGTGGGGATCGAACCCATAACCTCGTGCACAGCCGGCGCATACTACGCCCATTGAGCCAAGGAGGCAGTCACGGAGCCACGGAGGTTGAATCCGAAAAGCCGAAATACCAATAATAAAAAGCAATAAACATAACTCTGGCTTCAAAGTGCATAATTTGGACGTAATTGGGAAATAGCTCTGAGCTTGATACCTAAATCCGCTTAAATTGGTAAGTGTTTCCGTTCTACCCCTCTAGACAAGTGTGGCAATTCGTTGTCCGGCGTTTGGTAGAATAGAATGACGTATTTGACATTTGTTTATACTTTACTTTTGTAATTCTATTCTATCAAACGGCAATGAATTACCACTTGTCTAGGGGGGCTGTACCCCAGAATCTTTACCCACATTCAGTCGATGTGGTTTGATTATTTCAAATAACTATACTATTATAATTGTTAAGAGATAATGTCATTATATTGTAGGTATTACAAAAAAAACTTGGGTTACGTTATATTAACAACAGAAAACACATTTTTTTTGCATCTATCGAGGATAAATAAATGTATTTATCCTCGATGGATGCAAAAATTTGTGAGCAGATTTCGATACAGATTTTTTTATTTGAAAGATCTTAGACTTAAAATCTTAAAAAAGTTTGATCAGAATCAGTTGCGTAGTACCGGATATATGATAAAAACTCGCGTTGACGGATACACACATGGGCAGAGGCACGGGCAAAATCTAGTAGATAAAATTTACGTGAATTTTCAACAACATCATGTACAAGTAACTTGTTTCCAATGCTTTATAAACATGAAATGTGAGCTTATTAAAATAATTGATGCAGTTTGAACCGCCGAATAGTAATGTCAGACATTTTGGTAATTGCGCTTTACTGTCAGGCCTTCGCGTGTCACTCGGGTTTTGCACGCCGATGACAGGAGGTTTAGTGAAACAAATGTGTTTGTATAAACCATGGTATAGACCCTGTACTATATCGCCTTATGGTAGACTAGAGCCTTTGCTTGTAACAGAACATAATTATTTTGCAACAATCCAAGCTAAGCATGGAGTCAAACATGGTTACGAAAATTTTCATGATCTTTTTAGCGAACGCTCTAGCTAGACGATGCTTTACGGTCCATTTGAGGGAATGCTCGTGAAAATGCTCGATTTATTGCTCGCTACAACGCTCTCGTTTATTTTTCTGTAATGTACCATTCGCATCAATGTTCATTTTAAGAGAATGAACAAGTTAGAATCGAATAATCAATAAAAAAATGTAAGTGACCAAAATCATTAATCTCGCGGCATCGTCACTGTCACGGGTCAGAATGGTCGGAGAATGTCACATTCCTAGATTCTGACGTCACCAAAATACAACCCTTGAGGCGTGTTAAGCACTTATTAGGCATTCTAGAACCACATTACGAGCTGGGTAATTAGCTAGGTAGGACACGACGGTATTTTCATCTAATTGAGCAGTCCAACTTGGGAAGTACCTCGGCTCTACAGAATACCACGGCCATAATAACCTCGTGTTGTGCTCCCGGCGGTGAGTAGGGAAGCCAAAGCACACTGGAGAATTTTCGCGCTGTCTGGGATAACCAAAGGCTATTCCTGCATTGTCATCTACACTGACGGCATAGAAACTAGGTGTTTACTGGATCGGCAGCACGAGTGTGACTCCCCTGGTGTTGCACACGTCTATAGGCCACGGTAACCACTTTCCATCAGGTGGACCGTCTGCTTGTCTGTCACCTCAGTGGTATTAAGCTCCAGGTCTAAATAGTGTTGTATAGTTTATGTATATCCAGCACTCAACTCTAATTATTCAGAAAAGATCATTACAGTTTGTAACTTAGTCTAACGCAATCAAGTTTGTATCTAGTTGATACATAGGTAGAAGGTTTTACGGGCATTTTGGATTATGTAAATAGTTCTTTGTTTGTCCGTCCGGCAGTGTCCGGCAGGCGTCCGGCGGCGTCCGACACTTGAATATTATCTTCTCACTTCGCTGTTTGGGAATAGAGTTTGCATAAATTTCAATTTAGTTGTTTTGGTAGATACCGGACGACGACTAGGGGCTTGTAGGATAAAAGGAATATATCTCTAATATACAAAGTTACATAGATTTATTTTATAGTACTCCAAAAAAAACTTAAACGATCTTTGTGGCGTAGTGGTAGCACGTTCGACTGCTTTTAATATTTATATGCTTAGACTAATAACGCATAGACGGAAGTCCCTTACGATATGACGATTTGAACGACGCGAGTGAAGCCAAAGTAATTGTATGTAGGCGTAACCTATAAATAAGTTCAGTGACACTCACACAAACGCACCGATATAGAATAGCGTCGTTAAATTTTTCGATTTATAATTATGTTCGACAAATGTTTTACGTAAAAATATAATAGGTTTTGAAAAAACCAACAAGTGAAATATGATCTTCAAACAATTTTGGTTATTATAGATGAATTGTGGCACTCTTTCACTCCACAAACCGTCATTTTTAAATAAAAATGTGCGAGCTAGGCTTTACTTCGCTCGCGCGTATTGCATTTCTATGCGTTATTTTTCTAAGCTTACTTATAATATGTCTATTTGCATTTGTCCGGGTATCTATACAACTGAGGTGGCACTCAAACACACGGCCCACCAGATGGAAATTGGGTACTGTGGCCTATGGACGTGTGCAACACCAGGGGGGTCACTACTGCCGACCCTGTAAACACAGAGAGTTTTTGTGCCGTTAGTGTAGAAGACAAAGTAGGAATAGCCTTTGGTCTTCCCATTGATAGCACAAAAGCTCTCCAGTGAGCTCTGGCTACCCTACTCACCGCCGGGAACACAATATGAGGTTATTATGGCCGCGGTATTCTGCAGGGTGTCGGACTGCTCAATTGGACGGAAATACCGTCGTATCCTACGTCCTTAAGTAGAGAATGTTAAGCCGTCGGTCTCTGTTGTCATGTGATTCATGCATATTCTCTATATATATTATATTGATCATCAAAATATATCCTTGAATGTATTTCTTTCTATATGTTTGTAATCCTTTGAATAAATGATTGTCACATCATTAAAAAAAAATAGTCAAAGAAAGTTCGAGCCCATAAAGTCCAACAACTACTCTAACTGCTATACTTTTGATATCCGCAATCGGTTGTGGATGCTAGATGGTATTCGCTTTACTGAAAATATCGAAGTTCAGCGGTGCCGTTTCGCAGTTAGACTGGATAAATCGGCAACAGGATTTGAGGTGAGTTTCTAACGACCGGGCTTGACGCTAGAATGATGATGATTGTGCAGAGAAACATTAACATAATGTTTTAGATAACGTAATGGTGGTAGAAATTTGGTGACACAAATTTGTCATAAATTTCGGCCGGTTGGGTACCACAGTGCACGATTGCGAAAAACCCTTCATAGTAAGCCAATCTCTGTTGGACTGCGTACTGACCCAGTAAGTGCATAGCCGGCCAGGGGGGTTTGTGGTCACAGCACTAGTGGGACCGGTGGGTGTCACGCGGTACTGCGACGACAATCCTCTTTTGATGAGGCCGTCAAGCTGTGTGCCACTATTGTTAACATGCTACGTGTATGTTATGATGACCCTCTGTCCTGAGACTTTGCCTTTACCTTACCATCAGGCGAGGTGAAGTCAAATGGATGTATGCTGTATGAAAAAATAACAATAATGTAAATAATAATAAAACCCATTTAGAAGTTACCTAATTTTGAACAAAATATGCTTCTGTTACAAGTTATTTATCTATACCAGCTTTGTTTGGAAATTAATTGAGTTCAGATTACGTTGAGATAGTCTAACATAAATGGAAACCTGATTGAAGATCAGAAGTTTAATAATGAATAATTAAATTAAATAATAATGAATTGAAGGCCAGTTCGGCGTATAGACTTTAGAGTTTACTTCCTCCGTCTCACGTAAAAACTAGTCTGCCACCCCAAGTGGTATAAAAATGATACAATACAAACTAAACAAGTATAGTAATTACGCGAAAAATTAAAAAATAATATAAAAAAAAATTATCTCAATTTTTTAAGCAAAACAAATAATCTCTTTTAAATGTTTATCGGGTCACTGCTTCATTAACCTGCCATAAATTAAAAAACAGCATAAAATAGGTTATGTCAGCTTTTTTGAACCCCGAGCCACATAGATTGACCTCATTCAGGGTAATCAGTATGCTAATCATGATTGTGTGGGATGCACGTGCTCTATTTCTGAGTTTCACGGCCCACCTGGCCTCGGATTCTGCTAAATTTATGACATAACAACACCACTGTCATACCGCTGACATTGCATAAAATATCATAAAATTTTAGACTTTATGTCTGATTTCAATTTGGGTGCTTACAATTCGATTCGAAAAAATACAATTCGATTGAGAATAAAAGCGTTAAAAAACTTTTGCCATTTTGATCTGTCAACATTAAAAATAGCTTTATTATACCTTCAGAAATACTCATAGTTGATTCGTTTTCAAATAACATTCGAAATTATAATTTTATAAGTAGGGATTTACAAGTTTTAAAATCACACGATTTCAATAAGAAATCATATTTTACTTTAATGATAAATTTCAAATTCAATCGTTTCAGAACAGTTACTCTAAAACATCAAATAATTTCTAAATTACCTTTCCGAAGATTAATAACTTATTTTCTATTTCGTCCCAATTTCATAATAAATCAAAAACAACATTACCAGGTTTTGATATTGGCCTTCAGGTCAAAAACAGTATCCGGAGTTGGCAAAGTAAATTTCTCTGTGATGAAACTCCGGTATGAAGCCTTCAATAATTAAAACTTCTGATTGGACCTAAGCTCCGTTTTCCTAGACTCGACATCAAAATTAATGTTTAAGAAAACTTTCAGAATATTTCATTTCCGATTTATTTCGTATCAAGAAATTTTGTTTATATACTTTGAAGAATGGAAAAGGTAACATAAGTTTATTTCAATGTGCAACATTCGTTAAAATTTGCTACTGTCGGAGGTTTTATTTTATACCACTTAGTTGGCAGACAGGCACATGGCCTACCTGAAGGTAAGTGGTTACCGTGGCGTATGGACGTATGTAACACCACGGGCGTTACACTCTTGCTGCCAACCTTGAAGAAACCTTCTAATGCCCTTCTTGAAGAACCTGATATTGGGGTCGCGTGGGAAAACTACAGCAGGAAGTTAACATGAATATCTGTCTAATTGTCAGTTCTAATTTTTTTTTATTTATATGAAAAAAATTACATGTATAGCTTAAGTCTATAATTAAACGGTACAAACATAAGTTGTACTAACTTTACCGTGTACCGGTGCAGCCGACATTCGTTCTTAATAAGAAAAAAAACTTGTATATGTATATGTATAAAAATAATTAAAAAAAAAATTACGGTGCACCGACCCTAAAATTATTTAGGGTCGGTGCATCGTGACATTCTCTCTGCATAAACCTATTCTTCATTATACCTATCTAATTAAATCCACCTATCATCTCTTTTTGGCCTTTGGCTCTTATCTCTTCTCATACTAAGTTTTCTTTCATTTTCTCAGAACTGTCAAACAGTATTTATTACTTATTATGTCCTTTTTCGTAGACCCCGGTAGATGGGGTACACAACTAAAGCTGACTTGACCTTATAGAAGACGACAATTTGTGTCTTTTTAACTGCTATGGCTGCTAACCGCAGAATGACCTCCGTCCTTGGGTCAGCCGGGGTGCGAGGGATATCTCGTCTGACAACCTCACCTCCGGCCTAGCACAACGACCCACAGACGGTGTGCGGTTTAGTAGTTTCGAGTTCGACATAACCTCCCCCTCCAGATTCGGAGGGGAGAGGCATCCGTGGGGACTTCGCACACGTAAAAAAACAAAAAAACATAGCTATGGGTGCTAGCAGCGCGCGAAATGGAAGATAAAAACCAGAATACGAACCCTGAGGTTACGTGGTCGAACTAAACGTCGTTGGACACCAACCACAACGGGGGTCAAGCGGCAGTTGCTCCCAATCATCATTCTCTAAGCCTTTTACCCAATGCTGTCGAGGTCGACTGTGATGTGGCTAATCTTCGATATTTTCCGTGAAGCTCCCAATATAGACAAAAAAACTAAGTCACATCATATTTAAGCGGACTCCGAGGCTACGTGGTGATTGCCTCGGATGTAATTGGAAACACAACCAGATCTACACAAACAAATGTTTCTTATTTTGTCCATTCTCGTTACACAACAAATGCACCGTTTACACATTCGCATCTCTGTTACTCAAAAATGTGAATCCTGCGAATGTGAGTTCACCGACTTAGAAATAAAATCGTAAAAAAACGAAGTGCCTACCGAAAATTCTATTTTTATTTATAGACCAAGGGATTGTCCGTTTAAAACCAATTTATATTTTATCACAAAGTACAGGAAACGCGTATTTACATAATGAACAGGGACGTTTGAGTTCAAAGGTTTTTGCTGTTTTAATATCACGAATATGAGGGGCTGAGTTTTCCGTACGAAGTACATTCACCGCGGAAAAAGCCACTGTTAGCTCTTTGATTGACAATATTAATGCAACTTGTGTGTATAAAATGTTTTTTTACGGTAGGTGCAGGACAGGTTGGTTATCACATGGCAAGCTTAAGCAACACTAAGTTGGCCTGAGGATGAGTGATTATTCTTAAGACATTGATAATGGTAGGACACGACGGTATTACCCTCCCAATTGAGCAGTCCGACTGGGAAGTACCTCCGACTTGTAAGTACAGTTCGTGTTATGTTCCCGGTGAGTAGGATAGCCAGAGCTCACTGGAGAGTTTTTATGCTGTCAGTGGGAAGACCAAAGGTTTGTTCTGCTTTGTCTTCTACTTTAACGGCACAGAAACTCTCTGTCCTTACAGGGTCGCCAGCACGAGTGCGAGTCTTCTGGTATTGCACACGTCTATAGGCCAGGGTAACTACTTTCCATCAGGTGGGTTGTGTGCTTGTCTGCCACCTAGGTGGTAAAAAAAAGTGGGTCTTAGGATAGGTACTATACTTGAGACATTGAGGAGTGTGCTAGCATCAGGCGGGTATAGTTAATGGACGACCAAACTATTAAAAAAAAAAGAAATCTCGTTAACTATTTTTAGTCTCTTAGAACTTTTCCAGAAGTTTCCATTTAACTTAAACTATATCTATTAATTGAAAAACTTTCGCCAGCTATCAGGAACCAATCTATTTACTCAATAAACATGAAACAAATCCCATCACTTTTCAAAATAAGTACAAACTATCATGATATAACATTATCAGGATAGAAGCTATTTCCACTAATCGTCCTATCCGATATCAATTTGTAAACATCCCATTCTTACTGGTGTTCTAGAGAATACGGGACGGAAATAAACCAAATAAAATACCCTGGTAACGCTCTACGCTTCCAATACAGACTTCAAAGGCTTTTGATACTCCATCTCCATACTCTCCATATTAAGAAACAGTTTTCAATAGTGATATACATATAAATAGTAGGGTAATATCTATCGATACATGTACACATACAGTACATATTATATAAGTATTTAAATACCACTATTAAAAAGCTCTTATTTCGATTAACGTTAAAACGATACTAAATTAAAGAATTAGGGAAGTTTGTTGGAGCGTATCACAAACCCGGAACCCAGTCATCCACTTAATCAAACCTAGTAAACAGCAAAATACAGCAAGACTTAACGACATAGTGAGCTCACTCTGCGTAAATAGTAACACCAACAATTCATCATGATTGGGGTACTTTTAGATAACTTACACTTCAAACTATATGACAACTACCATCCTTGGTCAAACCGCGAACATGGTTGCTGAAAAGTGGCCGAAACGTCGGTCTAAAAGTAAATTATCACTACATAGTATATAACAAAGTCGCTTTCTCTGTCCCTATATCCCTATGTATGCTTAAATCTTTAAAACTACGCAACGGATTTTGATGCGGTTTTTTTAATAGATAGAGTGATTGTAGAGGAAGGTTTATATGTATAATACATGCTTAATATAGTAGAGGGTACAGCAGGAACGGGATCTGACACTACGCGGGTGGAACAAAATTGGCGGTACGAAGTTCGCCGGGTCAGCTAGTACCAAGTAAATCTAAATTATTTCAATAATATAGAGAATTTAAGAAGGGAAGGGAGACGACCTAAAAGAGGTGACTGGGATGGACTGGATAAGGAAGGCCTATTTCCTAACAGTCGACTGCAAAAGGGTAATTGATTGATTATTAATACGAAAGTCAAACTATGTCTAAATGTTTGTCTCTAGGTCATACGTCAAAACCATGGAACCCATTTTTGTGAAAACATTGCTAAACCAGCAGGGCTAACATGCGCGCCACGAGATAGGTATCTCGAGACATTTTGCCGTTTTATGTCGAGATGTCGACTGTTGGTAACATGCAGGGCTAACATGCGCGCCACGAGATAGCTATCTCGAGGCATTTTGCCGTTTTATGTCGATATCGACTGTTGGTAACATGGCAAATTTCATGGCGATCTGTCAGATGTCGACATAGCTCGACTTCGAGAAATCATCTCTACTTGGAGTCTGCAAATTGTAACATACGTGCCCTTATTTACTCGAATTTTGACATTTAAAATGTTTTGTCTTCCGTCGTTCATTTGGTCGACGAGAAGTTATCTCGTGTATTCTTTTCTTGAGCTCGGTGCATTTTGGACAAAAACAGCGACTGCAAGCCATTTTTTTAATGACATTTCCTTTGTTACGTGTCTTTTCCCATTTATTGATGACGCTGATCACGAATATAAGAAAAAAAATTCAATAGCATGTCATGTCAATAAGGTCGAAAATTGTTTGCACTATTTTTTCTCTTTTTTCATACCTAGCATCCCTAACTAGTCTGTGCTTTCGAGCAAATGGCCGTATCGGGCCGATTTTATCGGATAAATGTGAAAACAGCAACTAACATGTTTAAAAAATGTGTATGCCCTAGACAATAATTGAAAAAGTTTGACGCGACAAAATATATCGACGTTACTTCGCTCGAGAAGACTCGAGATGATATCACATCTCGATTGGATATATTTGACGACGCGCGCATGTTAGCCCTGCAGAGTTTGGAAAAGGACATAAAGCTACGTTTAGTTGCGATTGAACAATTACGCGGGTGGAGTCAATTGCAAGATATACTTAGAAATAAATTGCTTGACTAAATATATACAGAAATAATGTCTTCAATGTATTTTTCCTATCCTAAGTGACAGCAAATCAAGTTGAAAGATCAAGGGGTCTTTTGGTGACACGTTCAGAGAAAAATCCTCCGTACTGACGTGAGATTCGTTGGCGTCACACGTAAATATGACAGAATGGAAACGCAATTTTTGCAGGTCCCTGTGATTGATTAACTTCGTAAGTGGTAGAACCTGTCCCCTATGCTAACAAGGGGGGCTCGATTGAAGATATATCACCCTGTTATATAGTTCCCGGCATAAATCTTGACTCCAAGATAAACGAGGCTTTGACGCGCGCGTGTTGCTTTGATAAAATCTAAGATTAGTGGATTCTTCCACAACCTTAACACCCCGTGCAATCGTCAAAAGACACTTAACGCGTACATTTTGTGACGTTTCTTACCTATGACCTATAACTATACTCCTATATCTGTAACTATATAGACTTCTTCTTCATCCTAGCGTTTATCCCAGTCGCATCCGAAGCTTTTCAACTTGGTTTCTAGGGTCCGCTGACCTCGACAATCCAAATGCGATATCGAAGCACTGCAGCTAAACCAGTTGTTGGATTTTTGAGTTCCGACTACCCGTAACGACTGCCATAGATATTTGTATGGCAACCGGGACCGACGGCTTAACGAGCTCTCCGAGGCACGCTCCGACCAATGCAAATACCCATATTCATGAGTACAAATATTTGCACTGAGCGGGGATCGAACCCGCGCCTCCTGCGTAGCGGCTGCGTTCACTACCGCTACGCCACGGAGATTGTCTAACTATATAGATGTATGTGACAGTTTACTGTAGGTCTATTATGAAACATTCGTTGTTGCTAACTCAGCCTATGGAACACACTCATCCTGAAAAATCGAAGAGAATTCATGGTGTTTACCCAAATGCTTCTTCTCTAATCTTTCGTTCATATTTCGTGTTGGTCAGAAGTTTGAGATTATTCATGGTAGCCTTCTGTTCTCTTACACGGTTTAAGGTTACAATGCCTTTTTACAATGACCACGTCAATAATGACTTCACTTCACCTGATAACAAGCTAAAGGTGAAGTTTCAGGAATAAGGGTCACCGTTATAGGTATCAATAGCGGTAAAATGATGGCTCAGTGAGACGGCTTAAAGGACCCGAGACTGCAGGAAGAAGGAAATAGGTGTGCTGGTAAAAAATTCGAAGTTTATAAGGTCTTGGGTGGAATTGTTTGCACCATATGAAGGTGGTACCCCAATCCTGCACGTATTGATAAGTCTTTAGGCTTTCATGGCCGGTGTTGCATGTAGAATATACTGCTTCCATATGAAACTTGCGTTCCAGACGTTTCGTCGATCACAGCGGTCGACATCTCTATCGCTCTCTCTCAGTCGCAGAGAAGTTGCCGACGAGGCGAGGTCTACGCACTCGTCGTCACCCGGACCTGCGCCACTGAAGATGTCGACCGCAGTGATCGACGAAACTTCTGGAGCGCAAGCTCGGAAGCAGTATATTCTACCTGCACGTAGGAAAAGATAGGGGATTTTTAACCAAAATCTTAGTCACTATCCCCTCATCCCAAAAGATCATTGATGTTTAATTTCCGACTATCGATATTTAACCGATTAACATGATCATCTTCACTAAAATATTCGAAGACCAGATATTTCCGTTTCCGCCCGAGAAATAAAGTTTCCGAAGCAATCTGTTGACTGTGTTTGTAAATGATTTCTAAGCTACTGAACTGGCAAATTTGACCTGATAAAGACAGATTCCTCGCTAGTTATTTTCCACGGGAAAATACTTGCTTATTTTTTTTTTGTGTCCCGGGAACTGTTTTATACATAATATCAAGTTCAAATAAATCGTTTGTTGGCATTAGAGCGTTGTTGAATATATTACTTTTGTTATTTTCGAAACGTAGATTTATTTGTTTGATATGAAACATTATATTGTTTTATCTAGGTAAATGTTGGGCTGAGTGCTCTCCTTCTGGCTGTGTGTCCTACTAATGTGTGATTTGATCATGATTTAGACATTTTTTTAACATGATTGTGTTTTAATGTTAAAAGATAAGGCCAATATTTCATCTTAAGCACACTTTTTAGTTGTAAGAACAGTGTATAATTGATTAGTTGTTGGTTTTACTCGTATGACGTATTGTATCAATTCTTCAAGAAGGGGAATGAGTATGTGATCCCCGGGTTCCAAGGTGCCTCGAATGCAATATGGAATAACGGTACGATGACGATAACGTAACCAATATGGATATATTTCTGGAAGAGGTAGGACACGACGGTATTACCGTTCAATAAAGCAGTCCGTCTGGGGAAGTACCTCCGCTCTACAGGATATCGCGACCATAATAACCTCGTGTTGTGTTCCCAGGGTATGTAGAGTAGCCAGAGCTCACTGGAGACTTTTTATGCTGTCCGTGGGAAGACCTAAAACTATTCCTGCTTTGTCTTCTACACTCATGGCACAGAAACTCTCTGTGTTTACAGGTTTGGCAGCACGAGTGTGAGTTCCCCGTGTTGCACACGTCCATGGGACATGGTAACCACTTTCCATCAGGTGAACCGTAAAGAAAGAAAGAGTAGAAAGTATAGCAGTCATAAATACTTAAGGTCATATTGGTTCCCGGTGGAGTAGAATAAACCCATCCCATTACTTCCCGCGGGTGTCATAAAAGGCGACTAAGCAATAGGGTTTTTCTCCATTGGACAGTAAACATACACGCTATGACAAAGTGTCCGCTTGACGGTTATTAGGTGGGACCGAGAATCATTGCCAGGAATCTCTGCCTGCCCCTTCGAGGATTTACAGGCGTGAAAATTAGCAGTCTCGAGTTTAAGTGTATCTTGAGAAGTCATCCATAAAGTTAATTAAAATTTTGCTTTCTTAGAACTGCATTCACACCCTCCCTCCCCATCCCTTCTCCCCAATTTCTCACTTACGGACTGAATTTAGACAGTACAATACTTCGACATGTAGCGAACTTCGAAAACACATGGATTGACAAGTCATTGCTTCGACAGACAATTCTCGACAGACAATACTTAGACAAGACACATCTCTGAATGACCACTACTTCAACAGATTTTTTTGTAGTCTTTCGTTGAATTGTAACTGTTTTTTTCTTTGGTTTTTATGCTTCTAATTAGGTACTTCATTATCCGACTCAGAGCACCCCAACTCGGATAGGTTAGGTTAGAAGGCTAAGGCGGGAGCGAAGCGGAGTGGAGCTCCCGCTTTAGCCTTCGTGGTTATTTTTTTTAAACCACCCATTAATAGGAGAATGATAAAGAAATCTGTCGAAGTAGTGGTCATTCGAAGATGTGACTTGTCTAAGTATTGTCTGTCGAAGTAGTGGTAATTCGAAGGTGTCTGTTGTCTAATAATTGTCTGTCGAAGCAATGACTTGTCGATCTATGTGTTCTTGAAGTTCGCTACATGTCGAAGTATTGTACTGTCGAAATTCAGTCCGTAACTCCCAATTTATACTACTCCTTGGTACCTGCGAGTATTTGTACCAACTTTTTGTAATAAATACTAAAAAAGAAGATAGCAAGTTAACGGTAATTTCAATGCAGGAGGAAACAAAATGGAGCAATTCTCAAGTGATAATTAAATATTAATCTTACTCAATTACGATAAAGTTCAAAATAGTATGCAACAAAGCGCGACAGTCTTATCATTCTACTCCATACTATTATCAGTTTTGTGTAAATGTTACAAGGTTGTTATTTAACTTAACGCTTAAAAAGAGCTCGAGCATTTTTCCACGTGTCTATTTTACTAAAGCAGAACCACTGTCATACTACACACACTGCAAAAATGGTACTAAATTTTAGACGTTATTGCTATTAATTTAAAGTCCAAAATAAAATGAAACTAGTTTCATTAAGCTTTTTCAGTCGCTCTACAAAAAGCTACTGGACTTTATACCCATTGCTGTAAAGTCTAAAAATATATGGATTTTGCAGGCCTATCTGTGTCGCCGTCATAGAAATATATTAGAATAGAACGGCCTTAAGCACTGTTCACCTCCATATCGCGCGTGGCGACTTTTTCACTGTAAATAAATACTTCCGTGAGAAATGAAATACCTTTATTTTTCAAAACTTCGAGGCGAGGCCGCAGCCGTAGGTCTGGATGTCCCAGGAATACCATTCCTGGGACATCCTTCCGAGGGCTTACCCGGGGCTACCAACCGCAGGCTATTAGGCGGTACGTGAGGGTTTTTTAGTCGGTAGGAGTCCGGCATAGCATCCATGAAGGATTTTCCCTCAGGTTAAAAAAAAAATCCATTTTTATTCTACAGTTGGAAACAGCACAATATGACATATTCACGATATTTTAACGATGTTTTTATAAACTAGTGTTAACAGTATTGAGTAAGCGTTCGAAAGATTCTGTCTCATAGGACAGGAATTGACAAAAAACTTGCCACGCGTTTTCCGCTCGTATGGCCGTTCTATCCTATGTATTTCTATGGTCGCCGTCGTCCCAGTTGCCATACGAACATCTGTGGCAGTCTTTAAGGGTAATTGAAGCCCTAAAAGACCTCCTGATAGGCAGAACTTTGGTTTTGCCAGTGTGTTGTGTAGGTATTTCAGATAGCAGACGCTTTACGCAAAATCTCTGTTTTGAAGTTCCAGACATTAATTCATAGAAAACGTGTCCACGAAGCTCATTTACTCTGAGCGTTCCCACTGTAAGACATGTCGCAGGTTCAAGTGCCATTTCGAGCTTTCTTATTAATCTGAATTGAAGAAAAAAAAATATTCCGCTCTGAATCTGTAGTTATAATTATCATAGAAACTTATATCATATCTGATACCCGCCTTGACCGATTATTTTTTTTCTTTTCAAATCGATTTGAATATATATCATGAAAATGCTTCAAAATTTAATTCAAATTGTATGGGCGGAGTAGTCAAAAATCAATGTTTAAAATGATTGAAAAATCATTCATTGGTGCCGATAGTTCGTAAGAACATCGGTAGACACACTCCACTGTCGCCTCAAAGACAGATACAGAAGCAGAAATTTGAATTGGTTAGGGCGAGGTCTGGTAGTTTAGTGGTCAAAGCATTGACTCTGTATGTCAAAGATTCAAACCCCGCCCAGACAGATTATTTTTTTTTTTCTATTTTAATCGATTTGAATATTTAGCATGAGAAATATATTTTTTTTTTTTTTTTATAAATATTCCACAACATTTCACACAACGCTATCTAGACCCATGGTAAGCATAGCTTAACTAGCTTGTGTTATGGAATCTAGAATGCGGATAAACATACTTAGATACGTACTTTTTTTTTGTAAATATATACATATATACATATATACATAAATTCAAATCATATCTGGATTTTACAAGATAATGCAATGCATACTAATGCAAAGATAAAGCTTAACCACTCGCGTATAGTAAAATTTTATGAAATTTGCCAGTGTCTAGAAGAAATAAATTTAGAAAGGAATTTTCTCTCTACTAGTGTCGCAACCTTATTTAAAAAATCTTGTCAAGTACGAGTCAGACTTGAACGGTTCCGTATAAAAATAATTGAGGGACAAAGCTAATGTTGCTTTTTGGTAATACTGTACTCATACTCTACTCATACATCGCCACAAAATTATCGAGTCCGTGTGGGGAAGGATTGACCATCCAGGACCTTGCGTTACTGGGTCTAGCTGCCTGCAATCACGTCACGGGGAGGCTCCCTCATTACGGCGTAAATATTAGGCCAACAAAATTAAGTGCATTTTGTGAGCCATTGACTCAATGAAGGAGAATACCCATTCATCATAGATGAAGCAAGTTATGCTTGGAGATTATTTAAAAGAAATTGGAAATAACCTCATTTCGAATTGTATCTTTCATAAACGGCCAAAGAACTGGAGTTATCAATACGGCTAGAAGAAGTAGTCAACAGATAAACGGATAACGAAGAGATCTTATAAGGGTCCATTTTTAGAGTTTTGAACCCAAATGGTCAAAACAAAATTCTATTTCTTATACTCCGCTGATTGCCTGTCTGTCACCAGGTATATCTCAGCAACCATGATAACCAGACAGTTGAAAATTTCACAGACGATGTAATTTTCTGTTGCCGCTATAATAACAAATTCTTCGTGCGAGAATCTGACTCGTACGGAACCATAAAAGGAACAAGCCAACAATGCAGAATCTACAGTAAACATTTTTTGAACTAAATAAGAGCTTCAACACTTTAATTAGGTCTAGACAACGAAATTACTGGAGCAATGCAATTTCAAACTAGATTAAAACTATAATTTACGTTGTTTTGTTGCTTGACTTTTTTTAAATAAGACAAGTCAATTTGACTTCACCTCGACTGATGGTAAGTTGAAGGCAAGGTCTCAGGAAAGAGGGTCACCATTAGATACATGTACCATGTTAACAATAGTGGCACTCAGCTTGACGACCTCATCTGATGGTGTTTCAAGCCCCGCTCAAAGGATCCAGGACTGTAGGAAGAAGGAAACATGTGAGTGGCAATGAGTTCCAGGTCTTAACGGTGCGACACAGAAAAGAGTCACCGAACCGCTTGTTTATTGAAGGAATATTTATGTTATTCCAGAAGCCTCTTTTTGGTTTGGATTATAATAAGAATTGGGTTGATTACTGTCTGTCCTCCCAGCCCCGACAGAAACGTCTGCGTCCGTCAATAAGTAGATGTAACGACAGCAGGTCTTAAAATATCGATTTATATTTTCAATTCAGTTAACTTAAAAAAAACTTAAAGCACTAATAAATTACCTTAAAAGTTGAATCATCATCATCAGATAGTTTTTACTAAGTCGAAAGCTACGCTATGGTAAACACTTTCTAACAGGTGGGCCGTGTGCTTGTCTGCCACCTAAGTGGCATAACAAATCCTAAATACCTAACAAGCAAAAATATAATAAATTCATTAAAATAGAAGGAAAAAAAGTACGCGGATACAAATAAAGATCTTATTCACATTAAATTTTCTCGGCTTTCAAAATTAAGCATTCATAAAATTTTAATCATTTCGAATTGTGAAGAAGGGATCTTAAAACGGTCGTACATTATGTAGGTATAATGCATAGATCAACTGAAGTAAGGAGACTAAGGGTCAAGACACATTTATCGATGTCCTTTCGCATTTAGCTGTATTTAGCTTTCTTATGCTTGTGTATGTTCATTTACTGATCATCATGGTTGTGTGCTATTTCACTAAGAATGGTTAAATGGTCACGGTCACTATTTTGTATGCAATTCCTACAAATGGTTTCAATTTATAAGCCATTCATGAAGAGAAGAGAAAGAGAAAGAAGAAGCATTAGCAGAAAGCGAGCGAGATACCAGCGTGAGCGCTGGGGGTGGAATCTCTCGGGGACCGCGTGGTCTGCCTCTTCCGAGGAGGGCCAGACCGAGAGGGATGGCCCTAGGACAGCCGGGGTGCGAGGGATATGTCGCATGACAACCTCACCTTCGGCCTAGCACTACGACCCAGAGACGGCGTGCGGTTTAGTCGGTTCGAGTCCGACAAAACCACCCCATCCGGCTCCGGATGGGTGGGTATCCGTGGAGATTTATCGCACGTAAAAAAAGGGGGTGGAATCTCACTCACTCTCACAGTCTCGGTACTTGCTATATCTTTCTATTTCTTAACAGTGTCCCACGGCACTATAGCTATAAAAAAATATCGCGATAACGCGTGCGGTATTATCGACCGATAGCAACGCGTCTGTCTGTCTGTGGCTTTATTCCTAAATCAACTGAAGTGAGGAAACAGAGAGTCTTTATTTGATCTTATTAAAATTAATAGGAGTTTTATACGCTAGAGGTGCTGCCGACGCTAGCGCACTCGGTAGTAGTACAATATTTAAGTTAAAAACATGTTATATCTTTAACTAATTCATATTTTAGTGCGCTTTGTTTTGGGATAAATAAATTCCGACCAAGAATTACCTTTTGTTAATTGTGTTTCCAACACTGTTAATTCAAGTGTAATTAAGGACTGGATAGTAAGAACTAAAAAATTGGAGTGAATGATTTCCTACAAGTTTTTCGAGAACCAAGTTAAATTCTCTCGGTATGCTCCGGTATACCTGCTGAATATTATTAAACTAGGTTCTAACGCACATCAAAGGCTTTTTTCAGGGGTTAGATTGGCTCTAATTAAAGCTAAGCTAAACCAGCTTTGAATGAAAATTAGTACGTGATTCCAAATAACATGCTGCTTCAGCTTTTTTTTTTGCTTCAAAAGCATATATCTCGCATAAAATCAAGTAAAAACCAACAAGGCGTGTTATAACATTTTTAGCAAGTGTAAATCAGGTCGGTGCAAAGTAAACAATATACGTCGGAGATAAGGATGCTGCTGTAATTTATGGTCTCAAATTCAGCGCTTGCCTTTTTCCGCCGTTCTGGCACAGTGGTATATGTGATAAGCGATCGGCGGTTTTGCTCGCTCTCATGGTTATAAGGTAGGTAGGTGACATTTTGTGGTTGAATAATTCATTTGATATGGTCGCACAAAAGCAAGACATAATCAGTAATAATCTGTAGGTGTAAAATAATTTAACCACTACACATAAAATAATTACCTATTTCTTTCTGATCGCAGTAATAAGGTGCTGCAAATATTCACAAAATACAGTATCATCGTACACTTACTTATTTCTCGTAAACGCATTTATGGATATTGGAATTATACTACTGGCACCAGATTATCGATACCGATAACCGTGTTATCTTCTGACAGTCATCTGCTGGCTCTTGAACCACATTTTTAACTTCAAAAACTACCCAATCAAAATATGGCCTGTTTTTTAGTAATTTAAGCTAACTATATTTTGACAATAAATGTTGGTTCTTGAGACTATATGTTGGCAGTAGATCTACTATTTTGGTGTCAGATAAATTAAATCCATTCCTAAATCACACAAATAAGTCGCCATCTCTCATATTTTAAACCACAACCCACAAATAAATAATCGCAAATGGCAGAGCGCGCAGTTGTTTTATCTCCGTGTGCGATATGAGTTACAAGTACGTATTCAACTGGTGCCCTGGTGCCCCCGTCAGCATAATTGCGTAAACTTTACTTAGTTGTGTTACAATTAATTAAGGTTAATTAGTGAGTTTTGACTGTTTGAAATTCATATGAATAACGTCGACTTGGATGTAGAAAGTTATTTGGAATATTTCTGTAGTAATTGTTGGAAATATTTATACACCCTGTTTTTGTACTCGTTCGGATAAAAAGATTTTGGACACCATTTTGACAGCAGAATCGTCTGGAGTTATAAAATGAGCGGAGAAATAGAATAGGGCCACCCTATCTGTTGCTGTGGGTGTCATAAAAGGCGGCTAAGGGATAGGGCTATTTTAATCCGACAGTAAGAATCTGTAATCAGGTTATGGAAATAAATTATTATCTTATCTTATTATCTTATCTAGTAAACTACGTACTGGCCGCGGCAAAGTACTCGCCCGCTATGGCGTGGGACCGAAAATCACAGTCGGTGAAATGCGAGTATTATACAACACTGCCTACCTTCAGAAATTTACAGGCGTGGATAACTATGCGTGTATAGAAGACATTTTTATGCTAACTTTTTTGCTTTTATTTGTTTCTGCCTGCAAAGTTAAATTGAGTGAACGAGCCATTAGCTAAAAATTGGTTTCATGACACGCATCAATAATAGTGCAATTTGAAGCATTTATGATGAGTAGGCAGAGGTGTAATAATGTCAATGCATTTGTTCTAAGCACCGGTAGCTTAGTAGTTAGAAAGTCAGCCTTATGACTGAAAAGTTTTTAGATTTTGGCAATTACATGAAAAAATCTCTAAAATCTCATTTCTCATCTACCCTGGCACCGTGTTGCACACGCCCATAGGCCACGAAATCCACTTCCTTATTGAACAACAAACTTATTTATGACAGCAACCTACGATGCTGTATAATAGACGGCTCATTCATTATTCCGAAGGGCAACCTTTGGTATTTAAAAAATCCAATAACCGTGTTTCCAATTACACGTCCGCTTGTACAAATATGTATAATTAAAATGATTTAATGGCCGAACGTTTATTTGTTTAGGCTTCTGCAATTATTTTTTCGAGGTCGCTCTTTACTTGTTTTAAACCTTATACTTTTCTTTCTTACTATACTGTCGTTGACAGTTTCGTCCTTGTACATTTTTGATTCCGTTTTTTCAACTGACAAGAATCCATTCCCAGGACAAAAAGTAGTTGTGGACTATCTATCGATGTACCAAATTTCATTTCACCTAGTTCTGTCGTGATATGGAAATATCAGTATTGAGGCTTTCAAATATTTACACAAAGTGAATATCGAACCCACGACTAAAACAGGCTGCCACTACGCAACATAGCAACATTGCAACAGCAACTGAAGACACGGCTGGGTACGTAATTGTTTCCATGACACACAGGTCTTTAACAAAAATGCTTGCAATTAATTCCTTACCTTGAAGATCAAATTGAGAGTTTACAAGACTTGCAAGCTTAAGCTCTGTCTACCGAACCACCAAAGAGAAATCAAGAAATTTCGCTTACCAATTACGTTAACATTAATCAAAAAATAAATCACGGGTTGACCTCAGTCCAAATTTAATTCAAAACGGTAAAACGTGTCTATCTGACCACTCTTCAAAGGCAGCAGCGGAAACCAAAGTTCCTTACCGGAAAAATCATCCCTCAGCTCATCCTCTCAACAAAATACATTGCTCTAAACCGAAAATATACCCTCAAATATGCGATCAAAGGCGCCCTACAGGAAATAGACTGAAATAACGACATTCGAGTGTCTATTGATTTTTGCAATTCAAACAGAACTCGATGTCTTCAGGAAATGCCTTGGGCAGTGGGTTCACGCACGGGTTGAGCCGTCGAAATTTGCTACTGGTTGATTGTCCCGAGGGTCACAGAGTGTTTGAATTCATTAGATATTTTGGAGAAGTTACTGGGGTTCAAATTAAGACCATTCGTCCATTACACTACCGACTTGAACTGTGAAATAGACAGATTTGACATTAGCTACTTATTAAGGTGAAATGTTAATAAGGTGGAATGTTAACAACCAATTAAATGAATAAATCGATAAGCGTTGCCAACATCTCTGAATTGAATGAATTGAAAATTTCAAAACTTTAATTTCGTTTTGACTGTCAGAACTTTACTGCAAACTTTATCCTCAATCGATCTCGCACGGAAGTGACTAGTGCCTAAAGGGTACCAGTACCTATATAATTTCATAAGAAAATCGTATTGTTATGTCATTTTTCTGTTAGGACAATTTTATTACTGGTCATATTTCTAGTTGGACTTTTCTATATTAGGTAGTTTTTATAGTTTGACGTATTTATATTTTGTCATATTTCAGATATTACACGATTGTACATTTTTCTTTTTGGACATAAGTCGTTCAATTGTGGAAGACATTGACACAATGGCCACAATGGCCACAATGGCAATCAAAATCAAGGGAAAGCCTGTGACGTTCTAGTCTTCCATCAATCAGAAAGTGCACTGACTTACGGGTGAGATTATCGAAGGCTAAGGAGATCTTGATGCTAGGGGTAACCTAGGGATCCTATATACATAAATTACATACAGGTTGAATACAGGATCCCGTTTTCGAGCTCAAGCAACAAATACACAGTCATTACCTAAATTATTCAATACACATTCAAAACGTAAACGCAAAACGCAAAATATAACGGCACACAAATAAAATCAATACCCACCAAATATTTAGTAACCACCGATAGGCTGACAAAAGTCAATAATTAACAATAGCTTGCATAAATCACTGGAACCTCGTAATTGTCACTGTACACGTTCATCGAGCATGTTGACATTTGACGTATGATATCTGTCATACAACTTCTAACCTAAGTTAGATATTTGTAGATCGAATAATTTGTAACGGTTATTGTTTGGTACGTAATTTGTCACATTGACAGCGTAATTAAGTCATAATTTCATTTCTATGTGTCTATTAGACGTATGTATGTGGACTCATTAGGAAAAAGAAACAATTATGAGGAATAAACTAGAGTAATATTATCACGTCACTGGCTCATTTCCGGATGCCCGCCGGATAAATATGAAATATTTGTATAGCGTTGTGTTTTTACCGTGATATATTGTATGAGAAGATTTTCGTTTCAAAGGGCAGAAAAAATAACATGTATGATAAAATGTAAAATAAAAATATTATTATAAGTAATTCTGTCTGTCTTGTGACATTTGGCTGTTTTGTTGCCGCTTCTCGCTGCTTACTGCAATTCGAAGAATATGCTGTCCCTAAAATGACAATTTTCATGAGGCGAGGCGGAAATAAATGTCGAATTTGTAGCTAAAGGCCTAATTCCCTATACTCGATTTGGTTAGGTATCTACTTAACTAATAAACGTAAACAATTTTGTAGCGACTTTTATAAAAACAACTATTAAACAAATTAGGCCAACTAACTCACTAACTAGCGGTTCGATTTCGATTTTTAAATTGAGTACCTATCTAAAACCGAAAAATATATTAATGGATTGAGTTTTTAAACAAAACCTATTAAAAAGACACATCAAGATGGTTTACGTTTAGCTAAGTACCTTTCCGGATGGCGAATAAATTCAGTCTCGATGACATTTGAGACGTCAAAAACGACCACATGACCCCAACAACTCTTTATGGATATCAAAGATCTGTAGTTCAATAATCGTTGTTTTAATACTCCAACTACCCGTAACGACTGCCATGGATGCTTGCCTGGCAACTGGCACTGAGGAATTAAACGTACTCCTCCGAGGCAGAATGAAAATAAGAGAATTAAAAGGTAAAGAAGCAAGACCTCTGGCAGTCTAAGAATCAAAATAAAACGTACACGAAGTTATAAGTCTTCAGGCTTTTACAGCCGGCGCTGCATGTAGAATATACTGCTTCCGGACTGTTTGGCCGTGGTCCATAGGAAACTTAGCCGTAGAGAAGTCGCCGACGAGGAGATCTAATGTGTGACTGAAGATATCGAATGCAGTGATCGACGAAACGTCTGGAACGCATGTTTCATATGGACCACGGCCAAACAGCTCGGATGCAGTATATTCTACGTACTCGAAGTTAATTAGTAAGAGGATGGCACCGCTTCGGGTGGGGTCATTCGTGTGAATATGTTATAAGTATATCTAATATTAATTAATATTAGCCTTGACATTTACTACAATATCAGTACCATTAGTACCTAGTAATCACGTAAGGATGACAAGGAAATTTTATTACTATTGATCGAGTAACGGTAACATATAATATATTTATACTGTGACGGCAGTGATACTCATGGCTGCTTTTTTAAAACCTTTTTTACCCATCCTAGTATCTATTTAAGTATGTAATTAGTACTAACCTACAGTCCCAGTTCCTTCAAGCGGAGCGTGAAAAAGCATCTGATTAGGCCGTCAAGATGAGTGCCACCATTGTTAACATGGTACGTGTATGTAATGGTGACCCTCTTTCCTGAGACTTTGCCTTCAGCTTACCATCCGGCGAGGTGAAGTCAAATTGACGTGTCCTACATAAAAAAACTGCTCTTTCTTCAGGATGAAAATCAATTTCATGGTCGTGTCGTGGATACTGGTTTAACATCAACAATTCGTTACGATTGATTGCGTATTTGTTTTCTCAGTTTTTTACTTAAACACATTTTCTCACCATTTGTTAGGTAGTGTAATGAAACTCAAGATGTTTTTTTAGACAGCAACACTTCTTTTGGTTACTGTATAGCTTATAATATACTAATGTGGCTCTTGTGTCTTTATATTTTTACTTTATATATAAATATCTATTTTTTTACAAAACTTGATAGTTGCGTGTGAAGTGAAGGAGGAAGATCCGGCAGGAGGATCCTGAGGCGGCTTCAAGTTTACCTTGGCCTCGAAACTCTTTCTCGATAACACATAAGAACACTGCATACATCCTAATATGAAAAGAAGGATGATTAAAAATAATAAAAACAATATTGTTTATTTAAAAACAATTAATGTAACTTTGACTACAGTAAACTATTCAATTCAGTGAAATGGATTTAGTATTTGTGTATTCTCAAGGGCCTATAGTTTCAATTTATTTGCCATCCATTGAAGTATAACCCCAAATTCCAGCAAGATAAACCTTATTTATTGACATTATATTACTAATAAATATCTGATTTGAAGGCTACGTAAAGGAAAACAACAAATATATGACTGAGCTGTATCACAACGATGTAAAGTGCAAATTCGTTTACATTTCGATAGTTATTAAAAATATCGGTACCAGGAAATAGAGAAGTCAATTTTCCGCTTTAACTGTTGCAAATATTTGATGTGGATGGCAAAAATTTGTGACTGGATAAATCGGGGTTAACCTTGAATAACTTATAGATAAAGTGGTTCATGTTTTGAAAATGGGTGAGTTAGAATGTATTTGAAAAAGCGGTTTGCGTAAAAGGATTAAATTATTAATTAAGGTTTATATGAGATTTCTTCAGGGTCAGCAGTACGGCACCACGGTAATGACTTCCATCAGATGGGGCGTGACGGTGACACGGACCACCAGATGGAAAGTGGTTACAGTGGCCTTTGGACGTGTGCAGAACTTGGGGAATCACACTGGTGCTGCCAATCCTGTAAACACAGAGAGTTTCTGTGCCGTCAGTATAGAAGACAAAGTAGGAACAGCCTTTGGTTTTCCCATTAACAGCACAAAACCTCTCCAGTGAGCTCTGGCTACCCTACTCACCGCCGGGAACACAACACGAAGTTATTATGGCCGCGGTATTCAGTAGGTTGATATTAAATGATGATTTGATTTGGATGACAAGTATGTATCTGTAGCCCGCGGCATCGCCCATCCGGGATTTTAATTTCGTTCCCGCAACCCATGGCAACTTATTCCCGGTATATAAAGTAGCTTATGAGTTATTCCAGACTTTAATCAATTTTGATATCAAATTTCAGACAGATCTGTTCAGCCCTTAAAGTGTAATTGAATGAAGAACATCCAATAATCATCTCCACAAGCATTTAAATAAATAAACATTTAAAGCTGATTCAAAATTAAAAATTTCAAGGGCGAGTGCCAGGTCTGGTATCTTAGTTTCTTAGTAGTCTAAGCATTGCCCCTGTTAGGCAAATATCGCAGGTTCAAGCCCCGTCTAGAGCGATTCATTTTTTTCTATGTAAATCGATTTGTAAATTTATCATAAAAATTCTTCAAAATTTAATTCAAATTTTATGGGCGGAAGAGTCAAAAATCAATGATTGAAAAATCATTCATTGGTTCCCATAGTTCGTAAGAATATTGGAAGACACACTCGATTGTCGCCTCACAGACAGATATAGAAGGAGAAATTTGAATTGGTTAGGGCTAGGTCTAGTGGCTTAGTAGTCATAGCATTGCCCTTGTAAGGCAAAGATCGCGGGTTCAAACCCCGCCTAGATCGATTAAATTTTTCTATGTACAACGATTTTCAATATTAAGTCGAATTTTGATTAATGCAAGACAACCAGCTGATAGACAGACGGACGGACTTTTAGGGTTCCGTTAGCTATACCCTTCTGGGTACGGTACTGTGGAGTCGGGGACTCAATCTCCACAGTTTGACCAATGAAACTACTTTTTTGCCGTAATATTGTGATTTATTGGGGAAAACACATCATTCCTACACGAGCTTTTTAATAGGGGATTTTACGCGAGGTTTTTTTTAATTTTAAACAATACTCGTTTCAGAGGACCACGGAAACTAGCACACTTCTCTTCAAATCTTGAGTTTCCGGAGTCTTGCTGGCTTCCACCGAAGCCCTCACGTCAACTGTTAGGAACTGTCCCGCTTCTCCGTTTTTGCCTATCTTCTCAATTTAATATATTTTTAAATCGTTGACACATGATGTCCAGGCATCTACTAGTAATATCTGCCACGGAGGGCGGATATCACAGTACCCTAAAGAGGTATACTAGCAATAGAATCAATAAGGTTACCTTCGAAGCAAATAACTTATATAACAAGAAATATGGCATGGGTGTGTACAATTCGGACACCTTTTTGAAGTGTAAGGGATATTTTTATGGCATCGGTACCTTTTTTGTGTTCGTAGTGTTATTGGGTTCGGGAGTGCCTGTAGATTGTTTATGGTGAGTATTGGACATGAAGAAAGGAAGATTGAAAGAGCTCTGCATGTTGTTTTATCTTAGTAACATATATTTACGCCTGTGAATCTTCGAAGGAGTAGTTAATACCCACATTTCGACAACGATGATTTTCAGTAATATGTAATATGGAGCTAGTCAATTGCCGTCAAGGGGCTGTCCATTAATTACGTGAGGCTCAACAATGGGGTTAGGGGGTTAGGCAACAATAAGGAAATATCACAACGGGGAGGTCGAGGGGTATAGTGAGATATCACGTGTATTTATTTTTTCTAAGTAAATATAACTTTTTTATTGCTTTTACCAAAAAATTACACGTAATTTTGGGTAACGGGGAGGGAGTAATTTAAAACTTCACCATAAGGGGGAGAGGAGGTTAAGGCAAAAAAAATAATTACGTAATTAATGGACAGCCCCCAAGCGGGCACTTTGTCATGGACCGGTGTTAACTGTCAGATGGCAAAAAGCCCTAACCCTTAGTCACCTACTGAAAGTGATCACTATTTGAATCAACGGGGAACCAACACGGTAAATATTTTATCTTCCTTCAACTTTTTGTAGTTTAATCATTAAGGTTGATGATCCTGGTTGCATTTAAGGCCTCGGAGCCAGTCATCTGGCTGTTTTAAGATGTGGCTAATTTAGTCAATGACATGTGAGAGCTATGGACGATTTGTCGTATCAGTTGCCAAAGATGAGGTAGCCTCTGGCATGTCCCTTGTTCACTGGCTGTCTCAGGGCAATCAAAGGCCCTTCGGGACCATTCTCTGTCCGTAGAGTACTTTTTACTATTCTTCACAGTACCCAATTCGGCCATCCACACCCTCTTGAAAATTTCACCGTAGGTATTATATAAACCTAATGTGTATTTTGTATTCCAAGTAATAAAATCTTTAAGTTTATTTCAAGATGGAAGTTACTCATAAATGGTACATGAAAACAAATAATTTCATGCATACACCTCGGAGCACTGAGCCGTATGTCAGCGTAAATTCCTTCTCACCATATTTTTTTTTTTTTTTTTTTACTAAAGAATATTAGCAACCGAAATTTTCGAAATTACTAATATTCCCTCTAAATGTGAAAGATAAACACAATTTATCGCCATCCATGCCTAGATTAGTCAACGTCTGCATTTAAAAACCAATCAAGTGCGAGTCGGACTCACGCAAAAAGGGCTCTGTACTGTACCATTATTTAGTCCCCATTGATATGGATTTGCCAAGCAACTACAATACGGAGTTCTTCAAAAACGGCATTAAAAGGTTCCTCCAGGGTTGGTAGCACGAGTGTAAAGCCCTTAGTATTACGTCTATAGGCCACGGTAACCACTTTCCATGAGGTGGGCTGTATGTTTGCCTGCCACCTAAGTGTAATAAAAATATTATGCTTGCTGGTTGTATGCGATATGCTTAAGTATATTTTATTTTATTTTATTTTTAGTATTTGTTAATAAAGCGGTAACAGAAATACATCATCTGTGAAAATTTCTACTGTCTATTAAAGATAGGAAAAAGTGAATGCCCAGGTGGGACTCGAACCCACGATCTTTCCCTTACAGGGGGAATGCTCTGACCACTGAGCCATCGGGCCACACCTGAAGCTATCCAAATTCTCCTATACTACCGTCTTAGGGCGAAAAATTAAATATATATAAAATATATATATATTAAATGCTTCAAAATTTCATTCAATTTCTACTGTCTGGCTATCATGAGATACAGATTGGTGACAGACGTACTGCTGTCTTACGGCCGGTCTTAATATGCGATCTCAATCCTAATATGCCAATCCGAAACCAGAATTTCGATCGATTCGTTGCTCAAGACGTCCATATGTGGGCTCGATAGTGAAAAAGGATGGCCAAAGCGAGCCATCGATTGAATAATGGACGTTTTGAGCAACGAACCGAGTTAATACGGTTCCAATTTTACACTTTGCACATAGAACCCTAAAAATAGAGAGGCAGTTATTTCCCGGAACAAAAGTTACACCTCTAGAGGATGAATTAGCTGACCACAGAATATTAAATAATAGAGCGGTAGATTCGGGTCGGCCCCTGGGATTCTCTGAATAATTCTAGCGTGTAACACTAACCCTTGTATCGATGGGGCAGGTACTCTAATGGTCATTGTTTTCGGATACTAAGAAATATCGGACACTTTTAGCGGAGTGGAATTATTAATATTTAACCCTTTTTATCTCCTAGATAGATGGAAAACTCTTTATTGTATACCAACATTAGATTGCAAGAAATAACACAATAGGTAGTATGGATTACAGTAATTATAGTAAAATGCACAATGGGCGGCCTTAGTGCTAAATGCGATCTCTTGCAGACAACCGTGAGATGGAGAAATATTCAGTAAGTAAACGTTACAATAGATGTACTTAGCTACGATTTCCGAGTCATCAGGATTCGGAAATGTCAACTAGGACTGAGGGAATGCGGAAATCGAAGCTTCTAGTATAGAGCACTTTGTGACACCTGTGTACAATAGTGGACTTCAATAGATTAATATCTCATTGATTAATTATTTTTTTGATTTGCTCTCCTCATAGAAATCTTAGTCCTCACATTGATGTACAAATATCTCACTCTTCTTCCCTAAAGACTCATATGGCCGTTTACGAAAGCTTGTTATTCTAGATTTCAAGGTTCTTTTTACTATTGGGAATTGACTTACCTGGTCTAGAACACAAGACAACGGTGTGCTGAAGTACAAAGACTCTGCAATCTTTATCTTCGCCTTTAAAGTAATACATTTAATAGTAGTTTATGCAACTGTCATATAAGAAGGGGTATTAAAATACGATTGCCTGTTTAATATATACGATAATAGGTTGACTCGAGTGTTTTAATACCTAAGTTATATGCAGTTTCATACACTACTTTATCTTCACTCATAATTCTTGGTATATTTTGTCGTACAATTATTTTTACTTTTCTGGCAGGAGACTTCCAGTTAACGCCGATGCCGCGTCAAAATCAAGCGTCACTATTTCTCCAATCATATTTTAATCACTTACAGGATTTTAGTAAACTTTTTTGGAATCCCGAATACAAAAACACGATCGGCCAAAAAATGTATGGGAAGCGCGGGAAATTAAGCTCAAACTACGCATGTGTGCGCCATTTTCTCACAGTTCGAACTGCGCATGCGTGCGCCTTTTTTTTTTTCATATTCAGCCTAAAACCATAGACTAGTTTAATGAATAAAAAAGTCGGTATACAGGCGAAAGTTTTACGTGACAACGACTTTGAGTGGTAAAATAATTTTAATGTGAATATTCATTCGTATAGTAGGAAGAAGGATGAAATAATAGTAACAATTTAAAACATTTATTTATACAAAGAATTATAAACAAAATTAAATTTTAAATTATTAATTACAAGACATGAACCGGTGTGTATGCCTATCTCTCTCACTCTCTCTCTCGCTCTGTCTCTCTCGCTCTTAGGCGGGCTAACTGTGCTCGAGTGGAAGGGACGCGTGCCTTTCACTTTTTATTTCTGTCTCTCTCGCTCTTAGGCGGGACGCGTGCCTCTCACTCGCTCTCATTGTAAGCGCATAACGCGGAGCGTAACGCAAATCGTAGCGCAGTTTCTTGAAGTGTCGCCCGGCAAACCAATTTATAAGACGTTGTCACGTCAAAAAGATAGCGGTACTATAATGAGTTTTATGATATAGTTGGCGGTACTATAATAAGTTTTATTTTTAATTTTTGTATATGCTTTTATAAAGTGCGTATGTATAGAATCGTCTTTGAATGCGTAATTCGAATTTTTCGATTTGAGTGTAGATAAAATCATTTTTGATTTTGCTACAAAGACATTTTATTCATGCTCTTCATCTCACGGGCTAAATCATAGCTAATCATAATGGCTGTATCGCTTTTCAATATTTTTAACGATATTTCTGTTACTTTCAATACATAAGTACCCTTATAACTTGAACCTTTTTTATTCCTGCCCTACTGTGGTGGTCACTTTATCCCTTCGGCCATAAAACGCCACTACATCACAAGGTCTCGTTTCGTAAACTGTATCTTGTTTACGGTTTTTTAAAGTACATGCCTTTTATCTTCTGAAGCCCATATTCGATTTATGGATGTACTTTGTGTGGCACATAAAAGTACTGCGTAAGCTTACTGAATAAATAAAATAAAGTGGCAATGGGTTGGTTACATTAGCTGAAGGAGTGACCGGCATTGCAAGAAACGAATCTTGGAATGAAAACTACAAAATATAAAAAATGTTCTATATCTGCCTTTGAGGCGAAAGTGTAGTGTATCTACCGATATTTTTACGAAATATCCGAACCAAAGAATAGTCTTCCAATCATTTTTAAATATTGATTTTTGACTATTCTGCTCAAACAATTTGAATGTTTTTTGAAGTGAAAACTTCTTTAGCGGCGTTGGGTGGGTAAAAAGTGTTAAAATTGCGTCAGGATTAGTTGACCTTTGAACCGTAACCGATGACTACAGATTGATAATTTTGTTAGGTGCATTAATGAGCTTCGCGGCTTAGCGGTAACCGCTTCGGCTGTAAGTCCTTATGGTTTCAGATAGTACCGGGTTCGAACCTGGGCTACTGGCACTGTTTGTGATTATTTTTTCTTTTTGTAATTTATTACATTTTGTGATGATTTTTTCTTTTTATTTTTTTTCTTTTTGTAATTACATTTCTTTTTGTAATTGATTACTTTTTGTGATTATTTTTTATTTTTTAAATTCATTAATATCTTCTAACAGAAAATTAGTGATAGGTTCTATGATTGGCGCTATATTATAGGTGTGGTATGGTATGGTATGGTGTGTTCTTTTTATCTTTTTCTCTGTATATAACGAAGAAAGAAAGAAAGAAAAAGTTATCACTTCTCCCGGCACTCCCGGAGTGCAACCCGTCTTTTTTTTTTAAATTTAAACTTTGCCGTTACAAAATGTAACTTATGTCTATAAATTTATAGGTTTAAAGGACCTTACGAAAATCCTATTAACACAGACTGCAAGTCAGTGTACTTTTCTCTCGACAGTCGCTCCAGCAAAGCCGACATATCAATCAAAACTAAAAATGGAACCGGGTTTTCATAATCGCTATGAAAATGAGTTTGATTATGGTGTATTCCGTCCCACGTAAGAGATAGTGAGCCTATTTTCTATGTATGTATCGTACAGCGGCTATGTATGTATCTACTATTCTACACCACCAGGAACCAACACGGTAAACAGCACGGAATCCTATCGATGAGACGTTTTATTCAAAATGAACAGCTGCAATCGAACTGTAAAATACGTCTCATGCCATTCTACGGACTGAAGTTGCATTCACTCAGACCTACTTAGCATTTAAAAAGAATGGATATCGACAGCATTTAAATGAAAAGCTTTACATTTAAATGGCAGTGTTAAAGAGCTTCATTTGACACGACTCATTCATTATCATTCGTTCATTCATCATTCAGTGCTAATGATCGATAATATTGTTTGTGTTGGGTGTGAGGGTTTGAAATCAATTTGTCATTACATTTTCAGGGTCATGTTTTTGTTAACTGTCAGCTCATTGTATGAATAACATGTATGAGTTTTTGTTGAGTTAACCTGTGATCAAATTCGGGAAGAATTTAATGGAATATTTCATATCCTACATGCTATGGTCTCCAGAAAAATCTCCTGTTAATCAGCAACTTATTATCAGTTAAGGCTCTAGTGCAAGCTTCTCTTCTGGGATTGCGAGATTAAACGACCGTCGCTCTCATACAAGCCTAAGAAATTATTTTTAATATATTTATACTACTTACTGGTGACAAGTGCACGGCCCACTTGATGGAAAGTTATCGTGGCATGGATGTGTGCAAAAACAGGGGCGTCACACTCGTGCTTCCGACTGTAAGATTTCTTATTCTTCTTCTTGAACGTGAGAGGCTGTCGCTTCTAAACTCGCTCACAGAACTTGTGCTGAAATTTACTTACAAGTTCATTTTATTCATATATTTCGTGAACACAGGTTAATACAGATGTATACAGGGTGCTTTGGTATATACTATGTTCAGCCGATTGGCATACAAAATAACTTGCATATTATATTAAATTCAATACAAATTAATCATATCTGTATATAGTCAGACAGTTCTTATTTTCTGACCAATTACTATCTAAACTTAGGGAATTCAATTAATTCGTGTCATAATTTAGAGACAATTCAATTTAATGACAATTTCAAATGTAAAATTTCTTTAAAATAGGGCAGATATATGATAATTTATTAATGTGAATTTTAGATACTCAACTATAACTAACTTCAGCATTTTACTAATTATGTACCTATCTTTCAAGGGTTTCATAAAAATCTGTTGCGGGCTCGCAAACAACTAGTATTTAGGTGATACGGTAACTAGTATCAAGTATTTCACCACAGATTAATAAATGTTAAAGTTTTTGAAGATGTTTGGATTTCTCAAACTGCTGAGTCTATACCTATAGTTTACTTTTATACCTGGAATAGGTTTCCATGAGTTGCAGGAATGGTATCTGATTTACGCATGGGTAGAGCTAGAGCTGCAGAAATCCATACTAATATTATAAATGGACAAGTGTGTGGGTGTGTGTGGGTGCCTGTTTGTCCGTCTTTTATGCCTAAACCACTGAACCGATTTTGATGAAATTTGGTATAAAGGTAGATTAGATCTTGAGAAAAGACATAGGCTATGTTGAAGACGCAGGCGGAGCCGCGGGCAAAAGATAGTTAATTAGTAAAGAAATATGGAAATGCGTAGAAATAAGCGATGGAATTGGATATGTAATGGTAGGTAGATGGACCTATACGACAGTCATAAAAAAATTCTCATTGTTGCTAGTCGAGTAATGGTTCAATAACAATACCTACTTTAATATATATTAATTAAGCAGTCCAACTGGGGAAGTATCTCCGTCCTACAGAATAACCTTGTGTTGTGTTACCGGCGGTGAGTAGGGTAGCCAGAGCTCAATGGAGAGTTTTTATGCTATCGGTGGGAAGACCAAAGGCTATTCCTGCTTTGTTTTCTACACTGACGGCACAGAAACTCTCTGTGTCAACAGGGTTGCAGCACGAGTGTGACTCCCCTGCACACGTCCATAGGCCACGGTAACCACTTTCCATCAGGTGGACCTTTTGCTTGTCTGCCATCTCAGTAGTATAAAAAAAAACCTTTTCGTGGGTAACGGTAAAAGGTGGAATCGGCACTAAGCCGGTATTTTACGGTGCCAAATATTTTGTTCAATCTCCGAACTGTTTTACCTGAATCATTTATACATTAAAACAAAACAGACAGACGACACATTTAGACTAACAAATTCATGCAATTTGTGGTACAATAGCGGATTGTCTGTATTATTATGCGATGTTACTAGAACAGGAAACTGGCCGGACACCGACGGCGACGCGTCATTGTGAATTAGGGCGACTAAATTTAGGACTGGATTATATAACTTAGTTTCATGTTTTACTTGTATATGTATGTTTGTATATCACTCTCTCGTGACTCGCTGAGAGAACTATTTAAAGAAATTAATATTTTAACAGTTGCTTGCCAATACATTTACGATTGTACGGGCCACGTACATTATAAAATGCTAGCCTTAGCAACTTTCGCGGAAACGGAGCGGTCGCACCGATTGCCATATAATTAAACAGTTCAACCTAAGATCTTACGGGAATCGGGCGCGACCAAACCGTAGCTTCGCGGCATAAAGTGTATCATTCGTGATCTATAATTACATTTCTAACTAAAAACTTATCTTTTCTTTGTCGGGAATCGAACCCCCTACAAATTTGGTCCTTCGAAGCCTTTCGCGAATATCGTGGGTGTGAAGCGGTTGACCTTGTACAAGTGCCGTGGTTTGGTGAATTCTAGCAGTCAGCAGGAGCGAGGACAGCAGAGTAAGCAGAGCAGAAAGTACAGAGAGAAAATCAGTCAGCGGTTTCCAAGTAAGATCTTTCCATATTTTTAGAATAAGCAATATGGAGAATTTATATATCAACCAGGTGGAACTCACCGACGCTATCGAAAAATTTATCAAGAATTTACAAAAAGCAGGTTTAGAGAGGAGAACAGCAGATTATTTTCAAAGGCGATTAGATATCCTTGAAAATTATTGGGCGGAGTATAGAAGTAATCACGACAGCATCTGTGCGCTAGGTGTTACGGAACATCCTTATTTCAAAAATTCGGAATATGAGCATACCAAAGCCCTGTATCTATCTGCTAAGGAGCGGATTAAGCAGCAGCGTGAGGAAGTGACAGGGGCATCTACCTCTACATCGGAACCTCCGGTAGAGAAAACGAGAACGGGTGCAGTAAGGTCAGAAGACGTATCATCAGATTCGGCAGTACAAGCTCCTCGACCATTGATGGTGTCGAGAGGAGCAACAAGCAAGTCAGACGATTTGCTTCGAAAGCAATTTGTTAACTTTAAAGCGTTTATGAGAACGGTTAATACTATCAATTTGGCTGAAATCAACGAGAAATGGGAGTTCGAAGATATTTTAAAGGAATTACAGTGTCGTTGGTCAACCATAGATTCTCTTCACTGGAGTATACACATGGAATTAAACGGAGAGGATGAAGAGTATGAGGCATTATTTACTAAACATGAATCAAAGTATATAGCTGTAATAATCCCGGTCCTAGATCACGTCACCAAGATGTAATGTCCTGGTCACGCGGGACCAAATTGTAATAAACACTGCCTTAACCATAGTAATCCTGGTCAGCGGCAGCAAATTGTACCGTGATCCTGCGTCACAGCACCAATACGTAATAAAGCGGAGGTCATACCCGCCGCATTTCACCACACTAAATAAATCGTCTATATTGTTAATTCTACTTTGGCCAATGATCGTATAATGGTCAGAGGAGACCCTAGATGAGCCCGCATATCCCGGATCCTATAGAGTTCTAGGAATGCTGGTATTTATATAATGAAACATTACTATACAATTACTTAATTCTACCCCCACTTATTTTAACTGATTTATGTTTAGGTACAACAATTTCTCAATGAATGAGTCTCTCACAAATAATTTTCTCACAAGCAACCTACAACCGTACTAGATCCTAACACTGCCCTAATTACTACTACTGTGGCAAACAACCCGAATAACTTTATTGATCTAACTTTTTACATTGTCGACTTAGTGTTGCAAGCCTAACACTGCCCTAATTACTACTACTGTGGCAAACAATCCGAATAACTTTATTGATCTAACCTTTTACATTGTCGACTTAGTGTTGCAAGCCTAACACTGCCCTAATCACTACTACTGTGGCAAACAACCCGAATAACTTTATTGATCTAACCTTTTACATTGTCGGCTTCGTGTTGCAAGCCTAACACTGCCCTAATCACTACTACTGTGGCAAACAATCCGAATAACTTTATTGATCTAACCTTTTACATTGTCGACTTAGTGTTGCAAGCCTAACACTGCCCTAATCACTACTACTGTGGCAAACAACCCGAATAACTTTATTGATCTAACCTTTTACATTGTCGACTTAGTGTTGCAAGCCTAACACTGCCCTAATCACTACTACTGTGGCAAACAACCCGAACAACTTTTGCTCCCCATAGGCATATACTTTGAATTTGTTAGGTTTTGTTTCCCCGTTGACACATACTTTGAATTTGTTAGTTTTTGTTTCCCCGTTGGCGTATACTTTGAATTTGTTAGTTTTTGTTTCCCCGTTGACACATACTTTGAATTTGTTAGTTTTTGTTTCCCCGTTGACACAGGCTCCACCAATCGCCGTGTGCAGTGGGATACTACCAACTTTAAATATCCCCCCTCTATCCTTTTGTAAGCACGTAGCCCCAAATGGAACTTACGCGCCTTTAGAGAGTAGGATAGCTGACTCGTATTTTCCCTCCCCCAATATCTGAATCCAGACAAATGTATACGTCTAATTAGACTTGAATTAGAAAGGCGTTGCCAATTAATTGTAATTCAAAATAAGATTATTTCTTTCACAATATTGTCAAAGCATAGTATGACTAGTACAGATTCAATGAATAGTTTCATGTCGTAGCGCGGTCTGATGACCAATCCATCAAATGAGATTCTGTGTCCAAAATAGGATCTTTAACATGTCAGAACTGACTCATACTTGTCACGTGCATAAACGAGATCGATATAGTGTCCCTGGTGTAGAAGACAGCCATATCTAGGGTCAATTGCCCAAATCAATTAAGGTTCGATACAAGTTCCAAATTAGGAAAGCGCTCTGCTAAGGTGAGCTAGATGTACCTCGCCAAAATGATTCCTCGGCTACGACGCTCCGAGTAATAAGTATTATTTATAGCATAGTATTTTATTCAAAGTCAATTGGTAGATCAGTCAAACAAACTTCTCATTTCGGAATAATTTCCATTACGAATTTGATTAATTATGATGTGGGTGGATTTAAAATATGTTATGCCACCAATCTGAGTTTCATTGAGACCATACTAAGTCAGTTGCTAGGCAAGTAGAACATTAGCAACGCGGTCCGACGACGGCTCGCTTATAGGTCTAATCCGAATACAACGAACGCCTACTAAAATATACAACACGATAGCTCGTATACAATTTACTCAAATCACGATTTCACCACGGCATTAACGCACGAAAAACCTTAACTAAATCAATCACAAGCATCACCAAGGAATGATATGTCACATCACCAAGCAAAGGCCCGATTAGCTCAGAACCGTTACAATACTAGTCCTTACTAATACACTTCCTAACCTATTCCCATTGTGTGAGTGCCTACTCTACCCCCAACTTAGAACTTCTGTTCAACCAAACTAGGTGTAACGTCACCTTATTTACATTTAAACGTGTGGTGTGTTGTGAGCCTATCATGTATTGATGGTATTCCATCAACACTCCTGCTCTGCTATGGGTGCAAGCTAGTTAGGCTTGACTGGCCTATCCTCATAACTGTGTGCTTGCTCCAGTCCACGAGCCGAAGCTCAGGGATGTGAACTGAAACCCTAACGAGATAATAGTTAGTGTATATATAAATAGATATATAAGACTGAACTGCGAGCTCTGTGAGTTCTGATCCAGGCCCAATTGGACGGTTCCACTTCGACGGTACCTACCCATCACAGAACAAACAGTCACCCACATTCAGGAAGCTTTTCCGATCCCGTTTCCACAGGTAAAATCGGAATGCCGCCCGCTTCAAAGGTTACCGGCCCCTAGCTATTCAGATAAATATGGAGTTGTTGCCACCGTTAGGTATCCCTCCATAACCAGGCACATCGCCATGGGTTTCCTACGGGAGAACTAGCTAAAACACCGCAGTGCTACCCTCAACTACTAACATAACAAAAGATGATAAAACGACAGCAATGACTTTACGAATGCACTGCCAGACTCAACAGCACAAGACAGTAATAATACGCATACATTTACACGTACTATCCCTGCCCAATGTAAGGTGTCTTCATTTTCGTAAAGGCCCTAAGTCCTGCTCCGATCGCGACCCATCCCAATATTCGACGCGAGAACTAGCCTACCCCACGCCCTAGTCGTAACAAATCTTAATCGCGCACCCTTGTACGTATCACGCCCAACCACACACAAAATCAAGATTTACAATTAATTTCAACAATTTCAACATAATAAAGATGATAAAACGACCGTAAGGACTTTACGAATGCACTGCCAGACTCAACAGCACAAGACAGTAATAATACGCATACATTTACACGTACTATCCCTGCCCAATGTAAGGTGTCTTCATTTTCGCAAAGGCCCCAGGTCCTGCTCCGATCGCGACCCATCCCAATATTCGACGCGAGAACTACCCCACACCCCAAGGTTTACAATAAATTTCGACAATTTATAATTTTTACAGAATTATAAAACTCTCGGCGGTACATTGGAAAAACTCTAAACTGTTCGCGTTAGACAAAGATAGCTAGTAATTCGTTTATTACACAACACCGGCAACAATTTCATATAATTCACAAAAGGAATTTAACACTATTTCTTTACAACGATAGAAATATATAACTTACAAAGACAGTCCGCCGAGCCGTACCCCTTTTAGCTATCTGGATCGAATGAATGACGAAAAAAAGTGCCCCCCGCCTCCAGAAGACCCATCTTTTAAAGGCGAGGTCTCCCTTCTCTAAACTAACCTCGCCGTTTCTAGAACTACACATCATCCTTCATCCAATCGTGAGCTATTTCCGGCAAGCCGCCTCAGCGAATTTGCTCCTTTTTTATAAAAACTCCTTAATTCATATGATTGGAATAAGAATAATCCAAGATAATGTCTAACTAATTTTCCAGTTAATTATTCGTATACTAATATTTAGAATTCGCGACTAGTGCAATATCACAGAAAATGCAGCCAATAGAGATTCCTGGTTACATCAACCGCAGGATCAGTAGCAGTTGATGTTAAATCTTATTTCAATTTTTTTTTTACGGATAATCTTACGTTATTTCGCTACCAATAAGACAAACATGGAATTTAATTTATTTACAATAAAGGAAATGGCTCAATCGCAGCGCCATCTAACAACCCTCTTAAATACCACACCCATTTTTTTGAATTTTTAATTTTAGCTCCATCTACCCATCTAATTGTGAACTACTTCCACTCACCATCCGCAGTCCGTTACATCCCGACCCCCGAATCTTTATGAAGGTACATTCTTATTTTTTTTTTTTTTTTTTTTTATGACCGGAGTAAAGATTCTACTAATTTTAATACAGAACAATAAAAGACAACCTGATTTAAACCTCACACGGGCTGCAAATCGAGGTGAAGATACTTCTTTACCCACAGGCCCCCTTTTTTTTTGTATATTTCCCGCTTAGCTAGAATCCAGTCATCCCACACATTAAGTGTCTGTGTAGTTCAACCATATCAAGACAAACCACTTCTCAGTCCCGATACCAAGCTTGATAGTAGTCCCGCAACACAAACTATCTCCTCGAACCAGGACATGACAGTCTAAAGCAAGGAAAGCCTGGTTGTGAGGCAAGCTCAGTCCTAGCGACTCAGAGTAAAAGTTTGTGGAGCGAACCTATCTTACGTTCTTCCACAACCAATTACCCCATCCCCCAATAATAAAGTCATCCCTTAACAGCCGTCAAACATAGTAGGTGCAAACGGTCCACCCCACTTGGCTCGAAACCCAAAAGCATTTGCCCCGAAAATGGCGCATGTACAGTGTAGCTCGTTATAACCTAACTGTATAGTTGAGGAAGTGTGAAGGTACCTTAACGGTATGCTTAGACCTCGGATTCATCAATCTCGAGCCCGTCTATTATCCTAACTCTTAGCAATCCTTCATAATTCCGATTGAGGTGCATGCAGAATGACTAGACTATAACCAAGCCTCGCGATTCTACTCCCCATAGTGCTGGTTGGGAAGGCCCTTCACACTGAATTTAAACAAGTACTCATTCAACATACAACCTCTCCATGACCATTCCTTAACGTGAATATTCCTTTCGCTCTAACATAACCAACTTCCATGGTCATTCAGACTACCAACCAATCAGCACCCGATACAAACGCATGGTTATTGTTTCGTAATTTCAGGAATGCTCCAGCTTTTGCAAGGAAAAGCGGATTTCAGTATCCCCCTCTATTGCACACCACGCGTGGCAAATTGATAAATTTTGATTAAGTCTTAAAGTCGAACTATAACGAACCTTACTACAATTTTTTCCTTTTGTAATATTTAATTAAATTTTTTTTTTTTTTTGGTAAAGCCACCCTGCTCCCCACCATCTGACGGGATGAGAATATATTTCGTTAACAATTTAGGGTGAAAGTGACTAATGTGAAACTAAGTGAAAATTACTATGATCAACTCATTCACATGATGGACTACTGCTCATACTATCAGATGGGCTTCACCCTATCCACCAAATTTATTGATCACATTTTTTTTTTTTTTTTTTTTTTTTTTTATATATATCCTCAGAACAGATCTAAATTATTAATTGAATATAATTTTAAATCAATCCTACTTACTAGTTCTACTTAACTAACTACATTACTTAAATCTACAAATTCTTACATACTAAGTAAAGTAATTGCAAAATCTAATCAACAATTCAAGCTTAAGTTCACGAACCTTCTCTTCTCTTCCCGATCCAGCCCCAGCCTACTGCGTATAATATCTAGACAGATGTATAGTATTGAACTTCCCCCGAACCTCATTAGTTTGGGGGTCTAACAAAATGTACACATTTTGGTAAGGATTTCCCGCCACTACGTATGGACCTTCATACAACGCCTCAAACTTCTTGGTTACCTTTAATTTCGCGCTAGATTTATTTAACTTCCTAATTTTTACTAAATCGCCGACCTGATATTCAATCAACCGATATCTACCATTAAACTTCGCCTTCCGTTTTTCCCCAGCCTCTTGTAGATTCTTACGCGCTATCTCCCTGACTCTCTGTACGTCTAGTTCTCCATTACTCCTACCTATAATTTCGTCAAACGACAACCTCGTAGAAGTTCCGTACATTATCTCACAAGGGGTAAATCCTGTGCTTTCATGATAAGTGTTATTATATAGCTCCTCCAACTTGGGAAGAGTCTTTACCCATCCTTTGTGATTCGTGCTATTATATGTCCTAAACAAACGCCCTAACTCCCTGTTGACTCGCTCTACTGTATTTGGTCGTGGGTTCCTAACCGTAGTGTATACCACTCTAACCCCCAACGTTTCCATGCCCTCTTTCCACACTCGACTAGTGAACTGGGTCCCATTATCCGACATTATCGCCTTCGGCTTTATTATGTCGAAGAACCTCTTTGCCTTATTAAACACTGCCACCGCCGTTGCCTTCTTAAGCTCAAAAAATTTGACAAACTTACTAAACGAATCCTGTAGAACGAGTATATAATTCATTCCAAATTTACCCGTAGGGAGAGGCCCGTATATATCTACCATCACTAAATCGCCAATATCTCTTGTAATTATTGAACAGCATGGGCCTACTTTGTTTGAATTAGAATGCTTTGTTAACTGACATACGTCACAAGTCCTCACTAAACGTTTCACACTCTTAGTTAATCCTTTCCAATAAAACCGATCCCTTATATACTTTATCACCTTGTAACCTCCCTGATGACCCATTTCGAGATGTACTTGCCTAACTAATCCTTCCCTAAGGACATTTGGTAAGAAAATGACTTGTCCCTTTTCACCCCCCTTATCTATATACAAAACGTCATTAATCAATCTACACCTACTCGCCAAACCCGCTAACTCTCCTCTTGTGCTGGCCGTACTTATCTGATTAATTAACCTACTTATCTCTACATCAGCCCTTTGTAATTCAGGTAGTAGTTTTAATTGGTTCAGTAATTCTTTATTTCGTTGCGCTTCCATATATAGGATGCTCGGTGACCTAACCTTTTCTTCCTGCAAAAGTTCCCCTTTAGGAGGATAGCGCGACAATACGTCCGCGACCACATTATCTCTCCCTTTAATATGTTGTATTTCATACTGAAAATTCTCTAAATAGTTAATCCACCGAGTTACCTTAGCGTTATATAACCTCCACGTCTTGACAAATGCCAAAGCCTTATGATCCGTCCTAATAACTACCCTAGCTCCCCTCAAATACGTTTCGAATTTCTCTAAACAACAGATTACTGAATAGAACTCCTGTTCAGTCACTGTCCAATTTAATTGAGCCCCCCTTAATGCCTTACTATAAAACCCCAGCACCCTCTGCTGATCATCATCGCCTACCTGATATAAAACCCCTGCTAATCCCACCTTAGAACAATCCGTTTGCAAATAGAAAGGTTTAGTAAAATCCGGATGATGCAATTGGATAGTTTCTAAGAACAAAGCTTTAATTTGTTCGAACGCCCTTTGTTCGAGTTGACCCCAACCCCAGCCTTTACCCTTCTTCAACAAATTATATAATGGTTGCGCTTGAATATTAAAGTTAGGTATAAACTTCCTATAAAAATTACATAACCCCAAAAATGCCCTCACATGCTTTATCCTTCTAGGTATCGGAAACTCTTGTATAGCTTTAACCTTATCTGGGTCAGTGTGTAATCCCTGAGTAGAGATGATGTAACCCAACATCCTCACTTCCTTACAACAAAACTCACATTTCTTTAAATTACACGTTAAACCTGCCTTTTGCAATTTACCTAAGACTATGTCCAAATGTTCCAAATGTTGTGTGAATGACCCTGTCGTTATTATCGCTAGGTCATCTAAATAATTAACACAAAATTCCCTGACCTCATGTCCTAATATTATATCCATGGCCCTACTAAAACTTCCCACGGACGTTTTCAACCCTTGGGGCAACACATTATAAACGTAGGACTTCCCATTGAAGGTGAACCCCGTATATTTTTTACTATTCTGCGTAATAGGTATTTGGAAATAAGCATTATTCAAATCTACTACACTTATATAGTTAGCCCCATGGAAGGAATTCATGACATCAATCTGTAGTGGTGGTTTCTCCGTTTCTGCCACCATATATTTATTTACCTCTCTAGCGTCTAATAACACTCTAATCGAATCATCTCGCTTAATCGTAAAAGTCAATGGACTACAATAAGGAGTTGCAGATCGACTAACTATCCCCAAATCTTCCATTTCCCTTAGCTTTTCTTCTACTCTCCCCCTATAAGCATATGGCACCGGATAATTTTTCTTAACAATAGGTACATCTGAACACATCACTATCTCGTGCTGATAGCAGTTCGCTCTCCCTAAACGCGAAGTGAACACACCCTTATATTTATGTAACAATTTTAGCAAGCTATTCCTCTGTTCTGTCTCTATAGCAACTCCGGTCTCTAGACTTGTCCAGACTAGATCATTAAACTCGCTACAACTATCCATGGCTGATATTAATTCCTCACTCTCCCTTAGGTCGGATCCCTTTACTTGCTCTAAAAACGGTATTACCTCTCTTTGCCCTGCCTGATCCAGAACTAAACCTCTATCTATTTTTCCCGTGTTGATAGTTACTTCATTCCCCTTTAACCAATCAAATCCTAAAATCAACGAATTAACTAGGCCTGGAACTACTACAAACCCCATATTTTGTACACACTCTCCTAGCTTTAAAGGCAATAGAACTATTTTCTTAATCTCTCCGCTCCTATGACCCACAGCTGTCTTAATTTTAAAGGGTCTAATCGGCATCCACGGTATTTCGCGACTCCTATCCGACCTCAGTACATCCCAGAATTCCTCTGAGATGCTGGTTATATCACAACCAGTATCCACTAATCCTATAACCTCATGATCAAAAATATGCACTATTACTTCTGAACTAAAGGTTCCCTCATCGCGTTCTGTAGACCTTTCATCAAATACCGCCTCTATCGACACAGGATCGCCTTGTCTCAAAAGTTTCTGTTCAATATTTAATTTAATCACATCAACTATTTGTTTATCGATAAAGAGACTCTTTGGTTCTACTGTTCCAAAACCCAATCCCTCACGTATACCACGAGTAGTCATCTTCGCCACTAGCGGCGCCCTAATACCGTTTCCTACCTTACCTAAAGCTAGCCCTGGATTCCAACCCATTTTGATCATCATATCTAACGCTGCGTTCCCTGTGACTGAGGCTAGATCGGGAACAGAACTTCCAGCCTCTACTAGTTTAAACCTGCGGGTGACGCTAACGCCGATGTATCACTCTGCACTACCGTTGCCACCTGCTCACCAGACGGTCGAGTTTTGCTTGGCTTAGGCCAACTGCGATAGTCCTGACGAGAATCCTTAGCCCTTTTCTCCGGTATCCTCTTCTCGCCGCCAGAGGTTGGAGTTGATACAGCCTCTTGCCGAGCTATATCGTCCATCCCTCTCAAAAACTCCGCTGTTTCAATGATGTTATTCAGCTTGGACGTATACCATCCCTGTTGCACATACTTCGGAAACTGCCTAATTATGTCCCCAATCAGTTGTTTCTCGGAAAACTTATAAGTTAGCATCTGAGCCTTCCCGGTCAATCTTAGGAAATGGCCTAACATAGTAGGCGACTCCGCTTTATTCCAAACTCCATGCACTATAGACCGGCGTAATTCGTTCTGTTCGCTTTCTCCCCAGAAGGTAGCCAAAAAGTCCGCCTTGAAGTCTTGCAATACGCTCCAACGACATTTGTAAACTCTTGCCCATTCTCTGGCTTCACCCACTAGACATTCTTGTATCAAGTCTAATTGATTGCCGTCCCGACCGACCTTTCCCAAATATGTTGTTAGGTCTTCCAAAAACGTCACCGGATGCACATCGACTTTGTCTCCGAACTTGGGCTTCTCGAACGTTACATTTCTCACATGGTAGTTTATGTTTCTAGGTAACTCCGAGTTGACACACTCCACGGAGATCGAGGGTTCCCCATTTTCCCTTAATCTAGGAGAGTCTGTATATAGTTGTTGATTCAATTCCGGATTAGCCTGTTCCCTAACCACAGACAACGCTTCTGTGGGCACTGCCCCCCATTCGCGACTACTTCCGCTTCTGTCTGCTGGAGAAGCTCTTGTCTCACTCATCTCAGCCCTTAACGTCTCCAATTTCGCAGCTAAATCTTCTATAGTACGATTCAACTTCCTATACCGAAGGTTAGCTAAAGAAGTGTTCACATTCACACTTCTCCCCTCCGGTCTCCTTCTAGCTTCAATTGTCCGTCTCACACGCCTAGATGTGGTAGGTACAGGTTCATTGGGCGTCGTAGTTTGCCTTACAGGACTAGTCGTCCCTTGCTCACTTGTCCTGTTTTCCCCATAACGGGCAGGCGCCCGCCTTTTCCTGCTCGGCTTATCCATACTATATTTATCACTGATCGAACACTCAAAGAACACTACACGTAACGATTCGTCAATACAATCACTATAAACTCCCTTTTAACTTATAAATTTGAACACCACTTTCAGCTAAAACTCACGGCTCATAACCGGAACTATATATACACGATAAGTTAACAAATAATACATTATAGCGCTAACTGTTGGTTGGGATGCCTCACTGTCATACAATGTTGCACTCCAACGATATGTGTAGGTATTTCAATTCAATAAATGTTTCTCCCGAGTTCGACCTACTCACGTCTATAAGATACTTAATATCGACCCCCCAACAATTCGACTGATAACATCCTAACCCAGACTTTACGACCCCCCATTGTTTATTATTCTCACCATTTTTCATTTTACACTAAATTCACCCCAGCATAATTTCCTAGAGACCCTTACCTATAATACAGCAACAAATTGTACGGTATGCAACATACCGTACTCCTACCCTCAACTAACCCACAACAAACAAACACAATGCCAACGACCGATGGTCAGAATATAGTGTCTATCCCGAACACTGCAACGAAATTGTCCCAGACTCTGATCTCAGGTCTCGGCTCCAAATCGTACTGGCGCCTGACCTTCCAACCTATCCCCGGGCAGACAAAATGTTACCATCCTGGTTACCGACACCAAATTGTGGTGTCGTCCTGGCCACCAGGCATTAACTTGTAGTGTGTAGTCTTGATCCACGTCATCAATTTTTAACGTGTAATCCTGGCTTACGGCCCCAAATTGTAATAATCCTATGTCAAGGCACCAAATTGTAATAACCCCATGTCCTAGATCACGTCACCAAGATGTAATGTCCTGGTCACGCGGGACCAAATTGTAATAAACACTGCCTTAACCATAGTAATCCTGGTCAGCGGCAGCAAATTGTACCGTGATCCTGCGTCACAGCACCAATACGTAATAAAGCGGAGGTCATACCCGCCGCATTTCACCACACTAAATAAATCGTCTATATTGTTAATTCTACTTTGGCCAATGATCGTATAATGGTCAGAGGAGACCCTAGATGAGCCCGCATATCCCGGATCCTATAGAGTTCTAGGAATGCTGGTATTTATATAATGAAACATTACTATACAATTACTTAATTCTACCCCCACTTATTTTAACTGATTTATGTTTAGGTACAACAATTTCTCAATGAATGAGTCTCTCACAAATAATTTTCTCACAAGCAACCTACAACCGTACTAGATCCTAACACTGCCCTAATTACTACTACTGTGGCAAACAACCCGAATAACTTTATTGATCTAACTTTTTACATTGTCGACTTAGTGTTGCAAGCCTAACACTGCCCTAATTACTACTACTGTGGCAAACAATCCGAATAACTTTATTGATCTAACCTTTTACATTGTCGACTTAGTGTTGCAAGCCTAACACTGCCCTAATCACTACTACTGTGGCAAACAACCCGAATAACTTTATTGATCTAACCTTTTACATTGTCGGCTTCGTGTTGCAAGCCTAACACTGCCCTAATCACTACTACTGTGGCAAACAATCCGAATAACTTTATTGATCTAACCTTTTACATTGTCGACTTAGTGTTGCAAGCCTAACACTGCCCTAATCACTACTACTGTGGCAAACAACCCGAATAACTTTATTGATCTAACCTTTTACATTGTCGACTTAGTGTTGCAAGCCTAACACTGCCCTAATCACTACTACTGTGGCAAACAACCCGAACAACTTTTGCTCCCCATAGGCATATACTTTGAATTTGTTAGGTTTTGTTTCCCCGTTGACACATACTTTGAATTTGTTAGTTTTTGTTTCCCCGTTGGCGTATACTTTGAATTTGTTAGTTTTTGTTTCCCCGTTGACACATACTTTGAATTTGTTAGTTTTTGTTTCCCCGTTGACACAGGCTCCACCAATCGCCGTGTGCAGTGGGATACTACCAACTTTAAATATCCCCCCTCTATCCTTTTGTAAGCACGTAGCCCCAAATGGAACTTACGCGCCTTTAGAGAGTAGGATAGCTGACTCGTATTTTCCCTCCCCCAATATCTGAATCCAGACAAATGTATACGTCTAATTAGACTTGAATTAGAAAGGCGTTGCCAATTAATTGTAATTCAAAATAAGATTATTTCTTTCACAATATTGTCAAAGCATAGTATGACTAGTACAGATTCAATGAATAGTTTCATGTCGTAGCGCGGTCTGATGACCAATCCATCAAATGAGATTCTGTGTCCCAAATAGGATCTTTAACATGTCAGAACTGACTCATACTTGTCACGTGCATAAACGAGATCGATATAGTGTCCCTGGTGTAGAAGACAGCCATATCTAGGGTCAATTGCCCAAATCAATTAAGGTTCGATACAAGTTCCAAATTAGGAAAGCGCTCTGCTAAGGTGAGCTAGATGTACCTCGCCAAAATGATTCCTCGGCTACGACGCTCCGAGTAATAAGTATTATTTATAGCATAGTATTTTATTCAAAGTCAATTGGTAGATCAGTCAAACAAACTTCTCATTTCGGAATAATTTCCATTACGAATTTGATTAATTATGATGTGGGTGGATTTAAAATATGTTATGCCACCAATCTGAGTTTCATTGAGACCATACTAAGTCAGTTGCTAGGCAAGTAGAACATTAGCAACGCGGTCCGACGACGGCTCGCTTATAGGTCTAATCCGAATACAACGAACGCCTACTAAAATATACAACACGATAGCTCGTATACAATTTACTCAAATCACGATTTCACCACGGCATTAACGCACGAAAAACCTTAACTAAATCAATCACAAGCATCACCAAGGAATGATATGTCACATCACCAAGCAAAGGCCCGATTAGCTCAGAACCGTTACAATACTAGTCCTTACTAATACACTTCCTAACCTATTCCCATTGTGTGAGTGCCTACTCTACCCCCAACTTAGAACTTCTGTTCAACCAAACTAGGTGTAACGTCACCTTATTTACATTTAAACGTGTGGTGTGTTGTGAGCCTATCATGTATTGATGGTATTCCATCAACACTCCTGCTCTGCTATGGGTGCAAGCTAGTTAGGCTTGACTGGCCTATCCTCATAACTGTGTGCTTGCTCCAGTCCACGAGCCGAAGCTCAGGGATGTGAACTGAAACCCTAACGAGATAATAGTTAGTGTATATATAAATAGATATATAAGACTGAACTGCGAGCTCTGTGAGTTCTGATCCAGGCCCAATTGGACGGTTCCACTTCGACGGTACCTACCCATCACAGAACAAACAGTCACCCACATTCAGGAAGCTTTTCCGATCCCGTTTCCACAGGTAAAATCGGAATGCCGCCCGCTTCAAAGGTTACCGGCCCCTAGCTATTCAGATAAATATGGAGTTGTTGCCACCGTTAGGTATCCCTCCATAACCAGGCACATCGCCATGGGTTTCCTACGGGAGAACTAGCTAAAACACCGCAGTGCTACCCTCAACTACTAACATAACAAAAGATGATAAAACGACAGCAATGACTTTACGAATGCACTGCCAGACTCAACAGCACAAGACAGTAATAATACGCATACATTTACACGTACTATCCCTGCCCAATGTAAGGTGTCTTCATTTTCGTAAAGGCCCTAAGTCCTGCTCCGATCGCGACCCATCCCAATATTCGACGCGAGAACTAGCCTACCCCACGCCCTAGTCGTAACAAATCTTAATCGCGCACCCTTGTACGTATCACGCCCAACCACACACAAAATCAAGATTTACAATTAATTTCAACAATTTCAACATAATAAAGATGATAAAACGACCGTAAGGACTTTACGAATGCACTGCCAGACTCAACAGCACAAGACAGTAATAATACGCATACATTTACACGTACTATCCCTGCCCAATGTAAGGTGTCTTCATTTTCGCAAAGGCCCCAGGTCCTGCTCCGATCGCGACCCATCCCAATATTCGACGCGAGAACTACCCCACACCCCAAGGTTTACAATAAATTTCGACAATTTATAATTTTTACAGAATTATAAAACTCTCGGCGGTACATTGGAAAAACTCTAAACTGTTCGCGTTAGACAAAGATAGCTAGTAATTCGTTTATTACACAACACCGGCAACAATTTCATATAATTCACAAAAGGAATTTAACACTATTTCTTTACAACGATAGAAATATATAACTTACAAAGACAGTCCGCCGAGCCGTACCCCTTTTAGCTATCTGGATCGAATGAATGACGAAAAAAAGTGCCCCCCGCCTCCAGAAGACCCATCTTTTAAAGGCGAGGTCTCCCTTCTCTAAACTAACCTCGCCGTTTCTAGAACTACACATCATCCTTCATCCAATCGTGAGCTATTTCCGGCAAGCCGCCTCAGCGAATTTGCTCCTTTTTTATAAAAACTCCTTAATTCATATGATTGGAATAAGAATAATCCAAGATAATGTCTAACTAATTTTCCAGTTAATTATTCGTATACTAATATTTAGAATTCGCGACTAGTGCAATATCACAGAAAATGCAGCCAATAGAGATTCCTGGTTACATCAACCGCAGGATCAGTAGCAGTTGATGTTAAATCTTATTTCAATTTTTTTTTTACGGATAATCTTACGTTATTTCGCTACCAATAAGACAAACATGGAATTTAATTTATTTACAATAAAGGAAATGGCTCAATCGCAGCGCCATCTAACAACCCTCTTAAATACCACACCCATTTTTTTGAATTTTTAATTTTAGCTCCATCTACCCATCTAATTGTGAACTACTTCCACTCACCATCCGCAGTCCGTTACATAGCTCTAAAAAAGGCCGTCAATCAAAAACTTTGGTCGTCATCTCACCGGGAAAAAATGGTTCCAAATATTGAAATACCAACTTTTTCCGGAAATTATCAGCAGTGGACATCATTCAAAGATCTATTTAAAGAAACCATTCATGATAATCCGTCTCTGTCCTTGGCTCAAAAAATGCAATTTTTAAAAGGGAGATTGCGTTCGGAACCTGAGAGGCTAATTCAGCATCTTAACGTTAGCTCAGAAAATTATAGTGCATGTTGGGATATTCTCAATAACCGCTATAACAACAAAAAATTAATCTTTACAGCGCATTTAAATACATTATTAGCGTTACCTACTATTAATCAGCAGCAGTCTTTACCACAAATAAAGAAGATGCATGACGTCACGCTTGAAACGCTTCATGCAGTCGAGAATTTGGGTGTCGAAGTAACATCTTGGGACCCATTTTTAGTCCATATCTTGTCCCAAAAACTGGACAGTGAAACATACAATGACTATATGGATTCACTGACAAATCCACGGGATTTACCTATTTTGAAGGAATTCCTATCTTACTTAGAAAGTAAATTCACTCGTCTCGAGTCAGCAAAACGGAAGCAGGATCAGGTTATACCAAAGTCCTCGACACAGCATCATTATAAACAGCAGACCTCGGGGAAGAAGCCCTATAATTCCAATAATCAAAATAATCCCAACAAATCATTTAACATTACCGCAATTAAATGTCCGCTTTGCGGTGAAGATCATAGCCTTTTCCATTGTTCGAATTTCAACTCTTTGTCCAGTGAAATAAAATTAAAAAAGGCTAAAGAACTAAAAACTTGCATAAATTGTTTATTTAACCATAATGGAAAGCAATGCATTTCAACGAAGCGGTGTCGCAAATGCAATGGGAAACACAACACTTTGATACATGACGCTATCGTCAAAGCTAAGCCGACACATAGCAACAACGTACCTACACCTGCGGCGTCAGAATCCGTGGGAAACAACTTGCACGTATCAAAAGCTGGCACAGGAAAAATACTACTTGCCACAGCACTTATCAAAATTATTTCTGAAGAGGGAACATGCCATATTATGAGGGCACTAATAGACCAAGGTTCACAAATCTCCTTGATATCAGAAAGCGCTGCTCAGCGACTGGGTGCGAAAAGAAACTTCTGTAGGGGTGTTATTTATGGTATAGGGGAGAAAGCAACTAACTCTAAAGGAATGATCAGCGTTACGTGCATGTCTATTTATAATGATTTTAAATTTAGCACTGATGTACTTATCATGAATAACTTGATTAAAAAATTACCTCAAACTACTTTCACAAAACCATCATGGCAGTTTATTCAGAATATCGATTTAGCAGATCCGGAGTTCTACGTAAGCCGACCTATAGACTTATTGCTTGGATCAGATATTTATGCTATGATAAAGATGGGAGGAATCAGCAGAGCAGAAGAGCCGTCCCTACCGTTAGCAGAGCAAACCCAACTAGGTTGGATTTTATTTGGGAAAATGCAATCTTATCACTGCAACGTGATATTAAACAATATCGAGGACATACAGCGATTTTGGGAGGTGGAAGACATAGAGGTCAACTCCGAGGTATCCTCAGAAGAACAGAAATGCATAGACTTGTTTTCATCCACCACGAAGCGTCGTCCGGACGGTCGGTATGAGGTCAAGTTGCCTATGAAGCAGGAAGTACACGATAAATTAGGGTTATCGAAAAGCAAGGCCATAGGCCAGTTGCGGAGCTTAGAAAATAAATTTGAAAAGCAGCCGAATTTAGCAGCTCAATACAAGAAATTTATGAGCGAATACAGCATATTACAGCATATGATTCCATCAAATTATACGCATAAGAGTAATGATACATCGTCGGTACCTTGTTTTCTACCTCATCACTCCGTACAACGTGAGGAATCATCTACTACGAAGCTCAGAGTAGTGTTTAACGCATCCGCGAAGACATCAAGTGGTTTCAGCGTCAACGATATGATGTACAAAGGGCCGAAACTGCAAAAGGACCTTCAGTCCTTAATTTTAAAATGGCGTACTTATAAATACGCATTTACATCAGATATCGAAAAGATGTATCGACAAATTATGGTTAACGAGGAGGATCAAGTGTTTCAACATATCGTATGGAGAGAGTCAAAATATCAACCCATACAATCATATCAGTTAACTACAGTAGCATTTGGGGTCAAGGCATCTCCATTTCTTGCGATGATGACCCTGAAAAAACTAGCAGCGGATGAACGACAAAGGTATCCTCAAGCAGCACAGGTGGTTGAAGAAGCCATGTTTGTCGATGACGTTATACACGGTGTTCATGACCTTGACAGTGGGAAGCAACTGATTGCGGACCTCAACAGTATAATGAAATCAGGAGGGTTCACTCTTAGGAAGTGGATTTCAAACGAACCACAACTGCTAGAAGCTATAAGCGAAGAAGGAAGTCAAGGGAAACCAATATTTAACTTTAAATCAGAGGGGACCTCGAAAACTTTGGGTTTACGCTGGGACTCGCAAAGGGATACATTTATATTTAGATATGATATCGTCAAGCAAACAAGCAGCACTAACACTAAACGAATAATTTTATCGGAAATTTCCAAATTATTTGACCCCCTAGGATGGTTGGGGCCACTAACCACTAGTTTGAAATTATTATTTCAAAAGGTGTGGACAGCTAATTTACAATGGGATGATGTATTGCCAGAAAATATCAATCTCGAATGGATAAAAATCAGATCAGATATCTACCACTTAAACGAATGTGAAGTACCCAGGTGGATCGGGTATCATCAAGGTGACGTCATACAGTTACATGGATTCTGTGACGCGTCACTTAAAGCATACGCTAGCGTTATTTACGCACGAATCGTAACCAAAGAACAAGTAAAGGTGATTCTGCTTACTTCAAAATCTCGTTTGGTTCCGTGTAGCAAAACTATAACACTACCTCGGTTAGAAATATGTGGTGCTGAACTATTAGCAAAACTGATGAGCAAGGTTATACAATCTCTTCCTCAAGTAGAAATACAAATCTACGGTTGGACCGATTCTATGGTGGTCCTGGGTTGGCTACAAGGCGATCCAAATCGATGGAAAACTTTCGTATCCAATCGTGTCAAAACCATCACAAAAACTATACCACCAAACTGTTGGCGTTATGTGAAATCAGGTGAGAATCCTGCTGACGCAGCAAGTAGAGGGCTCTTAGCGTCTCAATTAGCAGGTTCATCTCTTTGGTGGCAAGGACCTAAATGGTTAAAATCATTTATGGGTGACGAAAATCAAACTAAGTACACTACCAAAGAAGAAGAAATTAACGGGAAGCAAGTCAATTGTATTCAGAAAAATAGCGATGACAGCATTATTTTAGAGCTATTACTAAAGTATAGTTCACTAGCAAAAACAATTAGAATCTTAGCGTGGATATTGCGTGCATTTGACAAAACTACTAGCGAATGTAAACAAAGGTCAGCATATCTTACGTTACGAGAATTAAAGCAAGCAAAGCAACTTATCATTAAATATGTACAGCGATGCGAATTCCAGAATGATATTGAGCATTATCGAAAGCATAAAATGGTTAAAAATACAAGCAAATTATTAAATTTAAACCCTTTTTTAGACAGCAACGGAATTCTACGGGTTGGAGGTCGTTTGAAAAATGCTCAAATTCATAGCGATATGAAATATCCTATTATACTCCCTCATGGCGGTATCTTTACGACGCGTTTAATAGAACAAGCACATTTACTTACCTATCATGGTGGTCCACGCTTGACATTATCAAACTTAAGGCAGCAGTACTGGATTATTTTTGGAAACCGAGCCGTTAAGAAGGAGGTACGAAAATGTGTCAAATGTCGAAAGCATGACCCTAAGCTACAATGTCAACTGATGGGAAACTTACCTGCAGCTCGGGTCAATCCAGCACCTCCGTTCTATTATACAGGTGTTGACTACACTGGATTTGTCGAAATAAAGGCCCACAAAGGGCGGGGTATCAAAACAAGTAAAGGTTACGTCGCGTTATTTATCTGTATGGTGACGAAAGCCATTCACCTAGAGTTGGTTTCGGATCTTAGCAGTACAGCATTTTTAGCAGCCCTTCGAAGAATGGCTGCCAGGAGAGGGGCACCTCGACATATGTTTAGCGATAACGGTAGCAATTTTGTCGGGGCTAACCGAAATCTAAATCAAGAATTTCATAATCTGAAGAGTACCTTAGATGAAGCATTCTTTAAAGAAATTACCGATCTTAAAATCGAGTGGCATTTTAATGCACCATCTTTCCCTTCGGGAGGAGGATACTGGGAGCGAGGTATTCGTAGCATAAAATATCACCTTAAACGTATCGTAGGTGACCAGAAGCTGACCTTCGAGGAGTTCAGCACCCTTTTATCACAGTTAGAAGCATGTATAAACTCGCGTCCGTTGTGTCCATTGTCTGAAGATGTGGAGGATTTAGATTTCTTAACACCGTCACATTTCCTTGCTGGAAGAGCTGGAAATACTATTATAGAAACCGCACAGGATGCGAGAACCCGATGGCACTTAGCTCATAAGCTAGCACAGGATATCTGGAAACGTTTTAAGGTTGAATACCTAACGCAATTATCAGTACGGAGCAAGTGGTTTAAAAAGCAAGAAAATTTAAAGATCGGAGATATGGTTACGATTCACGACGACAATCTACCCGCTGGCAAATGGATGATGGGTCGAGTTGTTGAAGTACATAAGGGGTCTGACGGATTAGTGAGAATAGTCTCCTTAAAAACGAGGAATGGAGTCATACAGAGGCCAATAGTCAAACTTTCAATATTACCTATACCTCCGTCGAGCTTAACTGTGGTACCAGATGAACAAGACACGGCAAATCAAGCAAATCAAAGTATAACTAGCAGCAAGACTCGGTTGAAACCTAACAAAGGTTTTTTGGCTATGTGTTTATCGTTGTTTTTACTTATAACTACCTTAACAAGCAGTTCCTATGCAACTTACAATATAACACAACTAAACAAGCATCAAGGGTTGTTCTTCGACAAAATTAGCAATATGAAATTAATACGAGATCAATGGAAACTTGTTGTTTACTACAACATGGACCCTTACTGGAACGGGATAATAGCTTTAGAAAAATATCAAAAATATCTTGAGCAAACTTGCGCACGAGTTAGTTCACTATCACAGTGTGACGTAATTCTGTTGCAGCTACGTCACAGTTACCAAGAATTACAGTTCACTAATCAAGTACTACTTGGTCAGCATAATGACACGCGATCGCGCACGCGACGTGGTCTTATCAACGGTGTAGGATACCTTGCGAATACACTATTCGGAGTACTGGACGATCATTTCGCAGAACAATATCAAAAGGACATCACTATGCTTCGAGAAAATCAAAGGTATTTAGCTACTTTATGGAAAAATCAGACATCGGTGGTTGAAGGAGAATACAATGTATTGCAAAGAATTGAGGAATCTATTAATAAACAGCATAAAGTTATTGACGGGCGTCTAAACGAGTTGGTTAATGCAACACTTATCATAAACGAGCACCTTAAAACGGTTGAAGTTCTGAATGACTTCACCATATCAGCCATGATTACCCAAACGCTTATTTCTAGTATCCGAGGGATTCAAGACAAATTGGTGGAAATGTTAACCGACGTTCATCATCAGCAATTTAATACGCACATTCTCTCTCCACAACAAATGTTAGAAGAACTGAACATCATAGCAGGACAGTTGACGAAAGACTTGTCACTACCGATTGAGCATATACATTTAGAAATCGCTACGATTTATCAGTTATTGAAGATCAGAGCTCGATTAACTAGTCATTATTTCATATTTGAAATAAACATACCCCTAGTTACTAGAGATAGTTATGAGCTATATCTAATTATTCCGATTCCTCTTCGACAAGCAAATAGCACGATATCTATCGTACCGCTATCTGACTACGTAGCAATAAATATGAAAAAGGACACATACATTCCTTTAAATGAGAATGAAGTACAGCGGTGCGTGCACACAAGCTCATTTACCTACCTATGCTACGTGCACACCCTTATATATAATCTAAAATCCGATAACAATTTATGCCATCCTGACGCATCGTTGCGTGATTGTCAAACCACCACAGCTACATGCAATAACAAATGGATACAATTAAGTAACATCAATACTTATTTGTTTTATTGTTGTACTCAATGCACACTACGCTTTATGTGCGGAGATCAAGTTAACGTGGAGCAAGTGCAGGGAGCACACATCATTAAGCTTGAGCCGAACTGTATTATCCGAGAGGACCATCTTACTGTATACGCTCAAAACACCAAATTATCGAATACGTTAAGTTTTGATGCAGATGTTTATAGCCCACAGATTGCACAGATTAATCATGTGATTAACATTTCTTTAACTCCACGCAAAAATGGAACCGCTGACTTAGATTTGGACGAATTAACCAAGCTTGGGGAAAAGATCAAGGATTTAAGAGCTGCCAACGTCACAGAGGATCATTATGAATTCTACCATCATGTGCATCACTATGCAATAAGCTACACTTTAGTGACTTCGGCAATAGCAGCAGTAGCGGTGTTCCTGTGGCGGCGGAGTCGCCGGGCGGGCAGACGCGGGCTTACCGCGCCACCGTCCCCTCCCAGCAGTATCAGTGTCATCAGCATGCGACAGCTAGGGCAGGCTGTTGAGCAGCCAGTGTCAGTGCAAGTGCAAAAAGTGTGCAACAAAAAAGACCAGGCGTGTTCACCACTACCACGCAGATCAGACAATACTTGTGTGTCTTAAATTTGTGTTTATAACTTTGTTTTTTTTTTTATATTGTTTTTCTTTATCTTTTCGCCCGGGAGCATGTACGGGCCACGTACATTATAAAATGCTAGCCTTAGCAACTTTCGCGGAAACGGAGCGGTCGCACCGATTGCCATATAATTAAACAGTTCAACCTAAGATCTTACGGGAATCGGGCGCGACCAAACCGTAGCTTCGCGGCATAAAGTGTATCATTCGTGATCTATAATTACATTTCTAACTAAAAACTTAAACTTTTCTTTGTCGGGAATCGAACCCCCTACAACGATAATGTTTTAAATGTACGCAAGAATCGAGATCTCTTCAAAAAAAATTCTGAGCTACACAATTATTATACGAGAAATAAAAATAAACTTGTAGTGCCAAAACTCAGACTTCAAAAGGTTGGTAATTCATTTGTAGGTACACAGTATTAAAATTAATATAAATCTAATAAAAAAGCAAATTGTTTTAAAAAAGAAACGATAATATTGTTCACTGAGTTTCTTGCTGGTCTCTTCTCAGTAAAACCAATTTACCGAACCAGCGAAAGAATCATTTTCAAATGATTTATTTACTTAATTTAATATTATATTAGTAATTTCTTGACATGACTGTAAAATTGTGACGTTCATATGTGCTCTTTATGTGCCTAAACTGAATAAACGAAATTGATTCTTTATTGATTCTTTGATTCTTTGACTCGGCTTTATTATTGACTGTCTCTGTGGCGTGGCGGTAGTGAATATATCTGCTACTCAGGGGACGTGGCTTCGATTCCCACAGTGAAAATATTTGTGTGTATGAACTGTGTCTAGTCTGGTCGGGCCTCGGAGAGCACGTAAAGCTGTCAGTACCGGTTGTGCCCCTAAAAAGTCTAACAACTGGTATATATCGCTATTGGGTTTTGGAGGTCAGGTCGCAGTAGCTTCACAGAAAATAACGAAGGTAAACTGGATACTGAAAGCTTCGGATGTGACAGGGATTAACGCTAGGATTACGATTAAAACTTTGCTTTATTGACCAAAAAGAGAGAATTACATATATATGTTTAAATGCCGCGGGCAGCAGACAGTTACAGTCTACTAGTACTTCATTTGAATAACCTTTTTAATAAGTTTTATTGTAACTCAGTTAATTAACATTTTGCTGTTTAGAAACTCGTTTTAAACACTAAAAACTGAAATAAAACCACTAGTTAGTCTGTTAATTAGCCCAGTTTATTTGTTTAATATGAGTTTTAATAATATTATTTACCTTTAGTTAAGACCCTAACCAAATAAAGTACAAAAAGAAAATGTTACACTTTTTAACTGTCCAAATCGTCTTCTGAATTTTGAAAAGGCATAAAACTAAAAATCTTCAATGCAAAAGTAGTTTCAAACTCGCACGATTTAAAACGCACGTATGATGCATGCTTACATATGTTGCATGATCTATGCGAGGATACTGCATGAGTTCTAAAAATATGACTGTCCGTTTTTATTCTGTAGAAGTTATATAATTTCTGCAAGTCTTAGAAATATCGGTCGTAGACAAAGGTAGTCAAATTCAAGATGGCTGCCATTGAAACGATTGCACTTTATTAACTTCGTGTTGAATTTACCTGCTGGTGGCTACAGATACTGATAAAAATAAATATTCTGGGCGAAACTTCAAAATTGTATAAAATCAAACTAATTATTTAGGGTCGGCAGCGCGAGTGTAAGGGCCCTGGTGTTGCATTCGTCCATAGGCCTTGGTAAACACTTTTCATCACACCTTAACGGTATAAGAGCAAATCAGACTGTTTTATTGATTTAAATTGTATTATTGTCCGAACTAAAGGTGTGTACCAAATATCAGTACACCTAGTTATCAGGAAGGGCAACCAAGGCAATAAGATCATTTTGAGTACTTGATTCGTCAAGATCGAGCTGCTGTAGACTGTACTTTAGGATGTAACCTTAAAATTTTGTTGTGTTATTATCGTCTAAGCGCTTGGCAACACGTACAAAATGCGATTGTATAGATAACGCATGAAACTCTGAGTACTCAATACTGCGAGTAGACCTAATATTAAAAGAGCGAGGTAGCGTGAACCAAAGTTATGTAAGGAACTTTATTCCGCCCACGTTTAAACTGTGAAATGATTTCCTCACTGTGTTTTTACGTCCATAGGCATTAACCACTTCTTATGGTGCGGTTTATATAAATGAGACGTGGCGAGGACGTAGGACGTGGCGGGGACGTAGAACGTGGCGGGGACGTAGAACGTGGCGGACAATTTAAGTAACACAATAAAAACCTTTTGTAGTGTGCAATTACGTCGTTTTTGTCTTGGAGGATAATTGCGTCCGCACCTTCAGGCAACGTCCCGCCACTAAAAGATGCGCCATCGCGTCGAGTGGCGCGCGTCACGTCATTAAAGTTATTGCACACAACATAAAGTTTATACTGTATTACTCAAATTGTCCGCTACCGCCAAATGTCCGCGCTACGTCTCTTCTGTATAAACTACGCCTATCAGGTGGGCCGTGTGCTTGTCTGTCACCTACGTAGTATAATAAACCAAAACGCTACTAAATGTGACTACTCACGATAGCATGTTGCAGTACGATTCCATGTTGCCACATGTGTTTCAATCCTAAGACATCATCCCAACAATATTCTTAGAACACTTGCCTTACACACTAGGTGTAACACACGAGGAAGGTGAGACATATAAGAGGTTTAGAGCTTCGATAGTGCTTGTGAGCTCAAGATTGTCTAATACCTTCAATTAATACACATATGCATGGCGTGTGCCTTTGTAACGATATACTGCTCCAATAGCACAGATCTCTCTCAAATACAGTCAACGACAGAAGTAGTTTAGTACATTTCAATTTATAACAATTATATTGGTGAACAATGAACAATTTATATTCGTGTAATAGGTATTTATTTGGTACTTCGTACCATTGAGGTATGGCATGATACATTTTAAGTTGTACTTCTACATGCTGTCATACTGTGTTCACTGTTATTTGATATTGCACTATTTTCTATTAGTGGAGACCTACAACTGGCTGACTATCAGGTATTTTTGAAGTGACAACATCTTTAGCGGCGTTGCATGGGTAAAAAGTGTTAAACTCGGGTCAGGATTACTTGACTTTTGAACCGTAACCGACGACTGACGTCATACAACATTACAACAGCTACAGATTGTTTATTTTGTTAGATGCGTTAAGAAGCTTCGTAGCCTAACGGTTAGCGCTTCGACTGTAAGTCCTTATGGTTTCAGATAGTACCGGGTTCGAACCTGGGCTTCTGACATTTTTTGTGATTATTTTTTCTTTTTGTAATTTATTACTTTTTGTGATTATTTTTTCTTTTTGTAATTTCAATTTCTTCTGACAGAAAATTAGTAAGAGGTTCTATGATTGGCACTATATTATACGTATGGTATGGTATCGTGTGTTCTTTTTATCCTTTTCTGTATATAAAGAAGAAAGAAAGAAAGAAAAAGTTTTCACTTCTGCCGGCGCTCCCGGAGTGCAACCCGTCTTTTTTTATATTATTTTTGTAATTTGAGCTATTGGTCTCCCAAATAAAATTAAATGAATAAAGTCACAAAACAAGGAAGAAAGTGGACGTGATCAGGTACACTTACTATTTGGTAAACGATTAGTAGGTTAAGCTACCTAGACGCATTTGCCATTTGGATGGGTGAGCGCTTAGTGGATGTTTAAAAGTTGAAGAAAGTGCTTAGTGCACATTGAAAGTCGCTTCCGGCACTCAATATTCGCGAAGTCGCGACCTGAACAACTCTGTCAGTTTTTGCTGATTATATTTCACTTTTGACATTATTTTTTTCAAAGTATTGTTCTTCATTGATATTTAAACCATCATGGTGACTCGTATTACTATTGGAATAGAAAACTCGTAAAAATACAACATGATCAATATTCTGATAATTTTGATCGCTCTTTATTCTTTACTAGCTGTTGCCCGCGGCTTCGCCCGCGTGAATGTCGGTAATCGCTTAGTGTTGAGCCGACGTTATTGAGCATTAAATTCGCCTCTCTACTCAACTTTGTCCTCGACTATGTACTCACCTCTGTTCTCGACTTTCTAGTCGCCTCTATATTCAACTCTCTACTCGACTTTCTACTCGTCTCTATACTTGAATTTATACTCGACTCTCCACTGACTTCTCTGTTCCCCTCTCTACTCGACTTTGTACTCTTCTCTATACTCGCCTTTCCATTGGCCTCTCTACTTGCCCATCCATTCGATTCTCTTTTCGCCTCTCTACTTCACTCTCCCCACTCGCCTATCTACTCGCACCTCTACTCAACTCTCTACTCGATCTCTACTCGCCACTACATTATCTTTCCACTCGCTTCCCTATTCGCCTCTCTACTCAACCCTTTACTGCATTCTATTTGATTCTATACTCGCCTCTCCTCTGGCTCTCTAGTCGCATATCTACTCGCCCCTGTAGTCGACTATACTCGACTTTCGATCTTTACACGCCTATTCACTCGTCCCTATAACAATCTCTACTCGCCTCTCCACTCGCTTCTATATTTGGTTTGCTACTCGACTATGTCCGTTCCGAAGCTCTGATTCACCTTTGTACTAAATTTCATAAGGACATCTAAAAAGAAATTCTTACTATTTATGCCAAATTCCCCCCTTTTTCGTGCCATTGAAAAATGTGAAACTTTAATCCCATAGCCCTATTCTCCTTCCCCCCTTCCCCTTCTATCCCTTTTTTCGCGATAAGGGGTAGCCCATATCCATTTCCAAGCTCTAATCCATCTCTATACCGATTTCATCAAGATATTTTCAAAATTGTCAAACTTACATACCCTAACCCTATTCCACCTCTTCAACTTCCTTTTTTGCAATAAAAGTTAGGCTATGTTCATTTTCGAGCTTTAATCCTTCTCTATACCAAATTTCATCAGGATATCTTCAAAAATGACAAACTTTCATACTAACTATCTAGTCCTTATCACCCCCCTTTTACCACATTAGTCACGTAGTCGCGGTAAAAGGTAGCATATGTCCGTTACCAAGCTCTAATTTATCCCTGTAACAAATTCCATCAGGATATCTTCAAAACTGCCAAATATATATAATACCTCCATTTTCGCGTCAATAGGTAGCCTATGTTCGTTCCTAAGCTTTAATCCATGTCTGTACCAAATATATCATCAGGATGGCCTCAAAACCGGTAAACTTTCATCCCCTATGACCCCCCCCCCCCCTTAACCTCGTCTTTCGCAACAAAAGGTAGCTTATGTTCGTTCCCAAGCTTTAATCTATATCTGTACCAAATTTCATTAGGATATCTTCAAAAAAGACAAACTTTTATACCAAAGCCATATCCTCCCCCCCTTCTACCACTCTTTTCGCGATAAAAGGTAGCCTATATCCGTTCCCAAGCTCTAAACTATCTCTGTACCAAATTACATCATGAAATCTTCAAAAATGACAAACTTTCATCCCAAGGCCCTAGTCCCCCCCCCCTTCTACCCTCTAATTTATAAAAAAAAAGTCCAACTGATGTTGAAAAGATCGAACCAAGCTTTATAGCATTTTAGTTATGACATATAGATATATATCGTATATTGTATCGTATCGTATAAATCTTTTAATTTCCTTCATTTCGATACCCCACTCGATAAATTTGAGGGTGCCAAAAGTAAGTGGTACAAACCACTTACATTTGGCACCCCAAAAACCAAGCTTTTCAGCTTTTGTTCTTAATTGATGTACACAAGGACACTTGGGCAATAAATACCTTTCATTTGAGACATGAATCATTGAAATCCGTACGGAGGTTCAGAAGATATGGGTATTAAAGAATATTACAAAGATAAACACATACATACAAGATACTCGCGAAAAACATAACCCTTATTGGCAGTCGGGTAAAAAGGCCGTATTAGTCAAAAAAGAGAAGAAAGTAAGCAAACCGAGCTCTTTGTCGCTGTCTGTATCGTCAGCATCAGATCGATCTTGATGAATAAAGTTCTCAAAATGATCATTATACCTTGATATTGCCCCTTCCTGTTGAATGATTGTTCTGATATTTGGTATACACCTTTAGTTCGGACAATAATTTCAATTTTAATCAATAAAACAGTTTAATTCCCTCCTAATACGTTGAGACTTTGTTGTCAAGATGTTTCTGACGCTGACTGTTCTACTTATCGACATACCGAACACACCATCGTCTGTTAACTGATTAATATTTAGTACCCGCTTGTTCAAGAGAATAGTTCGCAAGCCATTGTACTGTTATATCCCCGAGGGTATAAACAGAAGTGTATTGTATACAAGCAATTATCGCCAGCTGTATTTTACTGGCCCCACGTAGTAAGAACAGTCTATTTTAAATAGTTCGGTATTTTGTGTAAGTCAGTAATCAATTCTGGGGTAAAACTAAAAGATGTAGGATTATTACTTTGTATCTGTACTTATTTTGCGAAAAATCTAGGTGATAGTATTAAAATTGACTTAATGCAAATTTCACTGTGTGTTTGTTTGTATTCGGCTTTTTTATATACGACACGTCAATATGACTTTATCTCGCCAGTTGGTAAGCTGTAGACAAAGTTCGTAAGGAAATAGGGTCGCTATTATTTACAGACACCTATATACATTGCTACAATGGCCTCATCAGATAGGACTGTAGGAAGAAGTGAACACGTGTGCTGAAGTAGGAAAAGTGAATTATGGGGAGAATTCCTAGACTTTTTGGTGCAGCAAAGAATACTCAGTGTATAATTAGAATATACTGCTTCTGGGCTGTTTGGCCGTGGTGTTCTATATGAAACTTGCATTCCTGACGTTTCGTCGACCACTGCAGTTGACATTTTCAGTGGCGCAGGCCCGGGCGTCGACGAGTGCGTAAACCTTACCTCGTCGGCGACTACATGCAACGCCGGCCGTGAAAGCCTAAAGATTTATAAAAATACTCAGTGTTTTTGTGGGTGACTAATTTTGATCTTGATATTCAGGAGTTATGATTGTTTAAATGAGGGTCGGATTTGACCCGTACAAAATGCTAAAAACCTATTTTAAAATAGCTATTTTTAGCCACAAAGCCTCGAGTTTTTCATACATACGTAAAGATCTAGTCAATGAATTATTTTGGTAGAAAGTCTGCATACATCGTGTTTGCATAACACGCTGGTACCGAATGAACCCCATTCACTTTGGTCGTAAACTTTAATGGGTTCGTAACGACCCCAGCAGTCGATAAAGCGCACAATGCAAATGTGCCCTAATATATTTTCAAAGAAATATGAGTTTTTTAAAATTTAAAGTAACAATATAAATGATGTACTTGTTATGATACTGAATGTTTGTCTGTCTCATGAGAGATCAAGTCATGATCTGAAAAATTAATTGGCTATCCACACCCACTTATATCATTTCATCTATATTCTACTCTAGTCTATTGCCAAAAACCTCATAAGTATTCATATAAATTAAATATAGGAAATATAATGTATATATAACTAATAAACTGAACCCTGTAATATTAATTAGATGTAGGTAATAAAACACCTTTAAAGTGTGTTTTTCAAAGTCTTCCTACTTCTAAGACTTTGAAAGACAGACTTTAAACGAGTATTACTCAACTAAGTAAGTACTCGTTTGAAAATAAACTAACTAGCTCGCTGAGTGTAATTGCTTTAATTAAAGTGATTCTTTCTAAAGAAACCTCATTTTCTTTTCATACTGCTCTTTTGATCACTGCGATCAAAACAAAATTATGAAGAAAATGAGAAGGTTTTAACTTTTAGATCGCATTCGTACTTAGCAAACGGTTTGTTGCGAACTGTAGTCAAACTTGAGTTGTTTAAAACTCGGCTAATGACACCTGCTAGCTGTTACACCTGCCGATCAATGGGTGAGAATCTCACACAGGTTGTCCTCACAAGGATGGGAAAATAAACGGAAAAATCTTCGGATGCAACCGAGATTACATCTGACATTTTAAAGTAAATTTTTTTAAATAGATTTTATCGCGTTTTTTTAGGATTATTTTATTATTGACACCGGTCACGACTTTTTACTTGCTTTTGAACAGTTATGGTCACGGGGAGAGAGAGAAATAATCACAATGAAGTGGTTATCAAATGCTCTATGCTTAGACTATATACAAACTTCATACACACAGTGCTGACTACAACAACGCGGTGTAAAAAACAGCTACTACTTTGGTACAAGTTTTCACACATTAACAATTTAAAAAATTGACATTAACTTACTCACATATACAGAACATTTCAAGCCATTTTTTAATGCATTTTCTTACCCATACTGTGTCATAATGAACATAGTCAAATGCTCTACGTCAGTATTTCCCAAACATTGTTCTGCCATGGCCCGGTAATTTTCACACTGCCCCTTCGTGACCCACTGAATACTTTTTAACCCAAGCTGGTTTCATTAGTAATACACATTTATTGAGATGTAGTAAAAATGTTTAATTAATATTAGGTACATACAATAGTCACTAAGTGTTAGTGCGAAGTATGGAGCTAGCTTCATTTAAATTTATATTATACGATGTGTCGATCGATAGTAGGTATTATTTTTTTAAAAGGGCGGGTATGGTGCGATCCGGTATTTTATATTGATGGCCCGGTACCGGGTCGCGACCCGGCAAATGGGAAACGCTGCTCTACGTATGTGTACGCCAAATACGAACCCATCCTTATTTAAGTATTAAGAAGCGTATGTATCATAAGGCGGTGGTCGATCTCCCCATAATGTCTCGCGTAAAGTGAATGTATGAGCATCGTTTGTTCCCCGGATATGAGAATATGTCGCAGAGTTTATTTAGTTTTGAACGTGATGTTGCCATGTTTGAGAGAATAAAAATGTTGATGGGAGATTACGTTGAGGTTGTGGCTTGATTATTCGTTAATATTTAATGGTTTAGGATTTAAAATTAATCAAAGGCGTTTTAGATAGCTTTGTGAGTTTGAAATATTGATCTATGTTATCGATATTGCCTCATTAACTTTTGAGGGGATGGGAAATATAAATTGGGTTTTGCCACGATCACCAATGGTATTTTATAAACTATAGATATGTTGTAGTATATACTACTTCCGGACTGTTTGGCCGTGGTCCATTTGAAATTTGCGTTCCAGACGTTTCGTCGATCACTGCGGTCGACATCTTCAGTGGCGCAGGTCCGGGCGACGACAAGTTCGGAGACCTTGCCTCGTTGGCGGCTTCGTTGCGACTGATATGGAATCTTGAGTCGCTGGCATATTTATAGGCGCGGTCGGAGAGGGGAATCGACTCACTCGATCCTGATTGGTCGTTTGCACTGTGATACCGAGTGGCTCTCAGTGCTGGGTACCAACCTTTTTGGAGCTTGAAGACTTATATAGATACGTTGTTCACACTCTTTATGTACCAATCAGAGACGCGATAGAGCGTTACCAAAAAAAAACATTTTTTTAATAAATATATAATATTACTGGAATAAATAATAATATTAATTAATAACATTGACGTATTATTAACACGTAGCTATAATTTTTTTGCGCCAATTTTGAAGGCCGCCATGTTCCTGAATTCATACTAAATTTGTGCATATGTTTAGATTTATGTTTGTTTGTAACTATGATTTCAGGTAGATCTATCCAGTTGTTTGAGCGTGATTTAGTATCACGGTCCAGCCCACAGAAATATATAAAAATAGAACGGCCATGTGAAAAGGAAAAGCGTGGCAACTTTTTGGTCAATTCCTGTCCTATGAGACAGGAACTTTCGAACGCTTATTCAGTACTGTTAAGACTAGCTTGTAATAACATCGTTAAAAATACCGTGAATATGCCACATTGTGCTAACTTCGAACTGTAGAATAAAAATGGGGAAGTAAATTTGATAAATAAAGGTATTTCTTATCTCTCGTGAGTATAGTGTTCGTACTTCTTATGGAACCTATATTTAGATACCTGGCGATCACGCGCCAGCGATATAAAAATAAGACACATGAAATAAATTTGAATTCAGAGAATAGGAAAAACAAAGGAAGGAGAGACAGATCGAGTCAACTAACTGGATCTGTCTCTCCTTCCCTTGTTTTTTCATGCAATTGGTGATCGAGGATCTGTCTTGGTTCTTCAAGAAGGAAAACTAAGAAAGAAAAAAGGGAATAAGGCTCAATCAATGAACGGATTTCGTGATCATCTCGAATTAGTAAACCTAAAGAACCTCGCGTAAATCCCATAAAACTCGTTTAGTAGTAATATAATTACGAATAAATATACTAATAATACAAATGCTTGTCTTATAATTTACAAGTAGCTGTCGAGTCAGACCCCCGAACTCCACAGAATTTATTTACATTAAAAAAGTCACCACGTGCGACATACAGGTGAAGACTGCGTATGGCCGTTCTATCTTAATATATTTCTGTGGTCCAGCCGTTCTCAGAAGGGATATGCACGTCTAGAAAAGTGGCAATTCGTTGTCCGGCGTTGGTGGAATAGACTGACGAATGTATGGGATTTGATGTATTTGATAGTCGTTAATGCATGCCATAAACGTCAAATCCTATCGTTAGTTAAGTCGTTCTATTCTACCAAGCGCCAGCCAACGAATTGGCACTTGTCTAGAGGCGTTGGTTAGTAACATAAGGCCACTTTTTACCTCTGAAATAAGACCAATGATTTGCAGTGACGTTATAAGTGTTATTTTTTATATTGGCCATACACTTGCAATACAAATCATGTGTTGAAAGTTACACGCGGGCGCTGTCGCGGCCAGCAGGTAATTTTAATAAGAAAATAACTTCTTGAGTTTTAAATTTCGCAGTTCCCGAAAAATTCACATGACAAACATTCAACATTAAAATAAACAAATCATTACGCCTAGTATAAATGTAGTCGAACTCATATTTCTTTATAAATATATAAGAGCACTTTTCACTGTGCGTTTTATCGACTGCTGGAGTTGTTACGAACCCATTAAAGTTTACGGCCAAAGTGAATGGGGTTCATTTGGTACCAGTGTTTTGTGAAAACACGGTGTATGCAGACTTCCTACAAAAATAATTCACCGACTAGATCTTTACGTATTCATGAATAACTCGAGGCTTTGGGCTTGAGCTCGATTTCAATGAAAACTAAAACTGCACTATTGAATTTTTGAAAAAGTGAAATTCCTAGAATATAATTTAAGCACTTGATTTATAGTTTGTTTAACACTGTGCTAAAGCACCATTAGGTGTCACTATTAAAGAACAAATTGTAGGAAGGGATGACTTACGACCAATTGAAAAATCTATAATATTTGCACATAATTCATTATAAAAAAAATCACTTTAATCTTCAGTCACTTACACCTAAGTTCTATTATTGTATTTACAATGTTTTAATGTACTGGCATTGTGAAAAAAAATAATTACAAGTTCTAGGATCATCATCTCTGAAATCACAATTTGACGCAAATAAACGATTGATTTGATTTAACTTCAAAAAAAAAAAATACAATTCATACTAAAGAACAGCAAAAAAGGAAAATTTATTAATATTTTTTAATGTTTCCGTTAAAAATGCTACCAAATCTGCCTTCTTGAATTTATCAATTTATCGCTTTTTTATAACTCTTTGAAATTCATATCTACACATATCATTCACGAATAAAGAAAATTTCAATTTATTTCCCCAACACCGATTTCTTTGCTCAAATCAAACATCCTAAAAAGCATATTACCTCAAACAAGATTAAGGGTATTCCATTGATGGCGTGTTCGCTTTACCAAATTTTACTCCGAAGGCACAAGGTATATGTGGGGTGATATGCTTGGAGAATCGCTTCGATACCTTTTGCGATCAAATAACTCGGCTGTCACACGAGTTTTCGGAATGGCTAGCAAGTTGGTGTTGGCATTTTAGTTTTAGTCAATCTTTGATTAAAGTGATATGAATAGATTATAATGCATTTTTTTCCTTACATTTTTGTCTAACATTTTAGTTGCATTTTAGTAAAACAGCAATATTTTAAGACACGATATCTGCGTTAACCATAAGAAAGACATCAGATGGATCTTACTAAGTCGGCAGGTATTACAGACGTCCATAGACCACGGTAAACACTTTCCATCAGATGGACCATGTGCTTAAAATAAAAACTGAGATGACCACCGCTTGTCTGAAAAGTAACAAAAACTGTGGGAACACGGGAAGTGTGTTTTGTGTACTTTTAACAACGTGAATCATCTGTTTGATTTATGCATAAGTTAATTTTCTCAAACATGCATTGAAATATTGACGTTATGTTCCTCATAATAGGCTGCGAAGTATGACGTTTCAGGCGCGGCTAGAACCAGAGGTCGTTAATGGAATTTCATACAAACCTTACAGGCCTAGGCCGACAAAGTCCTCTTTTTTAATTTCGATTCCACATAAATTTGTGGCAAAGGCCCCTCTGCCACTAAGCGTATTAAAAAAAGGAATAAACGACTTGGTATGTACTTAGAGCATTAGATTTTTTAATTTTTATTTGGCCCGATACGGCCATTTGCTCGAAAGCACAGACTAGAAATGGAGCCTAGGGATGAAAAAAGAAGTGCAAGCAATTTTCGACATTATTGATACGAAATGACTTCGTGACTTTATTCATGATCAGCGTCATTAATTAATCGGATGCCGGATGTTGGATATCGGATGAATATGAAAACGCTCTAAAAGTTCCATCTGATTTCAATCTTTATTTGCTTTCATAGTGTGATTCGGACTCGGAGGGTTGATGTCCGTCGACATTTTGTGTACTGAATCTTGTAAGACAAATATAAAATCTAACAAATTAAACAAATAAATATATCCACTATTGTAAAATTAATTAAATAAAAAAAAATTAAAATTGAAGAAGGTAGGATACGACGGTATTTCCGTCCAATTGAGCAGTCCGACTGGGGAAATACCTCCGCCCTAAAGAATACCGCGGCCATAATAACCTTGTGTTGTGTCCACGGCGGTTGTCTAGCCAGAACTCTCTGGAGAGGTTTCGTGCTGTCAGTGGGAAGACCAAAGGCTATTTCTGCTTTGTCTTCTACACTGACGGCACAGAAACTCTCTGTGTTTACAGGGTCGGCAGCACGAGTGTGACTCCCCTGGTGTTGCACACGTCCATAGGCCATGGTAACCACTTACTATCCGGTGGGCCATGGGCTTGTCTCCACCTCAGTTGTATATAAAAAAAAACGGTTTGACCCAGTTTGTCCATAAAATACTAGTATCCTGAGTATGTTGACGGACGCTGATGGTCTGTATCACACAATGAAAGTCACAGAGTCAGATTAAAATAAAAGTCCTAGAGATGGTAGTAACTCCCCAGTGAAACCTGTAAATTTGCAACTGTAAAGAGAATATGGACTAAGTCTTTTTAGTAGTTAATACGCAATTTTTTTTTATTAAAAGCAGTTACTAGAACTTATGAAAGATTATATATGTAGTTAATACCAAAAACATCAATCACGCCGCGACGGAAAATAAAAGAGGAGATGAGGGATAAAGTCCCTCAAAGCATACGAAATACAGAATATACCTATTAAAAATCGTTAGACGACAATTTCCCCTTTCAAACCAGCCCATTCATCACCTTAGCAATACACTCAAATATTATTCCAATGTTTTTTATCCACTGCAATCAAACATCCCATAAAAGGAATTATCTTAAACGCGATAAAGGAGATTACATTGATTGTACGTTCGTTTAACCACATTACCGAAGGTACATGCGAGGTAATATGCAAAGAGAATTGCTCCAATCCTTATCGTGATTCAAATAACCTCTCGAGGGACACACAGACTGTATGTATGGCTAGGAAACTGACTTACATTGTTCTTTATGACTCTGGATGAAAGATTGTTTTTAATGAGTATTAGCAACTGAAATTACTAATATTACCTCTAACCCCTCAAACTAAATTGCTTGTGCTAGGACTAGGTTCACGTCGGTAATGATTCGAACCCGGGCCCTCTCGATCGCAAGGTCAACTTCTTAACCACCAAGCTACCGATAAGAATGAGCATTAGAGTGTTAAATATTGTGTTGTGTTATTTTGAGTGTATTTGGGCAATATTACAAGCGCCATCATAGCGAAGGTTCAGCCCGTCTAGACAAATGGCAATTCGCTAGCCGGTGTTAAATGGAATAGAATGACGAATGTATGGGATTTGACGTATTTGACATGCGTTAACGATTGGGCTGAAACTTCGCTATGATGGCGCTTGCAATATTGCCCAAATACACTTGTCGGGAATAAAAACGTTGGTGTTAGCTGAGACGTAAAGTACAATTACACTATGCAATGTGGAGCAATCTGAAAGCTATGTTAAATGAGATGTCTATCGTCCTGAATAACCAAAATGATATTCTAGATAGCTGAGTTGTTTATAGTATACCTCCTCGAAATATAATTAAAATCATGTCCATTACAACAAAAAGCGTTGAGATTCTAAATCACCAAAGTTTTATAACTTGAACTAATAACGTACGGTGTACGTATTGCAATGCAATCGAAAGCTCCTTAAATTAAAAGTCAGTGTGTCACAGTAGTTACAAATTGTTCTAACCTCCATTTATTGGCAGGGATATCCTGCAAGATAACTGCTACAGTACCTCCAACTCTACACTTTACACGCTAGATTCATTTTCGGTTACATCGAGTAGAAATATAAATTTGCATCAACCTGTCTCTACGAAATGGGAACGTCTGTACACCTTCTGTGCTCTTAGAGCTCCGCGGTTCCGTCTCGAATTTTACTGGTAAAAGTGGTTAGCGTTACCGCGGTAATAGTAAGGTTTACTACGGTAAAACACGAGCGAATTTAATTTGAGGGTATACGGTTGCTAGTGTGAAATAATGAGCGGTTTTGAAAATATACCAGATTGATCGGCGGTTTCTAATGTCTTAAGAGTATATTATTTAGATTTGTTTAGATTACTCTACCGACACTTTGTATGTTCGACGAGGGAAAATAAAAATAGAAATTTTGCGATAAAAGTAATTTTGTAATAATTGTAGTTGGAATAAAATGCTTTAGGATTTCTTTTTCTCTTTTTATATGGCACACGTTAATATAACTTCACCTCGCCTAATGGTGAGCTGACGGAACTCCCAGGAAAGAGTGTCAATGTTACAAATGGTGGCCCTCAGCTTGACGGTGTCATCAGGTGTCATCACATCATATATAAATTGCTTATTGATTTTTTTAACACAAATATAACACACATCTGTGTATCTTCGACGGCATATTCGGCAACTACGTTTATCATCCAAGAATGAATATTGAATACAAGACACCGATATTCTTAGGCAATCCATAGATTATCCGTGCGGGTGCCTGGTTCATCGCGTTCCTGAGTTAGGAACTTGGGACAGTGCCGAGGTGTAGGTTTAGAAGGGGCCCTTTTTGTTGATTTACACCAACAACACTCACCTTCACTACCCAAGTGGAGAGGCCTAAGCAAATTTGGTGCGAACCTACTAGTGCCGCTTTAGCTCCTGGAGACGCTGGAGCGGGACCCATGGGGGCGGCCTTACCTTATGGTAAGAGAAAAGCTGCGCCCCCGGGCCCCTCCGCTGACCCAGGTGCTCGAACCGGCTCTGCTCGGAGGAGTGGTGGAATCCCTGTTCCCGGCGCGAGCGGAACATGTTCCGCCGCAGATGGCTCCGCCGCCTCGGTCGCCTACGGCGCCCAGTGCGGTGATTGACGACGACGTGCCCGAGGTCACTTGGGTAGAACTAGAGCTGGCGGTGCGAAGGCTGAGAGCCAAGAAAAACACCGCCCCGGGACCCGACGGCATTCCAGGCCGCGCGTGGGTCCTAGCTCTAGGGGAAGACGGTCTCGAACCGCGACTGAGAGGGTTCCTCAGCGCATGTTTGGAGCGGGGCCAGTTTCCGAAGATGTGGATGACGGGGAAACTGGTCCTCCTCCGCAAAAAGGGACGCCCGGCGGACGAGCCGTCCGGGTACCGGCCCATAGTGCTGCTCGACGAGGTGGGCAAACTCTTCGAAAGAGTAATTGCCAAGCGCCTCGTCGAGCATCTCTCTAGAGTGGGGCCGGACCTGGCGAATACCCAGTTTGGGTTCCGCCGGTGGCGTTCCACTGTGGATGCCATCATGCGTGTGAGGACTCTGGCGGAGGATGCGGTTGCCCGGGGCGAGGTGATGTTGGCGGTGTCCTTGGACATCTCCAACGCCTTCAACACCTTGCCCTGGAGTTGCATCAGGGAGCACTCGTGTACCACGGTGTGCCTCTCTACCTCCGCCGCATAGTCGGGGCTTACCTGACGGAGAGAGCCGTCGTCTACCCGAGTTCGACCGGAGTCGGTAGGCGTGAGATGTCGTGCGGTGTTCCACAGGGATCGGTCCTGGGGCCGTTACTGTGGAACATCGGTTACGACTGGGTGCTTCGCGGTGACTTCGCGTACGGTGCCACCGTCACGTGTTATGCGGACGACACGCTGGTGACGGTGAGCGGGGCTACGCACCGCGAGGCAACCCTGAGGGCCACGACCGCGGTTGACCAAGTCGTCGAGCGAATCCGGCGGCTGGGTCTCGAGGTGGCTCTGCACAAGTCCGAGGCCATGTTCTTTCATGGTCCTCGGCGCAGGCCAGGCCCGGGAGCCAGCCTTCCAGTGGGAGGCACTCCCGTCGACATCAAGCCCCAGCTGAAATACCTGGGGCTCGTGCTTGACGGTCGATGGGACTTCGGACAACATCTCCGAAGCCTGCGCCCCAAGTTGGTCACCACGGCGAATGCCCTGAGTCGGCTGTTGCCCAACTTGAAGGGCCCAGGGGCCTCCTGCAGGAGACTCTACGCGGGTGTCGTGCGGTCCATGGCCCTATATGGGTGCCCCGTGTGGGCGGACACCCTGGGGGCCAGATTCCTGCCTCTGCTCCGTACGGCGCAGAGGACGATGGCCTCCAGGGCCATCAGGGGATACCGCACGATATCCTTCGAAGCGGCGAGTCTCCTGGCCGGATCGCCACCGTGGATCCTGGAAGCGAGGGCCCTTTCGGCACTATACCAGTTCCGAAAGGAGGCGCGGGAGCGGGGATTCGATCCCGAGCCCGAGGACATTCGGGCCGAGAAATCCCGGCTCCACCAGGTCATGGTGGCCGAGTGGGAGCGACGACTTGGGCAACCACGCGCAGGGCACGCCGTGATTGCGGCGGTAAGACCCATCATGGGGGAGTGGCTAGAGAGGCCACACGGGAGCCTCTCGTACCGTCAGACGCAGATGATAACCGGGCACGGTTACTTCGGGCGGTATCTGCATCTGATGGGTATTGAGCCAACGCCCGAGTGCCATCACTGCGACGCGAGCGTGGACTCGGGGCTGCACACGCTCACCGAGTGTCCGGCGTTTGAGACGCCGAGGCGGGAGCTTGTGCAGGCCCTGGGGGTGAGAGTGCTCACGCTCTCCACCCTGCTCGCGGCGATGGTCCGCTGCGCGGATGCGTGGGCGGCCAGCGCCTCTTTCTGCGAGCAGGTCATGCTCGCGAAGGAGACAGCAGAGCGGGCGCGGCGCGGTGAGCGAGAAAGACTCGCTGACATCGCTGCTCGCGCCCGAAGGCGGCTCGGGCGTCGGAGGGCGCTTACAGACCTCCGCCCCCCATGAGCGCGGGCCTGAGGGTGACGGGTGGAGCCACCCGTCACCCTAGCAGAAGCAGGCCACGGCGGCGGCGCGCATCGTAGGACGATGCGCGCCTCCCCACACCGGGGTTGAGTCGGGGACGGCGTGGTCCCCACCTCCCGAGGAGGGCCAGACCGAAAGGGATGACCCTGGGTCAGCCGGGGTGCGAGGGATATGTCGCAAGACAACCTCACCTTCGGCCTAGCACCACGACCCACAGACGGCGTGCGGTTTAGTCGGTTCGAGTCCGACATAACCTACCCCTCCGGCTCCGGAGGGGCGGGTATCCGTGGAGATTTCCCGCACGTAAAAAAAAAAAAAAGTGCCGCTTTAGACATTCGTCCTAGTAATGAACTTATTGTAGCTCTCGAAAGACCTAAGTTATAGAAAGATTTTACTGGTATACCTCTCGCTCCCACTTCTACTGCATGCAAATTAACCACGTAACCGTTTTTAATTAATTCGTTTATGAGATCATAGTATTTATTTTTATTTATTGTGTTATCCTTCTAAATTTGTATCCCAGTAAGTTCCAAAAGGACCACATACATATTTTATAGTTTTGGAAAACTGAAATATGACGAAACCCCAACATCCTCCGGAATGTTATAGTGCTTTTCATACGTGTCGATTAGTAGATTCCAATCTGGGGCAGTATCTAGGATTGAATAACGTTTGTTTCTGGATTTTATGGATGAACCTTCAGACACAAAGTTGATATGACGTCTGTTAGTAGTCAATCCTTTTCGGGCTATAGCTACTGCCAGACTCCTTGCTTCAGGTATGATGATAAGCACCTTATCGTGGCGGCACCAGCGTGAGTATTGACCTCTGCCGTCCCAATTCCCTCGCCACAAGTATAACATTGTATTTCTGAGGCTTTCCCCCACCTTAATAGGTTACTCTCTGGTTTGGGAGGGTTATCTGAAAGGCGCTAAGATAGAATTTTAACAGGGCCGGCGACCACTCATATCTCAAGGTGTGCCACTTTAAGGCCATCGGTATGCAGAATTAAGTAGTTTCATCATCGAAGTTTTAAAGTATACGTATGACTATGAATCTAATCGTTGTTAAAAAATTATGAACAGAATGGTATAGTTCTAATTTTTGTGTTTAGCCGAAAAACTCTGATGTCGCGCGAGCTATTTTTTTTTGTACCACTTAGGTGGCAGACGTCCCACCTGATGGTAAGTGGTTACCGTGGCCTATGCACGTGTGCAACACTAGGGGCCACTCTGTAAGAACGGAGAGTTTATGTGACGTTAGTGTAGAAGATAAAGCAGTGTTAGTCAAACAATGTTTCAAGTAAATTCTATATAATATATTCTATTAGGTAATAAACGTTTTTTTTTATTTATCTCGTTTCTTCTTCATCCTAGCGTTAATTCCAGTCGCATCCGAAGCTATCAACTTGGAGTCTGGGGTCCACTTTTACCAGTCCAACTGCGGATTTGGCTAAACTTCGACATTTTCCGTGAAGCGACTGCCATCTGAACTCCACAACCCAAATTCGATATCGAAGCATAGCAGTTAGAAAAGTTGTTGGACCTTTGAGGGCTCCAATTACCCATAACGACTGCCATAGATGTTTGTATGGCAACCGGGACCGACGGCTTTACGTGCTCGCCGAGGCACGACCAGACCAATGCAAATATCCATATTCATTACAAATAATATAATATATAATAATTGGTTATGTCGAACTCAAACCGACTAAAACGCATGACGTCATTGCGTTTTCCGTTCCGGAGATATATTTCTCATACGCGACTGACCCAGGGTCATCATCTCTTTAGACTTTAGACTTTGAATTACAATTATCCTAATAACTACAATATTCCAACATGCTTCATAAACACCCTTTCGAATTACATACTCTATAAACGCGACCACAGAACCTCATTCAAATATAGATCGGTGAAAATGAGCGGTAATGTGACAATGTACCGGTAACCACATACTATGCATACACCCAAATCTTAAAGGTTGAATATATAATGATGTAACAGATTGGAACGATAGGAGAGGGTAGGAAAGGATCCGGAACTTCTAATTCCGGTGTAACAAAGTTTTTTAATAGTAATTAAAGATTCAGGAATATTTTTGAGCTGATTTTATTGTACGCTCAGATTTTTGAAGGTTTGTTTTAAATGGTTTTTTTTTAAAGAATATTTATTAGTAACCGAAACTTAGCAAAACTTGGCAAAACCAACTGTTTTTAACGGATGAAACGACCCTTCTCCTCATTCGCATTTTCTCTTCCTCGCGGGGGGACCTCCTTAGGTATAGTTTTTTTATACAACTTAGGTGACGGACAAGCACCCGGCCCACCTTATGGTAAGTGGTTACAGTGGCCTATGGACGTATGCAACACCAGGAGCAGCCTGTAGAAATCTTCGAATTTTTAAATTTCTCGAAGTGCCTCGATTTCTTTTTTTTTAGTCTTTAAACTGATTTTTTAAACAAAAAAATATTAATTAACTGAGATTTCTTTTTTAAAGACACATCGAGATTGTTTATCTTTAGCTAACTACCTAACCAAACGGAGTACAGGCGATCCTATTCTACTCTTCTCATAAACAGATACCATCTTACCCTGTACCAATGTTTACAATTCCCAAAGGAGCATTTTACGCCCGTTCCTTTGTGATATTCAAACTAACTTCAAAAGATTCGGATTTTAGGTACCCTTCACACTTTTATTTACCTTTTCTGCGATCAGATGCTGATTTAACAAAAAATGTCTGCGATATAAATCTTGTTTCTTTGATTTCAATATGAAAGGGATGAGATGGTGCTTAATACATCTCAGGTTTAAGGCTGTAGACATACTGACATTTTTTTAAATGGCTGATATCACAAAATTGTCTTTTGAAGAGTGTGAGGGGTTGTCTGCCAATCTCACCTCTTGCAACCTACGACCCAAAGACGGTGTGCGGTCGGTGTTTAGTCGGTTCGAGTTCGACATAGTGGCGGGGTTATTCATGGGGAATTGGGCACGTTAATAAAGAAGTTTAAAGGGTAAACAGAGGTGGCAGACAAGAACACAGTTACCGTGTCCTATGGACGTATGTATCACCAGGGGAGTCACACACGTGCTGTCGACCATGTAAACACAGAGTTTCTGTGCCGTCAGTATAGAAGACAAAGCAGGAATGGCCTTTGGTCTTCCCACAACACGAGGTTATTATGGCCGCGCTATTCTGTATGGCGGAGATATTTCCCCAGTCGGACTGCTCAAATGGATGGGATCCAGATCATCCATACCTGCTAGCAGTCGCAACTGCCGATTGATCGATGAGATTCTGAAGGAGATTTTCTTCTCGGGGTTGGGAGCTGATCCTTCTATTTATGGGAATATTAAAAATCTAATAATACACTTCACTTGTACTTTTCCCACAGTTTCTTTTTATTTTGGATCTGACCGGTTTCACCACGTGGCATTCTCAAAGGCTTAGGTTTAGGTGTAAATACAATACGTGTGTATATGTGTATATGTGTAGTAGATTTCACTAAGCGCTATCAATCTCCAGTATAAACAGTCTAATATTAAAAACTTTTTTTTATTTATATAAAACCATTTTAATGACTGGGGTCTTTTTAATATGCATTCCTATAACCGAGGCTGCTGAAAATCAACTAGATTAACATCCAATAACCCACAGTAAAATTTGTCAAGAATAGTTTTATTTTAATGTGTAATAAATAATACCTTAAATCAGCCAAAGCTGCGTACTACGTCTATGCCCACTCTTGGCTCCGATATGGAATCGTGGTGTGGGGAAATAGAGTGGATGTCGAAACATTGTTCAAACTGCAAAAGAAATGCATACGAATACTGGCACACATAGGCCCCAGGGAAAGCTGTAAACCACACTTCACGGATCTTAACATCCTGACATTGACCTCCCTATATATATTTGAAATGTGCATTTTTGTAAGAAAACATATGTCATTATATACCTCAAGGAAGGACCATTACAGCCAACCCCGCAACCTAAGACACAAAGATAGACTAGCACTGCCAACTTCCAGCTTATCTATATACCACTCAGGCCCATATGTAATATCCATAAAAATATATAATAGGATACCGCAGTCACTAAAGGAGTCCGAAAGTGAGCATACATTTAAAAAAGAACTACAAAAATATCTCCTGCAAAAATGTTATTATACTTTGCAGGAGTTCTTTAATGACAAACATCAGCTATAGAATGGGCTAAAAATAATAAAAAATAATATAATAACAAATTGAAATATAAATATGATAACGTGACTGTAATATCTAATTCTAAGTCTAAATACTGTAATGGTTTGATTTTGATTTTGACATTGATTTATTAATTTATATTGTGATAATTCTCTCTTGACGACTTTCAAATTCGATATCTCTTCTAATAAGTAAATTCTAATAATAACAAGTTGTAATGTAATATCACGTAATGTTATATAATTCAATATAAATTTGCTGGCCTTCATGTTGAGACCTAAAATAACTAAACACCTGTAACATACACATGAACGCAAATAAATACTTTGACTTTGACTTTAAACTTTCGATAATATCAAAATAGCATTTTAAGTCAAGTATATAGTTCAGTCTGAGTGTACTTTTTGCAAAAAGTTCACTCAGACTGAACTTGATACTTGCGATAAATGCAATCTTAATTGCATTTGAATATTTAGTATACTTATTATGTAAAAATATCGTTAAATATTTTATTATAAGAAAATTAAAATCATTAACATGATGACAGCTTGACATATTTAATGCCACTACACTTTTTTCATATATAGGACACGGCAATTTGACTTCACCTCGCCTGATGGTAAGCTGAAGACAGAGTTTCAGGAAAGAGAGTCACCCTTATCTACACGTACCATGTTAACAATGGTGGCATTCAGTTTGACGGCCTCATCGAAAGAGGATTACCGCGTGACACCCACCGGTCCCACTAGTGCTGCGACCAAAATCCCCCCAGACCGGCTATGCACATGCTGACCCTTGATAGCAATCCAACCGTCATTGGAAAACTATGGAGGGTCTTTCGCAATCGTGGTACCCACCCGGTCGAAATGTGTGACAAATTTGTGGCATCAAATTTCTACCACCAGTTGTCGCGAAAAGAAAAGGATTTATAAATTACCCTTTCGCGAAACAGAGGGTTTCTTTCAGGGTTCAATAGCTTGAATGCAAGGCATGTCCATGATTGCTGATTACTAATGATTCTGTCATCTCGCACCGTAGGTCTCCTTCTGTAGACAATGAAAATATCTGTTACTCTCAAAGAGTAAGTTGGCAGCCCTTTGCGTATCTGATAACACACATGTGTTTAACAGTCCATAACACACAACACGCCTCACACTTTAAAGGTGAGAGGCGCCTACATTGGAGTCCCCTCCGTGGGACAACAATGGATCTCGGATTAGTACAAATCTCACCGCAAGTTGGTCCCAACTCTATGAATTGCGGGTATTGATCATCAGGCACGGCTGGGCGAAACGGCTTTCATCGCCCATCCCGAGCCAGCATGAAGACAGCAGCCGAGCAATGAAACGCATATCTGGTACAGGACAAAATTGCTACGATGCAAACTAAATTCACAAAAGGTTACCAACCTTCGAATCCTTCGTACAGACGCGCTATATCCTATACCCGTAAAATCACATCGGTTGCCTTCGATTTCCTCATTGACATACGTATTTATACTTGACAGTAAAGAAAATAGAACTATATAGATTAAGCTACCAGTGAAACCAACCAAAGAGTACGAATCCTAAAAAAATTGTGTTTCGTGAAGGAACTTCGCGACACCAGTATAAGCTTGACATATTTAATGTCTACTGTGATCAAAGCCTTACTAACACATGATGGAATGTATCCTAAGAAGGCTTTTCGCCCAAAACAACATACTGAGTATCTTATATTTGTGTTCATAGAAATAAAATAATATTTGCGCAGGAAACAGCAGGGAAGAGAGAAGTACCAAATATTATCTGCGTCTTTCGTTTATTTTGCTGATAGTTGAATTTAGTGGGTACTTGGGAACTATTATTTTTATGACGCTTTATGAGTGCCTCGGAGAATATAAGGGTTGTTTGGCACCTAGTATGAGATATCTGATAATGTTATTATAATTTATTAATATGACGGCGCGTTAATAATTAGTGTGATTAGAGTGAATGAAATTCACTCTGGCGTAATGCAAGACTCTAGTGCTCTATGATCGAGTGTGACGTCACTCGTTCATTCGGACTGTCAATTTGAGTTTGACAGATCATTGACTTTGGTGGGGCGCGCAGAGAATCGTGATCAGTGTCGCTGAGAACCTCGACCGAGCACTACGTGTCTAGCAGAACGCTCCTAGTTCGGTTGAATATACTTGGTTATAGATCGCAAGTGTGTCTGTAAAATGTGTAGTCAGTGATTGATGTAATTTAAATATGGCGATTCGTGTATTAGGTTGTCCTATCTCCTCGCCCGTAAAACCACGCGGATTGTGAGTGGAAGCTTACAATGGGCTACTAAGAGGCCCCAGACCCGAAGTAAACCCCATGTGCCTTCAAATATATCAGTTACAGATTTGGTGAAATTGTTGTGATTTTCTCTTTTATGTATGTGTATACATATATGAACCCTTTTTATTCTGAAAAGGGCAGGCATTGGTATGTTACTAATCAGTTTAGTATGTAAATGCTAGGTGATACCAGGTTTTTTCGGTTTCAGGCACTAAGAGACTGTGGGATGCTATTTGGAATGCAGCGTTGGTGATTAGCACCCACTTATTTCCTGAGAGAAAATGCAAATTTACATAAACCGGGAATTAAACCCGGGAAATTGTTACACAGGAATTGTACTGTCTTGATGGTGTTAACTTATATAGCTTTCTATTTTTTTGCAAAAACTTTACAGTCCGACATAAAGCTTACCATCAGGCGAGGTGAAGTCAAATTGAAGTGTCCTATATAAAAAAAAAATCCTATGTATAACCGATATTATTGCGGAAATGGTTCACGAAAGTAGTGTAGGAGCCAGAGCAGAACTCGTGCCGTTTCGATCGCAAACTCGACGCTTTACCCACTAGTCAACCGCCATTCATAACCTCGAAAAGCATATTTTTTGACATTTACATAACACATACCTTCCTATGTTGCAGTGGACTTCGTGCCCGTATCAACCATGGACGTGGAAGCCGTGGTGGGGCGAACAGCCTCCTTACCCTGTGACATTGAACCAGACACGAACGAGGACCGAGTCTACATGGTGCTGTGGTTTCGGCATGCTGGCGGAAAGCCGCTATATAGGTCAGTTGTATTACCTAGTGTAAGCATAAGTAGCTATGAGTGACAATTTTCAATTGGAAGCCGGTGAAAGAACTTTACTTGATCTAGTTTCTCATGTACAATACGGCTTTATTATTATTTGGTTATTCAGGAAACAGACAGTGCTGCACTTATGTATCCAAATAACATATTTTTCTTAAAGACATAACGTTCCATGAGATACTATATTATAACAACAATGCAGTAACACTACTGCACTAATGATACACAAGAAACAGAAAGGAAATGATAATTCTATTTGATCGCTGTTAAGAATATAGCTCTAAGTTCTTTTTTATACACATGCAAACTGCCCAAGTCACTGCACCTTCACTACATACTATAAAACAAAGTCGCTTTCTCTGTCCCTATATCCCTTTGTATGCTTAAATCTTTAAAACTACGCAACGGATTCTGATGCGGTTTTTTTTAATAGATAAAGTGATTAAGGAGGATGGTTTCTATGTATAATAAATGTCTAATATAGTAGAAGGTGCAGTGGGAATGGGATCTGACGCCACGCGGGCGGAAAAATATTGGCGGTACGAAGTTCACCGGGTCAGCTAGTAAATTATAATACTGAACACTGCGTCTAAAAAAGTTGTTACTGTTATACACAGTTTTATACAAAGGAATAGAGAACTGGTGTAAGCATCCCGATAGTAATTATCGGACTTATCGGGAAGCCGACAGGAATCGGGTTATGGAGACCTCAGTCAACTAGCAATTATTTAAATCTCTGCGTACTGGATCGTTATAGTTACTGGTAAATGTATCTTGACCACAATCACGTTATAAACTGTACTTTAAATGCGCAGTACTCGCGTTTACGTTGTAGTACCGCAAACTATCTTTCAAATACACCATATTTTTAAGATAGCACGGTGCGCTAGGGCGACCAATTTACTTAAATCTACCTATAACATAACATAAACTCACACCTGTATCCCCGAAGGGGTAGGCAGAGGTGCTAGCACCCACATTCCGCCAGTTTATGTTTAGGTCCCAATGCAAAAGGTGGCGAGCCTATTGCCATTAACCGGGCACTTATAAACCTGCGATAAATACACACATAACTTCGCAAAAGTCATTGGTGTGTGCCATGGTAAAACCTGGGATCGAACCCGAGACCTCGTCACAGCAGTCCATTGACTACCAGTTCAGTCCAGTCTTCCAATAATAGATTATATCAAACCAATCTGAGCGCGCCATGGCCTCGTTTCTCTGCCGACTTCGTGTCAAGATATATTTATTACATGACAGTAACTATGCGTATGGAGACGGAGATGTTCACCGTTGCTGGTTGTATGTAGTATTACCAGGCCGACTGAGAGACTTTTTCTGAACGTTACTGTTTTTAGAAACGTACCAAAAGCTGTATTTGAATAAAATCTATAATTATTTAATTTTTTATCCGACGCTATAGAACATAAACACATTTGAAACAAACTGAAATAATAAATAAAATATTTATAATTATATAATGCGTCGATAACAAATTCTACATGGACACGATTTATTAATTTAAAGTTTTTACTTCTGCCGGCACTCCCGGAGTGCAACCCGTCTTTTTTTTATTCAATCTAGAACAATATGGTTGGCTCTTATTGACGTCAATAATAAACTAATCAATTAATTTTACTTCATCTACGTTTAACCACCGTTTCTAAGGCGCTGGTGGAAAAGAAACGGCGCTACAAACTCCACTGCGGCATTTTTTCAGACGTCGACTTACAATATTTATATCTTTAGGGCTAAATTTGGATATGTATTTATACATTTGTCTCGTATCTAAATGATTAGAAGTATATAAAATCTTTATAATAAAAGAACTAACCAAGTTAAAATATGACAAAAGTTCAGTATTATGCCGTAACTACAGCATTTTAGGAGGTGCCTGCACCATGCTTGAGCCAGACGTTTTTGTCTTTAAGATAGTCATTATGTCGTATTGTATGCTTTTTTAAATAAAATGGTCTTTACATAGGTTTTTAATTTATTTTCAGGCATATTTAGGACTGATTTAGGCAATCTAACACTACTATTATAAATAGGAAATATTTGTATGTTTGTAATGAATAAACTCCAAAACTTCCGTGCCGATTTCAAAAATTCTGTCACCATTGGAAAGCTACATTCAACCTGAGTAACATAGGCTATATTGGATTTATTTCCACGGCAATGTTTTTACCACCCGTGCGAAGCCGGGGCCGATCGCTAGTTTATTATAAAAGCGTATACCTTCCCCCTTAAAAGAATCACTAACTTTGCTAAGCCGATAACATGGAGGTAGCAGTTTATGTTTATTACGCAGATTTCTGTCTGTAATGTCATTTACTTTTGTGAAATGAGATATATTTCTCCTGACATACACTTATAATGTTTTCAAATCTAAATCTATAACAATAGATATCAATCATAAGTGACATCGATGACAGGATGGATATAATATCTCTTTCAGTGATAATCGACAAAGAAATTGGGGGTTCGTGATGCGGGGCACCGTCAACAACACCTGCTCGTGTCTTTTCGATTTTTTTAAACCTAATCAGAATTCGCATTCATCATATTTCGGATTACTATTGATTCGGAATTTTATTGGTAATTACCACTGTCAGAATACCGAATTTTAATATATCGATCATGAAAGGTGGCATTCTGACAATCGTTATTATTAGGAATTTTGAAATTCAATTATTCAGTAATAGGATTTAAGATAACCTCCATCTTCAATACAAGATTGGACTAATTTTCGGATCATCCGGAATTTTGAATCTTCCGGAATTATAAAAGTCGTAATTTTGATATTCATGATCGTGATTTCGAATAAATTTTTCGTATTTATGTTAGGTATTAAAACTGCAGTAAGCCACAACAAAATGAACTAGTATTATTGTTATTTACCATTTACTTAGTAATGAACCGCGTGTGTCTGTATGAACTTCGTAGCTGTAGTTGTGAAAATTAATTTGTAAGCGTCTTGTACGTGACTGTAGATACTAATTACGTGAATATTATTATAATGTTCATGTATCAACAGACATGACATGACAACAAATGACTGTGTTGTCAGAAGATTGATTCTAAATGCCTTGGGGAAATGATAATTTTCCTATATCTGGTGAGACCGTTAAGCTGAGGGCCATTATTGTAACAATAATGATGCCTACGAAAGAAAGGAAATTAAAAACGGCAAAATAACAAAAAAAAAAACAATCATTTTTTACCTACGTTCCTACTCTCACTTTATACCTACGAAATGATTTAGTAAGTATAAAGTGAGAGTGACTCAATCTGAAAGGCATCACACATCCCCGACTCGTATTTTTCCCATCACATTCGATGAAAATTCTACTCTACAGGTGATCAAATATTTTAGCTATTAAATTTTCAATAACTTTAATAAACAGTAAAATAGAAAAAACAGGTCAGTATGCAATGATTCAGTAGGTTTATAGTGAGAATGACTCAATCTGAAAGGCATCACACTTTTTTCCCCAGACCCGTATTTTTCCCATTACATTCGACAAAAAGTTCACCCTACAGATGATCAAATATTTTTCCATTTAAATTTTCAATAACAAAATCAGATTCACAAATTCGTTAATCAAACAAAAAATAATACACATCAAAATAATCATTTCGAAAAGCAAAATTCGTTATTTGTAAATATTCAAAATTAGAACGGCTAGGGCGGCACCTATACTCGTTAGTGATGCACCTAACGAGGCCGCGCTCCGCAAAACGGATTATCGATATCCCGCCATATAGGAGCGACAATCGATTGACAATCGTGCCGAGCTCGTATTAAACCTATCTAGCGTGTGATGGATAAATTTTAGTCATTTACCTTTATGCTTTTCGTTTAACATTCAACTAGGGCTATTTTTAGCTTTGATTTTAACCGCTTGGGTTAGTGATAAATAATAATAATAATAAATATTGTACGACGTTATGTATTAAAAGAAGGAACGGAAAATCTTCGATATTCAAAAAACTTTCGTGTACTTCACGAGTCAGCTAAAAATATGTTTCGGGCCCACGTGCTAGTCCGAATGTTACTGCATGAAAATTCTAACTTCAAATTTTGCGGCATAATTAATTGATATGTTATTTCGTAACTCATATGAAATAAGTATATCTATAGAAAAAACTATTTCTATTCCTATATTTGTACTTACTATCATCAAGTATCCCGTACTGCCATCTGGGTAAATATTAAGCCTTTAGCGAACCTATTCACAAGTGTAAAGCCTTACGGACGGAGGATCACCTAGTGAATTAGCCTGTATAGACAAGTACATGTAATAACATGAAAGTACAGGATTTAGTCAACGAATAATTACCTCTGAAACTGTGGCGTATCCCACACTATATTCAGTAGTTGATTGATTGTAAGTTGTAGTATAGTTGCCGGCATATTATATCCCAGTCAGGGAACAAAATGTACTCCTTATGCATAGTATGCGTTTTTGGGTCGCTTATGAGAACAGCACGGGATGGTATGGTGGCAGAGGACCTCAAATCCACCAATTATAGATCATATCAAACTAATCTGCAGTCCACAGTCTCATTTCTCTCGTAACTTGGGGTCATGTCGGTAACCTCGTGTTGTTTTCCCAGCGGTGAGTAGTGTAGCCAGAGCTCACTGGAGAGTTTTTGTGCTGTCAGTGGGAAGTCCAAAGGCTTGTCCTGCTTTGTCTTCTACACTGATGGCACAAAAGCTCAGTGTTTACAGGGTCGGCAGCACGATTGTGAGTCCCCTGGTGTAGCACACGACCTTAGGCCACGGTACCCACTTTCCATCAGGTAGACCGTGTGTTTGTCTACCACCTCAGTCGTACGTACGATGGATCTATTTACAAATGAAAATGTTTATAAGTATTTTTATATGCATTTTAGACGCCACGTATTTAGCTTCGCTTAGTTTGGTACCGCTGTTTTATTTATCATAGAATTATCATCATTATCTCAACGTGGTTCCCAATTTCCGTCTTTTTATGCTTCAAATTTGACTTATCTACTTGACCATCTGTCTTCCTAACTCTAAAAGGGAAGTCTCCGTCAAACCATTGAACGTCAATGAGCAGGTAAGGTTGGCTGGGCGTCTTCAGAAATAATTATACTAATTACGACACAAAGACTTTCAATTAGAATAGATTGGATATGAATTTCCGCTGTCAGTTACAGTTCTACCTACCCCAAACGATTCCATCAATAACCACCTAACTGTAAACACTTATAGCACACCTCAATAATTACTCTTGAGAGAACAAAGCGTGATGTCACCTGCCTACGACATGAACAATACTCCGGAGGATAGGGGGTACAATGGATGTGGGAATTAGTCGCCTACACTTGTCACTTTGTAGTATAATTGACTGCGTCTATGAAGTGAGAGAATAAGTCTCGGTATACTTAATTCCAAATTTCAATACTTCGATTTTCAATATCATAATTCCTAAGAAACGAATCAATAACTATAAAATAAAGGGCTATACCGACAATTTCAAAATACTGTGATAAGTACCGCCTTATCCTTCTAACCTAATCTATCCAAATCTATTAGTAACTTTCTGTCTTATTTCTGGGTGGTACCCTATCGTACGAATGGCCTAAACATTAGCCAGTTAGTTTATTAAACATTGTTAAAAAACGTTAGGCAATAATATATAATCCATAGCTATAATGTATGTACGTTTCTCCCCGTTCCAAGTTCCCCACTATTCACGAACACATCATTAGACCTCGTTTTCCACAATAGCACAAAACCTTGACCGTGAATTCACAAGCATTCAAAACCTTCACAATCGCGTTTAGTAGGTACACCAGATGTCGTTAACAGAATATATCAGAAATCATTTATCATTTTTCGAACCCTTGCCATTAAAACGCAAAAACGCCATTATAGAACCCTTGTAGCACAGTGGTGGCAAGGGCGACTGTTGAACGCAAAGTTACTGTATCGCCAAAGGAGGCCAGCTCGAAGGAGATGGCCCTGGGTCAGCCGGGGCGCGAGAGACATGTCTCCAGCAAGCTACTATATACAGACGCCGGGATTTTTAGTTGGTTTGAGTCCACCGGCTCCGACGATTGAGTATTCGTGGGAATTCTGCGCATGAAAAAAGGTAACTATTTTATAACCAAGTTGATCAGCCCCTCTAGACACGTGGTATTTCGTTGACAATTTTATGGGAGTTGACGTACGTGACAGTCGTCAAATCCCATGCTATTCTACCAAACGCCGGCGAACCAAATGTCACTTGTCTAGAGAGGCAGATCAGGTAGTCCCAGTTGCCATACGAACATCTATGGCAATCATTAAGGGCCTTAAAATAGTTGGAATAGTCTAACTATAGAACTTTGATAATGCCAATGTTTATGGAGATCAGATTCACGGAAAATATCTAAGTTCTGCCGCATTATATTGCGACAAAAAAGCCGACCCTAACAGAGTTGGGTAAAATCTCAGAGTATAATGATTGGATTAGATAATTTAAATATATATAACCACTGGGTCCCCACTACGAACAAATTTTATTAGTGACTAATAAAATATTCTAGATGGCGTTATGTGTATCAATTTCACATACAATTTTAAAATTAATAAGAATTCAATCCTAGAAATATTATTTTTTCATAAAACTTTAATATTTGTTCCTCATAAACATAAAATAATGAACTTTAAAACCTAATTTCGTCAATTTGTTATAATTATGCAGCGCCCTTCGCGTCTTTTATCGCTACTATAATGAAACTGCCGATTCTGTGCACTAGGATTCACACAATAGATGGCGTGTTATTCAATTCTCTACATTTCACGGCTGTTACTCAAACAAAAAACATATCGAACGAGATTTACTGCAATTAACTATTGATTAGTTTCTTTTTAATTATTTTAGGAGTATGATTAAAACCAACAATTAAAAAGTTACTTCTGTTCTGTATTTATTTAACGTACGACCTTTATTGTTGAAGAAAACCGCTGTTTTTATAATCTACGAAATTTCGTAGGTATCGCCCTTTGTTCGGAACATACAACGCCGCCATCTTGAGTGTTAGGGTTGTCACTTCGTCAATGAAAATTAAACAATCCTATAAAACGTTTAGAATGCTTATTTATTTTTAACCCCCACGTGAAAAGGATAAGTCATAATGATATTATTTGTTTAAAATTAAAAAATAATAATAACTCTCCCCAGTGTTCTAGGGTAGGGTACATATTTGTTCATGTTAGTTCACATATTAGTACTTGGGTGAACAAAAGCAAAACGTTGGATTTTTGGCGCCAGAATGTATTTTGTCAAGTTTTTTTTTCGCTCTAACTTATCAATAAGGTTATTAAAATAAGGGGAAAGAAGGCACTTACATAATACCTTCTGAGGGTGTCAAAACTGTCAAACTAGGGACAGCATTTTGTAATGGCGGTCACTATTTTATGGATTGCACCCCAGCTTACCATTAAGCGGGGAGCAGTCAATTTGGTAACCGAAATATTTAAAGCAATTTAAACAAATTAAGAAAAATAACGCACCTGGGGCGCGCGTGTTGTGTAGGTAATACTAGGTTAGGTAAGTAGGTAGTACTAGATAGGTAGGTAGTACCTACTTCTTACCTATTAGAAATAACAAGGGCTTTTAAACATGCTGAGTACGGATTTGGAAAAAAATTGATATTTGGAATATTTCTCGCATATTTCTACTGAAATAATAACGGTACGTACCTACTTTCTGCCTCATTTTTTAAAGACAACCTATCTACTGGGGTACTTTCTGAGTTGGTGTAGTGTAAATAATGAATTTATTTAATTTTGTCACTGGCATTTTTCCAGTTTCCACTGGAGTTAGAACTCTTAAAATTACTTTTTCAATCGGTAAGTACCGGGTTTTGGAGCTTAGGCCCCTGGTGGCCGACGCCCGACTGAGACTCCGTATCCAAATTAGTATTCTTTCTACTTTTGCACAACCCTGGGTGACCGTTCTTAACATTTGAAGTTTTAAGCGATATTAGCCAGGTCGGTTTAAGGATGGGTGACCGTGAAAATAACAAGAAGGTATCTACCTAATACTTTTTAGTTAAACGGCTTTATTAATTGAAAGTATCATCTCAGGCAGGTATGTTGTCGTCTGAAAAGACACACGCCTTCCTGCTTACCTATCTACCTATCTTTTTTTTTTTATTACGTGCGGGAAATCCCCACGTATACCCACCCCTCCGGAGCCGGAGGGGGAGGTTATGTCGGACTCGAACCGACTAAACCGCACGCCGTCTCTGGGTCGTAGTGCTAGGCCGAAGGTGAGGTTGTCATGCGACATATCCCTCGCACCCCGGCTGACCCAGGGACCTATCTACCTATCAAATTTAATATCAGATCAATTACTCAACAGGAATAGGGTAGTCAGTAGTAGTACCTACCGCTCATACAAGGGTACATTGGGTAGGGCAGTAGGGGTAGGACCCGTAGGTCAGACGGTAGTCGGTCAGGTAAAAGTCAAGGGGCTGAGTCATTTTGAGCTATTCGTACCACCCACTGATTAATGGATGCGACTCTAGTGCAATTTTGCTTCTTTAGGATAGTAGGTCAAACGGCAGTCGCTCATGTAAAAGTCAAGGGGCTGAGTCATTTTGAGCTATTCGTACCACCCACTGATTAATGGTTGCGACTCTAGTGCAATTTTGCTTCTTGAGGATAGTAGGTCAAACGGCAGTCGCTCATGTAAAAGTCAAAGGGGCTGAGTCATTTTGAGCTATTCGTACCACCCACTGATTAATGGATGCGACTCTAGTGCAATTTTGCTTCTTGAGGGTAGTAGGTCAAACGGCAGTCGCTCATGTAAAAGTCAAGGGGCTGAGTCATTTTGAGCTATTCGTACCACCCACTGATTAATGGATGCGACTCTAGTGCAATTTTGCTTCTTGAGGATAGTAGGTCAAACGGCAGTCGCTCATGTAAAATTCAAGGGGCTGAGTCATTTTGAGCTATTCGTACCACCCACTGATTAATGGATGCGACTCTAGTGCAATTTTGCTTCTTGAGGATAGTAGGTCAAACGGCAGTCGCTCATGTAAAAGTCAAGGGGCTGAGTCATTTTGAGCTATTCGTACCACCCACTGATTAATGGATGCGACTGTAGTGCAATTTTGCTTCTTGAGGATAGTAGGTCAAACGGCAGTCGCTCATGTAAAAGTCAAGGGGCTGAGGCACTTTGTTTTGAGCCGTTCGTCGTGCCGGAACAAAATGGCGAGAGTAGGAACCTAGTCATATTTATTCGTGTATATAGGTGCATAGATACCTACATACGATATTTATATATTCTTGTCCCATTCTAGGTATGCCGACGTCCCACGTCGTTCATAAGTACATATGTAAGGCGGGATTGCTTATGTCGTACTCGACATATACGCGGTGCATCCGCGACGGCTTAGTCGGTTCGAGTTCGAGTCCGACATGTCCACCGACCACCGCGCCGTGCCGCCGCGCCAGCCGCCGGTGATAACAGTTATGTTGAACTCGACTGGATATACCTAGTCTGGCATGAGGTGTGCGTTTTTAATCGGTTCGAGTTCAACATAACCACCAAAAATGACACAAAATTCGTACTCAGCACACCTACTCAAAAACAAGTTAGACCATACCCGTATTGCAATATTGTAAAAATTGGACTTTGATTAACATCTAATTCATACTCAGCATACAAGAAATGTGAAGTACCCGATTGCAAGTTTGAAGATGCGATCTATATTATTTTACCTCTTTGGTAACTTATATTATTACTAGCTATTGCCCGCGGCTCCGCCAGCGTGGATGTCCGTTATCGCGGACTGGGGTATGTCAAATAAATAGTAGCCAATTCTTAGACTTCGGTCGAGCCGTTTTGGAGGAGTATGGGAACGAACATTGTGACACGAGAATATTAGATTAATTATTTATACTTCTTGACAAGCTATAGCACACCACCATCTAGAAGCTATTACTGCGAAATGTAGACTGAACCTCGGGATATTTCGTTGACATCTAGTGGTGAAAAATAATATTTAAAAATAATGCGCAAAATAGCCCAAGTTATGGTGGTCTAATTTTTTTGTAAGGAATGGGGTATCGACACTTTAGTATTATGTTATCTGTGCCCATATTTCAATTTTCTACCTACAGCGCGGCGGCCATATTGGAGGCCAAAAATGACGTCAAATTCGAACTCAGCATACTCGAAAACTCATTAAACCATACCCATATTGTAATTTATCTAGGACACCGCGGCAGCTATATTGGATCCCAAAAATGACATCAAATTCACACTCAGCACACTCGAAAACCTATTAAACCATACCCATGTTGCAATTTTCTACCGACAGCGCGGCGGCCATATTGGAGGCCAAAACTGACGTCAAATTCGAACTCAGCATACTCGAAAACCCCTAAGACCATACCCATATTGCAATTTAGCTAGGACACCGTGGCAGCCATATTGAATTTCAAAAATGACATCAAATTCCCACTGAGCATACTCAAAAACCTATTAAACCATACCCATATTGCAATTTTCTACCTACAGCGCGGCGGCCATATTGGAGGCCAAAACTGACGTCAAATTCGAACTCAGCATACTCGAAAACCCATTAGACCATACCCATATTGCAATTTAGTTAGGAAACCGTGGCGGCCATATTGGATTCCAAAAATGACATCAAATTCACACTCAGCATACTCAAAAACCTATTAAACCATACCCATATTGCAATTTTCTACCTACAGCGCGGCGGCCATATTGGAGGCCAAAACTGACGTCAAATTCGAACTCAGCATACTCGAAAACCCATTAGACCATACCCATATTGCAATTTAGTTAGGAAACCGTGGCGGCCATATTGGATTCCAAAAATTACATCAAATTCACACTCAGCATACTCAAAAACCTATTAAACCATACCCATATTGCAATTTTCTATCTACAGCGCGGCGGCCATATTGGAGGCCAAAACTGACGTCAAATTCGAACTCAGCATACTCGAAAACCCATAAAACCATACCCATATTGCAATTTAGCTAGGACACCGTGGCGGCCATTATGGATTCCAAAAATGACATCTAATTCGTTATCAACACACTCAAGAACCCCCTTATCTGGCAAACGAGGGTATTACCCTTTTTTCTTGCGAAGATCCGCTGTGGAAAAAGCCCGATTGCGAGTTTGGAGATGCGGTCTATACTAACATCATTCACAGTCAATCTTCTTAAATAAATAGTAGTAATTATGTGCCTACCTATGTTTATTTATATTGTCATTTATGTATGACACTTCTTATCGCTGAAAATATAGTACACCACCATCTAGCAGCTACTACTGTAAAACGTAAGCTGAACCTCGGGCTATATTGTTGACATCTAGTGGCGAATATTAATATTTAAATTTAGCCCGTAAAATTGCCCGAGTTATGATGGCCTCATTTTTTTGTATGGGATGAGGTATCTGTACTTTAGTATTATGTTATCTGTGATATAACTCAAAGGTGACTGACTGACTGACATAGTGATCTATCAACACACAGCCCAAACCACTGGACGGATTGGGCTGAAATTTGGCGTGCAGGTAGATGTTATGACGTAGGCATCTGCTAAGAAAGGATTTTGATTAATTCTACCCCAAAGGGGATAAAATAGGGGATGAAAGTTTGTATGAAACTTTTTCAATTTTAATCCGATCGGGCTGAGACTTTGCATGCATAAAGCTACTATGTTGACTCAACACTAAGCGATAAGCGACCGCGCGAGCCGCGGTTAACAACTAGTTTCTTATAAAGAATGTTTTTTTAGAGGCATTAAAATTTAAAAATGGAAATGAACAGATGATTTTTTAAATTGACATAAAATTTACTTTATTTGCATTATAATTTAAATATTATTTCTGGCATATGACCGTCATGGCTGGTTTGAACGTAGTCTAATCTGGAAGTTCAGTTTTTGATGACATTTTCCAACATTTGCAGTCGTATATCTGCAATAACGCAGCGAATGTTGTCCTCCAGGTGGTCAATCGTTTCGGGCCTATCGGCGTAGACGAGCGACTTCACATATCCCCACAGAAAATAGTCAAGCGGCGTTAAATCGCACGATCTTATAGTGGATAGACCGACTCGGGTCTTCTTCTACGCCACGCTCTACAGCAGCAATGACTTCTTCTGTACGCACTGTAGGCGTGAGATGTCGTGCGGTGTTCCACAGGGATCGGTCCTGGGGCCGCTGCTGTGGACCATGGGTTACGGCTGGGTGCGTCGCGGTGATTTCGCGTACGGTGCCACCATCACGTGTTATGCGGACGACACGCTGGTGACGGTGGGTGGGGCTACACACCGCGAGGCGTCCCTGAGGGCCACGACCGCGGTTGCTCAAGTTGTGGAACGGATCCGGCGGCTGGGTCTCGAGGTGGCTCTGCACAAGTCAGAGGCCATGTTCTTACATGGCCCTCGGCGCAGGCCAGACCCGGGAGCCAGCCTTATAGTGGGAGGCCCTCGAATCGACATCAAGCCCCGGTTGAAATACCTGGGGCTGGTGCTTGACGGTCGATGGGACTTCGGAGAACATTTCCGAAGTCTGCGCCCCAAGTTGGTGACAACGGCGAATGCCTTGGGCAGGCTGTTGCCCAACTTGAGGGGCCCAGAGGACTCCTGCAGGAGACTCTACGCGGGTGTCGTGCGATCCATGGCCCTATATGGGTGCCCCGTATAGACGGACACCCTGGGGGCCAGATTCCTGCCTCTGCTTCACGCGGCGCAGAGGACGATGGCCTCCAGGACCATCAGGAGGTACCGCACGATATACTTTGAATCGGCGAGTCTCCTGGCCGGATCGCCACCGTGGATCCTGGAAGCGAGAAGGAGGCGCGGGAGCGGGAATTCGATCCCAAGCCCGAAGAAATTCAGTCCGAGAAATCCCGGCTCCACAGGGCCATGGTGACCGAGTGGGAGCTACGACTTGAGCAACCACGCGCAGGTCACACCGTGATTGTGGCGGTAAGACCCATCATGGGGGACTGGCTAGAGAAGCCACACGGTGGCCTCTCGTACCGTCAGACGCAGGTCATTACCGGACACGTTAACTTCGGGCGGTATCTGCATTTGATGGGCATAGAGCCAACGCCCGAGTGCCGTCACTGCGATGCGAGCGTGGACTCGGGGCTGCACACGCTCACCGAGTGTCCGGCGTTTGAAGCGCCGAGGCGGGAGCTTGTGACGGCCCTGGGGGTGAGAGTGCTCACGCTCTCCACCCTGCTAGCGCGCCGGATATGTCACAAGACAACCTCACCTTCGGCCTAGCACATCGACCCACAGACGGCGTGCGGTTTAGTCGGTTCGAGTCCGACATAACCTCCCCCTTCGGCTCCGAAGGGGGGCGGGATCCGTGGGGATTTACCGCATGTAAAAAAAAAAACGCACTGTACACGACGTCTCTGTGGATGCGTATTATTATTTAGAGTAAATGTGGTGCGAAAACGTTCCACAGTTAAAAGGATTAGCTGTTCTGATGGAAGATTATGTTGCCCGTAAAATAAACCCAGTGCGCGATACGTACCTATTGTGTACGGAACCGTGATTTTCAATATAAATTTTCACGTTTTGTACGCGTTGTTTAGGCGTCAGTCTATATTGAATAGGGTATTTGACAAATTTTGGAAAACCATTTTAAACTATTCCTTAGCTTATAATATGCACACTACATCTATATTTCAAAAAAATATCAACGGATTTTAACAAAAAGATGTTAAAGTTTAAATTTTCAAAAACGTGTGAAAAACGCTGTCACCTTGTATGGAGCCGATTATGTGACTTGTATAACCTTAAAGCAGTGAAGTCAAAGTAAATAATAAAGTTTTTCTTCAAACTTTGTGAATAAAATTTTATACACCATTTATACACCAAATCGTGTGTAGTTGCACAATGTACAAATACGTCTATAAAAAATCCACAAAAACTGTTTGTTTCTGTTCTGTTCTGTTCTGTCACAAAGCCGTGTTACTTGCGTGTTACGTCAGCAGTACTGTGATCGATCATAGAGCGATTTCGTCACAGATAAAAATTCGAAAAAATATTAGAATTGAGAATTTCGCTTAAAAATATAAGCGAAATTCTCAAAAAATATGCTCATTTTAGTTTAATTTATAGTTTTAAATGTCTTTTTACGCTATTATCTGATAGGATGACCATTATTTGTAGTATTTTTTTAATGTTGTAAAATACCCCATTGCCAAATCAAACCAAACATTAATCACTTGACAGCTGTCAAAATGTCCGCCAGATAAAAAATATCGCCAACTTAAAGTTCTATACCGCTAAAAAAAGCCGTTACATTGGATAAATAGTATATAACTAAGCTTATAAAATAATTATATTATATATATTATATTCTTGACAACATAATGACAGAGCGCTACTTAGACCCAAACAAAGCAGAGCTTGTCAGATGGGCCCCGCTTAAAGGACCTGGGACTGTAGGAAGAAGGAAACACGTGAGCTGGCAAGGAGTTTCAGTTCTTAACGGTGCATAACTACTTACATACTTTTTTTATATACTATACATAGAAACACACATTGATATCAATATAGATATTTGCAATGAGCTTTTATCGAACCCACTACCTACTACAAAAAAAAACTACTAACTAGCTTATTTTGATACCTTAGATTCAATAATCGTTTAACTCTAAAGTATACAAGACTATTCTGTATTCTGTACCTTTAAAGTCCAAAGTCTTTAAGAGTCTTTTAGAGGTACGAATAGAGACTGATGTCTAAATTTAGTTGAAAGTTATACAATAGAAGAAAATAGACTTAGAATACTTGTTAATAACATACTGGTTCTTATGATTTATATAACTGGATCCGCACCCAACGCTGATGAAGCCACAGGCACAAACTATATCATAACAGTCCTACTTTTATTACACGTATTTATTTTATGTATCCAAAGAAAGAAAAAATGAGATTGAAAGAAATAGTAAGCAGATAAGAAGGCTGTTTATTTATCGCACACGTTACTCGTAAAATTGTGCTCGGCGGAGAATTGGGACATCCACGCTAGCAAATGTTTTGTGATACATATATAATAGTAATGTTGTAAAAGGAATCGTTTTCATACGCATTTTCTGATACGAAAATATTTATTTTTGATAGTTTGCGTTTTGTTTTTCGTAGTTTTTGTATTATCTGTAAATGTGATAATAGTGGATTTGGTTCAGTTTGATTTTTTATACCACTGAGGCGGCTGATAAGCACCCGGCCCACTTGATGGAAAGTGGTTACAGTGGCATATGGACAATATGTGCAACACGAAGGGAGTCACACTCGTGCTGCCGACCCTGTAAACACAGACAGTTTCTGTGCCGTCAATGTAGAAGACAAAGCAGGAATAGCCTTTGGTCTTCCCATTGACAGAACAAAACTCTCCAGTGAGCTGTGGCTACCCTACTCATCGCCGGGAACACAACACGAGGTTATTATGGCCGCGGTATTCTGTAGGGCCGAGGTACTTCCCTGGTCGCACTGATCAATTAATCTCGTCATACTCAATAATCAAATTAGTTGAATTGTGTTGGTAAATGTTGATTATAAGTTGCAAGAAGGCCATGTTGTTGAGGTATCATCAATAACATTACATTAGCGCCGGTCGCATCACAAGATTCACCTCAGAAGCCTGGGTCCGCTTAAGAATGATGTGACTTTGTTTTTTGGCCGTATTGAGAGCGACTACCGTATTTTACCTCCCAGCCTGAGTTCTGTTCATTGGTCAATCACTGATGGAGTTGTTCAGGTCACCTCATCATCTACATTAACGTTATCCTGATTGCATCGCAGTCCAAGATGCCTTCGGAGTTCAGGGTCCGATATCCGGCTCTTCCTACTCCACTTGGCACGATCTTGAGCGTTCATGGTGGTGAAACCATTTGCACGCATGTCACCCTCCACGACGACAAGCCAGCCCCTCCAGACAAGTGGCAATTCGCTAACCAGCGTTTGATGGAATAGAATGACGAATGTATGGGAGTCTATCTAAACGCAAGCTAGCGAATTGACACTTGTTTAGAGGTACAGGACTTCTTAGGCCTACACCTTCTACAGGGACTCGGCGGGGTGCTATTACCAGGCATTTGTTACCCACGTAGCTTGGCTGTTGCCGCAAGGCGACTCTCTTGCAGTTATTCTGGTTGCCTATATAGGTCTATATCTTGGCCTAACAACTATTGATAGCCAGAATGAATTTTCAAGTGCGGTCGAAAGAAATACCACTTAGCGGCCACCCATCCAAATGGCAACCGCGCATAGGTAGCTTCACCCACTCGTCCTTTACTGAAGTCGGTTAAAATGTATTATAATCGGATTATCTAAGAATTTCAACTCTGTGGTATAAGAGCCAGTGACTCCAATTCAGCTTACAAATTTTGACCTTCGTAAACCAACATACAAATATTCCAGCCAAAAGAAATCTTGTTAAAATATTGACATTCACACGAAACCTTTTATCGTTCGATAAAATTCGTTTATTGTCGAATAATGATATAACATTTATATCTATTTCCTGTTTCTCAAACGCACGCAATAAATAAAGAAACAGTTTGGCCATTTATCGAATAATCGCATAACAGCCAAGTTTGGCGTCGCGGGAATGGAACTTCTAACAATGGAGATTGTGTTTCTATGTTTTAGTTTACATGTTTAATACTAGTAACGCCATTTTTTATATATTATATTGTGTAATTGTCGTAACTTTAATAAATACGTTGTTTGAAATGCAAATTTTAATAGGTTATGGGCCCGAATCGAATAGTTTCTGTTCGTGTGTAACTGGTTATCTTCGAAAGGGTTAAGCTGATTTTGAAGAGATGTTAAATGTAGACAGCGAAGGTTTTAAGGAGTAACTTCGGCTTTGCTTGACTGACTTTTAATTTAGAAAACATTAAGGTTCCGAGCTAAGAAATGAAAATTCCGACCGAAATTCATGTGGTCGAAGTCGCGGTCACAGCTAGTGCTAAAATAGATGTACTAACAGTCATCGTCGAAAGTATATGATCATTTTCAGATTATTACAAATATATTTGGGCACAGCAATTTATATGCTGCTAGCCTTCTGGGAATTCACGGCGGAATTTCACGATGTATTATGTATGTAAATATTGCATTTATTTAGTTTAGATTGTTTTAATTTTAGTTTCAAATTTTATTTAGTATCATTTATGTTTTATTGTACATATCTTATAATTGATATGAACAGACCAAGAGCGTGATAAAAATCTATTAATATCCGTAAATGATTCGTCTGTTCTTGATGCCGAACAGTGTAGTAGTAATCTTGCAGCCAGAGCTTGGGCTATAATATTCTGCTATCTAATACTATTGAACGAGCAATTCGAATCTCGGAAACCGCAATAACGATTGCAATTTAAATTTCTATTTAGATAAGGTTTGCTTCTGAAATTAGTCTACAAAACTAGTTGTTTGTGCAAAAAATGTTTTTGTTGTGCTCATCTACGTATTTCCAGACAGGAGACTTTTACCATAGAGTAGGTAGATAATAGTTACTGTTTTTACACCATATTTTTTTATCTTATGTTTCATCCTAGCATTGTCTGGTTGCCTCCAAAGCTACACGTTTGGGTTCCGTTGTTTGGTTTTCTAGATCTTTTAGCTTGAGTATGTTGAGTATTACATAGAGTATTACTCGACTGCCTGACTATGTGAACCTGAACCAGAGCCTCGTACATTGTTTTACCGGTATATTAGTGCGTAAGGTTGGTTTGGTATCGAAACTCTTGATGGCGCTTTTGGAGTTTTACATACATACATATATAAAATCACGCCTGTTTTCCATAGGGGTAGGCAGAGATCCCGGATCTCTATTTGCTACGATCCTGACTTTCGCTTCATTCACTCTCATTACATTCTTCATGCATGTTTGTCGGTTAAGGGTACTCCTGATCTGCCTCTTTTCTAAAAGTTCCCCGATTTGGTCCAGGTATGTGCGCCTAGGTCTTCCCCTTCCGACGGTACTGTGGAGTCGGGGGTTTAATCTCCAAAGTTTTCGACTTTTTTGCCGTAATATTGATATTTATTGGGATAAAACACATCATTCCTAGACGAGCTTTTTAAAAGGGGATTTTACGCGAGGTTTTTTTTTATTTTATACAATACTCGTTTCAGAGGACCGCGGAAGCTAGCACACTTCTCTTCAGATCTTAAGCTTCCGGAGCCTAGCTGGCTTCTTCCAAAGACCTCACGTCAACTATCAGGAACTGTCCCACACGTCAGTTTTTTCCCTAAATTCTCTATTCAATCTTTTCTGTTTTAATTTTATGTTTTATTTTTATATTGTTGACACATGATGTCCAGGCAACTATTAGTAATATCTGCCACGGAGGGCGGATATCACGGTACCATCCACACTCGCCTCGCTTTTGGAGTGTTGTTACTCAATTTCGCACAAACGACTAAGCGAATCTGACTGATTGAAATTAAATGTCCCAAACTGTTTTCCCTATATGTAATTCACCCACAGAAAAAGTGCGTGCATTTGTTAAATCGATTTACTTCTTTTTCCAATATAAAAGCATTTTCCGCAACAAAAAAAAAAACAAACATTCAAACGTCTTCATTCTATCGGAAAAAGAAAAAAAACATTATTATCTACAGAAATCACGTTTAAACCTAACAGAAAGAGATTTCCAGTATAGTTAACGGGGATACATTTTTGCAGAATCTTCAAGAAAACATTCGACTCTAAGACTATGTTGGTAAGGTAGAATTTCATTAGGAGGTTAGTAGAAGGTTGTATATTGAAATTTCATCGAAACTGGGGGGTGGAGACAAGTGACATAGCCCTTACGGGTCGTTACCTGTTCTGGTATGTTTGGTACAAGTCACGAACTAAGTAAGTCAGCATCAGATAGATCATGACTGGCAGAGTACTCAAAATGATCTTGATACTTTGAATGATTGCTCTGACATGTCGTAGACACATTTGGTTTTGACGATAATACTATTTCTGACATAGTGATCTATCAACGCACAGCCAAAACCACTGGACGGATCGGGCTGAAATTTGGCATGCAGGTAGATGTCATGACGCAGACATCCGCTAAGAAAAGATTAAGATTAATTTTACCCTCAAGGGGATAAAATAGGGAATGAAAGTTTGTATGAAACTTTGTCAATTTTAAACCGATAGGGCTGATACTTTGCATGCATAAAGCTACAATGTTGACTCAACACTAAGCAATAACCGATATCCACGCGGGCGGAGCCGCGAGCAACAGCTAGTTAATTAATAAAACAGTTTGGTTTACTCTTAATACCTTGTTTTTAACATCATTTTGGGATTTTGCTGTCAAAATCGTTCTGAAGCTGACTGTACACTAGAGAAGCTTATGAGCACCTCCTAGAATGCAATCCAGTTAGTAGCTGTGGAATTCTCTGAGCAGTTCACAGTCATGATAGAATTGTCGTTTGCGATCTCCTTTGATGACGCCCAATCCGAGCAATGTCAGTCTCTATCAAGACTGACGCACAAGAGCACACTGGGGAAACAGGATTTGAGGGTAGACATGCGATCAATTTGAAAGAAGAACTAATAATATGTGCCATATATGAAACAGTAGTTAGTACGGAACTTGAATCGACCAAATATTATTTGAACCGTCTTTGAAAATAGAATAGTTTGATTGGATTGTGCCCAATAAACTAAGGAATACTGAAGGGAATCCAGCATCTTATATTGACACTATTCAAGACATGTACGTTGGGTACGGAGGGGAGTTAAAAATAAATAAATAAATAAATAAATCTTTATTGCAAAGCTTCAGAACAGTACAACTCTAAGGTATTTCGATTATATACATTGCACTCACAGAATATTGGTATTAAATGCACTCCCATGAATGCCCATGGAGGTCAGTAAGGCAAAAGCGCCAATGGTGGACACTGTAAGGACAAACCAAAACTGCACTACAAAATTACACATATTCCTTAAAGAATGGTCATTGCGTCGTATTTTACCTGTTACAGCAAAATTTAGACATGAACTTTAGCAGATAAAATCTGTTAAAAACGAACACATTTTTTCTTTAAAATACAATTATTGTACATACACAATGGTCGGCACCACCAATAGTCGGCACCACCAATAGTCGGCAATCGCTTGAAACTAATAGAAAATCTAGCCTTAAAATACGGCAATGGTCTACGTAGGTCAACAAGTTACATATTCAAAAATATCCATATAAAAAATAGTGCTAATCATTATTAACAAATAAAAAATTCAAATAAAAACTCACAGATTTCAAAAATCACTACCATTACCAAAAATCTTAAGAAAGATACTGGGGCCAATTTAATATTTAATCACGACCTAATACGAGTTAATACCTCTGTTTAAAATTTCGTGCTTTTCGGCCGTGAAAGTATGTAATAATGACGAGTCTGATTCCGTGGTTTTTGGATGGCCGTTGGTGACATGAAACCCTTCTCCATCACCGTCGGCATACACCAAAGATCCGTTCTCGGTCCGCTCCGTTCAGCCTGGTATTCAGCACCCCGGATCAGCCCGGGTGCAAGGGATATGCACTAGGTACCTTACCTTTGGACTTGCACTGCGACCCACAGACGGCGTGTGTTTTTATCGCTTCGAGTCCGACATAACCTTCCCGGCTAGCGGGGGGTGAGTGGTATCCGCGGGGACAGCATCAGACAAGCACACGGCCCACCTAGTGGCGTTTAATGTGGATTATGAATGTGTGCAATACCAGGGGAGTCGCGCTCATGCTGCCGACCCTGTAAGCACATGCAGAGAGTTTCTGTGCCGTCAGTGCAGAAGACAAAGCAGGACAAGCCTTTGGTCTTTTCTGAGCTCCGGCTACCCTACTCACCGCCGGGAACACAACACGAGGTTATTATGGCCGCGGTACTCTGTACTTCCACAGTCGGACTACTCAATTGGACGGAAATACCTTCGTGTCCTACCTTCCGCTCGGGGTTGAAAGGTCAGCTGACGGTCACTCCCATAAAAACTCTGTAAGCCAAACCAAAAGAAGAGGAAAAAAATCTAAAGGCCACGAACCTGCATCACCTCGTTCATAAGGCCGATTCCACACTAAGAACTCCATTAATTTAGGGGGTTTTCTTATTTTTTGACCAGAATACGAAAAATAAATCCTTCATTCGAATGTTTCACAAATCGACTACGTATAAGGCTTTCACAGTTTACTTTGAAAAACACCCAACTGAAAAGCTCGCAAAAAGGGGCGATAGTAAACGGTTCCAGAATGGTAAAAAAATATCGAAGCACCCTCGTAAAATAGTCGGGATATGAAGGCGACTATCACCGAAAAAAAATATAAGGGCTATCCGCTCCGAGCTGCATTTCATAAATATTTCTCAATAGCTAGCCATTGAATCTGCAGTTTCGATACAGGGTGCTCTTTTTCCCAATCATTTCCACTCAAATGGTTACGAGGAAAATATAGTTCCATTTTTAAAATGCTGACAAAGATGGTTTTTAGACTGACGATGACGTCACTCAGTGTCTCTCGATATTGTGTTCGGGATATTTTAAATATGCTAGTGTGTATCGAATTCATATCACGTTTTGTGAAGTTGAAATTCAGGGGAATAAAATTATTATCGGTTCAATTTGTGTACTGTAAACTGTGTTGCATACGCACATTCAGGCATGTAAATCCTCTAAGGGGTAGGTAGAGTTTATTAGCCATATTTCATCAACTATGATTTTCAATATCGGGCAATCCTATTTCATGTACTTAATGATAGGTACTGTTTCACTAGTTATGTTTTATATATTGTATATAGTAAGTAATGTTTATATTGTATAATAATATCTATTAACTGAATATAATAATATAGCTAGTAAGGACCAAAATTCAAAATAACTATTAGGAGATTGACCTAAAATTTAGTGGTTATTTATTATTTTTGAACTCCAACCCATGGTTGCCTGGAAGAGATTGCCTTGCGCGATAAGGCCGCCAATTGTATGCTAAAAAACTGTATCTACCACCATATTGTAATGTGTTCTTTCTTTGTGTACCATACAATAAAGAGATTAAAATAAAAAAAAATAATAAAAAAACTAATAAAATAAAAACACAAAATACATATTGGGGTTCTCTACATCCGGAATGATTCTTCTAGAAATCACCCTAGTTTCATAAGCATCATCCAGCGCGGTGCATTCAATTGACTGGCTGAATATAAGAAAAATCACGTTCTCCTTTCTCTGAACCTTTTCCCAACTCAATTGGGGCTTTCCAGTTTGACTGTGATGCGGCTAAAATTCAATATTTTCCTTTAAATGACTGCTCTCTGCCGTCCACAACCAATTGGTGCTTATTATGACAATCCGCGTGGTGATCACATCTCATCCAAATGATGTCATAACAAACGATTAACGGAAAAATACGCACTGCGAGAGAGAGAAAACTCGAAATAATGGTGTAGTCCACTTAGAGCACCCAGCCGAATAGCACCTGAGCGAATAGCACCCAGCCATGTCCAAATACCATATACCAACCCGTCTGGCCAGTGTGAAAACAAAAGGCTAATGCCTCCTAACATTGGGAGAGGCCTATGTCGATAAGCAAATTGATTGATCCATAATATTATAAACTAAAATCACATCACACATATTTGTTTACATGACATAAAAGTACCCGTGAAAATATCACCAATATTTTTACTTAATACCGAGCATCATATAAACTCTGTATCTTGTAACTGTTATTTTGTGTCTCAACTGTCCCGTGGCACATAAATTTCAAACTTAAATAACAGTAGCCCATAAATAACAATACCGCGTATCACACCGTAGCGAGCGATGAGAGTAACAAATATCTCATGTATCGATATAAATTTTCAATTACCAGACGTGTGTCGGGGCTGAGCGTCGCGCTGTCACGCCTCGTTACACCCGCCACGGTTAGTGTACGGTGTGAGTGATAAACTGCAGCGGGGGAAATCTAAATTTAAATTTATTTTATAGGAATACTAACTGCTCTGCGAAATTGGAAGATAGTTAAAACAGTGTAATATAAGGTGTGTTTGAAGGGGGCTATAACGTCACAAAATAATTGATTTGGTGCGCAAATTAGTAGATCTAAAATCTCAAGGGCCCACGAGTGTCATATTCTGCGACAGATCAGAATATGTGGAGGCAGATTTAATTTTGTGTACCAAATACATCCCATGGTGAACCATCGTGTCAAAGAAACCAGGAGTCCATAAACATCCGGACACGTCTTAGCATTCCGAGTCTTCAAAACTCAACCTGGAAAGTGCATGACGAAAACTTGGCAATTCTGCTAGAACATCCAGGCAAGAAACAAGATCTAAATAGCCAAGTAAACACTTTCCAAGATACAATATACACGTATTTTAGTGAGCATTATCCACCGTCAAATTACCATGCTCCTAAAACTCTACTCAAAAACGACTAAATATGTGGTCCTTGTGGAACTTACTGTACCGTGGGAAACAAATATACCGAAGGACCACACACTTAAGAAAAATAAATACTATGATCTCACAAACGAATTAATCAAAAACGGTTACGTGGTTAATTTGTATGCAGTAGAAGTGGGAGCGAGAGGTATACCAGCTAAATCTCTCTATAACCTACTTAAAGATCTAGGCCTATCGAGAGCTACAATAAGCTCATTACTAGGACGAATGTCTAAAGCGGCACTAGTAGGTTCGTATCAAATTTGGTTAGGCAGGGAGGGGAACTTGGGTAGTGAAGGTGAGTGTTGATGTACATCAACAAAAGGGGCCCCTTCTAAACCTACACTTGGGTCGCAAGTCCCAGGCACTGTCCTGAGTTCCCAACTCAGCAACGCGATGGACCCGGCACCCGCACGGAGAATCCATGGATTGCTAAGAATATCGTCTCTCTTTGAAAAGAAAAAATAATCACATAAAATAATAAATTACAGAAAGAAAAATAATCATAAAAAGTAATAAATTACAAATAGAAAAAATAATCACCAAAAGTAATAAATATACACCAAAAGTAATATATAAGAAAAAATAATCACAAAAAATCCCTGAAAGCCAGGTGATTTGAACCCGATACCATCTGAAACTATGACTTCCAATCGAAGTGCTTACCGTTTAAGCTACGACGCTATCTGTTGTAATTTGCAAAATACATAGTCTGTACCTAATCTTGTATGACGTCAGTCGTCGGTTACGGTTCAAAGGTCAACTAATCCTGACGCTTCCTTAACATTTTACACCCATCCAACGCCGCTAAAGAAGTTTTCACTTCAAAAAACATTCTGTAGATATAACACTGCAACACCAAACTCATTACCATAGTAACATCGTTCCTCTTGCATTCGAGACTTTCACCTGGAAACCCGAGGTCGGTTTTCTCTCTACTCCTTTCAATGTAGCTTATTTTGACTTTTACGAGAGTGTAGAATATACTGCTTCCGGGCTGATTGGCCGTGGTCGATGTGAAACTTGCGTTCCAGACGTTTCGTCGATCACTGCGGTCGACATCTTCAGTGCCGCAGGGCCGGGCGACGACAACTTCGGAAGCAGTATATTCTACATACAACGCCGGCCGTGGAAGCCTGAAGGCTTATATTTTACGAGAGTGACTGCTGTCCTCCGACTAACTTCCCATGCACGAGAGGCATATCCAGACTAATATTATAAATGTGAAAGTGTATGTGTGTGTGTCTGTTTTTCTGTCTTTCATGCTTAAATCACAGAACTGATTTTGATGTAATTTCGTAAAGGGTTGGATTAGACCTTGAAAAAGGACTTAGACTATGTTTTATCGCGGCAAAAGCTAGCATATTTAATATTTACCATTGTTTAGTTCTTACCTTCATAGCTACTCCATGATTGTAGTCATTATGTCGCATCGCATTTAATCGTGACCTAAATATTGTTATTAAATTAACAGAATAAATTTTCATTCTGTGGTACCACCTCTCATATTATACTCTCAGGCACAAACAACGCAACATGTAGGCCCGCAGGCTTGCATATATTGTCATTAGGTCTTTACAAGCTTTATTTAATGTGCAATGTTCTTATGTGAATGAGTTCCGGTCGAAAGCTACAAACTACAGTATTTTGAGAGTTGATAAAGTATTTTAAGTTTTGATTTGTGATTCTTTTGCTTTTGTTTTTGGTTTGGAGCAAAATTTAGTAATATGGACATACATATCCGTTAATTTTTTTTTTTATCGGTCTAGGCGGGGTTCGTACCCGCCATCTTTGCCTTACAGGGCCAATGCTTTGACGACTAAGCTACCAGACCTCGGGTCAACCAATTCAAATTTCTCCTTCTATATCTGTCTTTGAGGCGACAGTGGAGTGTGTCTACCGTTATTCTTACGAACTATCGGAACCAATGAATGATTTTTCAATCATTTTAATCATTTTTTCACTACTCCGCCCATACAATTTGAATTAAATTTTTAAGCAAGTTTTATGCTACATTTTCAAATCGGTTTAAATAGAGAAAAATGAAACGGTCTAGGCGGGATTTGAAATCGCGATTCAATCCGATTTCAATATTTACCATGAAAAATGCTTATAAATTTTATTCAAAAATATGGGCCTGTAAATCACCGAAGGGATAGGCAGAGTTTTATTAATGCCGACATTTGGCCAACTATGATTTCTGATTCACGTAATAGGGAACGAGCCTGTCACCGTCAAGCAAGCGCTATGAGGTGAGCTATATGTTTACAGTTGGATGGAGAATAGCCCTATCCTTTAGTCGCTTTTTATGATGCCCACTAAAAGGAGGTGGAGAAGACCTATTACTTTACCAGGAACAAACGCCGGGAACGGAAAAATTGTTTTATTTCATTGTAAGCAACTAATGAAGGATTAGAAGGCAATTCAAGTGGAAAATTTCACCCCCCGTACCTAATCGAGGAAAACTCCTTATTCTTATTTTTTATTTTATATATTTTTTTAATACCACTACGGTGGCAGACAAGCACACGTCCCACCTGATGGAAAGTGGTTACCGTGGCCTATGGACTTGAGCAATACCAGGGGCGTCGCACTCGCGCTGCCGACCCCGAAGAAACCTTCTAATGCCCTTCTTGAAGTACCTCATATTGTAGTCGCTTAGTAAAAACACTAAAAACACATATACTAACATACGTGGCGTACAAGCACACGGCCTATCTTGTTGTTGTTGTTGACGGTATTTCCATCCAATTGAGCAGTCCGACTGGGGAAGTACGGTAGTAACCTTGTGTTGTGTTCCCAGCGGTGTGTACGGTAGACAGAGCTCACTGGAGAGTTTTTGTGCTGTCAGTGGGAAGACCAAAGGCTATTCCTGTTTTGTCTTCTACACTGACGGCACAGAATCTCTCTGTCTTTACAGGGTCGGCAGCATGAGTGTGACTCCCTTTATGTTGCACACGTCCATAGGCCACGGTAACCACTTTTCATCAGTAGGCCGTGTGCCTGTCTGCCACCTCAGTTGTATAAAAAGTTACACTCGTGCAGTCAACTCTGTGGAAACCTTTACTTCTTGAAGAACATTCTATTATAAGCAAACAAAAAGCTTATACATTGTCACCGCCGTGGTTCAGACACCGTTAATTCAATTCACATTGCGTATGATTAGGAACACCCTATTGTGAGTTATTGTGGAATATTCTGTTTCATTTACATACTGTTTGGGTTGAAAATTGCTTAAAGACAGTGCGCATTTTCGAAGTGTAAATATGTAGATGGTGTGTCACGAGAACTCGTTTATTTTGTATAATAAATTAAATGAGAATAGAACTATTTTTACTATCAACTGTAAAACGGGCCATTCCATTCCACACTTTTATAAAATAAGTGTGATTAAGGCCCTTATTATAGAACGTCACTCAGCAGAACCTCGATTTATCTGGGAAAAGATTGTATATATATTGTCAAATTTGACAGATCGTCTTGCAGATCGTCTACACAATTTTTCTTCAGATAAATATTCCACAACATTTCACACAACGCTATCTAGGCCCTGGGCAAGCATAGCTTAACTAGCTTGTGTTTGGAATCTAGAATGCGGATAAACATACTTAGATACTTTTTTTTTGTAAATAGATACATATTATACATAGACACACCCAGATCCTTGCAAATATACATATTCATACATACAAATATTTGCATTGAGCGGGGATCGAACCCGCGCCTCCTGCATAGCGGCCGCGTTCACTACCGCCAGGCTGTCGCGATTGAACTGAGTGATATTCTAGAATCTGGGCTTATTTTTGGTTTCATTCTTTGGTTATTTACCCGCCTTATGTGTAAATGAGGGTAATGTTTTATGCGCATTTGTATGATATATGTTTGTATGTATGTAGTTTTTTTCTCTAAAGGCCTAGTGGCTGGACGTATTCCGATGAATGGGTCTAAAAAGAAAGGTATTCATTTCTCGAATATCATAGGGTACATAAAATGTGAAAATTGGATTTTAGGTGCGTAAATGTATGTTTTTTGAAGTGAAAACTTCTTTAGCGGCGTTGGATGGGTTAAAAATGTTATACGCGCGTCAGGATTAGTTGACCTTTGAACCGTAACTGACGACTGACGTCATACAACATTACAACAGCTACAGATTGTTCATTTTGTTAGGTGCGTCAAGAAGCTTCTCGGCTGAGCGGTTAGCGCTTCGACTGTAAGTCCATATGGTTTCAGATAGTACCGGGTTCGGAACTAGGCTTCTGAATTTTTTTGAGATTATTTTTTTCTTTTTGTAATTTATTACGTTTTGTTTTTTTTTGTAATTTATTACTGTTTGAGGTTATTTTTTCTTTTTGTAATTTATTGCTTTTTGTGATTATTTTTTCTTTTTGTAATTCATTAATTTCTTTTGACAGAAAATTAGTGATAGGTTCTATGATTGGCGCTTTATTATAGGTATGGTATGGCATGGTGTGTTCTTTTTATCTTTTTCTCTGTATATAATGTCTTTATGTCTTTTTTTTCTAAAGTTTCTCGAATAGGGTATCAAAATGAAGAGAATCAGGTTCAGGTGAATACGTCGTAAGATACCTTAAAAGTCATATCGTAACTTAAAAGTGCTGTCTAAAAGATGGAAATAAGTTTGATAGTAGGCGGTATTTGTTAATTTTCTATTAGTTAATGTTTTTCATAAAACCAAACCTGTTTTGTATTTTTTAATATATTTTATTTTATTTTAATCCGTCAATTGACTGCTTCCCACTAGGTGTAAGAATCTGGGGTACAGTGCAAAAGATACGGGCAACCATTTTTGGCATAACAAATAACATAGAGATGTTTGAACTTTTTTGCACACTTGACGTAAAGACTGATTTTCTTAGCAATAATGATAAATATTTCACAACATTTCACACAACGCTATCTAGACCCATGGTATTATACATAGAAATACCAGACCAATGCAAATATACATAGTCATGCATACAAATATTTGCACTGAGCGGGGATTGAACTCGCGGCTCCTGCGTTGCGGCTGCGTTTACAGTCACAGAGGCTATAATCTATACCTGTACCAAATTTTAGAAAGATTCGTTCAGCCGTTATAGTGTGACTGAATTACAAACATACAAACGTTTTCACAAGCTTTCACAATTTAAAGCTCAAACTCACTCCCTATATCCAATGTCACGCTCCTCACTAAAACCGGAACTGACGTCATGTCACGTCACGTCCTCTCACGTCACTCCATCATGGTTACCTTAGCCGCAAGGAGCGTTTGTGATGGTTGCATGTGATAGTTTGAGTCAGCACTCCACTCGCTAATTACACTCATGTTTTTGTAACAAAGCGGCACGTGTCGGGGGCACAGTTTTATATTAGGATAGAACGGCTACAAGCAGTGTTCATCTGCATGTCACGACTGGCGACATTTTCAATGTAAATAAATACTCATGAGAACTAAGAAATACGTTTATTTTTATTTATTTCACTTTATGCACAACGTACAATGGCGGACTTAATGCCGTAGGCATTCTCTACCAGTCAACCTAGGGTGGTGCAGAGCTATAACGAGGTAGGCACAAAAGAAGTATACTGTTCCAATATTTAAAAAATTCATTACAGATACATTAAATACACATACACATACATATAAGTACAATACATAAACATAAACACATATATATAAACATACATGCAACATAAATATATATTATAGCAATAAGAGATAACATATCAATGTTGAGATGATGTCTCTGCTATCTCTTTGAGAAGCCAAAGCCGAACTCTTGACTTGAACATATCCCGGGTCGTGCTCATCCTGATCTCGGGAGGTAGCGCGTTCCATAGAAGGATAGACTGAACAAAGAAAGAGGAGCCTAAGAAGTTAGTTCTGTTGGAAGGACATGAGAGGAGACGGTTATTCGAAGAGCGAAGATTTCTGTTGTGGTTTGTACATAACAGTTGGAAGGAACAAGTTAGGTAAGTAGGAGATGTAGGAGAGTAAAGAATGTTATAAAGAGTGGTAAGGCAGCGCAACTTACGGGGATGACGGATAGGCAACCAATTAAGCTGGGAACGGAAGGAGGACACGTGGTCATATTTACGAAGGTTGAAAATAAATCGAATGCAGTTATTGAGAAGACGGTCTATCTTATTGAGAAGGTCTGCATTCAGGTCAAAGTAGCACACATCACCATAGTCAATCAGCGGAAAGATCAGAGTTTGCACCAACAGCACTTTCGTCTTCACAGGTAAAAAGTTCTTCAGGCGATACAGAACTCTAAGTCTACTTGTGACTTTCTGTCTCAAGTTCGTGATTTGTACTCGCCAGTCGAGGGAGGAGTCGAGGTGTAGTCCGAGATCCTTTACCGATGCACTAAAAGGTATTATTATGCCGTTGTATACTACTGGTGGCAGACTCGAAGTGTCAATTTTGCTGGTTATCAAGTTACTGCCTACCATAAGAGCCTGACACTTGGATGGGTTAACGGTTAAGCCGAAATTAGCCTACCAGTTTTTTAAAGTTTCTAAATCCCTATTCACGTCTTGGATCGCTGCTGTAATGCCCTCCGCAGGTGCTTGTGCATACAGTTGCAGATCATCCGCATACAGATGATACGCACATCGAAGATTGTAAGTCACAAGATTAATGAAAATAGAAAATAATAAGGGAGAGAGAATACCGCCTTGAGGGACGCCAGAGTCCAGAAGGCACCAGCTAGATGATGAATCATCACTACGGACAGACTGTTGGCGCCCCTGAAGATAATTCGAGAAGAAATCCAGTGCTTCCGGGGAGATTTTAAGGTAGGAAAGGATGGACAGCAAGATATCATGACTGACTGTATTGAAGGTATTGGAGAAGTCCACTAAAACAAGTACGGTCACCTTAGTGGCCTCCATCCCCGTCCTTATATCACAAGTGACTTTCAGTAGTGCGGATGTGGTGCTATGGCCAGGTCTGAAGCCTGACTGTAACGGACTTAACAACGTGTTCCGATGTATAAATGAAGCAAGTTGTGTTAGCACACAGGCCTCAAGCACTTTAGACAAGAATGGGAGTACGGAAATTGGTCGAAAGTGGTTAGGAAGTATGGCATTGCTTATTGCTTATTGGCAAGGGTATCACGTAGGCCTTACGCCAAGCAGAAGGAAACGTGCCAGAGTAGAGGCAATAATTGATTATGTGGGAAATTGCTGGGAGCAATTGATCAATAATTGTCACCACCATACGTCGACTAATGTTGTCACAACCAACTGCGTTCGATTTAATTGCTAAAATTTGATTTTTGATCTCCTCGGTTGCTACTGGAGAAAACTTGAAGGTATCTATATCAGGACTGACTAGGCCAGCTATGTAACTCAGTATATGACTTTTGGTTTGGTGATCGAGAGGAGTCGTAGTGGAGAAATATCGATTCAGATCATCCAGACCTACCGTCACTCGAGAGTCCACATGCTGTCTATCAATACCCAAGGTGCCCAGAAACTTCCAAATATTTGTAGGTGAAGAAGAAGTGATATTATTATGGATATGTCGGCGTTTAGCGTTGCGTATCATCTGGTTGCAGTAGTTTCTTGCAGCTTTGAAGCAATACCAGTTTTCTTCCGTACGGTTTCTTCTAAATTTATTAAAGGCCCGGTCCCTTCGACGCATTGACGCACGAACCTCCGTCGTAATCCAAGGTGCCGGTGTTCGTTTCAGTTTTACTTTTCTGTTGGGAGCATGCACGTCGTAGAGGCTGAGTACCACGTCATTAAACACCGTCACCTTTTCATCAACGGTTAGTGCTGCATCTAAGGCATCCCAGCTTACCGAACAGGCGTCCTGACGCAATTTGTCCACATCTATGCGGCCAAAACAACGCATGGATACTACCTTGGGAGATGGTTTAGGGGTTTGAGTACGTAGGACAGAAAAATAAGGTCATGGTGTGAAAATGCCGGTGCAGGCATTTGTCCGTGGCACGAAACGTGTGCTTTGGAAGAAACTAATATCTGGTCAAGCCAAGTGTCCTCAACCAAAATATTATGATGAGTGGCATGCAATGGAAGAATGTGAAGACTGGCTGATTCGACAATGTGGCGAAGTTTACGGCTTCCAGATGACTGAAGATCCAGGAGATTTGTGTTGAGATCGCCCATGATGATGTGATGTACGTACGTTGACCCTAAAGATTCCAGAACTGTTTCCAGACTGGAGAAGTAGTTAACAGTCGGAGGACAATAAACAACTCCGAGAACAAGTTTGATGCCCCTGACACAAACCTCAAGGAATAGATATTCTGCATCAGCGGTGTAGTTTGGACACGAAGAAGCTAGAATCCTGTAATGAAAGGAGCTCCGTATGTAAATGGCAACGCCACCCCCACCCTTTCCAGTTCGGTCGTTGCGTAAAAGAATAAAGCCAGGAAGAGAGTAAGAAGTAGACAGTAAGTCAGGTTTGAGCATACTCTCCGAGACCAGGATGGCATGGATGTTCGTGTTTGTGAAAGCCTCGACCAGGTCACTGTAGTGACAAGGTATGCTCTGTGCATTTATGTGACACATATTAAGCAGGTTATTAGCTTTATGGTCTGAAAAGGTGTGTCGGAGGCGATCACCAAGAGCTGGTGTTAAAGATTGGAGGCTATCATCTGCGGTTGAGAAAGATTCATTTGCTGAGTGAAAAGAATCGTCATCTTCAGAAATCATAAGGAGAATATTATTTATGTACTATAAAATATAAATATATAAATACTATAATGTGAAAACAAAAGAATAATTATTTAAATGCTAAATTGCTATAAAAAACGTAAGCGGCGTTTAGTCTCTGCACCATCCGCCAGCCAACAACACATGATAAAAAAAAAAACATTTATAGAGTCGAACGAGAGAAACAAAAAGAAAAGAACAATAGCCTCAGTCAGAATGGGTAACAAAACTTGCTCTAGAACGTCTCCGTCACTGTCACTCAAGTCACCATGTCAGTGTCAAATTGTGTCACATTCATGACATTTGTCAAGGTTAATTTGTTTATTAGACATCCCAACAAACAAATTATATGTACCTTTAAATAAGCATATTATTTAATTATTTACTGATTAGTAGGTAGTGTAAAGTTATATAGTGACTAGAGGGACAGAGAGGAACTTATACTAATTAACGTTGTGTTACTTGAGTGCTATTGCAAAGGGTAATGTGAATCAAATGAATGACAATAATATTTACAATTTCTTGTTTCCACTGGACTGCGAGGCACCGGGAGGCTTAGGATGCGCCTTAGTTAGGGCTTGTAGTTCTTCAGCCGTGGTTATTTTATGCTTAATGCCATCCGTAACCTTGACCACGATCACGCCGTCCTGCGTCCAACAAGCTCGAGTGCCGAAGTGAAGTCGTGCCTTATTGAATATCGCCTGCCTGGCCCTAGTCAGAAACTCTCTAACCGAGATGGATGAGCCTTTTAAGCCTGTTTTGGCTCTCCAAGCGGCCGACCTAATATGCAAGTTTGAAAAACGCACCAGTACCGGCCGATGGTGTTCCTTACTTACAGCTCCCAGCCTATGGCAAGTGGCAATAGACGACGCAGTGCAATCCTTGACGGCGAGATTGTTTTGGAGAATGTCAACGATGACTTTCTTGCAGTCTTCATTGTTAACTTCAGCAACCCCTAGGAATAAGAGTGCCTTACGCCGGTGTCTGGTCTCCATCACGTCAATGGCCACTGAGCACTCATTGATTTGCTTACGTAGCAAACCAAGCATTCTATACATGAGCTCCCTAAAGGTCCGGAACTCTTCAGCCACTCTTGCCACAGTGTCTTTAGCCGGACCACCGCTTTGAAGTTGTGCCTCAAGCTGCTCCATCCTCCTTGTGAATGACTCTTCTAAAGTCTTCTGTGCTGACTCGATGATACTCAGTTGAGACATGATGATATGTGTTGCTGTAGTGCTGGCAGGTGGTGTATAACAGATTTCTGTCACATAAACTTTTGCCAACGTAAGTAGTAGTTATATGAACTGTATACCACTTGTTTCACCAAAAGAATTGGGATTGATTAGAGTTTATATTATTAAAATAATATTTTAATTTTGATATGATGTGTTGACTTTTTGACACCTACCGCCAAAAAAAACTAACTTAATTAATTAACTTCTCCATTTTTATTCTACAGTTGGAAATAGCACAATATGGCATATTCGCGGTATATTTCTCGATGTTATTACAATCTAGTCTTAACAGTATTGAGTAAGCGTTCGAAAGATCCCGTCTCATATGGCAGGAAGTGTCTCGGGGACACTCGGTCTGTCCCCCTCCCGAGGGGGCCAGACCGAGAGGAATGGCCCTGGGTCAGCTGAGGTGCCAGGGATATGTCTCGAGACAAGCTCACATTCGACCTAGCACATCGACCCACAGACGGCGTGCGGTTTAGTCGGTTCGAGTCCGACATAACCTACCCCTCCGGCTCCGGTGGGGGGGGGGAGTATCCGTGGGGATTTCCCGCACGTAAAAAAAGAAAACGGCAGAAAGGGTCTAAAAAGTAGCCACGCGTTTCCCGCTCTCATGGCACTTCTATCCTAATATATTTCTGTGGGTATGATGCTGTTGGAGATTTACGCATATAATACATACATACATACATACATTCAAGAATGTAAATACTCGAGAGGTAGACAGAGATGTATTAACACTCACGTTTCGCTAACTATAATTTTAGGTCCCACGTCATACTTTCTAATCAACTCCACTATGTATATTGAAAAAAGCTCCGTGAGCCATGTGACCATAATTGATGAAAAGTCACCGAAACTTAAATCGTGTAAATATGTATTAAAATACCAGCATATAAATGACGATGAAATATATTAAAATAGTTTTTTTTTATCACTAAGGTAAATTAACGAGACTTAAAAATACCTGTGAGTGTGTGCATCATGATTTTACATACGACACGCACAGACACGCACACACAAACACACACACAGACTGTGTGCGCGCGTGTGTGTATGTTTATTATGTGTATGTATCATAGTGTTAATGCGCTTTATAAATATTGTTGCAAGTGTTAATTTGTATTCTCACTTATCGAGATGATATTCACTTCAATTTAAATATCAAATAGAATATTCTAAATTCTGTAAATTTTCAACATGTTCGTAAGAGTACTCAACACACCCCTTCAGTAAAGTGCGGCCGTGATGATTGAAACAATATTGAATTCAAAGTATTTAATTCAAATACTCAAAGCCCACTAATTATTATAACGCGATATTTGCCGTTATGCCTCTACGGCGTAGCTTCAATCTACGACGTAGCGCTGTTGTAGAGTAATGAAGCGTAGAACAAATAATGCTTAAATTTCTCAGCTTCGTACGTTTGTTTACATTAGGCAAATAGTTTGTGGCAGACTATTTGCGATGGTACAAAATTGTATTTACTCATGTGAATTTAGTCTAAGAATCATTTTCGTTCGTACGAAAGTGTAATGCCTTGGTGTTGCATATGCCATAACCCACGGTAACCGCTTTCCATCAGTTGGGCAGTGTACTTGTCTGCTAGATAAGTGCTAGTCAAACTAATGAAAACTTAACCTAAATATTGTCCCAAAATTCTGAAAAAAAAATCTACTTTTGATGTATATAATATAGCAAAAATAAGCTCATATACCAAAGCAAATACCATTGAATATACATAAATATATCACTAAATGGAATAATAATAATAAATAATAATAATTTCGTTGGCTTCAATGGACGTTTCCTAAAAGAGTCCGCACTCAGGCGTGTCAACCCATTCGTGCCCATCCATTGCCACTTACGGGCCCTTTATGCCCCTAGGGTGCCACACCCTTACACCACCTCTTAATAACTCTTTTGTGTGTATCCATTACTACACTCGGATAGATATGCAACCAGTTTAATATAAAATCCTGCATAATATTATAAATGTGGAAGTTTTTGCAGATGTTTTATCATGGGAATAGTTTCCCTTGGGTTGCTTAGTGGTTAAAGAGTCAGCTTTACGATCGAGAGGTACCGGGTTTGAATCCTGGCCATTACACTACCGACGTATATCCACTCCTAACACAAGCAATTTCGCTCGCAATGATGGATGCCCAAGATCGCCGGAAGAAGGAGATGAGCCAGGCGGACCCTGAGGTCCTAGGCTATCTCGGCCTCGGATGCAATCATGATAAAGTCTAAATGTGGTAGATGATAGCAGTCGCTTCCACAAACGTCAAGATAATTCAAATCATGAGAAAAAGTAGCCAATCGTACACCAAGCTCTGAAGTACGAAATTTGTATACCAGAGGGTAATTATTAAAATTTGCCCACAAACTGTTTGCCTAGCGCACACACGTTCCTTGCTCGTATGTTTAACCAAAGAAATAAAGTGGAAGTAGTTTATTCTACTCGAATGATGTTTAGATAGGTTGTATACAATAAATGTACGAATATTTGATATGTGTGTAATGTATGTATAGAAACGATGTTATTTCTGATTACCAAAGAGATCGGTATGACATGTGTGTATTCTAGAGTATGTATTAGTAGTAGCAAGTTTGGAGACTAATTGAATAGTCGGTTAATGTCTGTTTTGGGGTTCCATTTAAATTTTATCGGACTATATCTACCTCTCCTGAAAGCCAGTGCATTTACAAGCCGGTGCCATCTGCTAGCCGGTACACCTTCTGATTCATGAACTGATGAGTTTTTGTGATGTCAGTTGAAAGACCAAAGGCTACTCCTGCTTTGTCTTCTACACTGACGGTACAGAAACTCTCTGTGTTTACAGGGTCGGCGGCACGAGTGCGACTCCCCTGGTGTTGCACACATCCATAGGCTACTAACTACTTTCCATCAGATGGACCGTGTGCTTGTCTGCCACCTCTGTGGTATGAAAATTAACAAAGTTCTGGTACAGGCTTTTCCTTCAGCGTTTGATAGTGAGACGAAATTTGTACTAGAAATGGGGTATTTATTCAAGAACACTCTTAGTTTCTACAACCTCTACTGCTAAGCTAAATTGCTTGCATAGACCACTTGCCCACTTACTAACAGTCCGCCTGCAGTCCACCAGCAGTTTTTGATCTGTCCGGCGACCAGCAGTCCTAAGCCGATAGCACCCACACACTAAAGTGATTTTGGCCTGCCGGCATTTCCCTGTTGTCAGTTTTGCGACCACACACTAGCAGTTGGGAGTCTACAGTTTCCCGCCGTGCGATCGCCTGCCGGTGCGTGCTCGTTCGCCCTGACGGCCTAGGACTATCCGGAATTGTTCGGCGGCCACACAAATAAATATTCCACAAAAAATAAATATTCCACAACATTTCACACAACGCTATCTAGACCCATGGTAAGCATAGCTTAACAAGCTTGTGTAATGGAATCTAGAATGCTGATAAACTCGTTTTTCCCGCGACTTAGAGCGTTTTCAAACTCATCCGATATCCGATATCGGAGGAAGTCAAATGTATGAGATATGTGTCTCTCTTTCACATTGTCCGGCCCGATATCGGTTATCGGAGCCAACACCACTGTTTTGGCTCGATATCGGAACACAAAGAAACTAAAACAGCGACTGCAAGCAATTTTCGAACTTAATGACATATTCGGAATAACATGTCTTTCCGCTTTAATTGATGACGCTGATCACGAATATAAGAAAGAAAAATCGATACCATGTCATGTTAATAAGTTCGAAAATTGCTTGCACATTTTTCTTTATTTTTTTACTCCTAGCATCTGTGCTATTGAGCAAATGCCCGTATCGGGCCGATTTTATCGGATAAATGTGAAAACAGCACAAGGTGTCGGCTATCGGATGTCGGTTATCGGCGTCCGATACCGATATCGGATATCGGATATCGGAAGAGTGTGAAAATGCTCTTAGGGTCATCATATATGCCGATATGCGAATGCTTGCTTTGTTACATATAACATTATAACATCTTACATTGGTTTGTTTACAATTTAAACTAGTAAAAAGTCCTCTTTCCCCAACAGGGCTTAAAATACTCGCACATAAAAGGTGTAATTCTTCATGTTGTCATAATTATGAAAGTAATTTTTTACCTAATGATTTGCCTGGCCGCATAATTACCTTACAGATATTAATGCCAGTTATTAATGACGCCTGATTGCTAGCGATAGGGATCAGTAATTAGGCCATGTAGGAAAGGTTTATAAGTGGTTAATGGTCCTATCTTTAGTTATGTAATAAGGAGGAACCAACCTAACTATTTGGGTGATTAATCGAGCTTTTTAACTTTAGTTAAGTAATATTCATTGTCTATCTATATGTAATTACATGAAAATGAATATTTCACTTGGTCACGCCATACTTGAGAATGAATTTACCGATTGCAATCATCCTTTTAAATATTTTGTAGAAGGTTCTCTAGAAAATAAAGCCTGTGTATATGTCTGATTGCTTAAAGTAAACCTAGACTTAACTGGGGTTGCCTGATTTTCACAGGATTTTCGATTCGAAAGGTTTGATTATATGACCTAACTAAGGTCACTTATTGTGTGGAAAAAAGCTTTGGCATTTGCGATTCGATTTAAATAGAAAAAAATAGGTCTAGGTGGGGTTCAAACCCGCGATCTTTGCCTTACAGGGGCAATGCTTAATGTCGTTCACCCCGCTTTGACCACTAAGCTAGCAGAGTTCGCCCTAACCAATCCAAATTTCTCCATTTTATATCCGACTTTTATATAGGTGACGATGGAGCATCTATCGACATTCTAACGAACTATCTGAACCAATGAATCATTTAAACATTGATTTTTTGAATCCTGGTTGATTGATTGATTTTTTGACCAATGATTAACATTGCGCCTAAAAAAATAAAAATCAGGTCATATGGTTATGTCCGACTTTATCCGACTAAAACGTACGCCGACTGTGGACCATAGGTTGCCGGAGGTGAGATTGGCTGAGACAAATCTCTCGCACTCCGGTCGAATCAGGGTTCTTTTGACCTGGCCCTCTTCGGCTGTGGGGCCACGGATCCAGACATAATATCTATATAACTTTAGGTGTTCAATTCTGTGTTGCAATATCGACATCATCTCAGTAATAATAATTACCATAGCGCCCATCCTCTCAAATAATAATAAAGAGCAGAATTATTGAACCATCTATCTCAATTCATTACATTAAATTATAATTAATGTCATTAACTTCTGTCATTCGTGATTAAATATTATATTTTGATTGTTACGTACTGCTATGGTGGAAAGTGGCAACAGAGAAGGGAGGATCTTTCGACATTTACATTAAGAAGTTTTATGTCGTATATTGAAATAGATTCGGAAGCCCAGGGCATTAGCCTGGAAAAAGGCAGACCCTGGAATTCGAGGGTACGAGACTAATGAAATAATGTTTATAATTTTATCTAGATGAATTATAGATCCATAAATTATATCACAATTAGTAATAATATTTTACAGATTATGAAATGGCTTCAGGTAAAGGAGAGAACGACAGTGTTGCCGTTACAAAATTTATTTCATAATATTTTTTAGTAAATGGTTTTATGTACTGCAACCGTGAAAAATAAGGGCGTTTCTTCACCACTCTTAGAGATTGCAATTGGGTATCATCTTGTAGTTAAAATCACTACATAGTATAAAACAAAGTCGCTTTCTCTGTCCCTATATCCCTTTGTATGCTTAAATCTTTAAATCTACGCAACGGATTTTGATACGGATTTTTTCATAGCTAGAGTGATTCAAGAGGAAGGTTTATATGTAAAATACATGTTTAATTTAGTAGAGGGTGCAGCGGGAACGGGATCTGACGCCACGCGGGCGGAAAAATATTGGCGTTACGAAGTTCGCCGGGTCAGCTAGTTAATAATTATATAACTGAGCTTAATTAATTTAGAAAGGTAAAATAGCGGTAGAAGTGGTAAAAGAAGATCTGTTCATATTTTATCGTTTTTATTTTAAGTATTAAATATCATGATATCACAATAAATTGTATCATAAAAAATTCCTTATAACTTACCGTTTTGACGATTAGTAAAAAGTAACTAATTTGACTGGTCAGTCAAATAGCCAATTATATTTACTTCAGCTTCATACATCACAGCGAAAATATTGAGTGTCGGCAGTACTTACGAGCAGGGCTTAGATGTCACCCGCATACGGTGCAAAATATTCCTTCAAGAACCAAGCGGTTCGGAGACTCTTTCCTTCGTCGCACCATTAAGAGCTGGAATTCCTTGTCAGCTCACGTGTTTCCTTCTTCCTACAGTACCAGGTCCTTTAAGCGGGGCGTGAAAAAGCATCTGATGAGGCCGTCAAGCTGAGTGCCACCATTGTTAACATAGCACGTGTATATAGTAGTAGCCTTCTTTCCTGAGACTTTGTCTTCAGCTTACTATCAGACGAGGTGAAGTAAAATTGACTTGTCCTATGTTTATAAAAAAAATCATTAACCGCGGTAACCATTTCCCATTAGCTGGGCTGTAAAATAATTCTAGAAGGGTTTATTTTTCCATTTCTGCTCGTATTTGAAACCAGATATAAATAGCAGTTGGTGAAGCCAGACCCTACGTCTCTGTAAGCCAACCAAATTCCAAAAACACATATAATTCCCAAGAATCGTTTCCAATAAGTTATTAGCTTTAAAGGCAACTTTAGTTATATTTCTTGGTGCCGATAAATCGCTGCAGATTAATCGTATTACGATCTAAGATTTAGATTCTCTCGCGATTAGGAGCAATTTGATCTTTGTGTTCAGAGATTATAATATTATCGAGATTCGCAATTAAGATTGAGAGTATTAAGAGTAATATACAGGGTGGGAGATTTTGACCTTATGTGGAGTGTATGTACTGTAATTCTGGAGATAGCGAATTTCACTTACAGGAAACATTCCTTTATTTTTAGATCGGTCGTTCTGGAAGTCCATAGGAGAGGCCTATGTTCAACAGTGGACTATTGTGCGGCTGATATGATGATGATGATGATTTTTAAAGTGAAACAAACATCCATTTATAGATTTTTGAAAACTCACTTATCACACCCAGTTATCAAAGCAACTAAAATGCGAAAAAGTAACATCTTGTATTTTTATGACATCAATCGACAAAAATCGACGAACGCATTTTTGTTTCTTTAAAAAAATAGAGGAATGTTTGCTTTGGGAGGAATTCGCTATCTCCAGTATTTAAAGTACTTCCTCTCCAGGTAAGATCAAAATCGTCCATCCTGTATATTCAAGATAATTTTCGTCACGGAGTATCTAGGCAGCTTCTTTAGCGTGGTGGTAGTGAACATAACTTCTACGCAGGGGCCCCTCCAGTTAAGCTAAATTGGTAAAAGTTGGCTCACGTCGGTAGTGTAATGGCCAGGATTCGAACCCGGGACCTCTCTATCGTAAGGCCAACTCCTTAACCACTGAACTACCGACGATGTTAAGGGACCTACATCACATCCTATAATTAACAAAATGTCTGTTAATCATTCCGTACCTACTAATCAACTTTTTTTTTATTACTAGCACAAAGTCTTAGTGCCCGATTTCTTCAAAGGAAAACGTTTAATATTTCTGTGACATTACACTAATAATAATGATAGGTTTCTACGTCATGTGACTCAGCTAAAAGGTTGAATGTGACCGGTGTTGGTAATTATACGTGATATATAGTCACCAACAGAAGTATATTGACCAACGTTAAAAACTCACAAAGACCTAATTATTTCTAGGCAAGCGTGCTCCACTGTTGACCACATTGTCACTTATGAACAGGTGAGATTATGGACAAACGTGAACCTATTTACATTTACACTACTATTACGAGCATAAAAAGAAAAGATTTGTATTTTTGTGTGTATGTTTGTAATGAATAAACTCAAAAACTACTGTGCCGATTTCAAAAAATCTTTTACCATTGGAAAGTTACATTCACCCTGAGTAACATAAGCTACATTGAATTTCCAAGAGTTTTTATCACCCGTGCGAAGCCGTGGCGGATCGCTAGTCAACTCTAAAAAAAAAATCTTCAGGTCCCAAATCCACTTGATTTGTATGCAGGTACTCTGCTGATCGGCAGACTAGGCTCTGAGGTGGCTTTGAATTCGAAGTAAGTCAGATAGCCGTTGTACCCGTGCCACACTTCACTGTCGCCTCAAAGACAGTTAAAGCGAGGTCTGGTAGTTTAGTGGTCAAAGCATTTCCCCTGTAAGGCAAAGACCGCGGGTTCAAACCCTGCCTAGACTCATTATTTTTTTAAGTTTACGTAGTCCTGACACTATAGTGATGATGATTCATCAAAACTTTTGTTAAAGTAAAATCTAAGTAAAGACCTTACTTAGTCTATACTGAGTCTCGCCCTAAGCCAGCACAACATACACAGTTCGTTAAATAATAACGTAACGAACCGAGGCGCGGACGTGATCAATTGCCTATATTTAAGTAATAATTCCTACCATTTCTTGTCTTTACTGATTGATGTTATATTTTTTATCATTTCGTAATTTGGATAGAACTAATATTTAGATTTTTAGAACAGGCGTTGTCGTTTTTTAGAGTTCTGCATCTCAAAAAGGTGAAAGGATCCCTTAAAGTATTACCTTCTAACAAATATCATTGATTATAAGAAATATATGTAAAACTATCTGTCGCCCGCGGGTGCACCCGCGTGATGTCAGTTATCGCGGATCGGGGTATGAAAAATAGATAATAGCCGGTTCTCAGACCTTCTCTTCCCACTGTCAGCACAAAAACTCCTCTCCAGTGAGCTCTGGCTACTCTAATCACCGCCGGAAATACAACACAAGGTTATTATGACTGGGGTATTCTGTAGGGGGGAGATACTTCCCCAGTCGGACCGCTCAATTGGACGAAAATATCATCGTGTCCTACCCCTTAAAGGGTTTTTAGCCTACTATTGAAGTAAAAGGTAAAAGGCTTCACCTGCCACAATTTAAAGTTTGTACCAGTCTTGAAACAGTCAGTGTAATATGTGTAAATGTATAAATATTATACACCGTAATTTAAACAAGCTACATATAACTGGTAGCTTCCATTTTTGACCTCTTACAAAGAATAAACGTTAAAATCTCCTCACAATTTACATCCGCACCAAAACCCTTACTTTTAACATCAAACATAAACAAAAGGAATTTGTAATTAAGAAAAATGGTTTAATTTTATGGTCCGATTAAATATTGAGCAATATGCATAATTTCTGCTCAATTTTGTATTCATAAACAACCATTTTCTCCTCAGTTTGGTATTCCAGGTAATGACTGAATATTATCAAGTTAATTTTAATATTTTCCTCTCTTGAAGCAGATGTATTTACTAATGTTAGCATTATATTGGGAACAATTTATAGAGAAGCACTAAAATCTTTGTTAAATGGAAACAACTCAATAATTTTCTTAGAGAATTATAATACTTTTTAAGCCTTGAACACTATTTGCACGAGATAATTTTCTCGGAATAAAAATCTAAATTAAGTCTCGAAAGGGTATTCTCGTATCATAATTTTCAAGATCAATCATTGATAATTTTTTTTCGAGAATTGGCACTCTGAACTGTGTACCATAAAATCCTTAACGGAGCTCTGGCACAGATTTTCCTCTAGGAATTGGAAGGTCAGAGTATGGTTGTTCCCATAAACCACATAATGTCCCCCAGTTAACAACAACACACAAGTAAATTTTACCAACTTTACAGGAGACGAAAGAACTGTCGTGACCAAATTGACTTGCGCGGTGTCGGTACTAAATTATGGCTTCTAATTGGCTGAAATGTATAATCATGTCACCAATGGCTAACCGCGGAATGAGCAGCTCTATCCCATGGCCATCAAAATAGGAAATCCGCAGATTTTCGACTTGAGCGTTTGTAAGCTAAGGGACCAGAAGCCAAATCTTCAGGAGGAGACGGAGAGATCGAAGCGAAAGTCTCTTTAAGATAATCATGATGATTTGGTTGACCTGGGTGAACAAAAATAATTCAAAACTCTAGAATTCAACACGAAATTAAATTTATTTCATCTAGGTAGTAATAATCCAGCTGAACAGAAAATATCCTCTATTCCTATCTATCCTGTTGAGTTATTCTGTAGACAGGATTTGTGGGACGTTTTATTCCTATTAGTTCTGTTAATAAATAAACACACCTTTTATACGTACAAAGAATAATCATGGAAATGAGCCTACGTGTACAAGTAGAAACCCATAATTTATTCTGTCAGTGCATAGACATTTTAAACGAAGATTTGATATAATTAATAATATATTAATATTTCCGATGTTCATTTAAAATAATTTATGATGTAGGTACCACAAAATCCAAAATAATTATACATTTAAAATCGCACAAAAAGATTTCCACTTTTCGATGGCACTCTGTATATTTCTAAAACCTCTTGTATCTTGCGCCTACCAGACTAAACCTCTCTATTCACTACATCTATTTGCATAAGGCTCATTTTGCATCATCGGTTTTTCCCAAAGACCTCTTGCGGAACACATTGCTAACGAGACCGATCGCTTGTGCTGTACCGCTATATGCTTATACACAACACTGTCATTTAAGTGTGGGGTCATAAAAACAGCGGGTAGAACAAAGGACGTAGTTTATTAGTGTGTAACGTGAATATCTAAAGGCGGAATCACACTTCGTTATTTGGTTACACGTTAAAGTTACATTCTAACATCGCTGATCATAAAAGTAATGATTAGACAAAATCTCCATATGACTAAAATGTAACAACCGAGGATAATACAGCCATAACACTTAAATTAAAAAAAGAAAGCATAAAATATAGCAGTCTTACTCTAACTTCTTGCAGAAATAAAGAATCACGTGAAAGTTTAAATGACTTGTAGTAATTAAAACTGAAATATGTCACACTATATTTTTACCCAACTGCCAAGAAGGGTTTGAAGGTATGTTTGTAATATTCTTTATTACCTCATATCTTCTGATCCACAGTGCGGATTTCAATAATTCATATCTCAAATGGAAGGTATTTATTGCCCAAGTGTTCTTCGATACATAAAATATGAACAAAAGCTAAATATTGGTTTTTGGCGGCAAAATGTATGTGGTGAAAAAATATTTTTCACTCAAATTTATTAAGTGGGGTAGCAAAATGAAGGACGACGCTTACAAATATATATATATGTTATAGCTAAAAAACATGAAATCAAATAAATTATTAAAAATAAAAGCCGACTGATTCTGAAAAAATTGAAACAAGCTTTATGGCAGGCGGTATCCATTTGCAAATGGGTCTGCTATAAAGCTTGTTTCGGTCTTTTCAGAATCAGTCGGGTTCTGTTTTTAATAATTTATTTTTTTAAGCTTACTTTTATCAGATACTTTTTTATTTACCTACAAATTATTTAACTTAATTATAATAGTTCCAGTTATACCCAGTTACCTTCTATGACTTGGACATCTATCATAATGCACCTATTTAATTATATCAACTATGTGTGAAGATTACACCGTAACAGCATAAATACAGTTTTCTAATATCATAAATAACTCCCTGAAATATAAAGTCTCCGGTTGTGACAATGGCTTCAAACGAACACTGTCATTACTGTCAATTGGAGATAGAAGATCTCTATCAGTATTCTATAAAAAGGTGCACGTTAGTTCACTTCCTTAGTAATGAAAATCACTATCTTCAAGTATTTGAAATAAAATATTCGCTTATATAATCAAAGTAAGATATCAGGTATCAGCAACTCGATTAGATATCGAGTCTTTTCGAGTACTTTCTATCTGAAGGTTGTCTGAAAGTTATATAAGTTACTTAAGTTATTTTAATGGCACCTTATTCTTTATTCTTTTAATTCATTTATTTTCGAACTACGTATGAAAACAAAGCTAAGTAGAATTTAATCAACATTGAAAATGTCTATCATTGCCAATCCCAGAAGAATTCAAAGTCTGCATTTTGGAGACAAGGGTCCGTTCTCCTTTACCGTGGGGGAAGGGGAGGGTCAAGATGGAACATGTGGTTCCCACATCTGAGTGGGCCATCTCAAAATCGGTGATATCCCCTGGGTTGGCCGGGGTTGCGAGGGATATTTCTTAGACAATCTCATATCATCATCTCATCTGAAGACTCAACGGCATGCGATTTTAGTCGGTTTGAGTCCAAGATAACCGCCCCGTCAGTTTACCCGAGTTGATATCCGTATGAAAAAAAAAAACAAAAAGAGTCAATTCTCCTTCTCCTCGTCTTCATGGTTGGTTATCGTTAGCCTTATGATGGTAACTATCGAGTTTCGTTAGCTTTTAAGATAGGAACTGTCGTCTGACCCCACAACCAAAAGAGTCTAGTCCTTCAATTAGCAGATGTACCGTCTCGCAAGTGATGTTGGCTTCAGCCGACTTTCTTGGAAACTTTTTATAAAACTTCAACCGTAATGATTTCCAAAAAACGATTACCAACAAAAGTAGACTATCAAAAGCTAAATAAATTAAATTCTTTTTACTAAATATCGCTTTCAAAGGCTCCCGTGTAGTGCTAGCTCGTAAAAAGATAAAAGCGATACCTACTTGACTGGTAATGAACTGTTGGTAATAAATTTCAGGCTATTGTGTTGTGTAAAACTCCGGTAAGTCGATTAAGGGTATGTAGGAATTTAGAATGGCTGAACAATACAGTAGTATTTCGGTTTGAGGTATGGAAGTTTTAGTTTACGAATTTTGGATGTTATGGTTCCTATGGTAACCAATACTAATAAGTTTAAATTAAAATGAGGTAAGTACTGGTATGGTATGGCACGAGTACTGTAGGTATGGGACATACCTGCTGATTATCGCACAAGGCTCTGACGCTGACTTTCCTCTTGAGGCCAAACAGTAATCACTATATTAAAAGTCCACATAGGCTATATCAGTATAGAAAGGAGTAGAAAGAGTTAAAAGTACCTACTTTAAAAATTTCTTCTTCTTTTTCCTAGCATTAATCCCAGTTGCATCCGAGGCTTTTCAACTTGGAGTCTGGGGTCCGCTTTTTACCAGTCTAGCTGCGGATTTGGCTAAACTTCGATATTTTCTGTTAAGCGACTGCCATCTGACCTCTACAAAGGCGATATCGAAGCATTGCCGCTAGACCAGTTGTTGGATTTTTGAGGGCTCCAACTACCCGTAACGACTGCCATAGATGTTTGTATGACAACCGGGACCGACGGCTTAAGGTGCTCTCCGAGGCACGACCAGACCAATGCAAATACCCATATTCATGCATACAAATATTTGCACTGAGCAGGGATCGAACCCGCGCCTCCTGCGTAGCGGACGTGTTCACTATCGCAACGCCACGAAGGCTGTACTCTAAAAAAGTTTATTCTTAAAAATGTTTTACAAGGAATTTATTTATATAATAAGAAATACTTATATGATTAATATCCATTAGTCATACTTCAGTCCTCTATCACAAACAATACTTGTTCTGGCAAAGTTTGGAAAAGTTACCCGAATACATTGTTAGTAACAAAATTCAACAAAAAATAAAAGAAAGAGTTTATTCATTGAAACAATGTTCTTCAGCCTGTGACACTAATAGGCTTTTTTTGTGAATTCATCTCGAAAGCTGTTTTTGTTTCGTAGACTGAAAACTAGTGATCGAAGTCAAGGCCAAAGGCCGTTTATATTGTACTAGCTGTGGTCTGCGGCTCCACCCATGTGGAACTCAGATTCATTCCAGGGATAAATTTTTTAGTGACCGGAGTCCGCTTATGACTTTCTCTCCTATTGGTTTGGCTTGAAAGGCTTTTTTTATTAAATTAAAGGCTACCTGCTGCTGCTGTTTTGTCATTTAGAACATAGTCTGTGCCAGAGTCTCATCTTCCAATCAGTAGGTATACCAGCTTGCAAATAGTGCTGACAAATATATTAAACTGCACGCTGCTTTGGTCCTCCGAGATTACATATATATTTTACTCTGAACGTAGTGAAATAACCCAGTTATTTCATTCCCTACAACTTTACTGCTAAACGTATAGCCCTCTTACTTTTTTCGTCTACCATATCAGCAACAAAAACAAGGAAACAAACAGTTTGAAATACGATTCAATTGTTAAGCACTACCTATACATTCGCGAACTACCGGAAGCTTGTCGTGACCAAAAACGGAAACAGTGCAAACTGAATTCGCTGTCGCTAGCTCAACGGCAGACTTAATGGCCCCACACTCATTGTGTTACTGTTATTTCAATTTTGCACCTTCAGACAAAGAGATAAAATTCAATTTCCTACAAGATACATTTTATGATGCAACCATTCAGTAAAGTATAGTATGTACATTGATAAATTTGAGGGGTTTAGATAAGGCGTTTTAAAAAGGGCTTTCTTTTGTACACGATGATGAAAAATACGGCGGTGGAAGGGTTAGGGGTTGTGTTTTAGAGTTTAATTTGAATATCGATCTGTCTGCAACAGCTTTTTAGGTAAATGCGGCGTGAAGAAGTAAGGGGGTTGTGAAGATTAAATAGATGCTCATTTTAAAGTTATGTGAAGATATTCTCATATTCTTTAACAGAGATTATGAAAACACCCTTGTTTTGTTTTTGATAACATATTTGGGTAGCGTGTAACGTGATGGTAATACTTGTAACTGCTATGTCAAAGTTTGCGGGTTTGATTCCCGTTTAGTGTAAATGTTTATTTGCTTGAATATATGTACAACACATTTATATACACGTTCTCTTGATATGTCACGTCATGGCTGTTGAATACTGGGGTCTTGATTATTGTAGATTTTAGAAATAAAAATCTGGGTGTCCAATATTCTAATGAATTTATTTGCCTTCAAGGGCTATTCAATAGGACTCAAATACCGTCATGTTCTACCTCCTTATGTAGAGTATATTAAGCCGTCTTCGGTCTCAGCTGTTGTCATATGAATATCCATGATAGTCTTAACAGAAAGCTTGACCTCTAAAAGTCCAACAACTAGTCATACTGTAATACTTCAATATCCGCAATGTGTTGTGGATAGCTTGTCTGCTTGTTGCAGTATTAAAAAAAGAGAATAACATTGAATATTTTGTCCACAGCTTCGACGTCCGCGGTCGCAGTTTTAACAAAGCCCTCCACTGGTCGGATCCTCTGGCCTTCGGAAGACGCGCCTACTTCGTCACCATGTCAAGACCTTCGGCCCTCACGGTGGACACTGTCCAGCTCGATGATGAAGGTGTCTACAGGTGCAGGGTCGATTTCAAAAACTCGCCTACTAGGAATTTTCAGATTAGGCTGAATGTTGTTGGTAAGTGTGTTTTGGTGCCTAATATTTTTGCATTAGTACAAATACCTAAGTCTAGTTGATGGATAGTGGTTACCATGGTCTAGTAGATCTAGCAATACAGGTCGATAGTGGGCTGAGTTGACCTTAGGTCGAAAACTGGTAATGGTCAACTGAACCCGTGGTTTGAATAGTCTGTGGGATCTTTTGACTAAAAATTATACCCGACATGTCACTTAGGGCCGGAAAAAATAAACTTTCTTCAACTTGCACAGTAAATTGTTAAATACTAACTTCCACGCCTTCACACACGTGAAGTTTTTATTAAGATTCCGCAACTAGTGAGAACTTATTCCAGGTATGTGATATTCCTTAATGTTTTATCCAGAGTATAACTTATATCTGTAAAAAGATTGCCTGATCCATTCTGCCATTTTTTTTATACCACTAAGGTGGCAGACAAGCAAACGGCCCACCTGATGGAAAATGGTTACCGTGGCCTATAGACGTGTGCAACACTAAGGGAGTCACACTCGTGCTGCCGACCTTGTAAATACAGAGAGTTTATGTGCCGTAGAAGTGCCGTGTGCGTGTAGAAGACAAAGCAGGAATAGCCTCTGGTCTTTCCACTGACACCACAAAAACTATCCAGTGAGCTCTGGCTACCCTACTCACCGCTGGGAACACAACGTGAGGTTAATTTGGCCGCGATATTGTGTAGGAGAGTCCTTCAAACATTTTTGGGGTTCTATAATCTGAAATGGTGATCCTAATCATCTGAACTTCACCGTACCTCTTTCTATTTATTATCCATGTCGCATGTCCTCTACATAGGAGCCAGTTGTAAACCAGCGTCAGGTACTTGTGCCTGACACAATGCTGTACTGGCTCCTTTTTTGGCGCAGCGCTAAGAACAATTGTGTCTAATTTACTTGTATACCTGTGTTAGTACATAATTAATTGTATAATCGGTGCTGCACTAAAATAAAAGGTTTTTCTTTCTTCTTCTTCTTCTTTCTTTACCTTTTCACTATCCAGCAGGCTGTAGTCAATTGACAAGTTAAACATAAAAATAGCATCTTGAATGAATGAATGAAAATCTTATTATTATGGTACAGTTTCGTAGTATACATACAATTGGCGGACTTATCGCTTGAGGCAATCTTTTCCAGGCAACCATGGAGTGAGGCAAAGATAATATAACCACTACGTTTTTAATCAGACTAGATACAAATGATACGGGTAGTTTCTTAATAATTATTTTTAGATTGTGGTCCATACTAGATATTTTAATATATGGGTAAGGTATTATAAAGAAAAATGATTTATACATGGTTATAAAACAAAATAAACACTAACCTGACCTAACCAAGTCGGACTGAGCTATCACAATAAACCATTTAAATCTCGACCGATGATGTTGACCGCAGTGATCGACGAAACGTCTGGAACGCAAGTTTCACATAGACCACGGCCAAACAGCCCGGACCCAGTATATTCTACATGCAACGCCGGCCGTGAAAGCCTGAGGACTTATATTCATTTAAATCTGGCACGGGTCGGGTAGTCGATGTAGCGTACGATCGATTTGGGGTACTGTCGATAGGTCCAGTAGCCCGTCGATGGAACGTTTTCAATACAGCAACCATCGATGTAGTGGCCCATTAAAAGCTTACATTTTTTATGGTTGATAGGCTCGCGTGTGACCACTATTTCACCTGTTGGTAAGTGACGATGTGGTCGACTGTGGAGCACGCTTGCCTAGAAGATAACCAAGTTGTAGCTATCTGGAAACGTAGATTCGGGCAGGGCGTTCCACTCCTTAGAAGGATTGGCTGTCACTGCAGTATTCTGTACCCATAGCCCTAGATGGTATGCTCCAATTCCAAAAGGACCAAACTATCTAGTCATATTAACATAGTACCTTCTTCCTCAGTGCCTCCACACCAGCTTCTATTGTACGACGAGGCAGGTCGTGACGTAGCCGGCGTCGTAGGACCGTTGGAGGAGGGAGGTAACTTCACGCTGCTCTGTGAGCTTAGAGGAGGTAAGTACAGAAAATATTTTACAGTTAAATCAAATTTTAATTAGACATAGTAGATTGACAGCAGCTAATGTCACTTTGTGAAATGTTGATGCCATATTTAATGTTATATTCGTAGTGATGCATTCAGTACTGCAAAATGCAGCAGCGCCACCCTCAATTGTCATGACTTCCTTGACGGAATCAAAGAAGAATCAAATAATCATTTTATAAGGATTGTCTTAATCATTTACTTTGTCACAACACTATTTTTATTTCATGAAAAACTGACCAATCAAAATCGTAAGCTGACTTGGTCTAATTACGCACCCTAAAGTAAAACCACACATCCTGATCGTCCACCTGAATCTCGTGGGGGGGGCGGACACGCGGAAACAAATTTAATGGCGTGGCTAACGTGGCTCTGGTACACTTGACATTGGCCTTTCGCCATTAATAATGTTATATTACATTTTACATGACATTGGCAAAATTGTGGCGATTTGCTGCAGAGGCCATTTTGAAGAAGTTGAAGTTGAAAAATTCGACTATAGTCTTAAATTAGTGATTAAGCAAATAACATACACATATATGTCCGTTTTTATGCAGAATGGTATCATACAGTACCATACCACATATTGAGTGGTTCCATTTTGCATAAATATGGATCTATTTTCACACCTGTAAATGCGAAGTGGTCGGCACAGGTAGTGACTAAATGTGGGTACATTTCGTCAACTTTGATTTTTCGTCGCACTTAATAGGGGGCGAGCCTATCTTCGCCAAGCGGGTACATTGTTATAGAAGTGCAGTGTTGGAAAAAAGTGACCCATTTATTTTAGATTAATGAAGGAGAAAAACAACGAACTCGAACCGTAAAATATCGGTTATTTCCGATTCCCCCTGGTACCGTCGGTCATGGTTATTCCAAAATGTCTTTAATAGTACTAATACCGTTTTAGCCCAAAGGCTGAATAGAAAACGGTATCTAGACCCACTTCCTATTCTGTAAACTTTTTGTAATATTCTGTTTCAGTTTTTAAAACGTGGAAGTAAATGTTGATCCTCAACAACTTTGTTGGTTCTGTTATACCGTAGCGAAAGTTGGTGTTTGTGTACGATCGTAAGGTCTTGGGTTTAGCTCCTAGAAGTTGAGTAAAGTGTTATGGACTGTTTTCATTAGAGAATTCTTTTAAAGAAGAATCAATTAAGTTTATTCAGTTTAGACATAAAGAGCACATATGAACATCGAAATTAAACAGTTATGTTTTATTTACGTGCGGTAGGGCCATCCCTCTCGGTCTGGCAATCCTCGGAAGGGGGGACCCTCAAAAATCCAACAACTGCCCCTTTAGACAAATGGCTTTTGATGTCGGCATTTGGTAGAATAAAATGACAAATGTATGGGATTGGACGTTTAGGACATGCGTTAACGACTGTCACATACGCCGTCGGCCAACGAAATGCCACTTGTCTAGAGGGGCTGGTCTAACTGCAAAGCTTCGATATAGCCTTTGGGTTGTGGAGGTTAGATGGCAATCGCTTCAGAGAAAATATCGAGGTTCAAGCCAAATCCGTAGTTAGACTGGTAAAGCGGATCCCAGGCTCCAAGTTGAAAGCTTCGGATGCGACTGGGATTATCGCTAGGAGGAAAAATTCAAGTCCTGTTTGACCATTTTTTCATTGTTCAATCTAAATCAATTCCAACGGCTTCATATATAATACATTTTTCTCAAACATGCTTGGAAATATGAACATTATTTTGACAACCTTCTTCGAGATAAATCGAAATTGCTGTACATGCGAGCAGCGGCCAGCAAAAGTTGTATGAAAATCCATATCTGTCGTGTTTTAGCGGCCAAATAAATTACTATGTAAACTCCATATCTGTCGTGTAATTTAAAAATGGAACCAACTTTTACTCCGTACCATGGCAACCAAGGAGGTAACTTATCCGAGGCGTAATTTAAATATAAAACTGGCTTGAAAATAGAATGCTGTTTATTAAGAAAAATAAAAAACCAATGAACATTTCGCCGCGTGAAAAATTACTGTTGTTCGTTGTTCGTCCTTGATTTTGAAAAGTAGGTAACTAAAATTTCTGCTTAGATACTACTTAGTTTTAATTTCCGCGCATTGTTTGAGAAAAGTACTATACAAGCCTTGGCCACAACTGAGCGTTACCGGACTCCGTAATGCGTGCCTCGGCTGCGCTTCGGCCCGCATACTTCACGATCGTCCGGCAACACTACAATTGATGGCCGCGGCAGTAATGTACTATTTTTTAGGAATGTATACCGTTGAGGGAAAAATAGAACTACGTATTCCATTTAAGCGTATTCCACCTCTGTAATACATTATAAGGCTAGGTTAAACCTACTAATGAAATTGTGCCTGGTTACAAACTAATCTGGGAATCACAATACAAGTCTAAGGCTTTCCTTACACTATGTGTAGTTGCTTTACTGTTTACTTAGCTCTAGGGAAATCCCCCAAGCTTCAACATCAGTGTAATTAAATATCTGATCCTTGTATTTCAATTTGTGGGATGACAGATGTTTTAAATTAAACTTTTATGTCACAAAATAATTATAATTATCTAATTCTAAATACCTATTGTTTTAGAATTTGTGTTTTGGTGACTCATCATCATCATTTGAGCGGCAATCCTGTTTGTTTTGTCTTTGTATTTCGGCTCTATTTGTCTACTTTTGGTTTATCTTAACTTTTAGGGATGTGAGTACCGTCTGTTCTAACATTCCAGAAAGGAAGCCCTTCCCCAACACTTCGTTCGATAACCAACAGGTGAAGCAGCTTGCAGGTGAAATTCGCTAGGTCGGGCCTGGCTCAAATAGTCATTGAGGGACATTGAAGACCCTAACTAATGTCATATTAGAGAAAACCGAAGTTCAAGAGTGAGCCAGTTCAATAGAGCTGATATTACTGTACAAATCCTACGCTCCAAAACTCAACAAAATCAAAAAACACTACTGTAAGACCAACAAAAGAGCAATCAAAAAACTTGTAACCTACAAGATCCAGACAATCGGAAATAATACTTATGGCATCGCTCACCCAGACAAGCGAACAAAGAAACATACTCTAGCGGGAAATAACCGCGAGGGGAGGGGTAAGGGGGGGGAGATTGGAAAACACAAACTATTAGTGTTACAAATTACGCTTCCCCCACAAAAGCGGGGCGAGCATTTTTCTTACGAATGTCGACACAACTTTCCCGGGAAATTCAGAATGGGAATATATTGTTTGTTTTTGCAATTTGCACAAGATATCATTTTGTTAGAAAGATGTTGGTTAGTTTAAACGTGTTATATACTACATAGTATAAAATAAAGTCGCTATCTCTGTCCCTATATCCCTTTGAAGGCTTAAATCTTTAAAACTACGTAACGGATTTTGATGCGGTTTTTTTTAATAGATGGAGTAATTGAAGAGGAATGTTTATATGTATAATACATGTTTAATATAGATCTGCGCCACGCGGGCGGAAAAATATTGGCGGTACGAAGTTCGCCGGGTCAGCTAGTTATTTTATAAAATGTAGGTTGTGATAAGTGTGTGCTTGTTTTCGTGCAATTATGCGGTCTTGGGTTTGGTTAATAGGTCGGCAGTAATATCATGGTCAAACTTAACATTATCCCCGGTTACTTCCAAGGCCTACGCCTCGCAGTTCTCTATTCATGCAATAAGTACAATTCAAATATTTAATTAATTGTTCATGAAAACCTCTTTTTAATATCTTTTATCATTTAAACATTTTTAACAAACCTCTGCTCATCCCTAAAAGATCGCATCGCAATATTAGACATTTTCAAGTTTATAAGAAAAGCTTCCGTGTACATAAATAACCTGTTTAATACTTTTAAAAGGATTTGCAAGGCATTAAGCTAAACATTTCTGTCACCCCCCTGTTGATTAAAAAGGGGATGATATCTGTATTTTCGCTTTATTTATTGAGTTACTGCTACTTTTAGAAGCTCCTTTAAACCTATTTTAATCTTAATTTTTAGTACCAGTGTGAGTTAAGTTAGTTTAAGTCCCATAGGTATATCCACAGTTATATGGCATCTATGTAATGTGGCTCCACACGTTGGTGAAAGCAGTGTCAAACGTGTTGGCCAATATGTTGGTGAACGTGTAGAGCGGGGGTTTCTGCCATTTTTGATGTGTGGCGGGGTATCAGGAGGGTGAATTGATTAACACGTTCACCACTGTGTTCATCAACGTGTAGACTGGGCATTACTACATGGTCAAATATGACAACCAATAAATTAATCAAGCGAATGACATCTCATAATGTTGTGAAGATCGGAAAGACTCGAATAAAATGCCAAAGGATCATCATAGTTCTATCATCACAGTTCTCTATCGTTCACCGCATCATTAAGACCTGGAATTCCTTGCCAGCTCACGTGTTTCCTTCTTCCTACAGTCCCGGGTCCTTTAAGAGGGGCGTGAAAAAGCATCCGATGAGGCCGTCAAGCCGATTGCCACCATTATAATATGGTAGGTGTCTTTAATGGTGACCCCCCTTTCCTGAGACTTTCAGGCGACGTGAAGTCAAATTTACTTGTCCTACATATAAATCTGAAAACATCTAAAGGACTTATGACAAATGGAATAAGATAGGGCAAAAAGAGAGCTTGTTTCAGCTATTTCGTTACTCGATATTGAGCTATAATATACGCTACTTGCTGGCAAATGGGTCTGCCATGACAACGTAAATCAGTGCGATGTATATTTTGTTATTACAATCCTACAATTTCTTATCAGTGGCGTGAGGATTTATGGACGTATTGCATGCAGTTTTAAACTGAACTAATATTAGTATCGAAATGCGATCAGTACACTGCATTTCTCTGACTACAGCCTTCTTCACACTCTTCTGCGTTATGTAATCGCCGGGTTGAAATTGCCCCTTTGGATCTAAGAAGCATGGTATTTCCATCCCATCCCATCCCATACTTTTGCTGGGGTTACAGGCGCCCGCACCTGTCAACCCGAGTCCAGTGATTAAAGAACCAACTTATCGCCGCCTGCTACATGCCTTCTGCTAGTGAAGGCCGCTCTCGCTTCGGCCGAAATTCACCGTAAGCCGCAACGTGTCCGGTTGCCTGGACAAACTTTTGCCAAAATCTTTTTTTTAAAGGACACGTCAATTTGACTTCACCTCACTTTGTGGTAAGCTGAAGGCAAAGTCTGTTACTCTGACACGGTTGATCGAACTGTTCATCATCAACATTACTACTCAAATTGTTAGACATGTCCAAACAGTTTGATCATTGGAGTAGTAAAAGTCTAGGAAGGATTTTTTTATGCCACTTAGGTGACCGACAAGCACCTGGCCCACCTTATGGAAACCCTGGTGTCCCGGACCCTTCTAAAACTTTCAGTCTATTATGTACTAAATCAGTAAATAAGAAATAAAAACGTTGTTATTCTACACAGAATAATACTTATTCTAGTCTCAGTTTTTGTTGCTATATTCTATTCCAGCAGGCTTTACATAATAATAATATTGCCTTAAAAACTGACTGTTAAGAGATATAAAAAATATTCGATTTTGTATTGTTTATATAACGTGATGTTCAACAGAGATACGCCCGCCACCACAGAATAAGCAATAGTACTTGTGCTACCCGCCACAGACAATCACGTGATGTTAAGATTTCTAGGCATCTCTCTAGTCAGCTACTAATTATTTTGCAAATTCAACTATCTTAGGGATCCTATTGTTCTGTAGCCTTTGTTCGAACCACAATTTCATATTTAAATTTTAGGCTACAAGATAACTGAGAATAGGACATCTTCCTACTTCTTCTTACACTTTAATCGGTAATTAGTTAGAAAAGCATACAAGAATAATGGTGGCATTATTCGGTCCTCGGGAGATTTATTACCCAACTTGAAGGGCCCAGAGGCCTCCTGCAGGAGACTTTAAGCGGGTGTCGTGCGGTCCATGGCCCTATACGGGTGCCCCGTGTGAGCGGACACCCTGGGGGCCAGATTCCTGCCTCTGCTCCGTACGGCGCAGAGCACGATGGCCTCCAGGGCCATTAGGGGATACCGCACGATATCCTTCGAAGCGGCGAGTCTCCTGGCCGGATCGCTACCGCGGATCCTGGAAGCGAGGACTCTTTCGGCACTCTATCAGTTCCGAAAGGAGGCGCGGGAGCGGGGATTCGATTCCGAGGCCGAGAAATCCCGGCTCCACCGGGACATAGTGGCTGAGTGGGAGCGAACTTGGGCAACCACGCATAGGGCATGCCGTGATTGCGGCGGTAAGACCCATCATGAGGGAGTGGCTAGAGAGGTCACACGGTAGCCTCTCGGACCGTCAGACGCAGATCATCACCGGACGCGGCAGCTGCGGGCGGTATCTGCATCTGATGGGCATAGAGCCAATGCCCAAGTGCCATCACTGCGACGCGAGCGTGGACTGTGCACACGCTCACCGAGTGCCCGGCGTTTAAGACACCGAGGCGGGAGCTTGTGGCGGCCCTGGGGGTGAGAGTGCACGCGGCGATGGTCCGCTGAACGGATGCGTGGGCGGCCAGCGCCTCCTTCTGCGAGCAGGTCATGCTCGTGAAGGAGACAGCAGAGCGGGCGGCTGCGCGATGAGCGAGAAAGACTCGATAACATCGCTGCACGCGCTTGTAGGCGGCTTGGGCGTCGGAGGGCGCAGACCGACCTCCGCCTCAGGGTGACAGGTGGAGCTGCCCGTCACCATAGCAGAAGCAGGCCACAGCGGCGGTGTGAATCGTAGGACGATGCGCGCCACCCCACACCGGGGACGAGTCGGGGACCGCGTGGTCCCCCCTCCCGAGGAGGGCCAGACCGGGGTGAGAGGGATATGTCGCATGACAACCACACCTTCGGCCTAGCACTACGACCTAGAGACGGCGTGCGGTTTAGTCGATTCCAGTCCAACATAACCTCCCCTGCGGCTCCGAAGGGTTGGGTGGGGATTTCCCGCACTTAAAAAAAAGGGAGATTTATTTATCACTTAAGCAATGAAACTTTTCATAAAACAATAAACCGACTTAGACCTCTGGAGATTATATAAATTTACATCAACTTATTCACTTGTATTATTGAATTAGATTATACTAACTTTTGCCCGTGGTTCCACCCGCGTGGTTGTCGGTTATCGCTATAATATCGGTTATCGTAATAAGTTGCAGCCTATGTATTATTCTGTTAAATAAGCTATGTTAGTGTAAAATTTCATTAAAATCTGTTCAGTAGTTTTTACGTGAAAGAGTAACAATCAAACATCCATCCATCCATACTTGCATACATTCACGTTTAAGTAACATTTTTTAAATAGAATGTACATTGTACAATTTAATTGTAGGACCGCTTATATATTCTGCCGTTTGGGCATGCAAATATTGAATAAACGAGTTATTCATGTAAGAAAAATTACAATAAAATAAGTCAAATGCTGTGTTAGAATATCATCTATACAATTTAGTAAGTGATATATTAATAAAAGCAAGTTGTTCATGCAAAAAAAAACACAATAACATCAATTGCAATGTCATATCCATACTAATATTATAAATGCGAAAGTAACTCTGTCTGTCTGTCTGTCTGTCTGTCTGTCTGTCTGTCTGTCTGTCTGTCTGTCTGTCTGTCTGTCTGTATGTTACGCTTTCACGCCTAAACCACTGAACCGATCTTGATGAAATTTGGTACAGAGGTATATTAGAGCTTGAGAACGGACATAGGCTACCTTTTATCACGAGAAAGGGGGTTTAAGGGGGGGAAATAGGGGATGAAAGTTTTTATGAAAGTTGGTCATTTCTGAAGATATCTTAATGAAATTTGGTACAGAGGTAGATTAAAGCTTGGGAATGGACATAAGCTACCTTTTATCGCGAAAAGGGGGGAAGAAGGGGGGGTGGCCAGGGCCTTGGGATAAAAGTTTATCGTTTTAGAAGATTTCCTGATGAAATTTGGTACAGAGATAGTTTAGAGCTTGGGAACGGACACAGACTAACTTTTATCGCAAAAAGGGGGGTAGAAGGGGGGCGGACTATGGCCTTGGTATGAAAGTTTGTCATTACTGAAGATTTTTTGATGAAATTTGGTACAGAGATAGTTTAGAGCTTGGGAACGGACATAAGCTACCTTTTATCGCGAAAAGGGGGGAAGAAGGGGGGGGACCAGGGCCTTGGGATAAAAGTTTATCGTTTTAGAATATTTCCTGATGAAATTTGGTAAAGAGATAGTTTAGAGCTTGGGAACGGACATAAACTATCTTTTATCGCGAAAAGGGGGGAAGAAGGGGGGGGGGGACCAGGGCCTTGGGATAAAAGTTTATCGTTTTAGAAGATTTCCTGATGAAATTTGGTACAGAGATAGTTTAGAGCTTGGAAACGGATATAGGCTACCTTTTATCGCGAAAAGGGGGGTAGAAGGGGGTGGACTAGGGCCATGGTATGAAAGTTTGTCATTTCTGAAGATTTCTTGATGAAATTTGGTACAGAGATAGTTTAGAGCTTGGGAACGGACATAAGCTACCTTTTATCGCGAAAAGGGGGGAAGAAGGGGGGGGGACCAGGGCCTTGGGATAAAAGTTTATCGTTTTAGAAGATTTCCTGATGAAATTTGGAACAGAGATAGTTTAGAGCTTGGGAACGGACATAGACTAACTTTTATCGCAAAAAGGGGGGTAGAAGGGGGGTCTAGGGCCTTGGGATGAAAGTTTGTCATTTTTGAAGATTTTCTGATGAAATTTGGTACAGAGATAGTTCAGAGCTTGGGAACGGACATAGGCTACCTTTTATCGCGAAAAGGGGGGTAGAAAGGGGGTCTAGGGCCTTGGGATGAAAGTTTGTCATTTTTGAAGATTTCCTGATGAAATTTGGTACAGGGATTAATTAGGGCTTGGTAACGGACATAATGCTACCTTTTATCGCGAATAATGTGGTATAAAGGTGGGGGAGGGATAAGGATTGTATAGTTAGTATGAAAGTTTGTCATTTTTGATGATATCTTGGTGAAATTTGGTACAGAGATGGATTAGAGCTCGAAAATGGACTTAGGCTACCTTTTATTGCGAAAAAGGGAGTTGAAGGGGTGGAATAGGGCAAGCGTATGTAAGTTTTGACAATTTTGAAGATATCTTGATGAAATTGGTATAGAGATGGATTAGAGGTTGGAAATGGACATAGGCTAACCCTTATCGCGAAAAAGGGGATAGAAGGGGGAGGGGGGAAGCGGAATAGGGCTATGGGATTAAAGCTTATAATTTTTCATTGGCACAAAAAAGGGGGTGAATATGGCATAAATAGTAAGAATTTCTTTTAAGATGTCCTCATGAAATTTGGTACAAGGGTGAATTAGAGCTTCGGAATGGACATAGTCGAGTAACGAACCAAATATAGAAGCGAGTGGAGAGGCGAGTAGAGATTGTTATAGGGATGAGTGGATAAGCGTGTAAAGATCGAAAGTCGAGTAGAGTCGACTACAGGGGCGCGTCAAATAGAATGCAGTAAACGGTTGAGTAGAGAGGCGAGTGGAAAGATGAATGTAGTGGCGAGTAGAGATCGAATAGAGAGTTGAGTAGAGGTGCGAGTAGATAGGCGAGTGAGGAGAGGCAAGTAGAGAGGCGAAAAGAGAATCGAATGGATGGGCAAGTAGAGAGGCCCAATGGAATGGCGAGTTAAGAGAAGAGTACAAGAGGGGAACAGAGAAGTCAGGAGAGAATCGAGTATAAATTCAAGTATAGAGGCGAGTAGAAAGTCGAGTAGAGAGTCGAATATAGAGGCGAGTAAAAGAACAGAGGTGAGTACATAGTCAGGACAATGTTGAGTAGAGAGGCGAATTTAATGCTCAATACCGTCGGATCAACACTAAGCGATAACCGACATCCACGCGGGCGGAGCCGCGGGCAACAGCTAGTAATGATATAATTCTTGTCAGCTAAAAAATAATACCGTGTAATAGCACTCATCTAGTAGCATTAGAATTAAATTATTTTAAAAAACATTCAAAATATAGCATTACCAGTCAGGTTCAATAATAAAATATTATGGAAAAGTACAATTGCATATTTAACTATTGATTTATGTAAAACAGTATAAATAGTCTGAATTATACATATTACTGAATTTGAAAAGTTTTGTAAACATTTTTGCTTGACTAAACTATGTAAGATTTTTCTTTTTTTTTTTCTCAAAATTCCTAAAATGCTTCATTATTCATAAAATTCTATCATCAACGTTGATGTTCCAAAAATGCCAAGCGTCTCGACGGCCTTTACTTTTTCAATCGCACGATAATCCTATTTCAAAAGGTAAAATAATAAGGCTTTCGATACAATTTCCTTCTATACCCCAACAATTTAAGATCTCATAATTCAATAAGAAATTATTAGGTTTTGCAGCGGCGGCCATAAGTTCGTAAATATTTGAGGATTTCATTTGTAAAATTATGTTTCGATAGGTTTTGTTCGCAAGCTGGCGAGAGTAAATTTAATAAGTAATACTGAACGAAACACAAGTTGGTTTTCTTTGTTATGAGTGCCAGTTGGAGCATGTTTTAGTATTGATTTTTCTTAAAACAATTAGTATTAGAATAGTAGGCTACCCGAGGAGGTCAGCCGGGGTGCGAGGGATGTGCACTAGCAATCTCACCTTTGGCCTTGCACTGCGACCCTCAGACGGCGTGCGTGTTCGAGTCTGACATAACCTCCCCTTCCGGCTTCAAATGGGGGGATTTGGCGCACGTAAATAAAAAAGTACATTAGGCCAACGCCTCCCTACAATGGGTGAGGCCTATGACCAGCAGACTGCGATAGGCCATATGATTGATTGATTACTAGCGTCGGTAGCTTAGTGGTTAAGGAGTCGGCCTTACGATCGAGAGGTCCTGGGTTCGATCCTGGCCCATAACACTACCGATGTAAATCCACTCCTAGCCCAAGCAATTTAGCTTAGTTTGAGGGGTTAGATAAGAGGGAATTTTAGTAATTTCGGTTGCCAATATTCTTTAAAAAAATGGTAGTATGCTAACTGTTAAAATTGATTGAAAAAGGACAAAGTAACTCACTCAGGCGGGAGTCGAACCCACAACCAGTTCCTTACAGGGGTCATGCTCTGACCACTCCTATACAAACTTCTTAAGGCGCCCACTCACTAATAGTCCGCTTGCAGTTTTTGATGTGTCCGGCGGCCTGCAGTCCTTAACCGATAGCGCCCACACACTAAAGCGATTTTGACCTGCCGGTAATTCCCTGTTGTCAGTTTTGCGACCACACACTAGCAGTTGTGAGCAGACAGTTGCCCGCGGTACGACCGCCTGCCGGTTGTGCTCGTTCGCCCTCTAGGCGACAGACTTTAGACTGTCTGGAATCGTTCGGCGGCCACACACTATCGGATCGTATTAGTCAGAAGTCCAAAATCGTTAACGAAACTATTAGTGTGTGGGTTATTGCAATTAACTGACAGATTTATATCGTCCAGCCGTCGTCCGGTAAACTGATAGTGAGTGAGCGCTTTTAGAGCGACACTCGCCTTCAGACGGTTCGAAAAAAGAATTTGGAACGCTTCAGGCGAAGCTTGGTAGCTCGCTGGTCAAGGTTCAAGTACCTTCTGAGTGATTCAGTTTTTCTATTCTTAATGGTTGTTTTTATTATACACTAATTGGCCGCGGCTCCGCCCGTGTTGACTTCTGATCCTGTTCCCGTTGCTGACCCTTCCAGACAGCGTGATTATATTTAGCCTGTGACACTTAGAATTAATTTGGCTTTCTATTAGTAAAAAAAAACATAATCGGTTCAATAGATCTAGAGGAGGGGGCTCCCAACTACTAACTTAGGCTACAAAAAATATCCCGGTTCAGTACAAAAAAAATATACCAAGTACCCTCAAAATACTCTGAAAATAAAATACTGTTCTTTAAAAAACTAATCTATAGTCGAGTCTACATTAACTTTCAGAGCTATTCATTACAAAGAATTGATTAGGAAACTGCACTACATTTCAGTTCGTCCCACTTTCAAGTCAGTCGATGCTCCGCTTTGGTATGTAAATTCAAGATCACTAATTTCTGCTTTATTTTACCACATCCGAGATTCGAAGGTTTTTTTACCTTGCAGTAATGGTTTACTTTAGTCAAAATAACGTCCTCCAATCAACCCGTAACTCTATTTAGTTATCTTCAATTGTGCATTTACTGCTACACGAAGAGGGCCAGACCGAGAGGAATGGCCCTTGGTTAGCCGGGGTGCGAGGGATATGTCACGAGACAACCTCACCTCCGGCCTAGCACATCGACCCACAGACGGCGTGCGGTTTAGTCGGTTCGAGTCCGACATAACCTCCCCTTTCGGCTCCGAAGTGGGGGGTATACGTGGGGATTTCCGGCACGTTAAAAAATAAAATAAAAAAAGCTACATTTTTTTTTTACAAATTGGTGAAACAGGTTAATGATTTAGGTTAGTTGAATGGTACCTAAGAAAGCATGAGCACAACATATATGGCAGTCGTTACGGGTAGTTGAAGCCCTAAAAAGTTCAACAACTGGTTTAACTACACAGATTTGATATCGCCTATGGGTTGTAGAGGTCAGGTGGTAGTCGCTTCACGGAAAATATCGAAGTTCAGTCAAACCTATTGTTAGACTATAAAAAGCGGACGAAAAGCTTCGGATGCGACTGGGATTAATGCTTGGATGAACTTCAATCAGCAACCTCGAATGATTCATTGTATACCTACAGTATACTGTTACTGAACGTCGATATAATAGCCGATAATAATAATTGTGTGATAAATTGGACTGAATTTTGGGTCCTAATATGCCATTCTAAGAGCTACTTATTACAGAAACTATGCAAGACGTGTAAACAGTACCCACCAAAGACAAAAAGAAAGACGACCCACACTTGTGCAGGCTGTCAAGAGCCAATATGCATGTAATGTTTTAAGCCATTATACGAAAACTTCTATAAATATGCACAATTTACCCATTGTCAAAATTTTTGTTTAATTTTGCGAAGTTAATGTTAGGTTTTTTTTTATTCTTTATTCTCTATATTATATGGTAAAATTAATAAAACTGACTGAAAAAAGTAATTTTCCTTAGATAATGTTCCTATAAAGTGATCTAGAGTGAAAGCGTCTGAAAAAGCATTTTATTGTTTTATGGTTACTGTTACTGATTTTATTTGAAAATAAGTACATATTCATTTTAATTACATATGTTTAATACATTTTGTAGCTTCTAAAAGAAATACAAATAAGAACTAGTACAATACTAGAATACATCCTTTAAAGGTAGCGGTCTGTGAGACCGTATGTCCAAATGTACGTAACAAAAATTCCACGTCCAAATTTAAAGGTTAAATCCAAAGACGTCACAAAATTTACTCTTTATGCGTAGTACGCGATTTCGGTGACTTTTGATTAAAGCATGGGGTACGATGGCAGCTGAGGAGCTTAAATCTCCCAATCTTAATTTTTTATGAAACCAACGCGCGACAAGGCCTCGTCTTTCGCAACTAAGGGTCACCCTGTTTATGGCAACACAATGTTTTTTGACATTAGGATAAACGTCAGTTTTTTTTATGTGTGTGTCATTTTGAATGTACGAACGATCGCCGCAATAAAAACAGGTCTTGAAAAGCAGCAGTTTGTGATTTACTCGAACCTAGCTCCTATAAAAACCTACAGTCCACCAAACAAGAACGCTACATTTGGTCCTTAGCGACCCGTCATTAAGAAATCCCGTGAAGATACTGCAGATTCCCGAGAAGACCCTGTTCGCGGTTGCAGCGACGCCCCTGTGCATCTGCGGCTGCCGAAGGCGCAATACGTGAAGAATTCGGCCGATATCAGCATATACTTTTGCTGCGACAAAAATATCGACATTCGTATCGACGTTCGTATCATCAAGGTCAAAGAAATTAGTTGTCTTTGTCTGCCATATTTGAATTTCGGTGGATGCGGAGGCGCCAAATTGAAAATAATTCAAAGTTCTAGCAGTGTGCGAGCGAGAGCATATCGCCCGTGCCACGTAGCTCTACGCGTGAGTAAGGGAGACAACACACCGGCATACGTTGCGCACGAGAGACTCCGGCTGGCGTGGCGTGACCGCGGCGGGCTCGCATTGGTGCGAACTGCGCGGCACTGCGAGTGGTGCGCCCCCTAGTCTTCACCGTAGAACTACAGAAGCGTCCCTTCGTCCTTTCGAGCTTCGAGCTACGCGAGCTTCGCTTCGTTTGAAATTGGGCAAGACTACAGGCGAACGATCAGAACGATGGAAAAAACTGCAGAGCTGCGAAAACTCCACATAAATAGAGGTTATGTAAAAGCCAGCATCACCCGACTAGGTACGTTTGTAGCCAATACTACCGAACTAGAAATCAGCTCACTTGAATCGCTTATCACCAAGCGCGATAGATTAGTAACTGCATTCGTTGACTACGAGCAATTTAACAAAGATGTATTGTTGTTGGATTCGGAGGACGAGGAGAACATTGAAGAAATTGAAAACAAATACTTTCATTGCTTAACTGTCATGAACGAAAAAATTAAAAGTAAGTCAGTAAATAAAGAAAAGACAGCCCCCGAATCAAACAACATTTCTAGAACTAAACTACCAAGCATAAACATACCAAGCTTTACGGGTAAATACTCAGAATATGTTAATTTCAAACAGATTTTTAAATCCGTAATACATAACGACAAAACACTCGATAATGTGCAAAAATTGTATTATTTAAGATCTTTCCTTGAAGGCCAGCCATATGAATTGATAAAAAATCTCCCTCTTGTTAGTGAAAGCTATGAAAGTGCAATGCAATTATTAGACACTCGATATTTTAACAAATATAAAATTATAAACGAGTATGTGAATACAATTCTAGACTTAGAAAGGTTACCAAAGTTTGCCACTGCTAAGAATATTAGGGATTTTGTTTCAGCAGTCAGACAAAGTCTGAATGCCCTAGAAAATATGGACGCTCAGGTAAGGGCGTGGGACCCCATCCTGCTGGGTATACTGATGCGCAAGCTGGATCTATACAGTTCCCGATCTTATCAACTAGAGCGTGACCAGGAGCAAGATCCCACTGTTGAGGACTTTTTGTCTTACATGGACAAGCGTGCTCTGGCCTTAGAAAACACCGATGGCGGCCCGGAGCCTCCGGAACCCGGAAAGCGACAAGGTGCAGCTTCGCAGCCAAATAAAAATAAGGTAGCCCTGACAGCAACAGCTAAGTCTCCGAGTGAATGTCTATACTGTAAGTGTCCTGATCACAAATTATATGTTTGCCCTAAGTTCAAATTACAGCCAAATAATGAAAGGGTTTCCTTTGCTAAACAAAAAAAATTATGCAACACATGTTTAAATGCACACGCTGGCAAATGTAAATACCACTTTAAGTGTGGGCAGTGCAAGAAAAGTCATCACACACTGCTCCATCTCGATGAACAAAAAGGTGGTCCAGGTCCAGTGGTCCTCTTATCTGGGGACTCTGCTAACAATGCTTTAATCCCAACAGCACGAGTTAAGGTGTTTGCAAAAGATGGACGAGAAGTGCACATAAAGTGCATACTAGACTCTGGTTCACAGGTAACACTGGTCACTACAAAGGCCATTGAGGTCTTAGGCTATACTCCTAAGCGAACTGACATCAACCTCATTGGTGTGACAGAAAGCCAGAATAAAGTTAGTTATTGCATTCCGTTACAAATTTATTCCCTGACATCTCAATTCAATACACTAGTAAATTGTCATGTAGTAAAAAGAATTACTTGTAACTTACCTCAAACACCAGTCAGCATAGAAGGCCTACAGTTCCCTGCTGGTGTCACTTTGGCAGATACAACTTTTAATCAACCATCGGAGATAAACATGCTAATCGGTGCTGACATATTTTTCCAGGTGCTCCTTCCGCTTGAGAAACCTCAGCTCTTAAATACTTGCAATGATGACGAGCAGCAGCAAACTTCATCCCCATGCATCATCAACACCAAGTTCGGCCACGTCATTGCCGGAGCATTAGCATCAAACATCATCAATAATCAGGTTGTATCTCTTTTTTGTGCCAAGTGCGAGTCAGATGTAAGTGACAGTATCAAGAAACTCTGGGAAGTGGAGAGTGTCCCAGAATTATTAGTGGAGAGGGATTCAGAGCAAACTCAAGCTGAAAATATTTTTGTGAATTCAGTAAAGCTAGAAAATAATAAGTTTACTGTTGACTTACCTTTAAAAGTAGAAATCTGCAAAATAAATGAAACTCTAGGAAATTCATTTGACCTAGCCTTACACAGATTTCTCAGTCTAGAAAAGAGACTGCAGAGTAATATAAATTTACTCATAGAGTATCAAAAGTTCATAGATGAGTATGTTCAGCTTGGGCATGGGCATTACTTTGACATTAATGTGTACAACTTCAATGAAGACCCGATCTATTTTCTACCCCATCATGCAGTCATAAATGAAAATAGCAAAACCACTCGAACCAGGGTGGTTTTCGATGCTTCTATGAAAACTACTAAAAAGATCTCATTGAATGATATTTTATTAAATGGGCCCACAGTACAAAAAGAGCTATTTGATATTATTTTATTGTTTAGATTTGGGGAATTCACGTTGAGTTCAGATATTAAAAAAATGTTCCGCAATATATTGGTAAATCCGGAACACACTTCACTCCAAAATATTCTATGGCGCGAAAATCCCAGTCAACCTATTAAATGTATACGCCTTGATACTGTGACTTACGGCGCAAAACCGTCAAGTTATTTGGCTACACGCTGTTTGCTAGAGCTTGCCCAGAGGTATGAACAGGACTTACCGCTTGCCTCATTTATCATCAAACACTGCACGTACATTGATGATATATTGTTCTCAACTTCTGATATGCATACAATGCTTGAAGCTAAACGACAAATACGTGAATTGCTAAGTTATGGTGGTTTAAGTTTGCATAAATGGGCTACAAACACACCTACCGTGCTTGCCGATATTCCCAAATCAGAACAGCATTTTAGTGAGCTTGAACTAAAAAATGAGGAATTTAATATGAAGGCTTTAGGGCTCACACTAGATGTGCAAAAAGATAGTTTTAAAATTAAAAGCCCAGAACCCTTTAATGAAAACATTTTGACAAAAAGGTCAGTTCTTAGCTATATATCAAAGGTCTATGATCCCATGGGTTTTGTAAGTCCAATTGTAATAACAGCTAAAAATATAATTCAAAAAATTTGGTCACAAAATATTGGATGGGATGAGAATATACCTAGCGAGTTGGTAGATGAGTGGTTCCAATTTACTAGAAGCTTAACAGCTATGCAGCCGATCAGTCTAAGCCGCCACATCCCCACCAGCGCAGCAGTGACAGTGCAGCTTATAGGGTTTGCTGACGCATCCAGCACGACGGGATACGGATGCTGTATCTACCTTCGCGTGGTCGACAAAGCAGGTAAGGCTGAATTACGCTTACTCTGTTCAAAGTCGCGAGTAAACCCACGCGCGAATCCTCTAACAATTCCCAGGCTGGAGCTTAATGCTGCATTGCTTCTCTCCATTCTCATAGAGCGAGTTTATGATACACTACATAAAAATGTTCCAATAGAGAATGTGTATTTATTCACAGACTCAAAAATAACTTTAGCTTGGATTCAAACTGAAACCCCAAAGCTTCAAGCTTATGTATCTAACAGAGTGAGAGTAATTCAGCAAAAAACCGCTAGGTGGCGGTGGTTGCATGTGCCTTCGGCCGAGAATCCTGCTGATTTAATTAGCAGAGGTGTCAATCCTCAGGAACTTCCAAACAACGCCCTCTGGTGGGAAGGTCCGAAGTTTCTGCAAACAGACTTCAATTTTGATTCTAAAAGGTTAGTCTTACCTGATACTTTGCCTGAAACGAAGAAATTCACGCCCACTAAACCTATGGAAACCCCCACAAGGGTAGTGCTAACAACAGGTATGCAAGGTAGTTTTTTACAAACCTTAATAGATAAATATTCTGATATAGGAAAGATTACAAGAATGCTTGCATATGTACTAAGATTTTGTCAGAATTTGAAATGCAGTATCAAAAACAAGGATGTTCTTAGTCCAGATGAGTTATCACACGCATTGCATTTAATTATAAAACATGAACAGTCTGTCTATTTTCGCGAGGAAATAAACTCTCTGCAAAAGAGCAACCGTGTACGAGGACCACTGCAAGCTTTGCATCCCTTCTTAGATAAAGAAGGCTTAGTCAGAGTAGGTGGTCGCTTAGATAACTCAGACATACCGCTTTCACAAAAACATCCAATCATTCTTGCAAAAGCATCACGCATAACTGAGTTAATAATACAGGGGGAACATATTAGGTTATTACATGCTGGGCCTAAATCACTACTTGCTAACTTAAACCAGAAATATTGGCTAATTAATGGCATGCGACAAATCAAAAAGGTTACTCATAAATGCTTGGTTTGTTTTAGGCTTAAAGCTGGTGCAGCAAAGCAGCTGATGGGATCCTTGCCCCAAGATCGTGTCACGTCATGCAGACCATTCCAAAAAATAGGCATAGACTTCGCTGGGCCCGTCCAAGTCAAAAACTCACGTGTAAGAAAGTCTATAATCAGTAAAGGTTATGTATGCATATATGTATGCTTTGTTACGAAGGCAATACACCTAGAGTTGACTTCCGATATCTCAACTGATGCATTTTTGGCTTCATTCAAACGATTTATAAGCAGACGGGGCTTGCCCAGTGACGTATTTTGTGACAACGGCGGTGCCTTTCGTGGGGCAAGGAACCAGCTTGCTGAGTTGTACAAGCTCAATAATTCTGTCAATCATCAGACGCTTGTGCAGGCTTATGCCGCGAAAGAAGGCATTAAATTTCATTTCACGCCTAGTTATGCACCGGTATTTGCAGGGCTTGCAGAAGCGGCTGTGAAGAGTATGAAACACCATTTAAAACGAATTGTATTAAATGCTACATTAACATATGAACAGCTGACCACTGTATTAACTCAAATTGAGGCTGTGCTAAATTCACGCCCCATTTTACCCCTTTCTGAGGATATTAATGACTACTGTTATTTAACCCCTGGGCATTTTTTAATAGGGACAGCCCTAACTATGTACCCACAAATAGATTTGTCTGAAGCTAGAGAAAATAGGCTAAATTATTGGCAACAATGTACACAGTTACAACAGAGGTTTTGGAAAGCTTGGTACAAATACTATTTAAATACGTTGCAAAATAGAAGTAAGTGGCGTCAATCTATGCCTAATGTAACAGTAGGCGCACTTGTACTCATGAAGGAACCTAATGCTCCTACATTGGTGTGGCCCATGGCACGAGTCGTGAAGGTACACCCCGGTAATGACGGCAAGGTGCGAGCCTTGCAACTAAAAACAGCTGATGGCAAGCTGTATACTAGATCATTGCAAAGTATTAGTGTACTACCAATTGAGACTTAAACATGTGTGATAAGTCTTAAATAGGTACATTTTTTATTGTAACGTGTGTTGATTAGTTATTTTTTTTATTGTAACATGTGCCTTAGAGTGCAGGTACTGCCAGTTGAAATCTAAACATGTATGCTAATTGGTAAAAACATTTTTTTCTGTTATAACAAGTATTGTGTGCTAGAGTGTTCTACCAGTTGAAACCTAAACATGTATGCTAATTGGTAATAATTTTTTTCTGTTATAACATGTATTGTGTGCTAGTGTTCTACCAGTTGAAACCTAAACATGTATGCTAATTGGTAAAAACATTTTTTTCTGTTATAACATGTATTGTGTGCTAGTGTTCTACCAGTTGAAACCTAAACATGTGTGTTGATTGGGAATTACATTTTAGTTTTCATGAAACTGTAAGGAAACTCCTAATTTTAATTGTACTTGGGATCACCACGGAGTTTTATATCCAGTTATTATTATTTACACCTAAGTTTTAGTGTTGTCATATGCATGTAGCTTTAAAAAAGGAATATAAATATACCTTCCCCTGCCTATTTGCTGTGCCTTAGGCGGCAGTATGTTTATGGCAACACAATGTTTTTTGACATTAGGATAAACGTCAGTTTTTTTTATGTGTGTGTCATTTTGAATGTACGAACGATCGCCGCAATAAAAACAGGTCTTGAAAAGCAGCAGTTTGTGATTTACTCGAACCTAGCTCCTATAAAAACCTACAGTCCACCAAACAAGAACGCTACACACCCATTGATACCCGCCTTGGTGACCCATGATTGCTTACCTACCGAACACCCAAGCACATCCGACCCCAAGCGCTTCAATTAAACTTCCTTATCCTCTCCATTTCTTAATATTAAATTTTATATCCTAAATATATCCACCTTTACCTCAGTACTTTCGTACGGATTATAAACCCATACCAAGATCGAATCGCCCCAGGCGCCGTACCCAACAATATCTCTTTGAAAAATGACTGGATGAAACGAGTAGAGACGGCAAATAGATATATATGTGCTAGGCTCAACGGGTAACAATGAATACCACTTTACGCCATTAAACCTTGATGCCCACATCTTTTTGTCAGGCTAACCTGAACAAACGACTTTTGGAAGTGAGTAAAAAAGTGTAAAAACTCAGACAGTTTTGATATAGACAAAGTTTAGGAAGAAAGATTGTCGTATAATTGCTGTTGAGAACTTTGAATTGGTATTAAATGTGCGAAATGAAATGAAATTTATTTAACTGTCTAACTGTATTGTTTGTTTGTGATTTGTTTGTATGTGTTGGCTCCCGGGGGAGTAGAATAATGGTATCTCCGTCTCTTCCCGTAGTTTTCGTTGAAGGCGACTAAAGGTCTGAATTTGTACAGTGTAACGTGAAATGGACTTGAATATGATGATATTGTTTCAATTCAATGTGGCTTTTCAAAGGTGCCGTTTACCAGTATCTAAGTTTCACAAGTAGTATGTAATAACATATAAATATGTGTGCTAGGCTATATATAAGGTACGACGGATTTTCTTCCAATTGAGCAGTTCGACAGGGATAGTACCTCCGCCCTACAGAATACCGCGGCCATAATAACCTCGTGTTGTGTTCTCTACGGTGAGTAGGGTAGCCAGAGCTCACTGGAGAGCTCACTGGAGGCGGCACAGAAACTCTGTGTTTACAGGGTCGGCAGCACGAGTATGACTCCCACTATGTTGCACACTTCTATAGGCCACGGTAACCACTTTCCATCACGTGGGCCGTGTGCTTGTCTTCCACCTCAGTTGTATAAAAAACAAAAAATATTCACAAAGTTATTGATAGAATCTATTCTCAAATAATACTGACTAGGTATTTTTTAACAAGTTTTATTTGACGTCCTTTGCTTTGCAAGCATAGTCTGACATATTTTTGATATTAAGATAATATCTATTATGATTTTTAGGAACTGGAAAAATAATCTTAGATTTTCTTGTCAATATATATCATATGGCACACAATACCTACACCAAAGCAAATGTATCTCCTATACATACACATGTTTGCAATGAATCGAACATGCGACCTCTGACAGCATCAGAGCATTGCGCCGCTGTGCCTCAGAGTTCATCAATCGAGGAAGAAGTTATAATTTGATGTTAAATAAGTATCTTATGTCAATATAACTAGACAGATGGAACTACTTATAGTAGATAAAGAGTGGCTTTCACCTTCCAAGTGTCTCCGTCCCTAAAGTTTGTGAGAAGGGTCCCCGGTGGCACTTCAAACTCACATCAAATAGATTTTGTTCATGCTTTTTGCTCTGACAATAAGCGTTAAGAAGTATTTAGTTGAAGAAGGAATTAAAATACATTCTAGTAGATGGACCGATGACCTGAAAAAGGTGGCTGGGACGGACTGGATACGCAAGGCGGAGGATCGTACGAAATGACGCACATTAGGAGAGGCCTATGTCCAGTAGTGGACTGCAGTGGACAAATTGACCAATTGATTGATTGGCTAGTAGAGAGTAAGTACTAAATACTACTACTAAGAGAGATTTTTTTCAAGAATTTTAGTAACCGAAATTACTAATTTTCTGTTAATCCCTTCAGTTAAGCTATAATGGCTTGTGTTAGGTAGTGTTAGGCTTGTGCTTCACATGATAGTGCCAGGATTTGAACCCGTGCACTCTCGATTGTAAGGCCGACTCCTTGACCGTTTTGCTCCGACGCTTGTATGGTGCCAGCGAAGTAGAAAACAAAAGCCAACACATATTTTTCTGTGGAAGTCGTGGAAGGTGACTAAGCCTAGGTACAGAAAGTCGATCAATCAGACATCGACGTCGAAATCAACTGCGTCGGAAAGCCAATATGGGTTATAACATAAATGCCTTATGATGGGCATATACTCAGCAGATGGTCAGTTTGTCAGTACCGTTATCTACTATATAAAAATAAGTCGGGTTTTCCTTCCTGACGCTATAACTCCAGAACGCACGAACCGATTTACACGGTTTTGCATTCGTTGGAAAGGTCTCGGGCTCCGTGAGGTTTATAGCAAAGAAAATTCAGGAAAACCGACATCCACGCGGGCGGAGCCGCGGGCAACAGCTATCATATATATAAACAATAATACCTATATATGTTGGCGTTATAGCATTATCAGATCATCCGATCCTATATCGGTTTATATATCGCACATTCGGGGAAAAAACTAGTATTATTTATATTCATACATGAATGTGATAGTATTGTTTACTCTTTAAATTCATTGCGACTTCTTAATGGTGCCGTTTATCCGTATCAAAGTTTAACAAGTAATGTAAACACCTTTGTGAATATTTAGGTAACATTAATGGATAGTCAAGAACGAACTTAAAGAAAAACCGAACTAAAATAAAACGCAATACTTCAGTCGTGTTTCTAGAGCCTTTAGGTTTCAATAAACGTAATAGTAACAAAAGGAAATACTTACACGTTCCCAAAGTCGAACAAATAGCCTTAACTTAAGAGCCGGTAGTGGGTGCACCAAGTTTCTTGGCCTACTTCCATCCAGTTCCGGAATTCGCCGGAGTTTGCCGGGATTTGCCCCGGATTACGGCGATGTGTCGATATTTATTGCTCGTTAAATTTTAAACAAGTTGCCCGCTTTCGAATTTTTCGGACGGCTGCGGCATAAACGGGCGAATATAGTGACAATTGTTTAATAACTAAAGATGGATAATTCTATTTAGAAAGAAAGTAATCCTTAAGTCTTTATTGCACAAACACAGTACAGAGATAAAGGAGATAGGACACGACGGTATTCCCGTCCAAGTGAGCAGTCCGACTGGGGAAGTACCGCCCTACAGAATGCCGCGGCCATAATTTTCTCTTATTGTGTTCCCGGCGGTAAGTAAGGTAGCCAGGGCTGGAGAGGTTTTGTGCTGTCAGTGGGAAGACCAAAGGCTATTCCTGCTTTATCTTCTACACTGACGGCACAGAAACTCTTTGTGTTTACAGGGTCGGCAGCACGAGTGTGACTCCCTGGTGTTGCACACGTCAATAGGCCACGGTACCCACTTACCATCAAGTGGGCCCTATGCTTGTCTGCAACCTCAGTTTTATAAAAATGAGAAAATAATAGCGTAAATGAATCAGAATTTAATGAATACGTGAGTATAATAAGTATTTGATTATTTCACGCTGAAACGAATGAAGTAATTCAATAAGATGTATTAAACGGAGATAATTTATATTCTGGATTGCCTCTTCACTTGATATCAAAAACTACAAATACTTCCATTGCCATGCCTTTACATATTGGAGCTGTGTATGTTTGTTAGAAGATATCCTTCCTTGTTTCCTCTACATGACACAGAATTACAAAAACAAAATAGTAGAGATCCAAATAAACTACTAGTTCCACAACAGAGATTACAACTCTATTCAAGGAATGTGTATTGTATGGCAATAAAAGTTTACAACAAACTGCCACGCAATATTAGAGCTTTAACTCTCACAAAATTTAAAAGACAGTTATTCGAATTTTTACTGGACAAATGTTTTTATTCAATCAATGAATTTCTTGAATTTAAGTTTTAGGATTTAAGTACATATAGATAACAAATAGAAGTGACAAGAAAAAAAAAATCTTTTTTGTGTGACATGGTATTGTGGTGTTGTTTTCATTCTTCCTGTAATTTGAGCTCTGACAATTTAACCCCTTATTGCTTCATGTTGTAATTTAATTTATTGACTGCTTACAATTAATTATATCCAATAATAGTTTGCGTATATTATATAACAAAATTTTTTATCATCATTATTATTGTTCTGCTACTTGAAAGCATGTCATTTGGTATGTATTTCTACACCGAAATCCGGTAGAATATGTGAAACCTATAATTTTAAAAACACGTGTATGTACCATATTCTAAGAAATAAATGATTCTATTCTATTCTATTCTATAAACCATCGATAAAACCGTGAAATACAGCTTGTATTGCGTGCCTGCTTGAGGGACATTTTATTATAACAATTTATATATGTTAATTGGTAAAGATTTATGTGCTATTCGTAAACATTATAAATTCCTTTTTGTTACCTGAAATTGAATATAAAAGTACGAAATAAACAATTTTTATCGTGTTTTACGTCATATAAATACGAGCTGGACGTTGGACATATCCAATAAATAAACAAGAACATGGTTACTGTATATTTAGCTGCTAATGGTTGCAGTAAGTTTGTATATAATTATTTTAATCGATTACTTTTACCCGACTACCAAGAAGGGTTATATTTTTCGCCCGCATCTCTTAGGTATGTATGTATGAAATATTCTTTATTACCTCATATCTTCTGAACCACCGTTCGGATTTCAATAATTCATATTGTTTTCTTGGGTAAAATACTCAAATTTATCAAGTGGGGTAACCCGACTGATGCTGAAAAGATCGAAACACGCTTTATAGTATGCGACACCCATTTTCAGATCTCAAACCAGATGAAAATTAATGGGTACCGCCTGCTATAAAGCTTGTTTCGATCTTTTCAGCGTCAGTCGGGTTTTTTTATTATATAGTAACTGTATTAAATAATGAGACATCTTTCCTGATGATAAATGCTTTACGTAATCTTTGAAATATTCGGGTATATGGGGCAGTCTACCATTTTCAGAACCTAAGTCAACCTCACCAGTAAACCGGGAACCTCTGGCGTAGTTTTTTGTCACTGATTAAGAAGGGAGGTCTTATTTTGTAGTCTTACCCTATAAGGTATAAGGGCAAGACTACAAAATATTAAAAATATAACTAAATTTAAAGATGTAGGAAAAATATGTAAGACATTAAAATGGAAATGGGCAGGTACTATGTTAAGAGAAAGTAATGGGAAATGGACAAAAACAATAACAGAATGGTACCCTAGAGATTGGAAAAGGAACAAACGACGACAATCAAGACACTGGGAAGAATTAAAGGAAACTGGTGGATCAAAATGGATGAGAATTGCGAGGGATAGGAATACATGGAAATTTTTAGAGGGCCAGCCGGGGGTGAGATCATCCGGGGTGAGATCAGCCGGGGTGCGAGGGATATGTCGCATGGCATCCTCACCTTCGGCCTAGCACTACGATCCAGAGACAGCGTGCGGTTTAGTCGGTTCGAGTCCGACATAACCTCCCACTCCGGCCCCGGAGTGGAAGTGGAAAAGGAGGAGGCCTATGTCGAAAAACAAACTGGGGAAAAACGTACCGATCAAGATATTAGTCTTAAGAAATAACTGTAAAGAACTCAGCAATAAACGCTTATTTTATTTTTTATTTATTTTATTAAGAAGAAAGGATGGGGAGGAAAGTTAAATGGTAGTTGCTCCCATTAAAACCATGATAAATCAACCAGTAGTTGCAGGAGAGCGTACCCTTAGCTCTTAACTCCGGTGTTAATTCCAGTTAACATTGATACCTGTAGTACAATCCGATTTCTACCTTAAGGAAGCCATGGTAGAGATGTTTAAACTCAGTATCTGAAGTTTTGTACCCAAAATTCAGTATCTGAAATTGAATAATAAAAATTCCGTTTTTGAAATTAGGTAATTGAAATTCAATATTTGAAATTAGGAAATTGAAATTTAGTATTTGAAATTGGGTGTTTGGAATGCAGTATTTAAAATTAGGTAATTGAAATTCAGCATTTGAAATTAGGTTATTGATATTCAGTAACTGAAATTAGGTAATTGAAAGAAAAATAATAAGCCATTTAACAGAATAATAATATAGGATAAAAAGTAAAAAAAAAAATCAGTAACTAGATACTAAATTAATTGCTAGCCCGAATAATAGGCATATAATTAAAATTCACATACATACATATAATCACGCCTATATCCCCGGAAGATTAGGCATAGATGAATTTTATTAATACACACATTTCATCAATCAGTGTATTCGCTCCCAGGTAATAAATAGGGGGTGAGCCTATTGCCGTAATTCAGGAACTATTGACTCGAGCCATGCATCTGAGGCTGAATCTGGGCTGTATATATCTGTCTGCCCCTCTAGACAAGTGGCAATTCGCTAGCCGGCGTTTGGTGAAATAGAATGACGAATATATGGGATTTGACGTAAATGATGATTAGATGTTAAACAGCTAATCAGTATATAAAATTAGGTAATTTTACTTCAATATCTAAAATTAGAATGCCAAGATTTTCGTACAAAATTGCTATGGTCGTAACGTAAAGTTATTTTCAATCAATCAATTAGCCCACTGTAGTCCACTGCTGTACATGCCTCTCTAAATCTCCCAACCGATCCTCCGCTTTCCGCATCCAGTCCGTCCTAGCCATCTTCTTTAGGTCATCAGTCCATCTGGCTAAGGGGGGGTTCTACCTTCCGTGCCTTCTCACGGTCTCCACTCTAGGGCTCGTCTGCTCTAACGGCCATCAGTCCTTCGACAGACATGGCCAGTCTATTGCCACTTCGGCTTGCTTATTCTGCGAGCTATGCCGGTAACTTTAGTTCTTTGATGAGTCTAGATAACACTGTATAATATCTGTTATTACTTCAAAAATATTTAATTATTAAATTCGTATGTCAAACGAAGTCTGTTCACATTTTACATTTTTGCTTGTGTTTGACAATTGAACACGTTCAAACCGATTATTTTGGTACCGAATATGTTCTATGAATATTAAAAACGCAAAACTCACAGAGTACCGACTATTGTTTGATTCACCGCAGAATCACATTATTTATTTAAGAGTTTTGTATTTATCCAAAGTTATTTATTAACTATGTACGTATTTATTTGCGGCTGACTCTTTACGCCTTGTTGGTTGCTGGTGGAGTAGTGGAGGATCACCTTATCTTTTTTTTATACCACTCAGGTGGCAGACAAGCACACGGCCCACCTGATGGAAAGTGGTCACCGTGGCCTATGGACGTGTGCAACACTAGGGGCGTCGCACTTGCGTTGCCGACCTCTTCCTGTGGGTGTCGTAAAGGGCGATTAAAGGATAGGGCAGTTCTCGATCCAACAGTAAACATACAGATCAAGAAAAAGTGTCTGCTAGACGGAAATATCCTCACCCCTATTATGTGAAATCCCTATTACATGCAATCTACATTTGTTTGAACATTGCACAAGACAGCGTCACATAGGAAAATTATTCATAAGACCCTCTAAAACTGCTTTAAGTACTTCATAAAAGTGTCTTTTGCATGGGTCCTAAAATATACAATAAGCTTCAACTCGCCTTACGAAATGAAAGTCAACTAAACTTATTTAAAAAAAAATACCTGCTATCCTGGTTGGAGAATTCAGTAAAGGAATACTTTGAGGAATTTGAAGGGCATGCTATAAAATATTTGTACAATATATTTTTGAGAACTTGACATTTTTTGTATTGACATTTTTAAAATATTGACATGATCAATTTAATTTCCTATTTATGCTGTTGAGTGTGTTCAACGTTTTTGTGATTTGATTTTGAATGTGCTTGATTGCGACATAACATATCTTATAACTGATTTAAAATATTTTCTACAACTATAAATGTTTTTTGTACGCCTGTCTGAGCAAAACATGCTGACACCGTGACAAATGACAATTATATTGTAACAACTTCCATGTAACCCGTGTTTATGCAATTAAATTAAACTTCAATCTTGGGGCCGAAAATCAAAGTTGGCGAAACGTAGGTACAACTCATACAACTCTGCCTACCCCTTCGGGGAGTTACAGGCGTACGTATGTTAGTGGGAATGCGGATTATAATACTGCTAGGATTTTTTCAAGTAAAATACATTGCCTACCTGTAAACCGTCTCATCACATGATGTCCTTTTCTCGAAATGTCCTTTCTCATAATGTCCTTTTCTGCATGGATTTCTGCATGGTTATAAAAAAAAATAACCACGAAGGCATTCTAACCTAACCTAACCAAGTCGGATTGCGCAGCTATCACAATATAAAGACTATAAGCAAGTAGTGCAAAACGTACAATGAATATCTTATGATGAACATTTACTTAAGTAAAAAAAAAGACGGGTTGCACTCTGGGAGTGCCGGCAGAAGTGAAAACATTTTCTTTTTTCTTTCTTCGTTATATACATAGAAAAAGATAAAAAAGAACATAGTAATACATTAAATAAATTATAATAAGAAAAAACAATCACAAAAAATCCCTGAAGGCCAGGTGGTTTGAACCCGATACGTGCTTACCGTTTAAGCTACGACGCTATCTATCGTAACTTGCAAAATAGATAGTCTGTACCTAATCTTGTATGACGTCAGTCGTCGGTTACGGTTCAAACGTCAACTAATCCTGACGCTTCCTTAACATTTTACACCCATCCAACGCCGCTAAAGAAGTTTTCACTTCAAAAATTCTAAGCAATGTTCAAATCAAAACAATGACTAGTCTAAAATACGGTTGATAATATCAAATTCTCAATTTCTATACACTATTGTGTTCTCCAGCGAGAAGAGTTTGCTCTTTCAAAACGAATCTTGGTAGAAACCTCGACGGTGTTGCGTCACTTGTTTATACTCATAACTCAGGGCTAGGATACCCATGAAAAATCTGGGACAAATCCAACAAACCCAGAATTTGTATTTTTGTATTGTAAATGTATATTTGCATTGGTCTGGGTCCCAGACCAATTCAACATATTCTTCTACATACATATTCTTCTTCATCCTAGCGTTAATTCAAGTCACATCCGAAGCTTTTCAACTTGGAGTCAGGGGTTCATCAGGGGTAACTGCAGATTTGGTTAAACTTCGATATTTTCTGTGAAGTGACTGCCATTGACCTCCACAACCCAAAGGCGACATCGAAGCATTGCAGCTAGACCAGTTGTTGGATTTTTGAGGGCTCCAACTACCCGTAACGACTGCCATAGATGTTTGTATGACAACCAGGACCGACGGCTTAACATGCTCTCTGAGGCACGACCAGACCAATGCAAATATAAATATTTGCACTGAGCGGGGATCTGAGCTGAGCTGATTCTGGGATGTAAATATTATGTCTGATGTTAAAGTTAATCAGCCCTATTCCTTAGTCGCCTTGTATGCTACCACATGGGAAGAGATGGAGTGTCCTGAATTCTTCCCTGCCGGAAATCACTGCTGTGTAATAAGGATATATTAATAGAAAATATATATTTAAGTATCTGTATTCTAGATCCAAAAATACAAGCTAGTTAGACTGTGCTTACGTTATAGAATATTTATTAAGGTATTCATTATTACAAATAATAATATTTTCTTATAAGCATGTGTTACTATTAAAATTATAGGAAAAAGCGGCCAAGTGCGAGTCGGACTCGCCCATGAAGGGTTCCGTAGCAGCAAGTACCTAACATAATATAAAAGTCATTTTAGTTCATTGTTACTTTGATCGATGTTTTAATAATAGTGTACTATATAATAATAAATAATAGTGTTGGTTACGATTAATGACGTATTAAAAAAAAACTAGTTACTAGATCTCGTTGAAACCATTTTCGGTGGAAGTTTACATTTACATCACATTTTTTTATGTTTTATCGTTCTCTTATTTTAGAAGTTACTATTTGTTTACTATTTTTGTGTGAAAATCTTAATGCGATTCACAAAATGCATCTACTTACTAAGTTTCAACAGCATAGTTCTTATAGTTTCGCAAAAAAAGCGGCTGTGACGTACGGACGCATAGACAGACAGACATGACGAATCCATAAGGGTTCCGTTTTTTGCCATTTGGCTATGGAACCTAAAAAGGGTATATTAAAGGATGTTAAACTACCTTCAGTCCAGTTCGTGCGGGAATCCCCATGGATACCTTCCCCACTGATCAGCAGGTGAGGTTATATCGGACTCGAAGCAAATATAACAGCACGCGGTCTCGAGTAGGTGAAAATTATGGTATCGTTCCTCATATTACCCCTTACCGCAGAAAGACCCTTCACCTCATAAGGAGCATCGTGCCTCCCTCACCTTACTCCAGAAAGTCTGACCCCCCCCTCCTCTCGTGACGAGTATCGTGCAGCCACCCAGTAGTTATAAATGTAGATGTCTTCAAGATGTTTATAGTGTAACTCTACAGCTACTAGTAAAACCATAATATCTAACTTTATTTGCATTTGTAGGTGGCCTTTATATGTTTGTCCGTTAAATGCAGAATATATGGTTGCGGTACTTGTACGAAAAGTTATGTTGTTTCACGAAATTCACTAAATTTACAAGCTCGAAACTTCAGCGTCCCACGCCGTAATTGTTTGATAGTTTTCTTCAAAAGTTTTTGTTTATTATCGTAAAATGTTTGCTTGTTTTAAGTTCTTTACAGTACAAGCTTTTGAAGGCAATTTTAATGCAAACTAGGTCTGATTCTGTAACGCCGTTTTATATTTGATTGGAAAGAAACCACTAAAAAAATTATGGTATTGCATGGTCAATTAAAACAAAAATACGTTATTACTAGAGGTTATGAAACATTCAGAATCGCTTAATTCGATTCTGATTGCTATGTTTAATATCGGTGAAGTAGATAAGGGCACTCATTTCTTACGCTGCTTTTCAACTCTTCATCTCACAATAAACATACTGCACATGTCAAAGTACCCCCTTGGCGGTGTTAGACTCGCTCCGTATACTTGGGACCGAAAATTATAGTTGCGAAATGTGGGCGTTAATACACCTCTGTCACTGTCTATATCCGTTTTTAAGGTGATTTATAGGCGTGAATATAATCACTACATAGTATAAAACAAAGACGCTTTCTCTGTCCCTATATCCCTTTGTATGCTTTTAAATTCTCAAAACTACGTAACGGATTTTGATGCGGTTTTTGAAGTGAAAACTTCTTTAGCGGCGTTGGATGGGTAAAAAGTGTTAAACTCGCGTCAGGATCGCTTGACCGTTGAACCGAAACCGACTGACGTCATACAACATTAGCTATGCACTGTCTATTTTGCAAGATACGATAAATAGCATCGTAGCCTAGCGGTTAGCGCTTCGACTGTAAGTCCTTATGGTTTCAGATAGCACCGGGTTCAAACTTGGCCTTCTGACACTTTTGTGATTATTTTTTCTTTTTGTAATTTATTACTTTTTGTGATTATTTTTTCTTTTTGTAATTTATTACTTTTTGTGATTATTTTTCCTGTTTGTAATTTATTACTTTTTGTATTTTTTTTTTTGTAATTTATTAATTTCTTCTGACAGTAAATTAGTGATAGGTTCTATGATTGGCGCTATATTATAGGTATGGTATGGTATGTTCTTTTTTATCCTTTTCTATGTATATAACGAAGAAGGAAAGAAAGAAAATGTTTTCACTTCTGCCGGCACTCCCAGAGTGCAACCCGTCCTTTTTTTTAATAGACAGAGTAATTCTAGAGGAAGGTTTATATACATATAATACATGTTTAATATAGTAGAGGGTGCAGCGGGAACGGGATCTGACGCGACGCAGGTGGGAAAATATTGGCCGTACGAAGTTCGCCGGATCAGCTAGTATATAATAAATGAGCAAGTCGTACGTTTTTAGAACATTACTTTATCGAACGTATTGTGTTATTTCACGTATTAATTCCTTCCAACTTTTGTTTGTCTTACGTCTATCCTCATTAGCGTCAACGTGACAATCACGGATGTTCGAACCTTTCTTTGCATATTTAATCTCTATATGTGGAAGTTTCGTATTCTTTTAATGGTAGATATGTCGCTGTCAATTAGCTTAATCAGCCGTTTAATTACCTGCCTAGGCTGTTTACTAAACGGCGCCATTCAATTAACGACCTAAATCATATACAGCCGTAACGTTAATTACAACATTTAATCACCTGGCTTGCTAATGCTAATTCGTAAGATAGGGCACCAACTCCAAGTAAGACAGAAAATTACATACATACAACGCAAACCGATTTGGATAGGTTAGGTTAGAAGGTCCTTGTGCGATCCTTGTACTGTAGTTAGTTTTTTCTATAACCATGAGGAAATAAGTCATTTTTCTAGCAGTTTTATTTAATGGCTAGGCAAGTACGTCATCAATCCAAGCTATTTACCTAGCCTTTTAATCAAATGGCTGAACACCTTTCAGGCCGCTAATTGAACGGCGCCGTTCAGTAAAGAGCCTAGGCGGTTAATTAAACGGCTGATTAAGCTAGTTGGCTGGGACATGTATTAAAAAAACCAATTATATGTATATTGAACAATAAAACTATTAGTAGGTACTACAATTTTACTCAGGCCTCTGCATATTGGATCTCATTGGTTGAAATCAATCTTTCCTTTTTTAATCACAGTGGGAATGGGTCCACGTCGGTTTCCGTTTAGTGACGGGGAAAGGATACAAGTATTATCACCCCATCTCATCCGAAGGGTTTCATTAGAGGCAGCTAACGAGATAATTTGCAGACGATATCCCTGCGAGAGAAGGAATACTCGAAATACAACCCTGTATCACCCCATCTGGCCAGTGTGAAAACTGTAAGCCAAAGCCAGCATTGGGAGAGGCCTATGTCACTCGTGTGTATGTCTTTCATTATGTACCTACTGGACGGTGTTCAAATGATAAATAGATACAATTTGTAAGATTCTTTGATGATTGATTAAGGGTATAGAGCTACAAATATTTTAACTAAGCAACAGTAGAATAAAATTCCGAAGCATTTTGCACACTATCACTCGTATGCTAACTATTAAATATTTCGGTATTTAAACTATCATGGTTGTTTACACTATTATGAAAGTTCTCGGAATATTTACCATGTAATGATTTGTTGAGTTTCCGATATTTCGGCACTATTGCAAGCGCCATGATCACGGAAGAACTGAAGTACTGGCGGTTGACGGAGATTATAATTATATAGGATATTTATTTGACTTTTTTTTTTTAAGAATGTACCATCATTATATCGTAACATCAGTCATTAGTGCCTATAGTTCGTACGAGTACCAGTAGATGGCTTCCACTGTCGCCCAACGACAGATATATACCTATAGACTGAGACTGAGAATTTGGATAGCTTCAGGCCTGGCTCGGTGGCTCAGTGGTCAGAGCATTCCTCTATATAGGGCAGATCGCGGGATTGAATGCCGCCTTAGCTGATTGATTATTTCTATCTTAATCGATTTAAGCAACAATAGTCTAGTACTTACAATATACAAAATTTACAATTCCCCTTTCTTTCCAGGACGTCCTCAACCAACTCTCACCTGGCTGATCAACAACAAACAGATTGAAGACCACACGATCCTCAAGAACGATGGCAAGGTCATAGTAAGCAGGATCAGCATAGGAGGGGCTGAACGAAGCTGGTTGAACACGAGCATACGGTGCCAGGCTACGAATACGGCGCTGCTGAGTCCTCACGAGAGGACTGCGAGAGTTGAAATGCATTGTAAGTACTTTTGATTTTGCTATTTTACCATAGACCGATAGTGGTCGCTGTACCGCCCCCTAAGTATACGCAGCGTGACAGAGGAAGAGGTAAAAAGGAACATGAGTCGTGGGTGAGCGAGATAACGAAATGAGCGTTGGCGTCGGACTGTCCAAATCTGGTGTGTAGTTGCACAATGTACAAATACGTCTATAAATAATCCACAAAAATTGTTTGTTTCTGTTCTGTTCTGTTCTGTCACAAAGCCGTGTTTACTTGCGTGTGACGTCAGCAGTGCTGTGATCGATCACAGACCGTTTTCGTCACAGATAAAAATTCGAAAAATTATTAGATATTTCTAAGCGAATTCTCAAAAAATATGGTTATTTTAATTTAATTTATAGTTCTAAATGTCTTTTTACGCTATTATCTGATAGAATGACCATTATTTGTAGTATTTTTTAAATGTTGTCAAATAGCGTATTGATGGACACTCCCCTGTCTCGCTGCACCTAAGGCGCAGTATATCGATTATCTATACTAAGGGGACAAATGACTTATGTATTCTTAAGATGATGACTTATAAGGCCACAATAAACTACTCCACCTACTGGCCGAGTGCCCCATGTACTCCCTGATCAGATGGAACCTTCTAGGATCGGACACACTGGACACAGAGGAGCTAGGAGATCTGAAGGTGGAACGGATCGCGAGCTTCTGTAAGGAAACAAAAAGGTTTGAAGGGGCACCGTGAGTGCTGGAAGAACCAAAATCTCCTTCAGGGGAGAGATGGGGAAATGGATGAAATGGCCCGCAGAAGTCGCAGAGGGATCATCCATCCGACCATCCGGCGTCCCCACACTGAAATAATAATAATATAAAACCATTTTCCACGGTGCGTGTACTGCAGACGGCCGCAGTGTCTTCACCGACGTATGGTTTATGGCACCAAACGCGCGAAACGAGACCCGGTGCGCGCAGATTGTTTGAACATAATCTATAATTAGTGTCTTTCTGCTTCTATGCCGCCGCTCGTATCACGCCGTTCTATCCTCAAATAACACCTAACGCGTACTTTACATATAGAGTACATTATGGAGTCAAGATATGTGACGGTAAACATACCTACCAGATAAAGTGGATCTCTTCATCTTTGGAAGCGGAGAGCGTGAAGATAGCTTCGAAACAGACCAACACGAAATACAGTCGTTCTGTTTCATATAAGATTGTGTGTAAATACTCCTATGTATTGATTTATTTAGCTGTCATGGGAGCAACTTCCGTTTGACCTGTCCACTCCGAAAGGGAAGTCTGCATCAGAGCCACTTCCTTCAATTAGCATGTGTGCTTTGGACCCCGAAGAGCTGGATAAGATCCACTTTATTCCTTTTGATATAATATTATTCTAATGCTTTAATAACTAGAGTTTAATGATTTACTTCTCTGCAAAAAAATAAAAATTTCTTGAGCTAAAGTTTTTTTGTTAAACTGGAGTTAAACGGGCTTACTCAACCTAGTTATTAAGACAAATGAAACTTAAAGTTCTTTGCAACTTTCTTCATTTCTTTACACAGTATTAACCTTTCAATGGTTTTATTTTAAAGTTCATAATTTGCATAAAACTAACAGTGATTTTTATATTAAAAATCCTGTTTTTGTGTCGAGTTCAATGCCAAGAAGATGCAGGCATGTGCGTTTGCAGCAAAGTATCTTCTTTTCTTCCACTTCCCACTCTTCATAGCACGCCACTGCCATTACAGGAAACGCCGGAGCAGCGGTGTCTTCTATGCAAGACATAAATTTGTTCCTGCGTGGAATACTGCACGCATTTCTGGGATGACCACAAAAAGTACTTGCTTACAAAAGTAAATGCTTCCGATAGGTAGCAGTGACATGCAGTCCGCATTATTGGGAATCCTTAAATAAATTTGGTACACAGATGAGATTTGATATGAGCTTGGGAAAGGGGCTATGTTTGATCGTAGTTACTACGATCAAACATAGCCCCTATCCTAAGCATCCACGCGGGTAGAACCGCGGGCAACGTCTAGTATGGATAAATCAGCTAGACATAGACCAACGAGCACTCTTAAATTTCTTTCTCTCAACAGTACGCCCAACATCAGTGCTGATCACGAACAAGCCAGGCCAGATGTCTGCCGATTCCGAAATCACCCTGGTGTGCGTGTCTCACGGCAGTAGGCCAGCAGCGCAGATCACCTGGTTCAGGGAGAACAGAAGATATACTAGAGGAAAGGTAAGAATTTATATGAAAACTAGATCCTTAGAATAAAGGAGAAAAAATTGAATCGGTCTAGGCGGGGTTTGCTTTGACCACTTAGTTACCAGACCTCGCCCTAACCAATTCAAATTTCTCGTTTTATATCTGTCTTTGGGGCGACAGTGGAGCGCCTACCGACGTTCTTACGAACTATCGGAACCAATGAATGATTTTTCGATCATTTTCAAACATTGATTTTTGACTACACCGCCCATATAATTTGAATTAAATTTTTAATTATTTTTCGTGCTAAATATTAAAATCGAATAATTCGATTAGATCCTTTTAAAATTCATTCTGAGAATCTTTTTGCCAACTCAGTTGGGCTTTGCTTTGTAGTCATACTGTGATGTGGCTAGACTTCAATATTTTCTGTAAAGCGACTGCCATAGCCAAGAGCTCACTGGAGAGATTTTGTGCTATCAGTTGGAAGACCAAGGGCAAGTCCTGCTTAGTGATTTGTCTTCTACACTGACGGCACAGAAACTCTCTGTTATTACATGGTCGGCAGCAAAAGTGTGACCCGTCCTAGGCCATAGTAAGCATTTTCCATTCCAATTTATTTAAACAAATAAAGTGTGTTAGTAGACATATAACTATACAAAAAAATGTATACTCTCTCCTCTAATATTATCTGTGTCTTTCGTAACACGATATAGCAGAATGTTCTTGTTAAAGTAAGTGTGAAGAGGAAAAATATATCACGTTTATCTTACATGTTGTGTTCCGGATTATATTATATAACTGTACGTTACTAGAAATCATATTGTTACTTGAGACTATTTCTTAAAAGATATTTGATGCGTTAGCAACTGATTCCAATGAACTAATCAGCCTTGCTAAACAAGGTTAGTGACTATACGTTTGTAGAATAGATAGATGGGTATTGACATATAGGTACATTGACGACTGGCATTAACGTCAGAATACATTTCAATTCTGCGCATTCATTCATCAACAGGTGAACCCATTCCAGAACCTCACAGGAAACTATTCTCGGCATTCAAAAGTGCTATACAATTTAGGCTAATATTTAGGCTAGACCGAGACGCCAGTGGTGTTTTTTCGCGACCTACCCACGAAAATTCGACTTTTCTGTAATTCACTAACAAACCCTTCTGTCGCAACGCAATACGTTTGTACTTTTTGTAATGTTTGTTATGAATAGGTTACTAACGGAATGTCAATGAAAATGATGTCCAGAAAAACTCGAATGAGTTTATGTGTCATCATAAGCAAATAAAAATGTAAATAATATTGTTTATAATAATAAATAATAATAATAATAAAAATTTGTTTACATTTCAATTGCAGGTAAAGTACAAATTACAGAGTATCACTGAATAAACACTTCAATTTAAGCTTTAATCCCAGTCGGATCCGAAGCTTTCAATTTGGAGTCTGTGGTCCGCTTTATAAATCTAACTGCGAATTTGGCTAAACTTCGACATTTTCCGTGAAGCGACTGCCACCTGACTTCCACAACTCAAAGTTCATATCGAAGCATTGCAGTTAGAGCAGTTATTGAACTTTTTAGGGCTCCAACTACCCGTAACGACTGCCATAGATGTACCAATAGGAAGAAAATATCTTTAGTAATACTCAACAATCAATAGGTGCCACTAGCAGTCTCTTATATCGAAATTAAAAGTAAAACGCTTGTTTCCCTATTTAGAATCACGTAAATTATTTTACAACACACGTTGGTAATGTATTAAAGATTTCGTGACAATCGTGCTATTTTAGGAAGCTACCAGCCAGCTTTAAGCTTTATTTTAGACAAGTATGTTCTATGATTGTTGTTTAGTTGTTTGTTCTTTAGTTCAGTTGGTAGGCGATTGATCAATGTAGCTGCCTGATATAATACACCATGTTTAACAATATATAAGGTGTAAAGAAAGGCTGTCTTCATTATATTTCTTCTTGTGCTTATTCTTAAATCCCTTTAATACTCCGTTTCAAGATCATGAATATTTTTGGACATATTGCTTACATTACGTCCAAAAATATTGTCACTTTGTCATTGTCAATTTCCTAAAATATTCTCTGCAGGACTCCCATTGTGGAATGCGAACTACACTCCAAATGGCTCTTTTCTATATAATAAATGCCCTATTGCAATTATATTCGTAACTTTTTCCCCAAAACTGTATGCTGCTGCGCAGTCTAGATTCCACTGGTGCAAAATAAACAGTTCTTAAATGATTGACGCTAACTTCATCTCTTAAATTTCACAAAGCGTAACAAGCGGATAATATTGATCCGTCGATCGCATCTAACTCTTTTGTCCATTTGAGAATTGAATCAATATGCACACCTAAAAGCACTGCTGAGCTTACAAGGTTTATTTTGTTTCCATTAAACTTTACATCTAAAGTATCAGTGCCTCGTGCCATAGTTTGGAATAATATCTTTTTGTATTTTTGTTGTTTACAATTAATAGTTTTTGCAGTTAACCATTCTTGAAACATATCTAGTATCTTGTTTACTTTGATAATCAATAGGTAATGGCATTATGCTTGTCGATAACTCTTACAATTACTGCAGAATCAATATTGATTAGAATATTTATAGTTTTAATCAGTGATATTCACTAATGTGTTTAGTGATTTTTTATTTTTGATAAGTTAATTTTTAAAAGTAAAAATTAGGAAAGTTTGCCAAAACATTGTCGCCATCTAGTAACAACTATCGCAGACTAGAAGTTATCTGCCTTATTTTGAATGTTTTTTTTTTCTTTATTTACCAAAAGGTGAGGACTTGATCACACAGTAACCATGCTACCCCATTTTGAATGTTATATTATCTTCAGTAACACACATTTCACCTTGCAGCGTGCCCAATTATCAAATTTCAAAACTATGTAGATTAGAATCAACAGAATGATTACCAAATTCATATACATTATTTGGAACAAGGGTAGATTAATTATTATTATTTAGAATATGATTCAATATTATATTCCACCTTTGAGCCAAATGTCACCTAGGTGAAAACGTAACTTGTATTTCTATCTAATACCATGTTTACCTCTGCTTATACCGCAGCAACTCGTAATCAAATAATTTTTCTACGCTTTAAAATATAAAAGATACAAAAACTATCCAAAAATAATTAATAATAATACTTAGTTTTGTATCTATCTCTTTGAAAATTCACAGTGTTTCTACGCCTGGTGTGCCGAGATAACGAAGCAAACTTACCTACAATATCAACAAGATCCCAGTTGTGACAAGATACGATTAATGATCAACTGTGATCAAGTAGACGTAGAACAACGGAGTTCGTCTCGAAATTAAAGGGAGTTAGCAGTTCCACTCTGGAAAATACAATGTTGGAATTTGTGAACGATGATGATTTACAATACTAATTTTAAAAAAAACGCACCTTAATATAATACCGAACTAAAAAGTGAAAAACAACTTGTTAAAAAAAGCGAAGTGAAATACTCGATGCTGATGTATCATCCCAAGTTTTGTTACATTTTTTACATTTTATTTTGGTCTTTTATCTAATAGATATTGCGGATTTCTTTTGCATATTTTAGTTTTTTCTTATTATTTTATTGTCATCGGTTCTTTAAGTGTGAAGAAATCAATTTATCATTTTAAACTACTCTAAAAGAGTCTTTCAGTCATACATACCAAGTTCATAAAAGCGTGTTAAAATCTGCAGAATAATGCCTGACTACTTACTTCTAATTATACTAGCCAAATTTAGGCGCGGTTGCTCAGGTCGTCGACAGGATCCGGCGGCTGGGTCTCGAGGTGGCTCTGGACAAGTCCGAGGCCATGTTCTTTCATGGCCCTCGGCGCAGGCCAGGCCCGGGAGCCAGCCTAACAGTGGGAGGCACTCCCATCGACATCAAGCTCCGGTTGAAATACCTGAGGCTCGTGCTTGACGGTCGATGGAACTTCGGACAGCACTTCCGAAGTCTGCGCCCCAAGTTGGTGCTCACGGCGAATGCCTTGAGCCGGTTGTTGCCCAACTTGAAGGGCCCAGAGGCCTCCTGCAGGAGACTTTACGCGGGTGTCGTGCGGTCCATGGCCCTATGCGGGTGCCCCGTGTGGGCGGGCACAGGCCAGATTCGTGCCTCTGCTCCGTACGGCGCAGAGCACGATGGCCTCCAGGGCCATCAGGGGATACCGCACGATATCCTTCGAAGCGGCAAGTCTCCTGGCCTGATCGCCACCGTGGATCCTGGAAGCGAGGGCCCTTTCGGCACTATATCAGTTCCGAAAGGAGGCGCGGGAGCGGGGATTCGATCCCGAGCCCGAAGATATTCGGGCCGAGAAATCCCGGCTCCACCAGGTCATGGTGGCCGAGTGGGAGCGACGACTTGGGCAACCACGCGCAGGGCACGCCGTGATTGCGGCGATAAGACCCATCATGGGGAAGTGGCTAGAGAGGCAACACGGTAGCCTCTCGTACCGTCAGACGCAGATTATCACCGGGCACGGTAGCTTCGGGCGGTATCTGCATCTGATGGGTATAGAGCCAACGCCCGAGTGCCATCACTGCGACGCGAGCGTAGACTCGGGGCTGCACACGCTCACCTAGTGCCTGGCGTTTGCGACGCCGAGGCGGGAGCTTGTGGCGGCCCTGGCGGTGAGAGTGCTCACGCTCTCCACCCTGCTCGCGGCGATGGTCCGCTGCACGGATGCGTGGGCGGCCAGCGCCTCCTTCTGCGAGCAGGTTATGCTCGCGAAGGAGACAGCAGAGCGGGCGCGGCGCGATGAGCGAGAAAGGCTCGCTGACATCGCTGCACGCGCCCGAAGGCGGCTCGGGCGTCGGAGGGCGCAAACTGATCTCCGCCGCCCATGAGCGCGGGCCTGAGGGTGACGGGTGGAGCTGCCCGTCACCCTAGCAGAAGCAGGCTACGGCGGCGGCGCGCATCGTAGGACGATTCGCGTCCCCCCACACCGGGGTTGAGTCGGGGACCGCGTGGCACGTAAAAAAAAAGCCAATATTAGGAAAAAATGGGAAATTCCGGGGTAAAATGGAGATACCATGTTTCCCACACCAAAAAGATGATTCAAAGCCATAGATGGCCCAATGTCATACAAGGTGCGACGTAATGACCTTATTTGTCATTCTTGTTAAACTGGAGTCCATTATTTTAGCAATGTTGACATTTAAAATCGGAAGAAGGAATCGAAAATACAGGATAATTTGAAATAATTTGGAAATAATACTTCTGTTCTCATCTATGGGCAGGGGCATCTCAGTACCAGCTTTCCCCTCTGGTCTAATTGTCGACTGCCGTATTTCGGATCGGCTTGACCCCTTGGCGCTGCGTAGAGATGTAGCTTCGCTCTGCATTTTCTATCGCTTGTATAACGGGAAGTGCTCTGAGGAATTGTTCGGATTAATCCCTGCCGCATCTTTCCGCCATCGCCCCACGCGACAACATTTTCATCCTCACCACTTGGATGGTTGGCAGTCCTCAACTGTGCGTTTTCCAGAAACTTCCTGCCTCGTACAGCTAAACTGTGGAATGAACTGTCGCCTGCGATATTTCCGGACCGATACGACCTTCAAACCTTCAAGAAAAGGGCGTACTCCCACCTTAAAGGCCGGCAACGCACCTAGAACTTTTCTGGTGTTTCAGGTGTCCATGGGTGGCTGTGATGACCTACCATCAGGCTATCCGTCTGCCCGTTTGCCTCCTATTTCATAAAAAAGGATAATTCGAATTAATTTGGAAATAATACATCTATATAGTCACACCCACCGTTTTAAATTGTCACTTGAGCGAAGGCTAACATAACATCCCCAGGTTGCATTAACCTAATATTGGTTTTCAGATATCGAGTGAAACATATTCATATCTAATAACTAGCTGTCGCCCGCGGCTCCGCCCGCGTGGATGTCGGTTATCGCGAATCGGGGTATGAAAAATAGATGTTGGCCGATTCTCAGACCTACCCGATATGTCCACAAAATTTCATGAGAATCGGTCGAGCCGTTTCGGAGGAGTTTGGCAACGAAAACTGTGACACGAGAATTTTATATATCTAATAATTAAAAAGTTCTAAAAGGTTTTGATACTTTGTTAAGTATGATTTACAGCATATACTCCATCTAAAGCCATTGGTATTGGTTTGGTTATTCATAAATTTAGAAGCTTATATTACCTAAGTATATGTATATGTACTAGGTGTAAACCGCGGCTCCGCCCGCGTGGATGTCGGTTATCGCTATAATATCGATTATCGTCATAAATTGTAGCTAATGTGTTACTCTGATGTATAAGCTATATTATTGTAAAGTTTCATTGAAATCCATACATTAGTTTTTACGTGAAAGAGTAACAAACATTCATTCCGTGGCGTGGCGGTAGTGAACGCGGCCGCTACGCAGGAGGCGCGGGTTCGATCCCCGCTCAGTGCAAATATTTGTATGCATGAATATGTATATTTGCATTGGTCTGGGTGTTTCTATGTATAATATGTATGTATTTACAAAAAAAAATACGTATCTAAGTATGTTTATCCGCGTTCTAGATTCCATAACACAAGCTAGTTAAGCTATGCTTACCATGGGTCTAGAAAGCGTTGTGTGAAATGTTGTGGGATATTTAATTATTTATTTACTATCTACATATCCATTCATCTGTACTTACAAACTTTCATGTTTAAAAGTAATGGTAGGATTTCGCAGCATTATTATTATTTGCTTTGAACCCTGGGAATTCCTAAAAAACAGGAGATTTGATCTAATAATTATAATAGTAATTCCACGTATACTTTTCTCAGTCGGTATCCCCCTCAATATGTCAAATTCTAATGTACCCAGGAACACTAACAGTGTACAACATCATTGCCACCTGTACACAACGGTGATGACTTTCCGCCGCCCATCGTGAGATATTGTTTTCGCTATTGTATAAGATATATTTCACTTAAAGTAGTAATAGTACTTTGATTGGATGTAGAACTATAAATTATCGTCATTTATGACACCAAATATAAAAAGGAAGGGGCTCTTAATTCTACTGTCGCTAAAAAGTGTATTCATTCCGTTTTGTAATGACAAATTTGAAGTAACATTTTACCAAACAAAAATAAACATTTCAGCTTTTACTTATTAATAATCCGTATTCAATCAATAAAAAGCTGAAGCAATTTAATAGATGGATCCCAAGTGGATTCATTTCAATGTACTGGATCAAAACCATTTCATTTGTGTACCATTTATTTTGTATTTATAACTTATGGACTAAGAGCCCGTGAACGCCAGACCTTCGTCATTAAAATTAAAATTATAAACGGGATATTTACCATGTTTATTATCTTTTTCGAGAATCCTATATTTTGACACTGTTACAAGTGCCATGATCACGGATGTACTAAAGTTCTGCAAGCTAGTTGTTACTCGGCAAACCGTATCGGTCTACCCTCTTCCTCACTCGTTTCTGACGCGCGTCACCACTACCACTGTCCGCGTTCTCACTACGCACTCGATCACGTTCACGACACACAACACTCACAGTATCGGCTCGCGCGGTTTTCCTTCGTCATTTTATAAAAGCTGAAAGTGTGCCAGCACCTGCTCCTAACACAGGTAAGAACCTGCCAAAGCCACTATAACCAAAACTTCATAATGGACCACCTCTCTTACATAAGTTGGGAACATGCGTCGATAAAATTTTCAGCTTTTATAAAATGGCTATGTTCTGGTGTTCACTGCCTCTTACTCTATTACTAATTATTGTCTACGGCTACGCCCGTCCAGCAGATTCCTAGCCGATTCAAAACTATTAAAATCTATTAAACTCTTCTTCTTCTATTAATATCTTCTTCTGAGTTCTTCTTCATCCTAGCGTTCATCTCAGTCGCATCCGAGACTTTCAACTGGAAGTCTGAGTACGCTTTACCAGTCTAACAACCGATTTAGCTGACCTTCTATATTATGCGTGAAGCGACTACCACCTGACCCTCACAACCCAAAGGCTATAACAAAGCATTGCAGTTAGACCAGTTGTTGAACTTTTTAGGGCTTCAACTACTCATAACGACTGCCATGGATATTCGTATGGCAACCGGGACCGACGACTTAACGTTCTCTCCGAGGCACGATCATACCAATACCAATACCCATATTCATGCATATAAATTTTTGCACTGAGCGGGGTATGAACCCACGCTTCCTGTATATAGGCCGCGTTCGCTACCGGTACGCCATAAAGGCTGTCTAAAACAAAAATATTACAAAACAATTTTATTGTCAACAGCATAGCGAGTTCACGAATGAAACGACGACTCTCAGTCGCCTCACTATGATTCCGGAACCCGACGATGATGGTGCTGTGATCAGGTGCCGAGCTGACAACCCGGTGCTCAGGGTGGCACTGGAAGACTCCTTCCGGATGAGTGTGGTTTGTAAGTATAATATATATCAGACAAAACACTTTTTGAAAACTATCTGGTGAGCCGCATATCTTGAACCAGTACCAAAAAGCTCGCGCATATGCATGGGGAAATGTGAGAGCCTATCCTTCGTAGATGTAGAGGCGTGAATACATGCAAGTACGTGCACTAACTGATCAACCAAAAAAATATTAAAAGTACTGAATAACCATTGACCTAAACCCCTGCGTCCGTGATAGTGATGAATCTATAATATAAAAATAAATCGCTGATTGTGTTGCAAATCGGAAATCTTGAGAACAGCTGAACCGATTCCGCTAATTCTTTTCTGAGAATATTCCGTGAAGTATGAGGATGCTATGAAAGGATTTTTAAGAATTGCCTGAAAAAGGTACGAGACCTCTTTCAGGTATTATATAACCTACACCATTATATAATTCCCTACAAACGATTCGTCATAATATTTAAAAGTCAATTTGAACTTTAATACCATATCATAGAGTTCAAGTCATACTCGTAGTGGAGAGGTTCCGGGAAGGAAAAACAATTGAATGACGCATAATGGCTTAGGCTTACTACGGGGTGCCAAAGAGACCGTTATGGTGGCACTTGACATGGCTGTTTATGTTTGCTAATTACTATTGGGCGTTTGTTGTATTTGGCAAAATATTGACAAATACAGTTTACTTCACAAAAAATATTCGCTTCAAAGAGGTGTCACACATGTGAATTATGACATTTTGTCCACTATTAAAAGGCAGCACTGGCCGTACTAAATAACTAAATAAGATTTTAAAAAAAGAATATTAGCAACCGTAATTACTAATTTTCCCTCTATCCCCTCAACTAAGCTAAATGGCTTGTGCTAGAAGTGGGCTCACGTCGGTAGTGTAATGGCCAGGATTCGAACCCAGGACCTCTCGATCGTAAGGCCAGCTCCTTAATCACTAAGCCACCGACGCTTTAATTAGTTTGAATTTTCTGAGGTATCTAATTTATTTAAATGCAATAAGGCCAATGCTTTATCAAATACTACACTGTCCACACATGTTAATTGTTTCTCAAATAAGCAAATAACGCACCAGGTGAAGAGTCACCATTAAACTCATATTACACAACCATCAAATATATTATATAAGTACCTTATATTTTTCCTGAAAGCTTTACTCAATATAAGATATAAAGTCTCGAGACTTGTTTTAATTTGAAGAGTCTTCGGGTACCTTGAATGTCGTTTCAAAGCTTGAGAGACATGGATTGTAATAATGTTATATTATATTTAAAAGGTCATAATAAGCTTTATTACCTCCCCGTACTTTGTCCTTGAAGGCACCTAACATTATCAGCTTTATGAGTATGAGGAACAAGCTGTACCCGCGACTTTATCTGCAAAAACATCGAATCATATCTGGTTTAGTTTTAGCACCCAATCCTAATATTTTTTTCTAAAATGAATGTAAACTAAGTTATGCTTTATAACATCAGCTACTTACAGTAAATATCCCATCATAATCGGCGCACCCGTTTCCTAGATCACCCTTATAAACAGACCAACAAACAGACTTTGTGCGGGGAAGACTTTGCCTTCAGCTTACCATCCGGCAAGTTGAAATCATGGTGTAACATATTAAATAATGCGTTTTTGTCATAGGTATCGTGTATATGTCACAGCCAACGAGCTTAATCAGCCGTTTAATTAACTGCCTAGGCTGGTAACTAAACGGCTATGTTCAATTAGCGGCCTGAATGATGTTCAGCCAGTTGATTAAACGGCTAGGTAAAAGGCTTGGATCGATGACGTTTAATTACTTGCCTAGCCATTTATTCATACAGCTAAGAAAATGACTTATTTCTGCATGGTTATAAAAAAAATAACAACGAAGGCGGATTGTGCAGCTATCTCAATAAACCTATCACTAAGTTTCTGAAAATGCACCTCTATTTACCCCCTTGGCGACTTACAAGCTTGAGTATATGTATGTGTGTAATTTTCTCTCTTATTTCGGGGTGGTGCCCCATCCAACGAGTGGTCTAAGCATTAGCCAACCAGTTTATTAAATGTTGTGATAAACGTTATGACTGAATATCATTCAGGCCGTTAATTGAATGGCGCCGTTTAATTACCAGCCTAGGCATTAAATTAAAAGTCTAATTAAGGCAGTTGGCGGCGACATATACTAAAGATGTTCCTTCAACGTTACAAAAAGACAATCATTTTTTTTTGTATAGACACAGAATAAGTATATAAACTTACTGACTAAGTTCACAATAATACGTTCACCGCATTGCGAAGTGCTAACCGTAGTTATGCTGTGACACTGTTGTTGGTTTTATTAACTTCAGTTACGAGTACAACCACACTCAGCACACTTCAGTAAATTAGTCCTAATGAGTATTTCATATTAATTAACTTCAAATTTGATAAGCAGTATTGTTACTTTGGTGTCTAAGTTTATGATATTAACAAATGAAATGCTATGTAGACATAGTTGTGTGATTAAGGAGTCTTCCTTACAATCGAGAGGTCCGACTTTGAATCCTGGGTATTAAACTATCGACGTGAATTCACTCCTAGCACAAGCCTGGTGGTAGAAATTTGATGGCACAAATTTAACACAAATTTAGGCCGATCGGGTACCACCGTGCATGGTAGTCCAATCTCAGTTGGATGCGTTCAAGGGTCAGCAAGTGCATAGCCGGACAGGGGGCATTGTGGTCGCAGCACTAGTGGGACCGGCGGGTGTCACGTAGTGCGCAGACGACAATCCTCTTTTGATGAGGCCGTCAAGCTGAGTGCCGCCATTGTTAACATGGTAAGTGTATGTAAAGGTGACCCTCTTTCCTGAGACTTCGCCTTCAGCTTACTATCAGGCGAGTATATATATATATATATATATATATATATATATATATATATATATATATATACTATTTAATCCTACGTCCTGCTAATATCATAAATGAGAAGAATTTTCTTCCCATTAGCCATAATGAATTGTGATAACTAATATCTCTAAAACATTAGTCTGTCCTGTTGGCTAGTTATAAAATCAAACACTGGTAAAAAATAATTTCCCAAAAAAAGCTCATTCATAAAATATAAAACTAAGTATAAAAATGCATTTACTTACAAATATTAGGTCCGACGAACATACAAGTAGATTCACAAAGAAAGCTATTCTTAAAATGCGCAATCCGTTTGTGCTGTAAAAGCCTGTTAAAGGCAGGACTCAACAACTCTTAACAGTGACGTAATTACACAACAAGAAGTAAGTCAAAAACTTTAACTTCCAAGAGACAGAATATATCTTAGAAGATACTTATCACCCTCAGCTGCCTTCTACGGAGATTGCCTAACTCAAACTGACATCTGGCTCAAGTCCTTTGTGCGAACTAAAGTTTCATAGCGGAAATTGATAGTTTTCACTTAAATTGAATTTTCTAATGAGTTTTCGGTACGCTCTGCACTGTATATTCAGTTTTGTTCCAGGATATTTTTTATGTATATAGGACATGTCAATTTGACTTCACCTTGCCTGATGGTAAGCTGAAGGCAAGGTTCGGGAAAGAGGGTCACCATTACATACACATTATGAACTACACAAAACGTATTTTGAACTAACTGATTCCTGCTAGCCATGGGAATCTATTCCCAGGATAAAAAGTAGCGTATATTTCCCAAGCTCTAATCTATCTATGCACCAGATCTTATTGGGTTATCTTTGAAAATTACGAACTTTTATTATAAACTTTCACCCCTTATTTTAACCCCCTAAAGTATCTTTCCGGTATAAAGGGTAGCCTTAAATCCTTTCCTATGCTATAGTCCATGTCTATACCAAATTTCAACGAGATCGGTTCAGAGGCCTAGGCGTGAAGGCGTAACAGACAGACAGACAGACACACAGAGTTACTTTCGCACCTATTATACTAGTGAGGATGTATAATTTGAATAATGCTGAAATACAAAAGAAATATTGTACAATACGTTTCTAGCAAATGTGTTAGGACTTAATGTAAAATAAATACACTACAGTGAGCCGAAATCCTCGGCAAACTTCGTGAAACTTCGGGGACTTGTCGCCTTGCGCTAACTTCTTCATTTACTCGTTACTGACAGACTAGGTATTGAGGCTTCAGTTTGAAGTTTATTAAATAAAACCTTGAATAATATCTTAGATAAAAGTGGCCCTGTTTATTAGGTTATCTTTATACAAGGACGTATTCTAAGTACGAAAAAAATCTGCGAAAAATGGCAAAAGCATTATTTTTCGTTCTCTGAACATCAATGCCTTGTATTTTTTTCTGCGATTGCCTTGATTGAAGTAATAAGTTGGTCGATCATTTTCACGGGAACGCTGTGGTGTGGAAGAAGATGTAGTGACAAAGATAGAGAAATTGATGCTTAGATGGTTCGGACACGTAGAAAGGATGAGTGAAAGTAGATTGACGAAACAGATTTATGAGGCGAAAGTGAATGGGTGAGTCGGTAGGGGGCGACCCAGGCGAACGTTCTTTGATCGAATCGAAGACGTCTTGAGTAAAGGTCAGGTCAAAAGTACCCAGAACCGACGCGCTTGTATGAAAACGCTTATGAAAGTAGGAGAAGCGAAAAAGGTGTGTCAGGATCGTAGCAAGTGGAAAGAAGTGGTCTCTGCCCACCCCGATGGGAAAAAGACGTGACCTTATGTATGTATGTATGTATGTATCATTTTCACTTTGACCAACGGAATAAAGTCCTCTTTAATAAGTCAGTATTGAAATAATTCGTTGACCGACGTTTGATGGAATAAAATGATGAATGTATGGGATTTTACGTATTTAACATGCGTTAATGACTGTCATATACGTTAATGGTTCTGTTCCACCAAACGCTGGTCAACGAATTGCCACTTGTCTAGAAGGGCTGGGACCAGTAGCTTAACGTACTCTCCAAGGTACGGAAGGGCTACCCACCCTAAGATTTACCCTATTATTGCTAAACCTTGTAACGTCCCGAGGAGGGCCAGACCGAGAGGAATGGCCCTGGGTCAGCCGAGTTGCGAGGGATATGTCACGAGACAACCTCACCTTCGGCCTAGCACATCGACAAACAGACGGCGTGCGGTTTAGTCGGTTCGAGTCCGATATAACTTCCCCCTTCGGCTCCGAAGGGGGGGGGGGGGTATCCGTGAGGATGTCCCACAAGTAAAAAAAAAAACTTGTAACGTACCAACCTACTTGGTTACAACTTATTAATAACTAGGGTAGTTGGAGCCATCTCAGTCCACGGTTGGACTTAGTCCTCTTCTGTTATTAGTAGACCTTGACCTGGCCTATTGTTTCCACACTGGTCAAATGGGTTGGTACAGGGTTTTATATTGGTTTTCCTTCCCTCGTAGTGATATCATCTGCGTATTTTTCCGTTGGTCGCCTCTTAGGACACCTTTTAGATAATATGGGGTGGTGATACTGGTATTCCTTCTCCATCACTACACGGAGTGACCACTTAATGTATTATGTATTTTACTTAAACTTTTCTTCTTGTTCAACAGATAGACCTGTTCTGGCCATGTCACTGGGCAGCACCCTGAACCCCAATGACATCAAGGAGGGCGATGATGTGTACTTCGAGTGCAATATCAAGGCGAACCCTAAGGAACATCGAATCTCCTGGTACCATAACGTGAGTGAGTCCAGAGAACTGTCTAGTAATTTCCTTGTAGATTTTGGATATAAATTAGGCCGCTCTCTGTTACCAGCCGCAGCCCGCTACAGCAGAAGCATTGTTTATTGTTTTCATTTACTGCAAATTTTCAATAGTGCCGTTTATCCCTATTTCCGTCACGACAGACTGGGGAAGTACCTTCAGCCTACAGAATACCGCGGCCATAATAACCTCGTGTTATGTTCCCGGCGGTGAGTACGGTAGCCAGAGCTCACTGGAAAGCTTTTGTGCTGTCAGTGGGAAGACCTGTTTTCTTCTACACTGACGGCACAGAAACTCTGTGTTTACAGGGTCTACAGCACTAGTTTGAATAGGCCACGATAATCATTTTTCATCAGGTTGATCGTGTGCTTTTCTGCCTCCTAAGTGGTACTTAACAAAAAAAAACTAGTGATGTATAAGAAGGGATGACACGTCATCTGAGCGCACTGTATATGGTTTGTAAAAATAAAAAAGTATCAGGCCCACAACTCACTCATTTGTCTATAACTACATATTTACATTTTTTCACAAACATTACTTGTTGAACTTCGATACGGGTGTACGGTAACATTGAGCAGCCGCGATGAATTCAATCACTAAACAATATTATCTTCATTCAAGTCTATTTTCGTAGATCGGCCGGGGTGCGAGAGATGTCTCAGGCAATGTCTCCTCCGGCAACCTATGACCCACAGATAGCGAACGTTTTACTCGGTTCGAGTCCAAAATCCGTGAAAATTTTGCTCACAATAAAATAAAATACGTAAAATACGTTCCACTGTATTTTAATGCACGAATGTCTATGGGTATATTATAAAAATGATGAAAAATCGAAATGGTCTCTGTCGTCAAAATGATGTAACTTAGACACTACATCAATCCTAATTTCTGTTATAAGTACCACATTCAAAGCGATTCCGATTGCAACCCGGAGTCCAATCTTCCACGCCTCCTTCCCATAATATTTATGTACGTTCGCCTCTGACGAAAGTAATGTCAGCTTTTACGAGATTGACTGCTGTCTTACACCCCAATATTAATAACAGCAGATTATTTTGCAACTACTAAATTACATCTTGCATGCACATGTATGTATAACATGTGTTTAATACAAATAAATATGATTTGATTTGATTTGATTTGATAAAAACTACATTGATTTATATCTTTTTTATTCTCAGGACCATCCAGTTAGCCAGAACATGTCATCCGGTGTATTCATCAGCACCAAGTCTCTTGTGTTGCAAGGAGTCAAGAAGAGAGACGGTGGTCTCTACACCTGCAGAGCAGCGAACCAGATGGGAGAATCCAGCAGTCAGGCTGTTTATTTAAGAGTACAGTGTGAGTAAGCTTTAGAGATTTCAGTATCTGATAGCAGCATCTTCATCTCAGTATTATTAGTAGGCTTCACTTTGGAGCCGGGGTTGCACTTACTCCGTCTGTTCTTTTTGATATGGTTTGTATGGCTTTTATGTGTATACAAAAATACCCGTTAGTTCTAACGAATATGTTATATATGATTTTTTTATAATACACAAAAATATAGTACAGCGAACCCTATAACAAGATATCTGCTTATTTGACTTAAGATTTGTGTAACCTTTATAAATATGTTTATACTTTGGAGATTGATGGCACTTGGTGGAATCTGCTACACATATTGAATAACTATAACACTTGTACTTTTCCACACTCTATTTTATTTTTATTTTTAACCTGACCGGTTTCACCTTACGGCATTATCAAAGGTTTACTGAATACATAAAAATGATTTTTGATGAAAATGATTCTTTATAAATATGTCCGTAGGTTAGTCTATAAAATGAAATAAAAAAACACGGTAAATGTCACGTTACTTGATATAAAAGATAATAAAAGTTCGCAATTTTTTTTTTCTTTTTATTATATAGGACACGTTAGTGGTAAGGCAGGTAAAGGATTAGGAAAGGGGTATACAATTACCGACACTAACAATATTACAATGGTGGCCCTCAGTTTGACGGCCTCATCTGATACTTTTTCATGCCCTGCTTAAAGGACCGGGTACTGTAGGAATTCAGATAATTCCTCAAATAAATGGAAATTGTGATATACAGTCGCTCCGATCTGCGCGCAACAGTCGCCTGTGCTCATCGGCGCGCGGTTGGACGAACCGCTGCGCGTACGTTGCACGGTGAACGCAGACCCCGCTGACGTCACGTTCTACTGGCAGTTCAATAACAGCGGCGAGAGTTTTCAAGTATCTCCTGCAAGATATGGTGAGTATTGGAATTATAATTACATTAAATTACAGAAATTGTCAACTTAGACATACGTATATCAGTCAGATCGAAGGCCTTTTAAAGAAAGGACATGTCAAGAGTACTTGAAACAGACGAGCATGTAAAAAAACCATCATGGAAGTAGATGAAGTGAAATTTGTAGGCCAGGATCGTAGAAGGTGGAAATATTTAGTATCTGCCTCCCCCATGGGAAAAGACGTTTGTATGTATGGAATTATGTATTTTACTATACAAATGTATATTGTTAACTCAGTACGTCCCATCGATGTATCAATGCACAGTCGACAAAGGAGATACGGTTGCACCTTAACGTACAACATTATATGAAAAAGTGCAACTGTACAGTCTCACGACCGTACATCGCATGTATAGGGACCTGACTGTACATGAGCCGCTGACGCTGCACTACAGACCGAACCGGCGACGAGCGTCATTATTTGTTGCACAATACAGTATATTTATATCGACCAAAAACCAATAACCAAAGAGACTATTAACACGACGTTACCAGTGAAAACGATTCAGGAAAGGCCCGGCCATTCAGTAGTTCTGTTAACTTTAATATTGCAATATACGTTTACTCGTTTACTTTCGGCTGTCTTTCCTTTGGGTCTCCACAACAACTACCACTACCACAAACTCCATAAGAGGAGTCGATGTACCAGGATAACGTCCCGTACATTTAATGGTCCTTCGATCCAGATCTCCTTTGTCAACTGCACATGTTATTTATTACTCAAAATACTTCGTCTTTTTCAAACATTGCATTATAAAAATGAAAAATAAACAGCAATAATTTGATCACGTTATAGGTTTTGGCAGTGATCCAAACCTCGTCCTAGTCATATTCTTTCAGCAGAAATAATGCCATGGTACTTTGTAGTCTTGAATTTAAATTATATGGGTCACGTTTAAAAATGATGTAGCGTTTTAAAATGCAATCCTACCCTGAGAGTCTTATCTGTGGTTTAAAGGTGCACCGATTTGTAGGTGAGGTTGGCTTCAGCCTCAAGGATGTTTTTTTTTCCGTGTAACGACTACCATCTGAAATTCACAGCCAAGTGGCGTTATTGAAGTTCTGTAGTTAAACTAGTCGAACGTTTACCCTCCAAATACCCATAACTGCCATAGATGTTCGTATGATAACCGGGACTGGCGGCTTAAGGTATATCCACACACATCAAGGTCGTGCCCAGGAATGTAAACGATCAGTGCCCCGTCACGAGCTCAAAAAAATATCGGTGTATATGTCGTCGCCAACTAGCTTAAACAGCCATTTAATTAACGGCCTAGGCTGGTAACTAAACGGCACAACATTTAATAAACTCGCTGGCTAATGCTTAGGCCATTCATAAGATAGGGCACCACCCCGAAATAAGATAGAAAATTACGTACATACATACATTATACTCTCGCCTGTAAATGCCCGAGGGGGTAAATAGAGGTATTTTCACAGAAAATTTGTGATAGATTTATTGAGATAGCTTGGACAGATTATTTTCTATAACCATGCATAAATAAATCATTTTCTTAACTGTTTCATTAAATAGCTTGGCAAGTAATTAAACCTCATTAATCCAAGCCTACCTAGCTGTTTATTGATCAACGCCTTTTAGTTACCAGCCTAGGCAGTTAATTGAACGGCTGATTAAACCAATAACTAGGTGGCTGCAACATATACATTTTATATGAACACGTACTCGAACACGTCCGTTCCTGGATTGGCGACGGAGTTTCAGTGCTTAGGTCTAAGCACGTCACAGCCCGGTCATGTCCCGGGCACGGCCCTGATATGTGTGGATAGACCTTTAACGCACTGTCCGAGGCACGGTAATTGTTATACTACAGTGGTTAAACATTTGTTCATGTAGTTTCTACGGGTGGCACGTCAAGTGAACTCCGCTACCGGGCGGCGAGTGAGCGTGATTATGGCGCGCTACTGTGTCGCGCTACGAACACGGTTGGACGACAAAAACGGCCGTGTGTATTCCAAATAGTTCCGGCAGGTGAGTGTTTTAAATTATTACTTAATTACTTCCAGCGGGGGACGCTGTAAACCGGACGGGTGATCTGCCGTATTGCGTTGGCCATTTCACCCAATTCCCCTATTCCTCCCATTTAGTCGAACCTACTTGTTTCTTTGCAGAATCCTCGAGGTCTTGTACTGCTAGGGGGTCCGTCCCTATGTTTTCCCATCTTATTATTGAGTAAATGGGGCATTTAGCCAGCAGGTGGAGGCTGGTCTGCTCTTCCTCCATGCACTCTGGGCATTTGGGGTCAGTTTTCACCCCTAATTTTAAATTATTATTTACTTATGTACTTACGTGATTTATTATTTCAAAATTAAGTCATAGGTACACTATTTACAGAAAGAAGAACTATATTTTTATTTATTTAATTTATTTAATAATTCATTGCATATATGGGTTACAGAGTAGTCGTTATAGGCAGTGGATACAGTTTCACCATATATAACCAATTAGCATGCAATTTTGGTGGCTAAATTACAAATTAGAACATTGTCACATCATTACAAATAGTCATTTCAAAATTCCTTCAATTTCAATTAATAATGTCAATAATATTAATAAGAACAATATAAATTAGAATAGAAATAATGTAGGTTGTCAGTTTAATTTTACATTTTAATGTCTATGCATATTATGATGTCAACATATAATTAATTTACTTTGTCAAAATAAAATTTACCTACATCGAATACTGTATGAACACACCACACCACATGGTCCAGCGCCATGCGCTTGGCGTTCGACGCTATCTGAGATTTTTTTTTAGAGTACTGTCAGCGTCAGATCGATCATGAATACAAAGTTTCAAAATGGTCTCAATATCATGGTATAATATTAAGAGTAAATTAAACTGTTTTATTGATTCAAATTATATTTTTGTCCAAACTAAGAGCGTTTTCACACTCATCCGATATCCGATATCCGACATCCGATATCGGAGGAAGTCAAATGTATGAGATATGTATCTCTCTTTCACGTTGTCCGGCCCGATATTGGTTATCGGAGCCAACACCACTGTTTTGGCCCGATATCGGAACACAAAGAGACTAAAACAGCGATTGCAATAAATTTTCGACCTTAAAGACATTTTCTGTGTAACGTGTCTTTTCGCGGTAATTGATGACGCTGATCACGAATATAAGAAAAAATCTCGATACCATGTTATGTCAATAAGGTCGAAAATTGTTTGCACTTTTTTCTTTACTCCTAGCATCCCTAACTAGTCTGTGCTTTCGAGCAAATGGCCGTATCGGGCCGATTTTATCGGATAAATGTGAAAACAGCACAACGTGTCGGATATCGGATGTCGGCTATCGGCGTCCGACACCGATATCGGATATCGGATATCGGATGAGTGTGAGGTGAGTGAAAGGTGTGTACTAAATATCAGAACAATCAGCCAAAAGGTAGGTACCGTAAGGTAAAGGTAGGTACAGTACCTACTGATGTCACAAATTTCGGCCGACTGGTGTACGATTGCGAAACACCCTCCATAGTAATCCAATCTCGGTTGGATTGCGTTCAGGGTTCAGTAAGTGCATAGCCGGGCAGGAGGGCTTATAGTCGCAGCGCTAGTGGGACCGGTGGATGTCACGTGGTGCTGCGGCGACCTATATAAAAGTGTATATAAAAAAAGCAACTTATCTGGAGGAATTGACGGAAATATTTACTCTTTCAAGAAATTTCATTTACGCCTTCTTCCTGCTAATATTATAAATATGAAAGTTTTTGAACATAAAAGTTTAAATGTTTGAATTACGAAGATGTTTGAAGTCACACGGTGCTGCGACGACAATTGGGTACTTTCCTGTAGTTAAAATAAATTATTTAGCTGGACTTATTAAATTAATAATGGTAAAAGAGTGAAAACAGTTGCGTCGGTTCTTATTTTTTCGTTCTTATTTATTTTTAATCATCCATCCAACGTTTAATAGTATATGATTTGACTATTAAATATTATGACGTCACAAATATAGTTTTCATACAATTTTCCTTATAAATTACCGTTTTGACGTTTAGAAAAAAGTAACTAATTTGACTGGTCAGTCAAATACCCAATTCTCTCTTGATGAGGCTGTGAAACTGAGTGCCGCCATTGTTAACATGGTACGTATATGTAATGGTGACCCTCTTTCTTGAGACTATATATGTCTTCAGCACCCGGCCGAAATTTGTGACAAATTTGTGTCATCAATTTGCTACCAACAGTATAGGTGAACCCCTTTCCATCAGAGATAATATAAATGTTGGTAAAAATAAAGGCAGCCTTTATTTTTACCAACATTTATATTATCTCTGCATAAAATTATCTCCAAATTATATTATCATACCCAGACCATATTGAGCTCAGACCTTTCGCAGAAATCCGAGTTAATTGAAAAATAACTTCCCAAAATTTTCTATTTACGTATTAGAGTTATAATGAGGGATCACCTTTCGTATTCATTTAAAATATTTTTGCGTGGCCCCGAGGCACCAACTGTATTGAACTAATCACAATATATTCATATTCATATTCATATTCATTTATTTCTCGAACAACAACAATTTAGAACAAACTCTTTGAGTTTGAGTTTTTAATTAATAAAATAGAACTATGTTTATAAAAATCGAAATCAAAAACTGAAAAGTATAAAATTACTGAAAAGTTTGAATTAAAATAATACAAAAATATTCATAAAATAAAAACTATTAGAACAAACTAAACTACATTTTTATTTGATTTATTCAGCACCGAGTTTAAAAAATCACGTAATTCGAATAATAAATGTCAGAGTAATCGGTGTACATACAGTAAAAAAAATTACCGATCGAATTCAGAACCTCCTCGTTCTTGGAAGTCGGTTAAAAATAAAACATTATGAAAAAGACACATTAAAATTGTTTACGGTTAGTAAGGACCTAATCGACTTGTTATAACACTAAAGTCTATTTCAGTGCTAAATTTTATCCAGGTCTGTTCAGCACCGGTCTAGTTAAGACATTTATATCACTATAAAACTGTAAAGTAGTCATGTCTGTACATTAGATATATTTGCAAAACATACAAGGGTTATGTTTTAGTAACGATACTAAACGTTGGTCTGTTGGACGCAAAAACTTCTGGACTATTTTTGATGTGGTTTTTAAAGGTTTACAGTCAGACTTAAAATCTCACTTTTTTAATATGATAACAAACAATAGGTACACGAAACATACCTCTAACAAAGTGGAAGAGAAAGAACTTATTTGAATGAAACTTTTAAGCATTATATATGCTAAACATTCAAATCGATAAGATAGGAAAAATACTGAATTGGCCTAGGCGGGGTTTGAAACCACGATCTTTGCATTACAGGGGCAATGCTTAGACCACCTACCAGCTACCAGACCTCGCCCAAACCGTATTTGTGGCGTCAGTGAGGAATATCGGAAGACCCTCCATCGTCGTCTCAAAGACGAATATCAAGGAGAAATTTGGATTGGCAGTGGTCAAAGCATTGCCCTTATAAAGCAAAGAAAGAACCAAATTTGGCGAATACCTCTGCCTAAACTTTCAGTGATTTACAGTCGTGAATATATAAGGCAGTCTAGCTAATCCGTAATCATAATCATAATCATAATATTTATTCTGTGGATCATAGGTTAGTTATAAAGATCTTATAAGCCATATTACGTACGCTATGTCCTACCACATGTGGTTTACAGATTATTACCTATACTAAATAAAATTAAAAATAATACCCAGCGTGCATTAATTATATCAACTGCATTATACAAAAATCAATCAAGCACCACACATTATGTCAGTAAATAAAATTAAATAATTAAAATAGTGAATTCATATACAGATGTCAGTCAATATTAGATGCCAATAAATTTAATCAAAAGCATTATTAACATAAGCATTATTAAATATTAGATACAAATTGGAACATTAAGCAGCTACACAACACATGTCAAATGAGTCAGTATTAAAAATTCTAATTCATAATCAATAGATATATAATTTAAATAAACGTCAATCAATATTAAATGTCAATTGTACATGTGGTATATCAATCAATGCTAGTCATTTAATAGTGTTATCATTTAAAAAACTTACAATAGAGTAGTATGTCTTATTCACCAGGAATATTAATAATTCTTTTTTAAATTTATTTATGTTTGTCTCTAGCCTTATTGATTTTGGTACTTTGTTATAAATATTTGGTGCCATAGCAAAGATGCTGTTATGGTATAGTGCCGTTTTGCAGGTTACTAGATGCAATTTATCTGCTCGACGTGCACTACTAACTACCACAAACTTTTCCATATTTTGCCTAACAAACATAGCAGTCTCATAGATGTCCTTTACATCTATGAGACTGCTATGTTATTACTACTACTACTACTACTACTATTATGCTACATGGCATTGTCAATATTTTATGTTTCTTAAAATATGGTACACAACTGTCAGTTCTTCGTAGATGACACATTGCTCGTATGCATCGCTTTTGTGCTATGAAAACCCTCTCCTTACCAGTGGCATTACCCCAAAATATAATTCTGTACCTTAAAATTGAAGAGACAAGACCATGATAGGCTGTAATTAATGTACTTTCATATACAGTTTTCCTAAGCATGTATAGGTTGTAGGAGTATTGGTGTAATTTAGTGCACACATTTTGAATCTGTTCGTTCCAATTCAAGGAATTATCTATATACAGACCAAGAAACTTAATGATTTCTGTTTTATTAATTGATTTACCATTATCTTCTAATATATAAAATTCTCGTGTCACAGTTTTCGTTGCCAAACTCCTCCGAAACGGCTCGACCGATTCTCATGAAATTTTGTGGGCATATCGGGTAGGTCTGAGAATCGGCCAACATCTATTTTTCATACCCCGATTCGCGATAACCGACATCCACGCGGGCGGAGCCGCGGGTGACAGCTAGTAATGTATATTTATGTCAAGTGATTTATTTTTTCTTTGTCCAAATTGCATTAATGTCGTTTTGTCTAGATTATATAATACAAGTACAAGTAATCTTAAGTTTAGATCTAGATTACAATATGTACGTACCAAAATTTTTATCTTCAATACCTATTTTATAAATTCGTCGTGTTTTGAAAGTGTCCGAGTGACCTAGCTTTACCATTTTAGTGACGTAAGCAAAATATCAACATCCACAGTAGATATAAATTCACTATTTTGCACTAACAATGAAGAGATGAAACTACTGCGTTTACAAATTGAACTTACAATGTACAATGCACAGCGTAAATTGGTTCCTAGTTTCCACGGAGGCAACATATTCGGGTGGCAACCACATTCAGAGAACACGGTATTATAATGAAATAGTCAAAATTGTACAGATAGACATCGTGATTCGTAGCTACAGTAATAATTTCAGTTTGCTAGAAACTTTTGTCATAAAGATTTTGTATGCTAACTCACATCGGTTTGAATATCGATAGGAAATACATTGAATTGGTTCAAGCGGGACTCGAACCCTCGACGTTTCCCTTACAGGGGGAATGCTCTGACCACTGAGCTCCCGGATCCCACCCGAACTTGTCACACTAGTTGTGTCCCACGGTTTTATCCGCCGAACGTGTTCTATTCCACTCTCGCACCACCCGCTTGCCTCCTAGCTGTGGCTCTCGGCTTCATCAGTGTGGAATTTTCATAATGTTCCCGTAACCCATGGGAACCTATTCCCGGGATAAAAACATTAAAAAACATTAATGTAAATTTTTAAACTTTAATTAACACCATGCATGTGTTATTCCTGTACCTAAGACAGCTAGATCCGTTTATCTGTTAGAGCGTTATTGAATAACAAACATCTAAATATAGTTACAAACGTTCACATTTATAGTATTAATTGGATAGAATAACCTTTCTCAAGAACTGGGCTATCATGTGCAAAAATTTCATTCAAATCGTACATGTAGTTTCAGAGATTTGCCCGTTCAAACAAGCAAGGTTTTCAGCTGAATTATTAATATAGCTTTAGATTATGTAGACTTTTTTAGGGCCGGTGCAATGTGTTTGTAGGTATTGTACTCTTGCAGAAATAAAAGTTTCACACACATCTATATTCATATCTGTAAATCCCAGGAGAGGAAGGTAAAGGTGTATTAACTCTCACGTTTCGGCATAAGTTTTGGTCCCACGTAATATTGCCAAGTATATTGCCATCAGGTGGGTACTTTTTCACAGCCTGTGTGTTTATTGTCGGGTCGAAACATTCACTACAGGTAGCAATACGTCACTAGAAAATATCAAACGAAAATATTGTGAATAAAACTTCCGCGTAGGTGTCATCATAAAAAGAAAAAGTGAGAATCCTTTACAAAGTATTAATAATGAAAAATTGCAGGACTGCAAGTACAAGAATCCCTCAAAGCAAAAAGACAAGACATTTCCGTTCGCTAGAAATAATCCATAAAAATTTAATAACGACGTTCTTTAACAGGTGCAATATTTATTTAAATAGAATAAGATACAGAATATTATAAAGAATACAGTTTTGAAATTAAATTTTCAAGGTAATTTTAAAGTTTCAAAATTGTATTCTCTAAATGGAATCAAAATATGAATTATGTTTTAACAGTTTTTCACAAAATAGTATTAGTATGGGACTAAGAGCGTTTTCACATTCATCCGATATCCGATATCCGATATACGACATCCGATATCGGAGGAAGTCAAATGTATGAGATATGTATCTCTCTTTCACATTGTCTGGCCCGATAACGGTTATCGGAGCCAATGACCCGAAAAGGGTGGCTGGGCCCGACTGGATGCGAATGAATAAAACTTCTAATGTCCTTCTTGAAGAATCCCATATTGTAGTCGTTTGAGAAACCACATCAGGGAGTTCATTCCACAACTTGAGCGTGAACTGCAGTGGCGAAGGGTGAAAATTTTCAAAAGGCAAGGCGGTGGACATTTTGTAGTTTAAACGTAAACATCTCTACTACGGTTTCCCTTCGCAGAGCAAGCCATCAGGAATCATGTTGTAGGGACTCCTCGCCACTGGTGAACTGAATAATATATTACAATCAAAACTGAATCGAACAGTTGTAAAAAGTGAATGGATATTCAATTAAAGCAGTTAGTTTAAGAATGTACAAACCGTAAACAGAGTTTTTCGCAAAAGAGTTATTTCTAGAATTGGCAACTAAAAAAGGCAGAGTTATTTTAGTTTATTAGACTGACATAAATCTAATAGAAAGTGAATCAAACCATGTCTAATTCTGTAGGTTTATTTCTAACTAGCCTTCGCCCAGAGCTCCACCTACGTGGACATTGATTTTCGTGACTTTCTATTTTACCAAAACCCTTAAAAAAACGTGTCATAATCCGTTTAGCAGTTAAGCGTCCATCCCAGACAGACAAAATTTTGAAAAACCAATTGTGGATAAATCGTAAAATACATAATAGTTAATAGAATTAAACTCGTTCTTCTTTTTAAGTATCTCCAACGTGTAAAATGTTACTTTATTTACTGACGGTGGGTACTACAGTAATAATATTATGTTAGGATAGACCGGCCATGTGAGCGGAAATCGTGTGGCAATTTTTTAGTCAATTCCTGTCCTACGAGACAGGAGCTTTTGAACGCTTATAACTCATAACTCTCTTAACTCATTTATTCATAAGGATAATCATTACACGTTATATATTATGTTACAGCAAGTTTACCATTTAACTTACTCGTCCGAAAAACATCTGCAATCTTTCACACATAAAATAAAAAAATAAAAATTGTACAAATGTCAACAATGTAGCATAACAGGTTTTCGTGCAGTCAAAATAATATTATGTCAATAGTTCAAATTCTAACAATATCAAGTTCTAATAGGAGTCAAATTGTACAAGGTCACAGTTAAATATTTTACATAATTCCAATCATGATAACCATTAATTAACAATAAGGTTTTGAAGTTAAATTTATCAACAGTTATACTTATTTCACTGTTATCAATTCGTCAAATGAGTAGAATGCTTGCTCGCATAGCCATCGCTTCAGTCGAAGTTTAAAGGACTCTATAGTTGGAGCTACTACTAGCTCAGTACTGTTAACACTAGATTGTAACAACATCGTTATAAATACCGTGAATATGCCATATTGTGCTATTTGCACTGTAGAGTAAAAATGGAGAAGTAAATTGGAAAAATAAAGATTTTTCTTATCTCTCGTGAGTACATATTTATTTACAGTGAATACTGCGTATGGCAGTTCTATCCTAATATGTTTCTGTAGTGGATACTGATGAACACTTCAAATACATCATAAACAAATGCATAGCTATAATACGTCAGGGTAGATTTCGGAATGAACTTTTGCAGAAGGTCGAAGACGGAATAATTATTCGAGGGTAAGGAACAGAAACACTCTATATACAACATTACAAATTATGTAATAGTATAGAAAGATACAGATTAGCTAGATTTTGTTATACCAAATATACGAAGTTCGAAATTTTCTTTATATTCTTTCTAAACAAATTGTAGTTACTTAATTTGAATAACGGGGGCGGCCCAAGAAACGCTGGCTTGATGTCGTGCAGGATGACATGCGTGCCAACGCACTAACCAAACAGGATGCCGAAGACCGTGCAAATGGGGAAAAGACTTAGTAGGAAAGCGGACCCTAGCTTCTCTCGCGCTAGGCGGGACGAGCAACTGGGAGACACTCAATTAGCCTATCAAAGTCCACTGCTGGACATAGGCATCTTCCAATGTTGAGAGGCATTGGCCTAATGTTTCCACGCTGGCCAGATGGGTTGGTACAGGGTTTAATTTCGAGTTTCCCTTCTCTCAAAGTGATGTTGAGATGTGGTGGTAATATTGGCACCGCGTGGTCCCCCCTCCCGAGGACGGCCATACCAAGAGGGATAGCCCTGGGTCAACCGGGTTCTAGGGATATGTCGTTGATAACCTCACCTTCGGCCTAGTACAACGACCCATAGACGGCGTGCGGTTTAGTCGGTTCGAGTCTGACATAACCTATCCCTCCGGCTCCGAATAGGATTTCCCGCACGTAAAAAAGGGGGTGTTAATATTTGTATTCTTTCTTCGTCATCACACGGATAGAAAAGTATATCTAAAGGTTTCAACATGATTCTTTTAGAAGAACAGTCACGTCAATTTACGTACTGCAGTTGCACGTATGTCAGACCTCGTAAACTTGAGAATTTAATCTTCTTTATGCGAAGTTAATGTGGCACAATTAGCTTTTTTTAGTACACGTAAAGAACTTGAACGTGACGTATTAAATGTTGAGTATGTCATACACATTGATGATTAGGTAGTAATTCGCGATGTTGCCATAAAACAAGCACTACCGAAATTAGTTGACATTTTTAATATTCGTCCCTGACTTTAAGGTGAGGGCCTTGGATGTGACCGGGATTAACAGCAACTGAAAATAGAAAAAAAAAACAAGAAAGAAGAAAAAACAGTCTTTAGTAGACAGTGAGGGCATTGACAAACAATTAAAAAAAAAACAAATAGTGAGCGTATGACATCACGCCTAAGCGATTTTGTCCAATTCACATTATTCCAATAGCTTTCAGTCCAACGAGCGCATCCAGTGCTGGAAGGCTGCTGGAATAATGTGAACTATCACTGAAATGTGCGTATTCCAGTGAGTAATCCAGTTCTGTCATTGGACTGGATTGATACGCTGGATTACTGGACTGAAATAATGCGAACCGTGCGTCAATAGACATTCTATTTTTGCAAAACACTTTGTATTTTTTAAACTTATATTTCTTAATAAATTATTTGATTTGATTAGATTCAGATTAGACAGTGATGTAGCGACAGAGAGAGAGAGAGAGAGCTAATCATCCGTGTAATAGCTCAATCTCTCTCCCTTTAAACCACCATCGAATCTGAATCAAATTGAATCACGCCTTACGTAGGTACTGAGATCTCCATCATGAAATGTTTGCTATCTAAAAAATGGAGAAGTACCACCACCCTACAGAATACCGCAGCAATAATAACCTTGTTTTGTATTCCCGGCACTGAGTAGGGTAGCCAGAGCTCACTGGAAAGTTTTGTGCTGTCAGTGGGAAGATCAATGGCCTGTCCTGCTACTCGTATGTCTTCTGCACTGACGGCACAGAAACTCTTGTATACGTCCATTGGCCACAGTAACCACTTTCCATCAGGTGGGCCGTGTGCTTGTCAGCCATTTGAGTGATATATATAAACTTAAGAGGGTTTCTTCTTGGAAACTTCTTATATCGTAAAGCTTAATATACTCATACCTTCCTACACGTATTCTATAAATAAAACCTTCATCAACCTAGCGTGTCCTCCGGTTGCTCGTCCCGCCTAGCGCGGGAGAACCCAGGGTTCGCTTTCCTACTTAGTCTTTTCCACTTTACACGGTCTTCGGCATGTTTTTATTTTTTGTATAGGACACATCAATTTGACTTCACCTCGCCTGACGATAAGCTGAATGCAAAGTCTCAGGAAAGAGGGTCACCATAACATACACGTACCATGTTAACAGTGTTGACACTCGGCTTGACGAGCTCATCAGATGCTTTTTCACGCCCCACTTAAAGAACCCGGGACTGAAGGAAGAAGGAAACACATGAACTGGCAAGGAATTCTTAATGGTGCAACAAAAAAAGCAGTCTCCAAACAACTTGGTTCTTGAAGGAATATTCTGCACCATATACTGGTGACATCCAGGCCCTGATCCTGTTTGGTTAGTCCGTTGGCACGCATGTCATCCTGCACGACATCATGCCAGCGTTTCTTGGGCCGCCCCTACTTCTGGCGCCAAACAACGTTATGTTGAGGCATTTTTACCAGCGTATCCTGTCGGGCGTCGCAAGACGTGGCCATAACACCGAAGGCGACTTTCCTGCAGCTTGTCAGCTATGTCACGAACATGGAGGCTGCCGCGGATGTGTGCGTTTCAAACACGGTCGTTTCGTGTAACGCCACATATCCGCCGCAACATATTCATCTCCGTGACATGCAGCAACTACCGGTGTCACTCCAGCAACGGCCACACCTCACTGCCGTATGTCAGGACTGGTCTAATGATGGTCCTATAGACCTGTCCTTTTAGCTTGACTGGCATTTTAGGATCACAAAATTACTCCCGTTACCTCGCGCCATTTCGCCCAAGCCGCTGAAATACAGGCGTTGATGTCACGATCGATGTCTCCGGACGCATTAAGCACAGATCCGACGTACTTGAAGTGGCTTGTACGCTCGACGGTGTCGTCGTCTATACGGACAGACGTCGTATCTGTGCTATTGCAGTCTATTCTATAAATAATACCATTGTCTAATAATTACAATGCTAAGAATAGTATCAGAGACAGACCGGACAAATGACGTAGGCGTACTAATGAATTTCCGATGTTAAGGTGTCCTATAAGGCAGAATACTTCAGTGCTATAAATTTAATAGAATGCTTGCTCAAAGATTTCACTATCTTTCAAATGTATTTATTTACAATATTTACATTAGAATTATGTAAATAAAAACAATACATAAATAACATTTACAAACCTGCAGTTCAGGCGTCAAAGAATTCCTCCCCATCGACGTCAACTGGGAGGGCGGCCAGAAGGCTGGCGGCTGGTGAAGTTTGGTGAGGGGCGTTCAAAATTCAAAAAACATCTCCATACCAAGTTCCGAATGCAATCGGAATTGCTACTGACAGACATCCAAAATTGCTGTAAAATAATTAAATGTTTCAAACATAGTTGGCATTTTGCAGAAAGTATAAGTAAAAAAAGTTATATACTCGTATGTATAAGTATAGACCATTAATACAATACATGCAACCCATCAAACACACAAACACGTACTGAATCATACAATTAAGCATTTATCAATTTACCCAGAAATTTAGTGTAGTAGCTCCAAAATTCCCAATTAATCATCCAAAGTTAGGTAAGAAATTATCAGAAATTTCGATGAAACCAATTAATCAGAACATTCCTAGGACGGACATATAATTCCGTACTTCTAGAAATGGCCATGTAAATTAATAATTTTGCAAGTTAATTAAAACATTCCCGGTTTGAAAGCGATCGGTGACCGGGAACGATCGGGAACCATTTTAAAATACGGCCAAAGTTTCGGAATAGCGACTTGGGACTTATAGAAAGGAGGTTACGGCGAAACTTACACTACAACTTCGGTTTAACGTTTCGATTTTGAATGTGAGAGTTTTTACTGTAGTTTCACTTCGAATTCGTTTTTGTATAAATGGCGGTACGAAATTTCGCGACATACTAATATAGTTTACTGGAACATATTTCTATTGAAAATTTTCTAGAGCGCTAGATAATTTGTGTTTGTATTGTATCAAAGTTGGATAATGCTGGTGAGATTTGATCTCTCGGTTGTTGATGGTGCACTGTTCATCCTATAGAGACTTTCTAATCATAATCTTTGCACTAGTCCGAGGTCTTCATCTTGGAGTCTGGGGTCGCACAGACTCTTTAAATGTCAGAATAGTGAAAAATTAGTGCGTACACGAGTCATCTGGGTCGCACGGGTCTTTCCCCTGTGGCAGCGGCTCGCTAATGTAGGTCGACGAATAAGGCAAAAAATCTGGTGACCCTCGCTCCGGATCGTACCTGGTGCAAAGGCTAGAGTCACTGCGATCCAGCAAGGAAATGCGGCCAGTGTTTTGAGCTACTTTGCACCACCTCTGAGGCGAATTATTTATTTGACAAAAATTTGGCTGTCTACTTGAAATTGAGCTGAGTGCCACCATTGTTAACATGACACGTGTATTTAATGGTGGCCCTCATTCCTAAAACTTTGCCTTCAGCTTACCATCAGGCGAAGTGAAGTCAAATTGACGTGTCCTATATAAAAAAAGACGGGTTGCACTCCGGGAGTGCAGGCAGACTTCAAAACTTTTTCTTTCTTTCTTTCTGCTTTATATACAGAGAAAAAGATTAATGAACATACCATACCATACCATACCTATAATATAGCGCCAATCATAGAAACTATCACTAATTTTCTGCTAATATTTGTCATAAGAAATTAATAAATTACAAAAAGAAAAAATAATCACAAAAATAAATTACAAAAAGAAAAAGTGATCACAAAAAGTGTCAGAAGCCCAGGTTCGAGCCCGGTACTATCTGTAACCATAAGGACTTACAGTCGAAGCACTTACCGCTAAGCTACGAAGCTTCTTAGCGTACCTAGCAAAATAAACACTGTAGCTAGGAATATAGTATGACGTCATGTCGTCCTACAAAGTCGTCGGTTACGCGTCAAAGGTCACGTAATCCTGACGCTAGTTTAACAGTTTTTACCCATCCAATGCCGCTAAAGAAGTTGTCACTTCAAAAAAGATACATTCATAAATGTATCAATTTATGAAGATTTAATAAAAACAAAAAGAAATTACAATTTGAGAGGTAATGGCGTCATGAACCAATGTTTCTCAAGGAACTCAAACCCGCAGCACAGCTGAAGCTTCTCAGACGTCAGAGGTCCTATCGACCTCTGCCCCTCATGATTACAGGCCTGGGTGCCTTCTCTTTACGGGAGTAATATGCAGACATCTTACTAGAATTAAAAAGAAAATACTTCACATCCCGAAACCGAAAATGTCCATGGGCCAGCCGAAGAGCGAAGGATGTGGTTTAAAAAAAATCACACCCTGATCATCTGAAGAATTAAGATGAGGTGTGGTAGTCATAAATATAAGAAATTCATCCTGCTTCTGAAAGCATTACACAAATTAATAAAACATATGACTGGAAGCAATCCAATTTTATGTTTAATCACAAAGTTAAAGTAAAATGGCATTGACAAAATAAATCCACTTTACAGTGTCAATCATTCACGTGAATGATTGAGCGAACGAATAATTGTTTTGATACAACGTGTAAATTGCTATTGGGAATGATTTTTACAATTCAATATTAATCGCGAAAGACAAAATGGGATCATTTCAGAATGAGCCTCTTTCAAATGAAAAAAAATATTTTATAAATCCATCAAAATTGAATGAATAAAATATAAATATCCCAATTGAGATTTTTTTACAAGTCGATTTGTTAGTCAATTTCACGACAGGTTCTAATTTTAGCTCTTAATTTGTTATTTTATATTTAGTTCTATTATTAATTGTTTAGTCCGCACTTTTTTTTTCCTTATATAGCTTACTATTACTTTTTATTGTTACAAAAAATCATTAAACCTATTTTCGGTTACCGACTTTGTGACCGACTCACTGGCTTTTGAATCTGACTGTAATTGTATACCTAAGCATTGATCTCTAGACATTTATAAGGGTTATATAAGTCAATATCATTATTTATTTATTGGTTGATATTTTTCTTCAAATAGCTCGTCCATCATCACCCCGGAACTGTACAGCCAAGCGTGTGCAAAAGAACTTGGAGCCGGTGCTGTCTGTGAAGTGCGTGGCTGGGTACGACGGTGGGCTGACCCAGCATTTCACATTAGACGTGCTTGGAGAGAGTAGCAGGGTGCTGGCGAATACAACACCCGGTTATGTAGGTAAGTGGGATTAGGTATAGTAATGTCTTATGTCATATATAAAAACTCGTATTTACAAAAATAATATAACAAAATTTCCAAAAACCCTTTCTTGTTGGATGTTAGCAACATAAAAAACATCTACTGCCAAATTTTCAAGTCTACCAGACCAGCGGTTTAGGCTTATTTATTCTATGGGAACAAGTAATTTTGTATATGATGCATATGACTTCTTTCTATTTTGAAATCGCCATAGCTCTAAAATAGTGTTCCGTACAATAAAAAAGAATGAACGCAATTTTGTAGGTAATTACATGATCAACAACTTTGTCTCCTGGGTCAGCAGGGTGCGAGGGATATGTCGCATGCCAACCTCACCTACGGCCTAGCACTACGACCCACAGATTGCGTGCGACATAACCTCCTCCTCCGGCTCCAGAGATCTACAACTTTGTCTAACCAACTTTTGCGATTGGAGTTGCTGTTTACGAGAAAATGCAATAATACAATATTTTTGACCTTTGGTCTTAAAAAAAAAAGTACAGAAGTCTAATCGATGGGGACTTATGATATTCTTTAATTATGGTGTATTTAAAACATCTGCCAATTTTTAGCTCTATACGAATGCATGCATGCTCAAATGTTTATTTTGTCTGGATTAAAAGTATTTACGACCATCAAGAAACATTTTTATAAATAATCTTGAACCGTCAGAATGTATAATATATTAGATATCATTTACATAACAGTAATTGTGAGTTAAATGTACAGAACGAGCAGTAATCATTACTCTAAATAATGACGTGCTTAACTTTGATTTCGGTTGAACACAGTATAAAGAGACGCTCAAATAGAAGCTATCATTAAATGAATTTTAACAGAAACTGTCGCGATTTGTTATGTATTGTTTTGTATTCCCGACGTTTCGATGACTTTTCGGCAACCATAGTAACGTTTTAACAAGGGTCAATTTGGATTAGGCAGTAAAATAGGTACACGAACAGTTTATAAGGTGATGATTAAATAAAAAATAGCAGGTATATCACACAATTGGATGAGATTTTAGTTATTCATACTCATTTTAGCTTGTTCGGCTTATTGTGTGCATATATTTAATGTAATCTTTTAATAATAGATTTAAAAAACTGATGATGATGACTAAGCTTAGCTTTGTCTAGTCTAACTGGTTATTATCTAAAAAGTGCTGGACCATTTTCGGGATTGTCTGAATTGACCCTAAACGGTGGTAGTATCATGTTTTGAAGTGAAAAAACAAAGAATTCAATTATCTTAAAGCAATTAACTAGTAGGTATGCTATTTTATCTATAAATTGAAATAGGAAACATTCAATATTTTGTAGAATATACTGCTTCCGGGCTGATTGGCCGTGGTCCATGTGAAACTTGCGTTCCAGACGTTTCGTCGATCACTGCGGTCGACATCTTCAGTGGCGCAGGGCCAGGCGACGACAACTTCGGAGACCTTGCCTCACTATCTACTATCGGCTCACCCACTCATCCAGTCTCGAAGTATCTCACCGGACTGCTTCAACAACATGTCGGATCATCCTCGTCATACATCAAAGACTCTCGCCACTTCGTGGAGAAACTCAAGAACATAAAACTACATCCGGACGATCGTCTAGTCAGCTTCGACGTTGTCTCTCTGTTCACGAGAGTTCCGGTCAGGGAGGCAATGTCGCGTATCCGACCACTCTTCTCCAAGGACATCGCTGATCTGTTCGAGTTCGTGTTGACGACTTCCTACTTCCAGTGGAACGGCACGTTCTATGAGCAAGTGGACGGGTATGCCATGGGAAACCCCATCAGCCCGGTAGTCGCGAACTTTTACATGGAATCATTTGAGGAAGATGCTCTGGATAGAGCTCCCAAGAAGCCTAAGGTCTGGTTCCGCTACGTGGACGATACCTTCGTGGTTTGGACTCATGGGGACTCGGAGCTGACTAAGTTCCTGGATCACCTAAACAGCATCCATCCGAACATCCAATTCACCATGGAAGTTGAGAAGAACGGGGAGCTACCATTCCTAGATGTCCTAGTATCCAAGAAAGAAGATGGCAGTCTTGGTCACCGAGTCTATCGAAAGCCGACACACACAGACCGTTACCTACACAAGGACTCCAACCACCATCCTAGACAAAAAATGTCAGTTATCAAGACACTGGTCCACCGAGCTAAGACCATCTGTGAACCTCAACACCTACAAAACGAGTTACGCCACTTGGACTCGGCCTTCCAAGCTAATGGATTCTCTGCACATGAGATACGGAGAGCTCTTCACCCAAAGAAAGCTTCGCAGACAAACCAGGATGAGGAAAAACCAGCTCCGATAGGGAAGGCTTTCTTGCCATACATTCGTGGCATTACGGATCGTATAGGAAGACTGCTAGAAGCTTGTAACATCAAGCCGATATTCAAGCCCACGACGCAGCTACGGAATTTTCACCGTTCGGTCAAGGACCCACGTGATCCACTATCGTCAGCTGGAGTTTACAGAATCCCCTGCTCATGTGGCTCGGTATACGTGGGCACCACCCAAAGAAGCATCAAGACCCGCCTGTCGGAATATGAACGGAATTGCCGCCTCTGCCACTTCGACAAGTAAGCGGTTGCAGAACACACCCAAGAGGATGGGAATCATACCATCGAATTTCAGAACACGAAAGTTCTAGCCACCACAACACATTTTTTCCCACGTATACTTCGAGAAGCCATCGAAATATTCAAGCATCCCAACAACTTTAACCGAAAAAACGAGGGATTTCAGCTCCAAAAAGATTGGTACCCAGCACTGAGAGCCACTCGGGATCACAGTGCAAACAACCAATCAGGACCGAGTACGTCCGCGCCACAGCGCTTGGCCAATCAGAATCGAATGAGTCGATTCCCCGCTCCGACCGTGCCTATAAATACAGCCGTGACTCAAGCCATCGCGCCAGTCGCACGTCAGCCGCCGGCGAGGCAAGGTCTCCGAAGCTGTCGTCGCCCGGCCCTGCGCTACTGAAGATGTCGACCGCAGTGATCGACGAAACGTCTGGAACGCAAGTTTCACATGGACCACGGCCAATCAGCCCGGAAGCAGTATATTCTACATGCAACGCCGGCCGTGAAAGCCTGAAGACTTATATTCAATATTTTATTATTTACTAACCTCCATCTAAATAAAATCCATATCTAATATATTTCCTGAATTAATTATTTTTTCAATAACATAATCATTAAAAGCGTCGGTAGCTTAGTGGTTAAGATGTCCACCTTACGATCGAGAGGTCTCGGATTCGTATCTTGGCCATTACACTACTGACGTGAACCCACTCCTAGCACAAGTGATCTAGCTTAGTTGGAGGGGTTAGAGGGAATATTAGTGATTTCGATAATTTCGGTTTCTATTATACTTTTAAAAAAATCGACCAAATTTGTTGCCCTTTATGAATGATACTTCGCTCCCAGTTCGATAAAATTACTATTAAACACAAAAATATTGGCTCAATTCGAACCAGCAGTTTTTAATATTAGCGCTTTCAAACAAATAAACTCTTAAGCTTTGTAATATTAATATACATTAATATATAAGCCAAATTCTGTAATAACTATCAAGTGCACAATATAACGAACATTTAATATTTATAAAGACATTCACTGCAGCATTAATTGGTACGCCGTCACACTCGCTCTGCAAATATGAATGTCAAAACGTCTGTTTACGAGGACGGGAGATAATTGGAATAAGACTGGTTACACTGCTCTGAATTTTGTATGTGTGTAATAAATTAGTTTCATTCAATCTATAGTAAAACGGTTCGTGGCCTCGATGTCATGATCCAATCAAATGTTAAAAATCATTAAGTATTATAATAGCACTAACAAAACATTTTTTTTTAATAAGAACCTTTAATTTTGACCTTCACTGTTACCATTGCACTCGGTGATAGCACGAGCGCATTTTCTACCAGCACCTCTTTCTGCGAGCAAGAAGAAGGCGGTGTAAGGTCAACAAGGAGACTAAGGTCTCTCCCGTCTCGCATAGCTCGCAATGTGTGGAGGCGACTCGGGCTCGTCAACCTCCAACACTCTTCCATGAGTGCGGGCCTGGGGGTGATAGTTGAAGCCGCCAGTTACCCCAGCAAAAGCTGGCCAAAGTGGTGGCGCGATACGCTTACCTTTTCCTATCCGGGGCTAGATAAACACACCCAAAGGGGTCATCTCGGGCGGGCCCTGGATCAGCCATGTCAGTGGTAATCTTACCCCCGGTAACTGAATGACCCAAGAGGTCGTGCAGTTTTAGTTGGTTAGTTGGTTCGAGTCCGACATAGCCCTTCCCCCCCCCCCATCGGCTCTGGTGGGGGTAAGTGTGCATTCGAGGGCATTTCCACACTAAGAAAAAAAAATGACTGTTACCTTTTTGTTTAGATCTGGTGGTGTGGTTCAACGTATCATGGTCGATACTAGAGTCCCTTGAAGAGGACGAGGACCTAGCTGTAACAGCGCGGAACAGCAAAGGTTCTTCAGATCCTGTGCTGCTGAGCGACCTGGTCTTCAGAGAGACGGAGAAGAGGGCAGGTGAGGATAGTTTGACAAGCTTAACGGAAGAACTTTTAGAACTTACTAAGAACCGAATTCTCCCTACAGTCCCGGGTTTTTTTGGCGGGGAGTGGAAAACCTTCTGATAAGGTAAACCCGCCCACCAGCTGAGGGCCAGTAATGCAACATTTTTGGTGTCTGTAATAATGATCCTTTATTCTGCAACTTTACCTTCAGCTTATCTTTAAGCGAGGTGACAATTTACGTGCCTTGTGAAAAAAGTAAATACCTACCTACTAAAATTATACAGCTAACTCAACATCCACTGGTTCCAATCTAAATCATCTAGACTCAATGAATAGGTAACCCAATGAAGTAATGAAAGAGCGAAAACAGCACAGTTTATTTGCGCGATTCATGCAAAATATAGTGCAATAGAATATTACTTCACTGAAAACGTTTTTGCTAACCGTAAACTATTTGCATTTAGCGGTCAAAGCGGTTAACATTCGAATGAATATGTAGGTCAATTCGATGGCAGCAAATTACAGACACCTGCATTTTTACATAATTGAATTCAGAATTTTCTCTTCTATCTACCTATGTTTTTTAATAAAATTTCAAAAATGTTGTCGGTTTTTGCAGCGTACATAAAGACAACTATAAATTAAATTAATTTCGGACGAAGTACACACGGACTTAAGACACTTGTTCGCGTATGTGTCGTACAATTTAGCGGTTATTCGCTTGACGTAAACAAAGATATATTGCAGCTTTTATTTATTATAAATATGTCGGTTAACTGACCGTCACTGTTCTCTTCCAAATGCTATTTCATAAAATATCCCAAATTTGTAAGATTAGCTTTGTTCTAGTAGAAGTTACAACTGTTTTTGTTAAATACGCTCTCCCGTAAACTAGTGACTTTGCAGATGTCCGTTTGTAATTTGCTACCATCGAATTTGTTGTATTGACTTCGGATGCAAGTTATTTTATTTTAATTTGGTATCATCAGTCTCTGAACCAGTTCCCATCTCAACTGGGGTAAGTTTTGCAGTTTAATTGTGATGCTGCTGAACTACAATATTTTCCGTGAAGCAACTGCTATCTGATCTCCACAACCAATAAGTGATATTTAAGTTCAGTAGGAGAATCGGACTTTTGAGAGTTCTAACTACCTGTAACGACTACCATAGAGGTTCGTATGACAACCGGGACCGACGAATTAACGTGCTCTCCGATGCCAGGAAACGCCCAGACCAATGCAAATAGACGTTTATACATACAAATATTTGCACAGACGGGAATCGAACCCATGCCCGCTACTTAATTAACATTGGTATATTACTTATAGTATAATATGTTATTTTGTTCACAGAGAGCACTACACGAGCCGAGACAAAGTTCCCGACCGCAGCTGCTTTCGCGGGTCTTGCTGCTATACTGACCGCGGCAGGCGCTGTAGTCGTACTGGCAATGCGCAAGTAAGACTTGCTAAATACAATCACGGCTATTTTCCATTGGGATAGACAGAGTTTACATCACATAATCTTTCTACTTCCTATGATTTAGGTATAGATTTGCCTTTCGCCTTTCTCTAAAAGCATATAGTTTGAAATTTCCTTCCAAGGGTCAATTCAGATCAGGTGAGAAAACTCTCGTGCCCTTTTTAGTGTAAATAAATTGCAAGGCTGAAAATGTTTTTTTTTTCGATAAGTCTTTAGCGCTTTGTCGCTTACTATTGTAAGTTTTGCTTTTATGGAATAAGCTTGATATTTAATAACCAATCAAAACAAAAACTGCTTTGGTATATTTTCATCTGATTTGAATTGGCCCTCAGTCTTCAAATTTCTATGAAAACTGCATCGATACTCTCTATAGTCATATTGGTCGTCTTCCTATACATTCATTCCCTATTGTTTCATTTACCCCACAGGTAAAATAATATTGGATTACAAACAAATTATAAACAATTTGAATTGATACTTCTTTTGGCGCGTTAGGGAAAAATGATGAGAGTAAATTTTTACGACGCTCGCACACACATCGTCATGAAAATACGACAACCTGAAGTTAGCTATAGTCAACATTTTAGTTTTTCAAAATAACTATAACTTCCAACACGTATACATAAGTACACACATACTTTTTTAATATTAAATGCCCTTTGAATAACAACTTCACTTGTACAGTTTATTTTTATTTTTAACCTGACCAGTTTCTCCTCACGGCATATATTTGCTCTTTGTTGGTTTCATTAAACGTCAATGGATTCAGCCCAATCGCCTTGGATTCTATTCCTGTAATTTACGTGAAACATAACACCAAAGTTTTTACCAAATCTATGTCAGTTCTAGTTTTAATAGAGAGTAATGATAGAAATAGTTTTGTACTTAGAAGATAATTTAAACATAATTTTTTTTTTTTATATTATGTACTTTGGAAGCTTCGCCCATTAACTGTAATTTGTTTCTTGATGAGAATTGTTATAATAATTCTAACAAGAGTTTATTATTTTAATAGAAATATTAACTTTGCTGGCCTTTATCAAAACATTGGAGTTGGTTGCAGAAAAGTGAAAAATGTCTAATACCAAATCAAAAAAAAAAACCCAGATAATAAGTTTAATATGGTTCCGATGTATAAAACCTAACACTGCGTATAACTACATATAAACCTATTCTTAGACATACGAAATTTATCTACATGAAAAAAAATATAGGTACACAAAAAAATAATGAAAATTTGTCACTTTTTCATTATTTTTTTTTATTATAACTAGACGCAGTGAAACCACTACGAATAGCAAGCGCCCCTCACAGAGCGTGGTGCAAGTGGATGCCCAGGGAAGACGGTTCCTCATCGCGTACCCAGCTCCAGTGGACAAGCTGGAAACCAAGCCGGATATATTAAACCCTAAATCAGGTAATGAAGGTATTTTTCATGTAGGTTAATTTCATTGCACCCCGCCTGATGGTAAGTAAGCTGAACCCTGGACTCTGAGATGAAGGCTTCGGATGCTATCAGCATGTCTTAAGATGATGAAGGTAAGCTAGGTTGAAGTCCTGAAAGGAGAGGCAACGCCAGTATAAATAACCCGGCATTATAAAAAGAAAGAAATACATGTTTGGGTAAAGCTTGACTAAGTATATGTCGCAGCCAACTACCTTAATCAGCCGTTTAATTAACTGCCTAGGCTGGTAACTAAACGGCGCCGTTCGATTAGCGGCCTGAATGATCTTCAGCCAGTTGATTAAACTGCTGAGCAAATGGCTTGGATCGATGACGTTTAATTACTTGCCCAGTCATTTAATGCATGATTATAAAAAAAAATAACCACGAAGGCTTAATGCGCATACTTTTTTTTTTTTTCTCGCGGGAAAATGCTTTGCGCACACCGACGAGCCCCGGGGGAGGCCCGCCGGTAGTGTGGGACTCCTGCAATTGCAGTATACCCACTAAAAACCCGCGGTGTTCCTTCCGGACGCCTTCATGCCAGGGCTACGGGCACGCTCCCGCACTCTTCCGCGGCCCCGGCGACGTTGGTCCTCCAACAAAGGACTCCATCCCGGTGGGGTGAGGGGGAAGTATCCTCAACCCCGTCTTCCTGAGGGGCGCGCGGAAACACCGCGCGCGCCACCTCGGGGCCACAGCTGTTCGGACGGCAGACGCCCCCGCATCTACCGCCCAGGCCCCTATCATGGAGGGCGTAGGAGGGCGTGGTACGACGCCCAAGCCTCCTTCTGCGGCTAGGGAGCTCCGACGACAATTCCCGTTCCCGCTCCGCAGATTCTTTCTGCCTCATCACCTCCTCGCAGAAGGTGACGGCCTCCTTCCATGACCTCTCACATCCCAGCATCGATGAAATCAACGTTGGGAGAGAGAGGTCGCTCCCTACAACTGGGCACTCCTCCAGGGTATGCTGCGCCGTGTCCTCGAGGCAGCTGCAATGATGGCACGCGGTTGTCGGTTATCTTCCGGCTATGCGACACAGGTACTTCCCGAAGCAGCCGTGTCCGGAAAGCACCTGCCCAAGCCGGAAGGTAAGCGACCCGTGCGCTCTGTTCACCCAGTCCTCAAGGACGGGGCGGACAGCCTCTACAGTCCTGCTGCCAGCCGTTGGGTTGGCCAGCCGCTCCCTCCACCTCCCGAGCATGGACTGCCGAGCGTGGAATCTCCACATTTCGATCTGCCTCGGTGCCGGGTGTTCACCTCGGAAGAGGAGATCCTTGCGCCACGAAAACATGGCTGCTTGGACCTCCGCCTCTAGATCCCACGGGGGGGATCCCGCCAACACGCACGCCGCTTCGTAGGAGACGGTACGGTATCCGCGTATGACCCCGACCGCCATCATCCTCTGAGGTTTTCTCAAGAGAGCGATGGTTTTGTTGGTCAGGGCCTCCACCCACACTGGCGCTCCATAGAGTGCCATGGACCTTACCACCCCCAGGTACAAGCGGCGGCTACCCGATTTGGGACCACCGAGATTCGGCTTTAAGCGCCTCAGCGCCGACGCCGCCGCCATCAATCGGGGCCCCGTTCGCTCGAAGTGCTCGTGAAAATTCCACCTACTGTCAAGGTAGAGTCCGAGATACTTAATCTGGGGCTCTACCCCGATGCTTGCCTCCCCGACAGAGATGGTGGAACCCCGAGGCGGCGCCCGCCGAGGGCCATGAAAACAAATGGCCTCCGACTTATTGAGCGCCACCCGGAGTCCCAACCTCTCTATCCTCGCCACCACCTCCGCCACTGTCACCGTGGCAAGACGGGCTGCCTCGGGATAGGTCTTGCCCCGGGCAGTCACGAGCGTGTCATCAGCGTAGCAAACAATACCGGCGCCCGGACTGAGAGTACCCCTCAGCACCCAGTCGTACCCGATGTTCCACAGGAGCGGCCCGAGAACCGATCCCTGTGGAACACCGCACGACATCTGCCTCTGCAGAACTCTTCCGTCCCGCCCCGGGTACGACACGTACCTGTCGGACAGATATGCCCCAATAATTCGTCTGACGTAGGGGGGCACGTTGTGAAACTTCAATGCCTCCCCTACGCAAGCCCACGGCAGAGTATTGAAGGCGTTGGCGATGTCGAGCGACACCGCCAACACCACCCCACCGCAGGCCACCGCCTCGTCCGAGAGGGCCTTGACACACTTAATGGCGTCAATAGTGGACCGGCCCACTCGAAAACCGAACTGTCTGTCCGACAGGTCTGGACCCACGTCATTAAGGTGCCGGATGAGGCGGCCAGCTACGATACGCTCAAATAGCTTGTCCGCCTCATCCAGCATCACAATCGGGCGATAAGCGGAAGGACTTTCCGCGGGTCGCCCGTCCTTCTTGAGGAGAACTAGCCTGCCAGTCTTCCAGCTGCCTGGAAGCCGGCCCGACTCTAGACAGCTGTTCAGCAGCCGTCGGAATCGTTCCTCCAATGCCTCGATAGCCAGAACCCAGGCACGCCCAGGAATGCCGTCAGGCCCAGGCGCTTTGTTCTTGGCTCTAAGCCTAAGAACGGCAGCGCCCAGCTCTCCCTGATACACCGGTGGCACCGTCTCCTCCATCCCTTCATTGTTTGCCACCCGCTGCGAGCTCATTTCCGGAGGCTGGTGGTCCACTCTGCTGGGAAACAGGGCGGATACAACATCCTCCAGCAACTGGGGCTCCACAGTCTCAGTAAGTGGTGGCGCCTAAGGTTTTAACTTTCCCCTCACTATCCTATACGGGCGCCCCCACGGATCTCGACTGAGACTCTCCAGCATCTCCGCCTTCGAATGCTCCTTTCCATTGGAGATAGCCAGCTGTAAGGCCCGCACTTGCTCTCGGTACACCGCGTACAGCCGTCTCTCCATTCTCTCGTCCCGGTGACGTAGGCGGCGGTGTCGCGTGTACTCACGCCTTGCCTCCACGCATCTGGTTCGGAGAGCAGCTATCTCCCGGGACCACCAATACACCGCCTGTTTGGGTGGGCGCACCTTGGCTCGGGACATGCCTGCGTCACAGATTTGCGACATGGCGTCCCGGAACCACTGCGCTTCCTCCTCGACATCCACCGGCTCGTCCGATGGGCACTGCCAAGCCTGGACTATCGAAGCCTCCACTAGCGCTTCTCTGTCCAGCGTCCTCAGCACCCACCTGGGGGATGCTGGAGTGCGCCTCCTTGGGTGACGAGCAACCTGGGTGTCTGGGGACGTGGAGACGCTGAATCGGATATATAAGTGATCCGACAGCGTCTCGATCCCCCCCATAACCCTCCACCCTCGAATCGTGCGAGCAATGGAAGGAGAAGCAAACGACACGTCCACAATTGATTCCCCGTTCCATCGCACACACGTGCTGGCCGACCCCTGGTTAAGAACCAGAAGGCCGACCATCGTCGACCACTCGTCCAGAGTCTCACCCTGCACGTCCGTCACTGGGGACCCCCATGCCGATGACTTGGCATTGAGGTCCCCAAGAACGAGCGCCGGACGGGGTGAATTGTGCCTAATGAGAGCACCCACCCCGTCCAGATACAGCTCGAACTCGGCGAGGCTTCTGTTCGGAGAGAAGTACACTCCGATCACCAGTATCTCCCTCCACTTTACAGCTGCGTATCCGCTGCCCCTCGCCACCACGGGCAGAGCTCCTAACTGCGCCGAAGATATGACAGCCACCAATCCATCACGATCTCCCACCCAGTTATCACTGGGAGGGACAAAGTAGGGTTCGGAGACCACTGCCATCTCAATGGACCACTCCGCCATGCTCTGCAGCAGTAGATCCTGTGAGCCGGCGGAGTGGTTAATATTTGCTTGGAGGAAGCGATGATCCATAACTGATATTAATTACAGATCATCGTCCCCTCCTCCCCCGCTTGTGACGGAGGGCAGCTGCTGGCTGCAGGGGCTTTAGCTGCTACTAATGCCCCCTTCTTGGGTTTAGGCGGGAAGCATGTTTTGCTTCCCACCCTATGCTCCGCCGGTCTGTTCGCTGCTGCACACAGCGAACACCGGGGTTTCTCGGAGCACTGCACCGCTTTGTGGCCGGTTCGACCGCAGCGGTAACATTCTTCACTGCGGTCGACTTCCGCAGTACAATTTGCCCTCACGTGACCCTTCTGTAAGCACTTAAAGCACTGCAGTGGTCTGGGTTGCGGCCTCCTGCCTCAAGTTTTTTCGCGGCTGTCACCGGGCACCGCACCCATACGGCCCCGTTGCCCCGGGAATCCCTTCGTATTTCTCCGATTCTAACCGATTCCACAGGGCAGCTGCCACGATCCGCAACTGCTGCCAACACCTCTTCCACGGAGACTGAATCGTCGAGACCAGACACACGAAGCTCGGCGCATTTCGTGGGTCTCGACACCTTAACCGGCTCTGTGTCAAGGGTCTCCCTCAGCTTTTGGGCGAGAGAGTCCGCCTTTTCGCCACTCATGGCACCTGGCACTTCCAGCATGCGGGCGCCGGTGACAGCCCACCGATAGCGCATGCCGCCAGGAATGCCGCAGCTCTTGAGGTCGACTCGACGCCGAGCCTCAGCCAACACTTTCGCATAGGTGAGACCTTTTTCCTCAGCTCCTGGCAGCAGTGTGATGACCACCGCTGCTGAGCGAGGGGTGCTCAACCTAGCCTGCGCTTTTTTAGGCTTAGGCACTCCAGCGTTCACCGGCCGCTTAGTTACGTGGATGGGTGCAGCCTCTCTTTTGTTCCCTCGCCGCACAACCGTCGTCCACCCCTCGTCCATTGACTCCGGTGCCGGCGGGAGGGGGCGAGGTTCCGACATCTTAAGAGCTCCCTTCGTGGATGATGGAGCGTTCGTCCGTTTAGGGTTCCCTTTTGTAGGCGCATTCGCCTTCTTGGCCGTCTGCTTCTGCACAACCGCTAGGGCCTTTCTCTTTTCCTCATTATGGGAGTTGGGCACCTTAGCAAGCGCATTTCCGGTCGCAGCATCAACTGCATTGCTGCGGTCGGCTGCTAGCGGTACCCGTATGCGCCTCTCAGGGAGAAGCCGTTCTTCCAACGCCTCCAACCGAGCGTTCATCATGTTGCCCACCTGCAGCATGACGGAGCGTGTAATCTCTTCCGACAACATGGGCTCCGAAGACGGCACCTCTATCCTCTCTTGCGAGGAACGCCGTGGGAATGGATTTGGGGACTTTGAATTATCCCTAATTGCCCTCCTAAGCTCCGCCATCTCCCTACGAAGCTCCTCTACCTCTCCCTGTAAGCGGGCATTTTCCGCCTGTAATTTGGCCGTCTCTTCATTGGCGTCCTTTTGTGTAAGGCCTCCGCCACCGTCTTTATGGACGCCGCCGAGTCCTTTAGGGCCTTAACAAAGGTACCCTTTAAGTTTTTCGACGACGTCGCCACCTTAAGTATGGTGTCGACATCATGGAGGACCTGCTTATTGAGGGCCTCCAGAGTTCGGTCTTCACCCGTCTCTACAACCAGTCCCAGAGATGACCTCATGTCACTGGCCTCTCGTGCGCGCTCTTCTAGCATCAATTCCGCCTCTGCGCTGGTCTTCTCGCGCTTGTTGAGGAACTCCTTCCTGCGGTCACTGCCACTTTTCGGACTTGGAGTGACTACCGAAGTAGGCACTTTAAACACACCAGCCTCGTCAGCTGACGCTGAGGTGTTTTGACGTCGACGTTTCACTGAGGCATTATGGCGTCGACGGCGACGTTTCACTCCGCTACTCGTCGTCATTTCAGATGCCGTAGATCGCACGGATTCCACCGACTTCTCACTGACATCCGACGATTCGGACATCCGTCTCTCCACTTCAGACCGGAGGCATAATCCTCCTTGGCGATTGTTGCCCCCCCCAGAATACGAGGGGCTGGATGCCGAAGCATCGAGGGATTCTCCCACCTCTGAGAGGCAGGTACCCTCCTGGGGTAGATTATTTTCGCTATTCGCCATTTTCATTGTTTTTTGCTCAAGTTTTCAGGGGTAGAGCTCCCCCCTGGGTGGTGGTCTAGCGGCCGAGCCAGAAGGCCCGACCATGCAGGCGTCCTCGAGCTCTGAGCTATGCCTCGAAGCGGCAACACAACTCAGAACTCTAAGACCCCCACAACCCCTTCGGCGACCACCGAACCTTGAGGACACCAACACTAATCTCGACGTCCAGACATTTCTGTCGGACTCTCCACAACACACTGGGCACAACCGCCCTCCAGGGGCAAACCCGCCCCATCCACTGTGCCCTATGCTACCTTCATAGGGACACGCGGAGGGGCCCATCCCCACCGCAGCCATACGATATGGCCTCATTAGGCTTTTCCACCGAGCCCTCTTCGAAGCAGACGACCCATTGGAGAAGAACCTCCTCGCGGGCCTTGCAGGCCCGCCATCCCACGACCCCCTCGTGCAATGGGGTCAGTTAGCCCTCAAAAGGGCTTGCCGGGTCAACGACCAGCTGAGCTCCTTCTCCTTGGAGCCGGAGTCTGCTAGCCGCAGTCCAGGGTGCACCAGCCCCCTCGCTTGCGCTCCCCAGGACCGCGGTCCAGAGGGAGAAGAAACGAAGAAGCCCACGTGGAGGTTACCCGACCAGCACCCCTTAATGCGCCTTCTAACCTAACCTAACTAAGTCGGATTGCGCAGCTATCTCAATAAACCTATGACATTTTTTTTTGTGAATTTATTTACCCCATTATGTATATAATTTTCGATCATATTTTAGGGTGGTGCTTATAATGCTTAGGCCATTCGTAAGATGGGGATCTTACAAATGGCCTAAGCATTAGCCAGCCAGTTTATCAAATGTTGTAATAAACGTTACGGTTGAATATCATTCAGGCTGTTAATTGAATGGCGCCGTTTAGTTACCAGTCTAGGCAATTAATTGAAGGCCTGATTAAACTAATTGGCGGCGACATATAAAAATTATGATTATATTTCATAAAATTTACTATTTGTAATTCAACAACTCTTTATTTAGGAAGGGTTTTAGTTGAATTACAAATGATGAATGGTAGATTCTTAAAATTACCTCCCTCCATTAGGATCCACAGTTTAGTTCCACATGTTTACCATTCTTAATTCAACTCAGACTTCATTACGTTTAGTTCAATAGCAAGTTGGTTCAAAATTGTTAATTACACTAATTTTATAACTACATTGAAACTTCCCTGCTGACCAGATAACGAGCCTCCCCGTGTTGTTCTGGAGTCTACTGACAGCAAGAGCTACAGCATCAGGGAGGCGACCAGCGATCCGCACAAATCAGCCTACAGCCCCCCACTCACACAAGACATGGTAAGAAACGCTTAACTTACATACGCTCACGGCTATTTTCCTCTGGGGCAGGCACAGACAACAGCCTGCCACTTGACTCTATGTTAACATACTTCACGAGCTTCCTCTAATGTTCTTGAAATGCCTGAATTCTTTTAAAGTTTATTTATCTGGAGAAGTCAACCTCCGAGTCTTTTAAAGTTTATTTATCTGGAGAAGTCATCCTCCGAGTCTTTTAAAGTTTATTCACCTGGAGAAGTCATCCTCCGAGTCTTTGAAAGTGTATTTAGCTGGAGAAGTCATCCTCCGAGTCTTTTAAAGTTTATTTAGCTGGCGAAGTCATCCTCCGAATCTTTTAAAGTTTATTCACCTGGAGAAGTCATCCTCCGAGTCTTTGAAAGTTTATTTAGCTATAGAAGTCATCCTCCGAGTCTTTTAAAGTTTATTTAGCTGAAGAAGTCAACCTCCGAGTCTTTGAAAGTTTATTTAGCTATAGAAGTCATCCTCCGAGTATTTTAAAGTTTATTTAGCTGGAGAATTCATCTTTCAAGTCTTTGAAAGTTTATTTAGCTATAGAAGTCATCCTCCGAGTATTTTAAAGTTTATTTAGCTGGAGAAGTCATCCTTCAAGGTTTTCAAAGTTTATTTAGCTATAAAAGTCCTCCTCCGAGTCTTTTAAAGTTTATTTAGCTGAAGAAGTCATCCTCCGAGTCTTTTCCTAACTCTCGGGTTAGGTTTCAGTTTAATTACGATACGGTTGAATTTAAATATTATTCGTGAAGTGCTTTCTGACTTGCACCCGCAGGTTATTGAACTTTATAGGACTCGAGCTACCCGCAAAGAAAATCGACAGCTCTCTTATCCACGAAGTAGGATTTATTCATAACTCAAAATAAAATAATACATATCCATACTTTCATACCTATTATATAAATGCGAAAGTTACTCTGTCTGTCTTTCTGTGTGAACCACAAAGCCGATTTTGATAAAATTTGGTATAGAGGTAGATTAGACCTTGAGAAAGGATATATGGTATGTTTGGTCACGAAAACCGACATCTACGAGAGGCGGAACCGTGAGCAACAGCTAGTTAATAATATTCAATATAGAAATGGAAAGACAGTTAGTACATTTTTAAATTAAGTTTTTATGTAGCAACCATTGCGAGGATATAATGTCAACAAAATAGATATACCTAATGTTAAATATCATTATATATTACCCATTAGAAGATTACGTGCACAGAGATAGTTATATGATATAGTTGAAGTTTATACGGGGCGTTAAGTGCACAAAGTGAAATTTAATGAAAAAGAAATTTATTACGGTCGAGTTTCTTTAACCCCTGGACGACCTCTAGCTTAATTAAATACACATATTAACATAGTCTAATGATATTGGATATTTTATAATTATAAAAATAATAAAACTGTAGATATCATTTGACGCAGCAGAATATGTTTTTAATGATGTAAATAATTATTATCTCAGATTTGTAAAGGTATCCGCTGTTAATATCCATTATAATATTATAAATGTGAAAGTGTGTAAGTGTCTGTTTGTCCGTCTTACACGCCTAAACCACTGAACTGGTTTTGATGAACTTTTTGTAGGGGTAGATTAGATCTTGAGAAAGGAAATAGGGTATGTTTGGTCGTGATAACCGACATCCACGCGAGCGGAGCCGCGGGCAAAAGCTAGGATATGATATATATACAGTTTTATGCAGCACAATATGTATTTTAATGATGTAAATAATTATTATCACAGATCTGTAAACGTATTCGATGTTGATATGTGTAGGTATATAGAAAAAAGTTTAGATAGATAATTTAGCATAAAAAGGAAAACCGAATTGAGTGCCTTATCCTTTTCTAAAAACCTGGTAAAAAATAGAAATTACTCATGGTAATCGTCGAAACACAAGTGTGAGGTCTAGATCATCATGGTCACCAGCATGTCAGCCACACATAATCCACTGCTGAACATAGGCCTCTCCTATAGACCTTCAGAACGACCGATCTAAAGCGGCCCGCATCCAGCGCTTCCCGGCGACCTTGATGAGGTCGTCCTTCCACCTGGCCGTTGGGCGTCCTACACTACGTTTGCCCGTACGCGGTCGCCATTACAGAACTTTTTTTGGTTCATCGGCCATCTGTTATGCGCTGTGTCCTGCCCATGATAACACTCTGTAATTATTATGTTGTAAAATAATTTAATATTATCCCTCTTTGTTTCAGGTACCGGAGAGATAGCAGAAGACGTCAATACAGTGTTACCTGTAAATATGATCGTAAATCGTTTCAAGGACTATAATTATTAAATAATTGTAAGTTCCAGACAATGCCAACAACTAATTATTATTAATAGTGTGTAAGATAATTATAGAATTTATAGGTGAATTCTTCCATATCAATTAAATATTTTTAACATATCGAGACTTTCGATCCGAAAGACGTTTTTCTTAAAAATGTGCATATCTTCACTTGTTCATGAAATTTTTGATTTCTATCGACAGAAATCAGTTACAAATCGAAACTATTTTTTTTTAATTTTAGATTTAAAATCCATACTAATATTATAAATGGAAAAGTATGTGTGTCTGTTTGTCCGTCTTCCATGCCTAAACCAATGAACCGATTTTAATGAAATTTGGTATAGAAGTGGATTAGACCTTGAGAAAGGACATAGGTTATGTTTGCTTACGATAACCGACATCCACGAGGGTGGAGCCGCGGGCAAAAGCTAGGCTGTAATAAATGTGACGTGCTGAACCCGGTTTTTGATTTGATACACACAGCCAATGTGGGGATGCCGCCTGCGCTTTTATCCCTAAAGAGGGCGAATCTAAGTCTTCATATAATATACTGCTTCCGGGCTGGCTATCGACTCACTCGAGTCCCCGCTCCGACCGTGCCTATAAATACGCCCGTGAATCAAGAGTTCGCATCAGTCGCAACTCAGCCGCCGGCGAGGCAAGGTCTCCGAAGTCTTCGTCGCCCGGCCCTGCGCCACTGAAGATGTCGACCGCAGTGATCGACAAAACGTCTGGAATGCAAGTTTCACATAGACCACGGCCAAACAGCCCGGAAGCAGTATATTCTACATAGGGGGCGAATCGTAATGGCCAATGTTAGCTGTTATCTACGTAGATTATTTTCATTGTTTGTCCTTCAAATCTGACAGCTATGAGTTTGTTAATGTCACAGAACCTGCTATTATTTTTTGATAGCAAAACTACTGCGGCACCACATACACTGTAACCAATTCCATTTAACTTTAGACTTTACTGGTATACCATTAAAGCCTAAAATTAAATGACAATCTTGTAGAGTTAATGAAAAATGTAATAAACTCTTTTTTTAACTTTAACACTCAACTATAAAGTCTAAAATTTAACAACATATTGTGCAATGTCAGCAGTGTGACAGTGGTTTTGGAATCAAGGGCCAGATGGTGATTGTTGTTTGTTCATATGCTGCTGCCATCTACAATTAGTTTTGCGTGGGCATCCCCATTAGATAAGTATATATTTTTACCTACAAGTGAAGGTGTATGTAAGACACAAATTCGTTCCTGCATGGAATACTGCGCCTGCGTGGAATACTGCGCCTGCGTGGAGTACTTATTAGATGCTCTCAACAGGTTGCAGCGACGTGCGATCCGCATTGTTGGAAATCCTGAGGTCACCAGTACCCTCGAGCCTCTGCAGATGCGTAGAGATGTTTATGATTACCGTCTCTACCATGCTGAATGTTCTGAAGAGCTATTCCAATTAGTCCCACCCTCTCCCTTCCTATACATGACGACACGTGCAGGACTTAGATGTCACCCGCATACGGTGCAGAACATTCCTTCAAGAACCAAGCGGTTCGGTGACTCTTTCCTGTTGTCCCTTCCTGTTGACTAATTGTTCTGATATTTAGTACACGCCTTCAGTTCGGACGATAATACAAATTAAGTCAATAAACAATTATCATTTTGAGTATTTGGTAGTTGGTAACCAGGATCTTTCTGACACTGACTGTACTTTAAAAAAGGGGTGATTTATTTTTAGGGTTCCGTAGCCAAATGCCAGAAAACGGAACCCTTATAGGTTCGTCATGTCTGTCTGTCTGTCCGTCCGTATGTCACAGCCACTTTTTTCCGAAACCATAAGAACTATACTGTTGAAATTTCAATTCCGAAATTGAAATTCTGTGAAAGGCATAAAGATTTTCGCACCAAAATAGAAAAAAAAAACAATAAATTTTGGGGATCCCCATACTTCGAACTGAAACCCATTTTTTTTTCATCAAACCCATACGTGTGCGCTGGGGTATCTATGGATAGGTCTTTAAAAATGATATTGAGGTTTCTAATATCATTTTTTTCTAAACTGATTAGTTTGCGCGAGAGACACTTCCAAAGTGGTAAAACTTCTAAAATAAAAGAATGATAAAACTATAAAAGAAATACGATGTACATTACCATGCAAACTTCTACCGAAAATTGGTTTGAACGTGATCTAGTAAGTAGTTTTTTTTTTAATACGTCATAAATCGTACACCGTACACTATTATTATAACATCGATCAAAGTAACAACGAACTACAAGAACTTTTATGTTATGTTACTTGCTGCTACGGAACCCTTCATGGGCGAGTCCGACTCGTACTTGGTCGCTTTTATTTAATTATTGATCCATTTGAATCACAAAATGACAAACACTATAATAACGACGTCAAATAGACATCTTATAAAAGGATATTAAACAAAGTATTACAAATTGGAATTTGTGGCGAGGGCTTATTTTGCATTCACGCGTCACTTACCTTCTCATCTTCTTAAAAAGCTTTCTCGACCCTTTATAATAGACTCTTGGTAAAAGTAATAAAAAAAAAACCAGTATCTATATTACACATATACCATAAAAACGTATCTAATATGTTAGCTAATGCGGGGTTTATACAAGTAGCTTACGCCGAGCGGCGAAAACTTACTATCTAAATGGCAATTCGGCCAATTCGGCAACGATAGTGTAACCCCCTGGTGTTGCATACGTCCATAGGCCAAGGTAAACACTTTCCATCAGGTGGACACTACGACTAGCTGCACGGCAGAAATCGACTCGTGTAAACCCCCTCAGACTATGTTCTAAATAAACTTTATTTTTAAGCTTTAGTTTTAGAGACTTTTAGAGACTCACCTCTAGCTGAGAAAATTGCAAACAAATTGGATATCTTTCTGGTTTCGACAATGTTCGAATTGAATATGACGCTTTGGAAAATACAATTCAGTTCATTTATTTTCAACTTTACTTAATATATAACACAGTTTAAACTTATTGACTTAAATTTTATTCTATTTAAGCTATGGTTTTCACCGCTTTCTGAGCGCTAGTGGAGAAGAAGCGCCATAATAAACAGCACAAATCTATGTTATATAGGTAACTCGGGACATTTATCTTGGACCTTTTTTTTATATACACACGCCATTTTGAGTTCATCTCGCCTGATGTTAAGCTGAAGGCAAAGTTTCAGGAAAGAGGGTCACTATAACATGCACATACAATGTTAACAATGGTGGCGCTCAGACTGACGGCCTCATCAAAAGAGGTAATCGTGTACTGTGGTACCCACCCGGCCGAAATTTGTGACAAATTTGTGCCATCAAATTTCTACCATCACTTAAATTATATTGTGTTTTTACGCGTAATATACTTTTGTGGGTGTCTTTAGAGGATAACTTTGGAGGACGAGCTCAAATTCACCAAGCGTAGATTATTACAAAACAATCCGAGCGCGCCCGCGCCAAAGCCTCGTTTGTTCACAACTTAGGTCTAGGATATGTGTTCCGATGTATACCTATATAACTTATTTATTTTAAACAGGAGTTCTAAAATGTTTCTCTAAATAAGCGATGTAAGTGTCTTGATACTGAAATTGTACTGCTTTGTAAAACAATGAATAAAAATTTTATCGTCCTGTAAAATATTATTCTCTTTCTTTGAATAAGATCTTAAGAATGTGATATTGTCATTTTTCTTTTAATAAGAATCCAGTTTCTACAAAATTTATAATGCATCTTTCATTAGAATTGATTGGTATTAGCTAAACTTAATGATATTCTTTTGTCGAATCGCTTCGAAGCGAAAAGTTTTCTATTTGTTTTCTATGAATCACTTGACAATTAAATATTATTTATTTTGAACAACAATGACTCGCTTGATTGCTGCGTTTTCCCGTGGTTTTCCCAAGCGACTTTAATATGGGGTTCTTCAAGAAATTAGAAGGTTTATTCATGGTCAGCAGCGCGAATGTGAAGCCCTTGGTATTGCACACGTCCATAGGCCACGGTAACCACTTTCCATCAGGCGTGTCGTGTGCTTGTCTGCCACCTAGGTGGTATAAAAAAAACTTGAATTTCATCATTTCTTTGTAGTCACATTAATGATTATGTCAATCCCATGCATTACTGAACGGTTCTACCTGCATTACCGCTAATAGAATTTAACTTTATTTGGAGGCTGAACTGTAGTATGTATAATTAACGGTATAAATCTTGACCCCAATTAGCGTTAGAAACGGGGAGCTGGCGCACGCGGATTGGCTTTATAATTTACAATTGTTGGATTTGAGCTCCTCCGTCCGCACCCCGTGCTAAGTCAAGTCAAGATATATGGCATTAGCTGTAAATAGATAATTATGACACGATACGGCCAATAACGTCTAATGAACCTGCTGGCTTGTAACATGCCTGTACTGTACCCCACTTCACAATATTTTCAATATCTTTTATTGTTAGCGTGACGGACATGAACTTCCTTGCCGTGACGCTTGTATGTTTGTAATCGAGACTTTCAAATCATTGTCGTGTTCTGTATAATTCTATAGCATATTTTATAGTATTAATTTCACTGTGAACATATTTGCTAGACGAAAAACGCTATCGAGATCCCAATCTCCCTCAGATTAAATATAAAAGAAACTATTGTGAACTATGTGATTATAATAAACGTTGAATTATTAAATAAAGTTACGATTTTTATGTAGTTTGTACTTATTTAAACCTCTGCATTTCGAAACCCACCGCATACGAAAACTGCAGACGCACGAAACAGATACAGCGCAGCGCATACATTAATTACTTGTTATACTTTGATACGGATAAAGAGGACCATTGAGAAGCCGCAATGAATTACTTGTATCTGCCCGTGTGCGACGACAGTTTTCGTATGCACTCACCTTCAGAATCATACCTTTAGGTTCGACGAAATCTATTCAGTTCTATCGCAAAATCTACCTTTTACTTCTTTATGTAACAATATAACATTAGGGAACTTTGCCTTCAGCTTACCGTCAGGTGAGGTAAAGTGAAATTGAAGTGGCCTATGTATATAAAAAAAACTTTTAGATTATAAAGACCGATAGATATTTGCAATATATATATCTACCACATATTTTTATTAGACTGTTTATAGAGCTACTACGTTAGCCAGATTCGCAAGTAATTACATCTAATTCACCTGACTCTAAATGGTTGTAAAAAAAAAAGACAGGTTGCACTCCGGGAGTGCCGGCAGAAGTGAAAACTTATTCTTTCTTTCTTTTTTTATTATATACAGAGAAAAAGATAAAAAGAACATACCATACCATACCTATAATATAGCTCCAATCATAGAACCTATCACTTATTTTCTGTCAGAAGATATGAATGAATTACAAAAAGAAAAAATAATCACAAAAAGAAAAAATAATCACAAAAGTAATAAAATACAAAAAGAAAAAATAATCAGTCGAAGTGCTTACAGCTAAGCTACGGAGCCTCTTAGCGTACCTAACAAAATAATCAATCTGTAGCTAATTTTGTATGACGTCAGTCGTCGGTTACGGTTCAAAGGTCAAGTAATCCTGACGTGAGTTTAACACTTTTTACCCATCCAACGCCGCTAAAGAAGTTTTCACTTCAAAAAATGTGGCATTAAAAAGGTACTTATAGATTAGTCAAAATGTTTACAATTTATTATAATTAGGCTCCAATTAAAAATGTTGTAGGTAGGTATATAGGTATAAATATTAAGGGTTAAAGTATGGAATTGCCGATTTGTACTGACAAATTGAAATTCGTTTTTTTTTTTTAATTTAACGTATTTATTTAATCAAAATAATTACCATTATTATCTATACATTGCTGCCATCTAGTAGGAAGGTCATTTATGCCTTTGCGATAGAACTCTGGTGATCTAGATTCGACAAACTGTGTGAAAGCATTTTGTACTGCCTCCTGAGAAGAAAACTTTTTATCACATAGAAAATTGTCCAAATCACGAAAAAAATGGTAGTCTGTTGGAGCAAGGTCTGGCGAATACGGAGGGTGACGGATAGTTTCTAATTGCAGTTCCTGTAGAGTTAAAACGGTTTCTCGTGCTGTATGAGGTCTCGCGTTATCATGGAGCAATAATGGTGAAGATCGATTCATGAGTCGGGGCTGTTTCACTGCTAGTTTTGCTATCATTGTTCGGAGTTCGGCACCGTAGACATCTGCCGTTATTGCTTGACCAGATCGTAGAAAGCTATAGTGAATAACACCATGCTGAGACCACCAAACAGTTACCATTACCTTTTTATTGGTAAGCTTTGCTTTAGGACACTGTTGTGGCGTTTCACCTGGGGTCAGCCATTGCATTTTTCGCTTACGGTTATCGTAAAGAATCCACTTTTCATCACATGTCACAATTCGATCCAATATTCCTTCATTTCTGTATCGATTCAACAAGGCAACACAAGTTTCAACACGCATTTCTTTCTGCAGATCAGTCAAATCATGAGGTACCCATTTTTCACATTTTTTTATTTTATTGATTTGACGCAAATGAGTCAATATTGTTGATAAGGTAACGTTAAACCATGCAGCTAATTCCTGGGTAGTTTGGCTCGGATCGGCTTCCACCATGTCTTTCAATTCATTGTTATTCACCTGTGTGGACGGCTTTCCTCGTGGTTCGTTCTTCAAATCAAAGTTTCCATCACGAAAGCGTTTAAACCAAAATCGCACGGTGCGTTCATTAGCAGTCCCCTCTCCAAACGCAACATTGATATTGCGAGCTGTTTCTGCCGCGTTAGTTCCGCGTCGGAACTCGTATTCAAAAATCACTCGAATTTTCGAAGTATCCATCTTTCTTGTCTAAGCTGAATAAAAAAACAACTGAAAGTCGATAATCGAATGTTGCACATTTTTAAATGAAGAACTACATAGGTACCATGTGGAAAAAGTTTAACTCAAAAATTTCAAACCATGAAGGTTCTTCTTCTTCGGTTTACAATGAAACGGCAATTTCATACTTTAACCCCTATTAATACCATGCCTAATAGGAAATGCAGTAAATTAATGCACAACCAAAAGGTTAGTCAGTAATACCGTCCCTTAAAGAAAAACAATTTCTATCATAGAAAGTACTTTTGACAGAAAGCTAGGAGCGATTTTATTTACTTGTTATGACTTGGTAGTTGACATACATATAATCACGCCTTTATCCCCGGAGGGTTGGACAAAGGTGAATTAACACCCACATTTCACCAATCTGTATTCGGTCCCACGTAATAGGAGTGAGCCTATTGCCGTATTCCGGGCACTATTGTTGACTCGAATCATCCATCTGAGGCTAAGGCTGAGTCTGGGCTGTACATATCTGTCTGATGTTAAAGTTAATCAGCCCTATTCCTTAGTCACCTTGTACGACACCACATGGGAAGAGAAGGGGTGGCCCAAATTCTACTCTGCCGGGTACCACGCGGCCGTAGTTGAGCCCCCTAAAATCCAACCACACGTCCTGATCGTCCACCTGAATCTCGTGGGGGGCGCACGGAAACAAATTCACTGGCGTGGCTAACGTGGGTCTGGTACACTTGACATTGGCGTTTCGCCATTCCTAATTTTATAATATCTACATTTTACTTGACATTGGAATAATTGTGGGGATTTTCTGCAGAGGAAATTTTTTGATTTGGTAGTTTTAAATAAAAAAAAGACGGGTTGCACTCTCGGAGTGCCGGCAGAAGTGAAAACATTTTCTTTTTTTCTTTCTTCGTTATATACATAGAAAAAGATAAAAAAGAACATACCATACCATACCTATAATATAGCGCTAATCATAGAACCTATCACTTGTTCTCTGCTAATTTTCTGTCAGAAGAAATTAATAAATTATGAAAAGAAAAAATAATCACAAAAAATAATAAATTACAAAAAGAAAAAATAATCATAAAAAGTAATAAATTACAAAAAGAAAAAATAATCACCAAATGTAATAAATTATAATAAGAAAAAACAATCACAAAAATCCCTGAAGGCCAGGTGGTTTGAACCCGATACTATCTGAAACTATAAGGACTTACAGTCAAAGTGCTTACCGTTTAAGCTGCGACGCTAACTATCGTAACTTGCAAAATAGATAGTCTGTACCTAATCTTGTATGACGTCAGTCGTCGGTTACGGTTCAAAGGTCAACTAATCCTGACGCTTCCTTAACATTTTACACCCATCCAACGCCGCTAAAGAAGTTTTCACTTCAAAAATAAGTAATTTATGAACAGAAGCCAACTCTGATCAAACTATTTTCAGTCCTTTAGTCATTTACCGATTGCATACAAACTGGAACTCAAAACTCATCTCTCACAAAAGTCAAACACATCCATTTTCCAGAACTGAACTGGAAAACAACTCGATAAACTTCGGAATATAATTTGTATGCACTTGGACGCTTGGAAAAGCTCCACCTAACAGCAAATAAAACTGAGTCGACCCACGGGACGAACTAGTATGAATGGAAACTAACTGCAGTACTCGCTCATAAACTCGGTTTAGGTAAACTACTATGAAATACTATTTATAGGTACTGTTGATTGATGGCACTTGGTGGAACTTGTTGTTACACATACGTATTGAGAACACATGTTCTTTTTCTACAGTATTTATAATTATTTCTTGACATTGATATGGGTACATACTATTCTAATTATTTTAAAACTAAAAATCTTTCGACCAAAATTATTATTTCCCCACATTTTGGGGAAAAGTTTTCAACTGGTATACTTAAATTATTTAAATTACCCAAGAAGATTGTTAAACGACGTAGTGTTTAAGACTAGAAATATTCATAAACATCAATGTAAAACTTTGAAGATGCCGTAAGTCAAAACCGGTGAGCTTCAAAAATAAAAACTGTTTTAAAAGTACAATTGTTCTCAATATGTGTACTATGAAAAATAGTAGATTTTACGTGGCATTGTTCAATGATGCCTTTCCAAAATTTGGTTTATTCTGGCTTTTACGTGGGTCAACTGCCATTCAACCCTGAGAGAATAACTTGCACCAGATAGTTATTTGTTTATCGTCCAATGTACGAGCTAGCAGTTGAGGTTATCTTGGGTCTCAGAGTATGGAGGTCTGTCAACACATCAATCAGAAATAATAAGCAAAAATAATCGCACCGCTCGCCACATGCAGGGAATTTATACTCACACGTTACAGCCGGAAAGGGTGGGCACAGACAGCTATGCAAGAACCCGGGTACACTCAAGTTGTGGTATGAACTCCCTGCCCTGCCCTGCCTCGCCACACATGCAAGGGAATTTATCCTCAGGGTGGGTACAATCAGGTTTGTAAGGAACTTCAACTCGGGTTCACTCAAGTTGTGGTATGAACTCCCTGCCGTGGTTTTCCCAAGTGATTGCAATATGGGATTCTTTAAGAAGAGCATTATAAGGTTTTTCCAGGGTTGGCAGCTCGAGTGTAACGCACCTGGTGTTGCACTCAAGGTGAGGTTGTCTTGTGACATATCCCTCGCACCCCGGCTGACCCAGGGCCATTCCTCTCGGTCTGGCCCTCCTCGGGAGGGGGGACCACGCGGTCCCCGACTCGCCCCCGGTATGGGGGGGGCGCGCATCGTCCTACGATGCGCGCCGCCGCCGTGGCCTGCTTCTGCTAGAGTGACGAGCGGCTCCACCCGTCACCCTCAGGCCCGCGCTCATGGGGTGCGGAGGTCGGTTTGCGCCCTCCGACGCCCGAGCCGCCTTCGAACGCCCATGGTAAGGGTAACCACTTTTCATCAAATGGGCCGTGTGCTTGTCTGCCACTTAAGTGGTATAAAAAATGCATATACATGTATATATTCTCGCTTATAAATCCCCGGAGGAATAGGTAGAGGTGTGTTAACGCTCGGCTTTTACGTGGGCAATTAGTAACTGTCTGCAACCCCAATACTCGATCCTACGCCAGTGCTTCATTCGTGGAACAGCCAGTTTACGAGCTAGCGAGTGACATTGAATCCCAGGGTAATTGAGATTCATATGGCAGTTGCTCTCGTAAAAGTCAACGACAAAATCAAATACAATAAGCAAACCTCTAAAATTCAGAGGCAACTGGCAAACCGCTTGGAGATTGATGACTATTTAAAAATGGTTATAATAATTTATTGAACTATGAAGATCTTATAGTCCCCATAAAAGGTCCCACTACTTGATTGTCCTACACATGGAGGTCATTTCAGACCAGGCGGATAAATACTCGAGCCGTTCTAAGTAACAATTAACTGTCAACCTTATTCCATTACGACAAAGCTTAATATTCCACACAATAATGCCCTATCTTATCATACTAACTGCAAACCGACTATTTTCAGCCTTATATATAAATAGAATAACGTTCATATTTAATTACCACTTAAAACAGCTCGAACATGTTGTCCCCAAAGATGCATTTAGACCAAATGAGCGAATGACCATTACTTATATCCGCTCTACGTCAAAATTTTTTTTCATTGTAAACAGTGATAGAACATTAAAATTTGTTCGTTTATAAGCCTTTAAGCTTTCACGGCCGGTGTTGCACGTAGAAAATACTGCGTCCGGGTTGTCAGGCCGTGGTCCATATAAAACTTGCGTGTCCAAGTCCGAGGATCCAGTGACTCAAAGTTTAACATCAGTCGCAGAGAAGTCGCCGAAGAGGTGACATCTACGCACTCGTCGCCGCCCGGACCTGCGATACTGAACATGTCGACCGCAGTGATCGACACGAAACGTCTGAAACGCAAGTTTCAGATGGACCACGGCCAAACTGCCCGGAAGTAGTATGTTCTACATTCATTCGTTGTTCTTTCCTTGAAAGGAAGGTTTAAAATATTAAGAAAGAATGCTCTTAGAATGTTCTTGTTCTAGCTTTAGCTCTATGTTCATTTGGTCTAAACGCACCTTTAGTCTATATATGAGATTAATTAACGAACTAAATATGGTTCCAGCATATAACTTATATGACTTTAAGAGTAGTTTATTACGGTCGTTGTTATTAAGGCAGATCCAAATATGGTAGAATCTTATGAGACACCCGCGCAACCTTCATTAAGGAGAGGTCACACCGATAGCTAGCGAGCGATATATAGTTTATTCACACGATACCAGCTAGCGAGCGAGCGAGCTTGGTGAAATCAACCCCTCTAGATAAGTAGCAATGCGTTTGCAGAATAGATTTTCAGACTGATCAATATAAGGGATTGGTATACGTTGATAACATTCATAAACGTCATAAATATCAAAATACGTCATATATCATATCAAACATTCATTATTCTATACTAGGTACGCTATATTTAAATAGCACCCGGCCAAAACCGATTCAATTTTACAAACTTTTATTTAACTTGCAATGTATGTTTGTTCGGGTGGAATCTTACAACTCAATTTTAAGGCACTTGCCCTCAACCGATTGAGCTGAAATTTGGTATGCACGTTCAGTTCGGATGACAATGCAAGAAAAAAAAAGTATGTTTTTAAAAAGGTTTTTCGAATATATCTTTTTCTATTTAAATCGATTTGAATTTTTAGCATGAAAAATGCTTAAAAAAATTATTCAAATTGCCACTATAGTATGAATAGAATAGAATCATCTTGTTCAAAACATGTGTGCACATACAAAAGCATGCGTTAGCGGATAGTTTGTGTGGTTCCCAACGACCGCCAGGTCGCTTGATCGCTGACTGGTAACGCTGGACATATATTTTTTCGTTCATACCGCAAATATCTATCGCTAATACAGTTTATCTCTATACGTTGGCGAACACACTCTTCCGACGACCTACCATAATCAAGAATGGTACAAATGGGAGCCACCAATCCCCCTAGCAGAAGCAGGCGTCGACGCGCTTTGCGTGCCTACTCATGCTGGAGGCGAGTTGGGGACTCCGTAGTCCCCACACCGGAAGAGGGCCAGATTGAGAGACATTACCCTGGGTCAGCCGGGGTACGAGAGATTATGTCTAAGACTACCTCAGACAGCGTGTATTTTAGTCGGTTTAGAGCTGACATCGCACCGCTTGTGGCGTAAACCAAAGTGTGGAAAGAGATGAAATGATATATCGCTCGGTCACTCGCTCGCTAGCCGGCGGTGTGGCCTCTCCTTTTAGCTCGGTATATCAAATCATTATGCGAGCAAACAATTTTAGTAAATGAGATTTCTCGGATAGATATCACTGTGTACGCTGTTGCCTCAAACTTTGGACTGGAGTGTTGTGGAAACTAACGCTAAACGATTTAGTAATTTCATTTCCTTCATGATTATCTGCAGCTTTTGGGATATTCATTGATTTAAGCTGCTTTTCAGTGAAAACTTAAAAATTTGTGTTTTTGAATTAGTTTCTTAGTCTATGCGCGATATCGCTATGGTTAATTTAATGCTTTACATTGTTGAATGAGGCAATAAAAATAATTATTCATCTGATTTAATGATATCAGAAGCAGTTTACTGCTTTCCTATATATTACGCTTCAGCCGCGTACGAAACTGCAGATTCGTAACCAGTTACGTTAGAAGAAAAAAAGACCTTCATAGTAGTTACCAAATAATGTCTTTTTTCTTTATCTTCAGCCTAGCATTAAACCCAGTCGCATCCGATGCTATCAACTTGGAGTCTGGGGTCCGCTTTTACCAATCTAACTGTGGATTTGGCTAAACTTCGAAATTTTCGGTGAAGCGACTGCCATCTGACCTCCACAACCCAAAGGCGATATCGAAGCATTGCAGTTAGACCAGTTGTTGGACTTTTGAGAGCTCCAACTATTCGTAACGACTGCCATAGATATTAGTATGGCAACCGGGACCAACTGCTTAAAGTGCTCTCTGATGCATACAAATATTTGCACTGAGCGAGGATCGAACCCGCGCCTCCTCGCAGCGGCCGCGATAACTACCGTTACGCCACGGAGGCCGTCCTGTCTGTCTTTTTTCTTAATACGACTCTGAATTTTGACGCAGGAAACTAGATGATGAGTTACGCAGAAATATTTTCTATTCTTCCTAGGTAACTCAGTTTTAGATCACAAATCATCCTCCTTAGAATTGTAATTAATATTTACTGTTTAGTTTTATTTTCTTATATGTCTTCAAAACATGTTTTCCTGGAGAGCCATTGCATACTTTTGCAAAATGTCAGTTATAAAACACCATCAGTATATACCTATTCTTATAATAATATTATTAAGTACTGACGCTGAAGAAATAAACAGAATAATCACGGGGCTAAAGGACACTTGTACTATTGGGTGGGATAACATTTCTAATAGCATACTTAAAAAATTCAAATTCGTATTTGCACCGCCCTTAGCACATATTTTTGAACTATGCTTAACTAACGGCATATTCCCAATAGCGCTTAAGAGAGCTGTCGTCTCCCCGATATTTAAATCTGGCGATAAAACCTGTGTAAATAACTATAGACCTATTTCAGTATTAACGGGCCTATCGAAAATATTAGAAAAAATTATACACACCAGATTAACAAAATATCTAGAAGACAATAATTTACTTTCGGACTGTCAATTTGGTTTCAGGCCAAATAGGTCAACTAGCCAAGCTGTACATACACTAACCGACTATGTCACTAACAACCTAGACAAAGGTATGCACACCCTGGGGATTTTTCTGGATCTTGCCAAAGCATTTGACTCAATTTCCTGTTCTTTACTACAAAAAAAACTCGAGGCTTTCGGAGTAAGAGGGACGCAACTGCTTCTACTGTCGGATTATATGAAGGACCGTCAGCAATGTGTGAGGATTGGACAAAATGTAAGCTCTGAAATGAAAAATAGTGGATATGGTATCCCACAAGGGAGTGTATTAGGAACCACTTTATTTTTAATTTATATAAATGACCTTTGCAGTTCGACTCTTCAAAATGGATTTACCATATCATATGCCGATGATACGGCTCTTTTATTCGCGGCCAAATCAAGAGAGGAGGTATTTAAACACGCTCAAAATGGTTTCAATTCTGTGACTAAATGGCTTCAGAAAAATCTTCTACCACTAAACACTGATAAAACAAAATACATGTTATTTACAATGCGAAATACTAACAAACCTATGACTAACATAAATATAAATGCACATTGTTGTATAACCGCTGACACTGCATGCGTTTGCCCTACATTAACTAAAACTGACAATATAAAATATCTTGGTGTAACGATTGACACAAATTTGAATTTCCGCAAACATATTGAATTGCGATATATATGCTAGAATACGGAAATTAATGTATATCTTCAAAAAATTACGTGCAATAGCGGGCTCTAAGTTTATTAAACGGGTATACTGGGCCTTATGTCAGTCCATTCTTACTTATTGTATAACTTCCTGGGGTGGTGCAGGACGCACAATCCTTACCCCTTGTGCGGGCCCAAAGAGCAATCTTAAAAGTAGCCACTTTTCGACCATATAGGTTCCCCACAGATCAGCTCTACAAGTCATGTAAAGTGCTAACAGTGCGCCAATTGTTTATTCTAAACCTCACACTATACCAACATACCAAACTTCCTCCACAAACAATAACCTTAGATAAAAGAAGAAAGGGAATAGTTTGTGAAAAACCACAAGCTAAACATGAGTTTGTAAATAGATTTTATATGTTTTTAGGTCCTTTTCTATATAACAAATTTAACAAATTACTAAACATACATAGCCTAAGTTATTGGATCTGCGAGGCTTTAATTACAGAACACCTAGAAAAACTAGATTATGCGGACTCAGAAAAATTGCTAGAAATACTAAAGTAGGTAGCGTTAAGCTGTAAATATGCAATAGATTCCTTGGTTTATGTTGACTAATTGATTGCAACAAGTAATTATCATTGAACGGACATAGCCTGAAACACAGGTTTACAAAAACCTAGGTCAGGTAGGTCCCAAATTGTTGATGTAATTACGTATTAAATATTAAATTCTTACCATATGCAGTGACACACTTTCTCATAATGTAGATATTATTATACTTAAATTAGTTATATTCGACCTTATTTGTAAAACTAGTAATAACCCAATGTACAGCCCTTTTTTTGATAAACAAATAAATTATTATTATTATTCTCTTTATTCATTAAAATTACATATTAATTACATTTTCAAATATATCATTAAAAAAAATACAAAATATATTTAAAAATATAAAAAATAGTACCCCACCGGCATCGAGTACAGGGACCAAGCTACCGGTGGTCAGGGCTCCAGAGAGAGGAACTTCCTCACTATGCGTGCCGTGTCGAGAAGTACCGCCTTCTGTATAAGGCCCTTGATCCAGCTGCCCAACGCGAGCCTCTTTAGATGTTGGTCGAGGCTCTTGGCTATAAGTCCGTTAACGGTAACGACTATCGGCACAATGACTGCAGAGTCCACCTCCCACATGTCGACAATCTCGTGAGCTAAATCAAGATACTTATTATTATTCTCTTTATTCATTAAAATTACATATTAATTACATTTTCAAATATATCCTAAAAAAAATACAAAATATATTTAAAAATATAAAAAATAGTACCCCACCGGCATCGAGTAATAAAACAGTTATCATTTGTTCCTGGATCATTATCGCTTTTGCAAACCTTCTTCTGTTATAATTTTGGTGGTGGTATTATCACATACACCCATAATACCAGTAAGAGTAAGACACGTTTAAGTTACGAATTCGAATGTTATTCGTGCTCAGGGCACTGATCACGGGTAAAGATCCTGTCAAAAAAAATCTATAAGGCGAAGCTTGCCAGGTTGAACAATAAAATATTGTGGCAAGGTAGGTACAAGTTTTTTTGATATAGGACACGTCAATTTGACTTTACCTCGCCTGATGGTAAGCTGAAGGCAAAGTCTCAGGAAAGAGGGCCTACCTACTCAACATTGTGTAATGGACAATCCTCACGGGCAGACTAACGGCTGGCAGCGGCCGATGGCGGCCAGACTTTTGTATCAGAAATGGTCCCGAGCAGGCGCGCTCGGCCAAATTGCGCCTAATTCGCCTTCAAATAACAAAATACATATTTTTCTTCCGTTGATAAGATTCAAAATGGTTGGGGGATATTTTGCCTTAAAAGCCGCTGCTGGCTTTTGTTCTTTCAGTGGGATTTGATCGTAACAAGTTCCACGAACTGCCAAATGCAATCAATCATCCGTATAAATAATATTTTCAAATATTTTAAAATAACACGTTTTAAAAGCGTAATTCTACTGAATCGAGCCCCTGATTTGGTGAAATAATGACCTGAATACTATTCGATACATTATTATATATTGTGCGGTTGGCTCGTTATTGATATGCGGATTAAAATCTATGTACCAGTGCCGTGAAATCAAATTTATGATGCGCAATACCAGTACCGGGCAAATTATAGATATAATAATGGTATTGGGGTGAATTATTTAGGCACCTTTATTTATGTACGCTTTTCCAGGGAAGATTCTACGGTGAGCTCTCGAAGCTAGGCGGTCAAGGTCTACTGGGATTTCTAGGAATTTCTTCCCTAGGTTTTACATAGGTAGCCAAAAATTAAACCCCCTTAAAAGATAGGACGTACTACGTAGGGTTTTCCACACGTAAAAAAAGAAAAATAAACTGAGAGTGAAGAAAAAAAAGAGCCATGGGGTGACGGAAAAAGAATATAAGTATCTTCACCCTATCCCATCCAAAGGGTGTCGTAAGAGGCGACTTCAGGAAAAATACGCAGACGTTATCACTGCTAGAGAACTTGACATAAAACCCTGTACCAACCCATCTGGCCAAATAGGCTTTTTTAATGGTTATTAGCAACTGAAATTAAAAATATTCCCTCTAACTCTTTAAACTAAGCTAAATTGCTTGTGCTAGGAGTAGGAGAGGTATATGTCCAGCAAGGGCCTGGCTCATTAATTGATTGAAACTTAGAACATTGATTTCTCTTTTTTTCATATTTAACGATCTATAAGAACATCCAATGTGACATGGAGTAAAACTTAATAACGCAGTTAAGTTTTTTTTTATACCACATAGGTGGCAGACAAGCACATGGCCCACCTGATGAAAAGCGGTTATCGTGACCTATGGACGTGTGTAACACCAGGAGCGTCACACTCGCGCTGCCGACCCTGTTAGAACAGAGAGTTTCTATGCCGTCAGTGTAGAAGATAAAGCAGGACAAGTCTTTGGTCTTCTCACTGACAGCACAAAACCTCTCCAGTGAGCTCTGGCTACCCTACTCTACTCTGTGTTGTTATGGTCGGAGGTACTTCCCCAGTTGGACTGCTCAATTAGACGGAAATACCGTCGTGTCCTACCTCCATGAAATATTTTATTATATTATAGACTTGATCGCGGTCACGAACCATCCTAAGAATATTATATTATTATATAAAATTGTAAAGCGGTCTTGTCTGTACATTGGTGATATTCTAACTAAATCTGTAAGATAAGATAAGATAACTTTATTTCAGTAAAAAGTGACAAAAATTACTACAACTGACATTATACTGTAGTTATGAAATATTACTGCCTGCAATACAGAGACAATATCCCCACTCCCGTGTTTAGGGTGAACCTGTTTTACGGGTAGTGAGGAACCGTCCACGTCGCACATAACCAGCAACCGTTGGTACCACGGCGTAAGAATGCAAGTAGTAGTACAATACAAATACTGGAGCCCCAACAGTAGGCAAGCCTGTTATAGGGGACCAGCTTGGTTGGTTTTATATTAACGATTATTCTTGTCTTTTGTCTGCGTTGCTACTGAACGGGTTGGATGTACTTTTTTTATTTGAAAAGTCTTGGTTAGACTTGAAATCTTACATTTGTTTGATCGTAAATGGTTGAGTAGAACTGGAGATAAGAGCAGGCACAGGGTAATAATTTTATTAACCCTATATATACCCTATGATTAAGGCACTTCTAGAATCAAGTACCTCTAAAGTTTACTGGCTCCTGACCTCCAACCCTAACTCATAAAACATATTTTTTATCTATTTTCTCCTTGCTGCTATCCCCGTATACGTAAACAATGAAGACACAGGACATATTTGATTTTATTATATTCTCATTCAACTCCCAGTACATCGAATCAGAGTGATTTATTCGTCCCACTAGTATCGATGAAATTCAATTATTCGATTCCCGCAATAAATCGAGAGCTTTACTAGATAGCGTTGCTTACTTCGATACTAAATATTTATTAATCGAATATGTATGTGAGATATGCAATCGAATACATTTATGTATTTCATCACTTTGTACTGTTTTAATTATTTTGTTTTTTTGAAGTGAAAACTTCTTTAGCGGCGTTGGATGGGTGTAAAATGTTAAGGAAGCGTCAGGATTAGTTAACCTTTGAACCGTAACCGACGACTGACGTCATACAAGATTAGATAGATAGATAGATAGATAATACTTTATTGTACACCATAAAATTTACAGTAGAGACAAGTAGGTAGCATGCATACATTGAATGTACAATGGGCGGCCTTATCGCTTGAAGCGATTTCTTCCAGGCAACCTTGGGATGGACAGTAATGTGATAAAACTAAATTATGGTGTAGTTATCATATATTAAACTAGATATAAGATGTTCTAAAACAAAAAGAAAGAAAGAGAGAGAAAAGTAAAAAATAAGTAGAAAATAAAATAAATATACCGCTATACGTAACGTATTATAATTATATAAATATATGTACTACATAAATAGATATGGGTATAAAATAAATAGTTGGGACATACCAGTATGAAGGTTTAATAATAGGTGAGCTTATAAATAGTGAGCTATATAGGTGTACACGATGCTAAGTAGTGGTCCTTTACCATACTTTTAAAGTTATTAAGGATTTTTGCCCGCCTGATGTTCAGTGGCAGTGCATTCCATAAGCGCACAGCCCTGACAGTGAATGACTTGTCTACAAAGTCAGTAGAATGCATTGGCATTTTCAGCCTAAAATTCTCGGATGACCTCAGGCATCTCGTATGTGTGTCATAAAGGAACTGGAAACGTTCTTTGAGATAAGAGGGAGTGGTGGGATTAAACAATACATTATATAACAATGTTAGAATATGAGCATTCCTGCGAAGCCGAATTGGGAGCCACTTGAGTTGTTTACGAAAATCTGAAACGTGATCATACTTGCGTAGACCAAATATGAATCGTATGCAAAAAATTTGAAGTCGCTCAAGTTTATCTAGTTGTTGCTCTGTGAGATCGGGATAGCTGACATCGGCGTAATCAAGAACGGGATGAAGAAGCGATTGTGCGAGCGCAGTTTTAGTGGCAATTGGAAGGAAGTTTCGGAGCCTTCGCAAAGCACCCGCTGACGCGAAAAGCTTACGACTGATTTCCTGTAACTGGATATTCCAAGAAAGTGATTTATCCATGTAGATACCCAAGTTCTTGACATTATCACTAACTGGCACGACTGCTCCGCCCATAGTAACCCGAGGAAGCTGGGTCCAATCTATTTTTGCAATCAGCTTTGGACTACCAATGACAATCAGTTGTGTCTTGGAAGAATTAAGCGAGAGTCCATGGCTCTTGCTCCACTCGCAAATCCGCTCCAGGTCCTTGTTGAGCACAGTAAATGCATCGGACAAGTTGTTTGGAGTTGCTTGAGTGTAAATTTGTAGATCATCAGCATACAGGTGGTAGGATGAAAGTAATTTTTCAGAGATTGTATTTATAAAAATGGCGAAAAGTAACGGGGATAGAACGCCACCCTGCGGTACACCAGCAATCGTATTACACCAGGAAGAGCTCGTTTCTTCGACACGGATACGCTGCCGGCGACCAAACAGGTAACTACGAAACCACGCAATAGCCGTTGGAGATATGTTAAGAGAGCCGAGTATACCAAGCAGGATGTCGAAATCAACGGTATTAAAAGCGTTGCTAAAATCAAGTAAAGAAAGAAGCGTGAGATTTCCACTATCCATGCCCAGTCTTATATCTTCCGTGATATTAACCAATGCTGTTGCAGTACTGTGTCCAGGTCGGAAGCCGGATTGTAGAGGGTTTAGCAGCGCGTTTTTGTTAAGGAAGGAGCTGAGTTGCGAGTGAATAAGGCGCTCTAAAGCTTTGGAAAGAAAAGGAAGGATAGATATAGGACGATAGTCAGAAAAGGCGCATGGCTTAGATTTTTTGAGTAACGGAATTATCTGAGCACTTTTCCATAAGGATGGGAAGATAGCAGAAGAAATGGAGTAGTTAAATACATGACATAGGATAGGAAGAATTTCCTCCAGAATTGGCACAATCATATTTCGGCTAATGGCGTCACTACCGACAGCATTGGATGAAATAGACAAAATGCTCTTCTTAACATCACAAGCGGTCAATTGGTTGAACAAGAAAGGTGGATGATCAGGAGTTGGAATAGATGAAAGATATTGTAGTGTATTGAATTTAGTAGTTCCATTAAGGTTGGACGAAGAAGAGAAATGTACATTAAGAGCATCTAAGTTTAAATTTTTCGGAATTGAGTCTTGACGTGACTTTCCAACTCCCAATGTGTTCAGAAATTTCCAGACTTTTACTGGATCCCCGCTTTCTACCGAGGTATGGATATGTTGGCGTTGTGCATTCCTACACGCCCTGTTGCATTTATTTCTGAGGGCCACATACTTCTCCAAATTACTATGGGTAGCCTTAATTTTGTACCTGGCTTTGGCTGCAGCTTTTTTCGATATTAACGCTTTGATATCGGGTGTGAGCCAAGGTGCAGGTAAATGCTTAACTTTGATGGCATGGATTGGCGCATGCACATCATAAAGCTCGATCAGTTTCTCAGTCAGAGCATTGACTTTGGTATCCATACAATTTGACGACAGCAAAGGGTTCCAGTCAATATTGGTGAGCATCCTCACGAAGCTTGTCAAGTACAATGCCACTAAAATTGCGCTGCATTATAATTTTGGGTTTTTCTTTAGGTGGCCGAATCTTGTAAGAAAGGTAAATAAGGTCATGGTAAGAAAACATGTCAGCAGAGCATTGACCATGTTTTGCTACATGAGCAGGTGAAGAAACGAGAATGAGATCAAGAAGACCTGGGGCACAGTTAGGAAAATGGTGAGTAGTATTCAGAGGGAGGATAGATAAGTTATAAGATTGAATAATGCGGCGAAAAGACATAGCCCGCGCACTATATGGCCCTGGTTTTACCAAGCAAGTATTAAAATCACCCATTATTATTGTATGCCTGTAAGATGGTAAGTAGGTTTCTAGCAAGTGTTCAAAAGAGGAAAAATAATCAACCCTTGACGATGAAGGATAGTAGACACCTAGTAGAACCTTAGAGTGGTTCAGTTCCAGCTCCAGGAAAAGATGCTCGCCAGCATCAGATGGTGTTGGCTGTGGCGACATACTGATAACTGTATGAGGGATTTGAGAGCGTATGTATATAGCCACGCCACCAGCTCCAGAAGGCACTCGATCATTCCTAATAAGCTGGAAACCCGGAAGTGTGTAGGAAGTAGAAGGTAGACAAGGTTTTAGCCAAGATTCGGAAACGAGAATAGCGTGAATATTTTTAAGAACAAGATTAGCCAGCATATCCGGGAAATGGGCAGGAATACTCTGAGCATTTATATGGACTACATTAAAATGCCTGGGGACATCCGAAAACTGTGACCGAAGAGTATCCTCGAGTGACACAGGCGGTATACTCACAAAGCTATCGTTTAGACTACTAGCGGAGAAAAAGCTATCATCGCTATCTAAATCGTTCATTAATTGTAGATGATTAGTTGTACTGGTATAATGTATAATATGTACGTAAATAGTATATTTAGGGAAATAGTATATATATATATACAATAGTATATAATACCTATTAACAGTGAATCCACTTACTGTCCACCCGCCAGTCCTGAGTTAAAAACAAACAAGAAATTATTTCACAATAACAGAAAAGTAATTGAGAATGCAAATATAAAATTCATATTCCAGTAGGTATTAAATTATCATGAGCTGAGTGTACACAACAATACATTATTCGACGTTTGATACTCGAAAACAATATTAAATCAAAGGACTAAAATGCTCATTTTCAAACTGCAAGTAATGCTTAAGACTTTTACCCTTACTGATATTGGGGTACATGGAACGCATTCTCATACTGTCAAAGACGTCAAACAAGACAAACATAAACATGACATAAAATAAAAGTGAAATAGAAATGAAGTATATAAATAGAAGGTACAAAGAAAAGAAAAATTCCTGCATAAGTATTGCATAATATTAAAAGAAGTGAAAAATTTGTAATAGTACATACGTATGTAAACCCAGCACGAATCTATCTCTTCGACGCAATACGTTTAGGCCTGCTCGTAAGGATTTTGGAAGTTGTAGATGCCGTCGCTTCGCCGTCAGAGCACTGTATCCTATCCAAATCACTAAGCGATACAATAAGATGCCGATTTCCGTCAGCGCCCAGAACATAAACCGCGCCATCCCTGGTCCAGCACTTATGTATCCCGAATTTGTCACGCGCGGCCATGAAGGCCTTATGTCGCGATTTGGTGAGAAATTCGGAAATTGTCACGCCCGTACCTTTGAGTTTTGACTTGGCGGACCATATACTACCCTTCATCGTATGGGTCTGGAGTTTGACAAGCACAGGCCTGGGCTTCACATTGGACGCTTGCCGTCCCATTCTGTGGCAACGTCTGATGTCAGCCGAAGAAAAGGAGCTAATCTTGAGCTGCTGTATCATCACATCATTGACAACTCTGCTGATATCTTCGTCCTCTTGCTCTTTCACGCCATGTAGAAGCAGGATTTTCCGACGGCTGCGCATCTCTAAATTGTCTACTTCTCGCGCGACGCTACTGAGCTGCTGGGAAAAGGATTTGAGTGTCTGCAGAACAAATGTTTTGAAAGCAGCAAACTCTTCAGCTATACTTCCTGTGTTGGATGACGTCTTCTTTTGCAGGTCTGCCTCGAACTTGGACATCCGTTCCTCGAAGTAAGTCTGTACATCGAGAATGCAGGCTTCCATTGTGTTCATTGTGAAATAAAGTGTGGCTTGCGGAGATAACACTAGACTAGCAGGTATCTATTGTTAGCAGTATAATTTATTCATAAAAATGTCAAATATTTATGATTTACTATTTTATTTTAAATTTTATGCAAGAGCACTTTAAAAGTAAACTTTTTGCGTCAACTACCCACGAGTACAAAAAAAATTTAGGTAAAGACTATCTATTTTGCAATTTACCATAGATAGCGTTGTAGCTTAAACGGTAAGCACTTCGACTGTAAGTCCTTATAGTTTCAGATAGTATCGGGTTCAAACCACCTGGCCTTCTGTGAAACTTTTTGTGATTATTTTTCCTTTTTTAATTATTACTTTTTATGATATTTTTTTCTTTCTGTAATTTATTATTTTTTGTGATTATTTTTTCTTTTTATAATTTATTAATTTCTTCTGACAGAAAATTAGCAGAGAATAAGTGATAGGTTCTATGATTAGCGCTATATTATAGGTATGGTATGGTATGTTCTTTTTTATCTTTTTTTATGTATATAACGAAGAAAGAAAAAAAGAAAATGTTTTCAATTCTGCCGGCATTCCCAGAGTGCAACCCGTCTTTTTTTTTATCCTGAATTTTAACGACAATGTTAGGGATAAGATAGCTCCACCGTCGCCCCAAGCCCTTCGCATTTCACTGCTGAACGAAGACCTTTCCTAATGTTGTGAGGCATTGACCTATTGTATTCACGCTGGCCAGACGCGTTGGTACAGGGTTTTATTTACAGTTTTCCTTCTCGCACAGTGATATCGTCTGCGTATTTTTCCGTCGATCGCCTCTACGTATTCTTGTAATTTAGAACCTTCTCCCTGTAAGAGTCTTGTGGCGGGATCGAATCCCGTATTTATCTGCGATTTAAGACCATGCGCACACAGAGAGCGACCAGCGTTCAGCTTGCGTTGTGCGTTCTGTGACCGTTGACCGCTCAAGAGTGCCAACGCGCACAGGAGGCGGCGTGCAAATTCGAGCTTTCTAGTTTTGTTTGAGTCTTTGTACGTGCAACATGTCACTATCTTCTCTAAAGGTTATTTCTCTTGTGGAGAAAAGAAAAGAAGGTATTGGCTGCACTTAATTAACACTAGGGGAATTTAGTATTTTTAAGGATTTACTTAAAAATGAACAACGATTGTTTATTTGAATTAAATCTTTAAGCAATTTTCATGCTAAATATTTAAATCGAATAAAGAGAAAATAATGAATCCCGGGTTCAAATCCCGCCTAGACGGCGGGGTTTGAACCCGGGATTTTTGCAAAGGCAGATATAGAAGGAGAAATTAGAATTGGTTAGGGCGAGGTTTGGAAGCTTAGTGGTCAAAGCATTGCCCTTGTAAGGCAAAGATAGCGAGTTCAAACCCCGCCTAAACCGATTCAATTTTTACTCTTTTTCGATTTAAACGATTGTATATTTAAATGGTATGTTTAATACCATTGATAGCAATATTTTATACTCAAATCGTATAATACATAAATTAATTTCCCTAACCAATTCTATTATTTTGTCCGTGTATGCAATTTTAGACATCCCGGCGGAAATAAAACGCTAGAACGCGGCGTTCTGCTTTAACCGCTGCGGTGTGACTGCCCGCTGTATACTGTATGCTGCTGTATAGATGGTGATGATGATGATGAAAATGACGACGATGGTGATGATGATGATGGTGGTGATAATGATGATGATTATGATGATGAAATAACATAAACAATAATTTATAAAGCACAGTTAAGTACCGTATTCCAGAACGATATTCAGTATTGAATCTTGATTTATACCTAACTATTACTGAGGACAAAGTCATTGACAATCTGTTAAATTTATCAATAAAAATTTGAGACTGAGTATCGTTCCGGAAAACAGGCATTAATGTTCTTCATACTTTAGTTGAAGTATTTACAACAAAATTTACATCTAATACTTTCTCTCTAAACTTCAAAGGAGTAATCCTGCTCCTTGCCTACCTAATCTGAGAATTCAGACTTAATTCACTAATTAGGTAGATAACAACATAATCCTCTACTTTACCTGATTATCTAATTTAAAGCTCAACCTCTTAGGCAAAGACGTTTTGTTGAAAAAATATAACTTAATTTATACCTTTTTTTAAGTGCGGAACTCCCGTCGGATACCTGGTCCCCAGCCTGGAGAGAACAGTTTTATAGGATTCGAATCGACTAAAAATGCACGCCATCTCGAGTCTTGACTTTTGAGGGCTTCAACTACCCATAACGACTGCCATAGATGTTTGTTCGGCATCTTGGCATCCGGGACCGGCGGCTTAACGTGCTCTCCGAGGCACGACCAGATCAATGCAAATACCCATATTTGTGCATATAAATATTTGTACTGAGCGGGGATCGAACCAGCGCCTTCTGCGCAGCGGCCGCGTTCACTACCGCTACGCCTCGGAGGCTGTCAAAAGGAGTCTTGAGATATCAAGAAGTAAGATTGCCTAAAATATATCCCCGTAGCCCGCTTTACCTAGTGCTATTCCCGGTTTCGTGACGGCCACCTTGGATGGGAGAATCACGGTGCTCCATCTTGCTCCGGAATGGGTAATTCCAAATTTTTCCTAATTATCGTGTGCATCGTGCTTGTCTGCCATTTACTTACTTTAAAAAATGACCGGGAAATTTGTATCTTTATCGCTCAGTCCATAACCTCTTCTAAGCTCGATTAAGGTAGCAAAAATATTTAATCGGTCCAAGCACCTTAGCTCTTGAAGATAGCAAACTGAAATTCATTCTTTAACAACACTCATAGATCACTGAACCCTAAAATATTAACTACTACTAACACGCAATTCAAAGGATCGTCACGAACGTACTAAAAACCATAACGACGGTTCCGTACATAAAAGATTTCTTTAGACAGCCTATCTGAAGACTATAAATTGCAATCTTGTAAAGCCCACCGATTTATAGTACTCTAATAACGGGGGCCGTTGAAAAGATGGTTGGAGTCGACAATTGTCGTTGGATCGGCTGGTTGTGGCCTATAAAAGGAAGTTTATGGTACAAAGACTTAGGAGATTTTGAGTGCAAAATAGGCAAGAATAGCTAAGCTGAGAGTGCTGAGACTTCATGTTATGAAAATTATAGAATCTCCGCCCGCGTGGATATCGGTTATCGCTATAATATCGGTTATCATTAAAAATTGTGGCCTTTGTGTTATTCTGATGTATATACTATAAATATTATTGTAAAGTTGTATTAAAATCCATTCAATAGTTATAATTAATAATAATATAAATAAATATTCCACAACATTTCACACAACGCTATCTAGATTCACGGTAAGCATAGCCTAACTAGCTTGTGTTATGGAATCTAGAATGCGAATAAACATACTTAGATACTTTTTTTTTGTAAATACATACACATTATACATAGAAACAGCCAGACCAATGCAAATACCCATATTCATGCATACAAATATTTGCACTGAGCGGGGATCGAACCCGCGCCTCTATAATATTAGTAGGATATTTATAAAATTATAGTGTCACAGTGTTTGTAACCAAATATCTCCGAATTAGTGACAAGAGGTTGATCCCACTCCAAATTCTCATCTTTTTTTTAACCAAAATTTTTATTTGCGCTTATTATGATTTGGTATTGAAATCCCTTAATTTTCACCTTTCTACTACCAATCCCCATAGCGGCAAAATATTGCTGGGTCCAACTAGTTAGTGTAATGGTAATAGCAAACCAAGAATCAAATCAAAATCTCCACTTTCATGTAGGTACACTAGACTTTGCCTCTCTTTACCCGGGTTTGCTGGAATAGCACTTAACTTAGAGTTAAGCTCGCCTTTGTACATAACATCTCACTATTTTTTGTAAATGTATTTTATGTGTACAATAAAGAATAAAAAATAAAACTACTGAACAGAGGCATCTTGCATTGAACAGCGGGTTTATGTAATTGCGGTTCTGCTTGCATAATTTGACAATCACCATCATTTTCTCTGGGAAGAGTGTGACGCCTCTGGTACTGCACACGCCCACAGGCCACGGTAACCTCTTTCCATCAGGTGGGCTGTGATGTGCCACCTTAGTGATATAAAAAGTAGTCCTATTTGCATACGACTGCTTCGTATCAGAAAACAGGGACCCTGAACACTACCAGTATACTAAGAAAAATTAAGTTAAAATGGCGTACCAATAATAAAAACGGTAAAATACACGCTCAAGCGAATGTAAACTCGGTGTTATAAAATGTTTAATCGTATCTGAAGTAGATAAAGACTCAAAATGTAAACGGAGAGCGGAACGAGATTGTTATTTTATGACTGCTGACGTTATTACGTACTCGGAGAAATCAGGTTGTGGCGATCGATTGGACCTATATAACGTTACAGACAAGTACTCCTATGTATATTACTAGTACAGTATCGTAAAATTGGTATCGATTCAGACCACTATAACACATTGCACCAGTGATAGCTGTTATACAGATGACATTACAAAAAATTATGTACAACGCGATGACTTTTAGAATTTTTTTTTTTTTTTTTTTTTTTTATAAATAGGACACGTCAATTTGACTTTACCTCGCCTGATGGTAAGCTGAAGGTAAAGTCTCAAGAAAGAGGGTCACCATTATGTACACGTGCCATGTTAACAATGGTGGCACTCAGCTTGACGGCCTCATCAGATGCTTTTTCACGCCCCGCTTAAAGGACCCGGGACTGTAGGAAGAGGGAAACACGTGAGCTGGCAAGGAATTATAGAAATAAATATAGAAAGAAATATAGAATAGCTGGTCTCGGCCTGTAGGTGTCGTATAAGGCGAGGAAGGGACAGGATTATTCTCCATCCGACATTAAACATATAAGCCAATACTATAGTGTTAAATGAACTTTTGTCGTTGACTGTAGTGAGTATGGTAGCTAGAGTTCACTGGAGAGATTTTGCGCTTCTAGAATACACTGCTTCCGGGCTGTTTCGCCATGGTCCATATGAAACGTGTGTTGCAGACGTTTCGTCGATCACTGCGGTCGTTCAGTGGCGCAGGTCCGGGCGGCGACGACTGCATAGACCTTGCCTCGTCGGCAACTTCGCTGCGACTGATGTTGAATCTTGAGTCGCTGGCGTATTTATGAGATGTTGGAGCGGGAAACGACGTGCTCGATCCTGATTGGTGGAGGGCTGGGGATCTGACGTAATCGATCCTGATTGGTCGTTTGCACTGTGATAACGAGTGGCTCTTAACGTTAGGTACCAATCTGTTTGAAGATGAAATCCCACGTATTTTCGGATTTTCCGATTGAGATTTTGTGCTGTCAGTGGGAAGACCAAAGGCTTGTTATGTTTTGAAGCACTTATAGCGCAGAAACTCTCTGGTCTTACAAGGTCAAGCAGCAAGAGTATCACTCCCCTGGTATTGCAGACATTCATAGGCCACGGTAACCACTTGCTAACAGGTGGGTCGTGTACTTGTCTGTCACCTCAGTGGTATAAAGCAACCTACATAGAATGTCGTAGTTTCTAATCTAAAATAGTTGATCGGTCTACCACCACAAAGGCTATGACAGAGGTCGTCAAAACTTTCCATGAGATAGGACCACCCGAGCTCTTCCTGTGGGTGTCGTGAAACGTGACTAAAGGAGCCCTATGTTCTCCATTCGACAGTAAAAATACAGCCCAAGCCAAAGTGCCTACTAGACAGCAATAAGCTCGCCCCCTATTACGTGGGGCCGAAAATCTACGTTGGCGAAACGTGGATGTTAATACACTTCTGCCAACCACTTCGCGGATTTACAGGCGTGAGTATATGTATGTTCTTAGGGTTCCATAGCCAAATGACAAAAAACAGAACCTTTATGGATTCGTCATGTCTGTCTGTCTGTCTGTCCGTCCATAGTTTTGTCACAGCCACTTTTTTCCGAAACTATAAGAACTATGCTGTTGAAACTTGGTGAGTAGATGTATTCTGTGAACCGCATTAGGATTTTCACATAAAATAGAAAATTAAACAATACATTTTGGGGGTTCGCCGTACTTAAAACTGAAACTCTTTTTTTTATCGAACCCATACTTGTGGGGTTCTATGGATAGGTCTTCAAAATTGATATTGAGGTTTCTAATGTTATTTTTTCTAAACTGAATAGTTTGTGCGAGAGAAACCCCCAAAGTGGTAAAATGTGTGTACGCTTTTCCTTTGTCCCACATTCAGCCGGAAGCCATGGATTGCAGCAGCAGCATTCAAAGTGACTACATGCACTTAAATACCGCTATCAGCCAGTTTTAAACACCCAATATTTCTGTCGTTCCCAGTATTATGTGCTGTTCGACAGATTTATTTTAAATCTATTGAAGTGTAAACATTTATCGTATGGGTATTATAATGAGTTCTGGTTTTACTACAAGCCATTGTTTGCAGCTACGCCTTTGTGGAATTCTGACTCTTGGCCGTTACCTATGAGATCCTTTTTTTCCTGGGAAAATACCCTCGGACATCACCTGTCGCCTGGCAGTAATCTTGAACTTGAGCGTCACCATCTTGAGCCTTCAGATTGCCTAAGACATATCCCTCAACGAAGAGTCATCTTCGGTCTTGAAATGGCAATCTCGGATATGAGATACCCCATGAGACTACTTCAGGTATAAAATTAGTCTATATGTTAATCGCCCATAATCAATTTAAATATCAATTAACTTCAGCTAGATCCGTTCAGACCTTTGAGCGCATAAATACGTTTAGTCCGTTGAAAAAATAAAAAAAATTATAGAAGAATTCAAAGCTATTGATATTAAAAGAACCTGAATTTTAGCTCCGATTTACACCAATTTTGACTTACATAGTCGTAGTAAGTAGTAGCTACTATCTCATCTGAAAACAGCCTTCGATCTTTTTAAATTTTCTACCGATCCTGCGTCTGTTTTATGATAAAATGAATAAAGATTTTGTTCGGGTAAAAAATTTTGAATGTATAACAGATTCTCATTTTCCGTAATGCTTCCTGATTCAGATGATAGAATCTTGAAGGAAATACTGAGTTAAAAGTTTTTGCACGCAAGTGTTTTTTTTCGTCGAAAGATGAAAGAAAGGTTTCGAAAAAGTGTTTCGTGATAGATTATTATCTTACTTTTCAATTTCAATCAATATTGCAGTGTTACACTTTAGAAATTCTATGAAAATACGTTGTATACTTGGTTCTTTATCGTTCACAAATCATCGTTTTATCGATTTCAAAACGAGAACGTTCTTAATTTGGTTGTACATTTGTGTATTGTCCGTCGTTTTATGACCTGATTTAAAAATAATTGAATATTCCTCTTACTGGCACGAATATATGTATGCATGTCAAGCTTAGTTTTTACCTAATTATTCATGGAAAAATAACGTTGGGACGATTGATTGCAAAATTTATAATTATTGCTGTAAACGAATCAACATCCAGATTTTAAAGTTGTGTGAAATTCCTGGCAATGTCGTCACAGATAGCCATTATCGGGACAGTTTTTTTTCTATCCATGGCAAAAGATAGATCGAAATAAAAGACCAGGTGACGCTCTAGTGGTGAGGCCCAAAAATAATTTTAACATCCTGCGACACCAGGTGTGTCCAATATGGAAAAGTAGAAAGTTAATCTTTTTTCAATTGATTGCAAAATTACTTCACAAAATTTTCATCTTAAGTCCGTCACATGACACAGAACGAGGGCATTGACAGCCTCTGTGGCGTAGCGGCAGTGAACGCGGTCCCGGTTGTCATACAAACATCTATGGTAGTCGTTACGGGTTGTTGGAGCCCTCAAAAATCCAACAACTGGTCTAGCTGCAATGCTTAGATATCGCCTTTGAATTGTGGAGGTCAGGTGGCAGTCGCTAAAATATCGAAGCGAAGCTTGGGATGCGACTGGATTAAAACTAGGATGAAGAAGAAGAAGACACAGAACGAAGGCAAATAAATACACTTTAGGACAATAAAATTCAGCAGCTCTTCGGTTAATTCACACTTGACGCCAAAGAGTTAGGCCAGGCAGCTTTATTTAATTATGTATACAACTGAGGTGGCAGATAAGCGCATGGCCCATCTGCCCACTTGGTGGTAAGTGGTTACCGTGGCCTATGGATGGGCACGGGAGTCATCGTGCTTTTGACCCTTTAAACATTAAGAGTTTCTGCGCCACCAGTGTACAAGACGAAGCAGGAATAGCCTTTGGTCTTCTCACTGACAGCACAAAGCCTCTCCAGTGAGCTCTGGCTACCCTACTCACCACCGGGAACACAAAACGAAGTTATAATGGCAGCGGTATTCTGTAGGCCGGAGGTACTTCCCCAGTCGGACTGCTCAATTGGATGGAAATACCGTCGTGTTCTACCGCCTAAGTTTGTGTACATTGTAACATCATAGAATGAAGCAATTGGTATTGTCTTTTTATGGCACATATGACTGATGATGAGTGTCCAATTTTCGGCACATGCCTTTTGCCTCAAAAGGGTTCGACATATTTTTTGAGGCCTAAGCCTAATTTCAATTTTTCTTCATTGAAAACCAAACTACATTTACTTTTTTAAAACCAAGTTTGTCCTATTAATGCGATACGTACAATGTTTAAAACAGCTTATTAATCCGCTTGGAATCGTAAATGCTGCTACTCTCATACACTTATATTGCCATTTTATGTTATGACTGGCTATAAAGTTTAAGCTATGTAGACCATTTAGTCAGCTTGTGTTATCGCATTCATTTCAGCATAATCTATATGTTTTTGAAGTTATATTACTAGACGTAGATAACGAAACCACACTACATTTCTACCCTGTATATTGTTATCACGTCGAGACGATTATTTCACCAATTTTGATGATATTACGCAACTGTAAACTTAGCGCCGGTAGCTTAGTGGTTAAGCAGTCGGCCTTACGATTGAAAGGTTCGAATCCTGACCATTACCACTCCTAACACAAGCAATTTAGCTTAGTTGGACGGGTTTGAGGGAATATTAGTAATTTCGGTTACTTATATTAAATACTAGCTGTTGCCCGCGGCTCCGCCCGCGTGGATGTCGGTTATCGCTTAGTGTTGATTCGACGCTATTGAGCATTAAATTCGCCTCTCTACTCAACTTTGTCCTCGACTATGTACTCACCTCTGTTCTCGACTTTCTACTCGCCTCTATATTCGACCTCTCGCCTCTCTACTTGCCCATCCATTCGATTCTCTTTTCGCCTCTCTACTTGACTCTCCCCACTTGTCTATCTACTCGCACCTCTACTCAACTCTCTATTCGATCTCTACTGGCCACTACATTAATCTTTCCACTCGCCACCCTATTCGCCTCTCTACTCAACCCTTTACTGCATTCTATTTGGCTCTCTAGTCACATATCTATTCGGCCCTGTAGTCGACTCTACTCGACTTTCGATCTTTACACGCCTATCCACTCATCCCTATAGCAATGTCTACTCGCCTCACCACTCGCTTCTATATTTGGTTCGCTACTCGACTATGTCCGTTCCGAAGCTCTAATTCACCTTTGTACCAATTTCATGAGGACATCTTAAAAGAAATCCTTACTATTTATGCCATATTCACCCCCTTTTTTGTGCCAATGAAAAATTAGAAACTTTAATCCCATAGCCCTATTCCCCTTCCCTTCGGAGCTTCCCCCCTCCCCCTTCTATCTCTTTTTTCGCGATAAGGGGTAGCCTATGTCCATTTCCAACCTCTAATCCATCTCTGTACCAAATTTCACCAGGATATCATTAAAAATGACAAACTTTCATACTAACTTCCAGTCCTTATCCCTCCCCCACCCTTTTACTACATTATTCACGATAAAAGGTAGCATATGTCCGTTACCAAGCTCTAATTAATCCCTGTACCAAATTTCATCAGGATATCTTGAAAACTGTCAAACTTTCATACCTTATTACCCCCCCCGCTTTATCCTCGTTTTTCGCGACAAAAGGTAGCCTATGTTCGTTCCCAAGCTTTAATCTATATCTGTACCAAATTTCATCAGGATATCTTCAAAAAAGACAAACTTTCATCCCAAGGCCCTAGTCCCCCCCTTCTACCCCCCTTTTCACGATAAAAGGCAGTCTATGTCCGTTCCCAAGCTCTAAACTATCTCTGTACCAAATTTCATTAGGAAATCTTCTAAAACGATAAACTTTTATCCCAAGGTCCTGGTCCCCCCCTTCTTCCCCCCTTTTCGCGACAAAAGGTAGCCTATGTTCGTTCCCAAGCTTTAATCTATATCTGTACCAAATTTCATCAGGATATCTTAAAAAAAGACAAACTTTCATCCCATAGCCATATCCCCCCCCCCCCCCTTTACCCCTTTTTCGATAAAATTTAGCCTATGTCCGTTTCCAAGCTCTAAACTATCTCTGTACCAAATTTCATCAAGAAATCTTCAAAAATGACAAACTTTCATCCCAAGGCCCTAGTCCCCCCCTTCTACCCCCCTTTTCGCGATAAAAGGTAGCCTATGTCCGTTCCCAAGCTCTAAACTATCTCTGTACCAAATTTCATCAGGAAATCTTCTAAAACGATAAACTTTTATCCCAAGGCCCTGGTCCCCCCCCTTCTTCCCCCCTTTTCGCGATAAAAGGTAGTTTATGTCCGTTCCCAAGCTCTAAACTATCTCTTTACCAAATTTCATCAGGAAACCTTCTAAAACGATAAACTTTTATCCCAAGGCCCTGGTCCCCCCTTCTACCCCCCCTTTTCGCGATAAAAGGTAGCTTATGTCTGTTCCCAAGCTCTAAACTATCTCTGTACCAAATTTAATCAAGAAATCTTCAAAAATGACAAACTTTCATACCAAGGCCCTAGTCCGCCCCCCTTCTACCCCCTTTTTCGCGTTAAAAGGTAGCCTATATCCGTTTCTAAGATCTAAACTATCTCTGTACCAAATTTCATCAAGAAATCTTCAAAAATGACAAACTTTCACCGCAAGGCCCTAGTTCCCCTCCCCCCCCCCCCCTTCTAGCCCCTTTTTGCGTTAAAAGGTAGCCTATGTCCGTTCCCAAGCTCTAATGTACCTCTGTACCAAATTTCATTAAAATATCTTCAGAAATGACAAACTTTCATAAAAACTTTCATCCTCTACTTCCCCCCCTTAAACCCCCTTTCTCGTGATAGAAGGTAGCCTATGTCCGTTCTCAAGCTCTAATATACCTCTGTACCAAATTTCATCAAGATCGGTTCAGTGGTTTAGGCGTGAAAGCGTAACATACAGACAGACAGACAGACAGACAGACAGACAGACAGACAGACAGAGTTACTTTCGCATTTATAATATTAGTATGGATTCCACAACATTCACACAACGCTATCTAGATCCATGGTAAGCATAGCTTAACTAGCTTGTGTTATGGAATCTAGAATGCGGATAAACATACTTAGATACATTTTTTTTGTAAATACATACATATTATACATAGAAACACCCAGACCAATGCAAATATTCGCACTGAGCGGGAATCGAATCCGCGCCATCTGCGCAGCAGCCGTGTTCACTACCGCTACGCCACGGAGGTTGTCGAATATTACATACATACATATATACTCACGCCTGTAAATCCCCGAAGGGGTAGGCAGAGGTGTAATAATACCCACATTTTGCCAACTTTGTTACATATATTTTTGAAAAAAAGGCCTATTAAAGTTTGGTCTTGGAATTTTTGTAAACAAACAAACTTCGATTAGACCGATTCATTTTTTTTTCTATTTAAATCGATTTCAATATTTATTATGAAAAATGCTTAAAAAATTAATTCAAATGGTGTAAGTGGAGTAGTCAGTAGTGTTTAAATATGACTGAAAAATCATTCATTGGTTGCGATAGTTCGTAAAACTATCGGTCGCCTCAAAAACAAATATAGAAGAAGGTATTTGAATTAGTTACTGCGAGGTCTGGTAGTTTAGTGGTCAAAGCATTACCCCTGTAAGGCAAAGATAGCGGGTTCAAACCCCGCCAAGACCAACTTAAATTTTACTATTTAAATCGATTTGAAAATTGTGGAGCACTGCTTACTACGTACATAAATATTGTTATAAAAATTTTGTTATACAGGTATTGTGTTTACAAACTTGCGACTTATAATACGATAGTATCCTAAGTCAACGGATCGTCACCAATACTGCTTGATATCGTAATGTTTTCTCAACAAATATCAGTATATCAGTCAGCTAAGTTGTTACCTAACTAAACTGAAACTATGACTTTTCATTACTTTTTTAATTCCTCAAAATAGAAACAATCAAAATAAGGCAAAATTAATAACTTTTTAGATTCCTTATTTAATTTCAAATCAATCTTATCTTATTGTACATGTCACGCAATGTGTGCTGACATAAATGCAATGCACACCACACCATACATTTGCACTTCGCGCCAGCACACACTGCCACAGTGTGCTGCGATTTTGTATGAATGAAGCGTTTTCGAGCAGGTCAAGAAATTAAAATTTCACTTGAATAGTTCATTATACTATTGTAAAAGATACAGATTATGATAATAATCTGTACTTTTTACAATAGTATAATGATAGACAGCCTCCGTGGCGTAGCGGTAGTAAACGCGGCCGCTGCGCAGGAGGCGCGAGTTCGATCCCCGCTCAGTGCAAATTTGCATTGGTCTGGTCGTGCCACAGAGAGCACGTTAAGCCGTCGGTCCCGGTTGCCATACTAAACGTCTATGGCAGTCGTTACGGGTAGTTGTAGCCCTCAAAAGTATCGATTAAGATAGGAAAAAGTGAATGCCCAGGTGGGACTCGAACCCACGATCTTTCCCTTACAGGGGGAATGCTCTGACCACTGAGCCACCGGGCCACACCTGAAGCTATCCAAATTCTCCTATACTACCGTCTTAGGGCGACGTCGTGGGTTCGAGTCCCACCTGGGCATTCACTTTTTCCTATCTTAATCGATTTGAAAAGTTAGCATAGTAAATGCTTCAAAATTTCACTCAAAAGTATCGCCTTTGTGTTGTGGACGTCAGATGGCAGGGATTAACGCTAGGATGAAGAAGACAGATTAAGACACTATCCTCTATATGGATGTTCGCTGCAAACTTAACAACAAAAACTACATCGAGAGTATCATCAAAACAGCCTCGCGTAAACTCGGAGTCCTGAACAGAGTGAGACGATTTTTCACGCCGGAGCAACGGTGTCTTCTATACAAGACCCAAATTCGGTCGGTATACAATACTGCTCGCATCTCTGGGATGGCTCCGCAAAGTACTTATTAGATGCTCTCGACAGGTTGCAGCGACGTGCGGTCCGCATTATTGATAATCTCGAGGTCACAAGCACCCTTGAGCCTTTGCAGATGCGTAGAGATGTTGCATCCTTGGCAGTTTTTTACCGTCTCTACCATGTTGAATGTTCTAATGAGCTCTTCCAATTGGTCCCGCCCTCTCCTGTCCTACATAGGACAACACGAGCAGGGCTTAGATGTCACCCGTATGCGGTGCAGAATATTCCTTCAAGAACGAAGCAGTTTGGTGACTCCTTTCTTTGTCGCACCACCACTGGAACTCCTTGCCAGCTCACGTGTTTCCTTCTTCCTACAGTCCCGGGTCCTTTAAGCGGGGCGCGGAAAAGCATCTGATGAGGCCGTCAAGCTGAGTGCCACCATTGTTAACACGGTACGTGTCTGTAATGGGGACCCTCTTTTCTGAGACTTTGCCTTCAGCTTACCATCAGGCGAGGTGAAGTCAAATTGAAGTGTCCTACATAAAAAAAAAAAAAAAATACAGACAATAATAAAAAAATAGGACACAACTTTATTGTAGGTATTGTAAATTCAGCTAGTTCTTTCAGATACTTGCTCCGCAGTACAATAGTATTCATCAATCATCATCATTATCTTATCGTTGTTCCTGATTGTATCCGAAGCTTTCATGGAGGTCCACAGGTTCGTTTACTCTTTCATCTCCTTTTGGCTTAGCATGACAAATTAACCCCGCTAGGAAAGTTCTACTAGAGTATTGTCCCGTAATCAGTACTGTAGGTACCACGTAACAGATAAGATATAGATTTAGACCTCAAAGATCATAGTGGACCCCATACACAATACTCGTATATAGGTATGAGCAAGTTAAACACTCGTAAAATATCTAATACTTGTACATTTATAACATCAAACGTCGAATTCGGCAACAACGTTTGTAGGCAAAATACTCATATTTTGTTCACCATAATACACCGTCTCGCGTGATTAAATTCTCGAGTATTATATCGAATGTCTCGCTGCAATCAACGATGAAACGATAAAACGATGGTTCTAACTATCGGAACTCACTTTCATTTCACCTCAGGCGATATAAACACAATAGACGCAGTAAGTGTCACTCCAACGCGGCAACTGCTACTGCTTTGGCACAAGACGACATATTTATACATCCCATAACATGCAATAATTGCCAGTTTAAAGAACAATATTTACATTAGCTTACTCACAGAACTGGTCTAGCTGCAATGCTTCGATATAGCCTTTGGGTAGTGGTAGGAAGGCAGTCGCTTCACGGAAAATATCGAAGTTTAGCCAAATCCGCAGTTAGACTGATAAAAACGGACCCCAGACTCCAAGTTGAAAAGCTTCTGATGCGTCTGGGATTAACGCTAGGATGAAGAAGACTGTGTCTATACATTTTGTAAAAGATGTGATACCGGCGCGGAGGCGGTGAGAAGAGTGGCCGTGAGTCGTTTGGCTAGATTATTTTCTTGCAGGTTTTACGTATTGTCTTGTGGATCTGACTGCAGATGTAAATGAAAAAAATACATTCATCCGGAATAATCTAGATATTAATAAGTTACTTAATTTAAAAAAATAAGAGGACAAAAATATGTGCTCACCTGTTTCCATTTATTCCTATTTTTATATTATTTTCATATGCTTTTATACACAAACAATAAAAGTTAATAATATGAATTCTGTAAATGCTTCTTATAAGTAAAAATATGTTGTACTCAACCGTCTAAAGCTTTTTGCGGAAACAATAATTATAACATACTTAGAAACGCATTTAATATATACGTAAGTAACCTTAAGCTTTCGAGAACCGATAGTTACGTATATATATAATGCGTTCCGAAGCGTGTTCTCTGCGAAGCACATTCAATTGTTTTCTGATACTCTACTGTACGTTCGAATACTAAATTTTACCTTTGAACGTATGTGATTTGGAGTAGTAACTGAAGGGTATTATAGGGGGGATGTGAAATACGGGGGTATGATAGAATACGGGGGTATGAGAGAATATGGGACCACTTCTGATGCACTTTGTTTACAGGCGTTTGACTTTCAAGAGCGTTGATCGAAGTGTATCAATTGCAAAGTGAGATTTTTTTGCTTAAATGAATTTGTCAAACCCTAGTTACTGATATAAACCATCAATTAATCAATCAATTAGCCCACTGCAGTCCACTGCTGGACATAGGCCTCTCCCAATGTGCGCCATTTCGTACGATCCTCCGCCTTCCACATGCAGTCCGACCCAGCCATCTTTTTCAGGTCATCGGTCCATCTGGCTAGGGGGCGTCCTACCCTTCGTTTGCCTTCTCGCGGTCTCCACTCTAGGACTCGTCTGCTCCAGCGGCCATCGGTCCTTCGACAGACATGGCCAGCCCGTTGCCACTTCAGCTTGCTTATTCTACGAGTTATGTCACCGCACTACCTACCGTGTCATAACTCGCAGAATGGTGGGTTAACGATAGTGGTACGATGCAATAATAAATGCAAGCATCGTACTGTGGCATTACGCGTAGTCAGCAGTTTACGCCGATCCGCGCTATTTCACCATTACATTCAATTAGTATCATTACGACAATCAATCAGTTCGGGTGTACACACAATGCTATCACTATCAATCATAGCATATCATTGAATGAAATTTTGAAGCATTTACTATGCTAACTTTTCAAATCGATTAAGATAGGAAAAAGTGAATGCTCAGGTGGGACTCGAACCCACGATCTTTACCTTACAGGGGCAATGCTCTGACCACTGAGCCACCGAGCCACACCTGAAGCTATCCAAATTCTCCTATACTACCGTCTTAGGGCGACGGTGGGAGCCATCTACCGCCATTCATACGAAATAACGGAAACAATGAATGATGTTGTAATCATCTTAAACATTGAATAAAAATTTGGCGTTCGAGTCCCACCTGAGCATTCACTTTTTCCTATCTTAATCCATAGCATATCATTTCAGATTAAGTTGAGACATTATACAGTTGATCTTAGCTTCATCTCTTATTTATCACCTTAGTACGAGTAGCAGAGCTCGTACAATAGTGTAATGGTGGAAATTAGAATCCGCAACCTATGTATCACAATTCCCAAACTTGGCCCAATGGCTTACATGTGCATTTTTTAATTTATTATTCTGACATAAGAATACTTTGAGCTCTAGGAACGCATCTGTGGAGATTTGAATTAAAAATTTAAGCATTTTCATATTAAATATTTAAATCAAATAAAGAGAAAAAATACCTAGACCAATCAAATTTTTTTCTCTTAAATATGAGGTTCTTCGAGAAGTACATTGAATGGTTCCTACAGGGGGCAGCACGAGTATGACGCCCCTGGTGTTACACATGTCTATAGACCACAGATCCCAACAGGTGGGGGCAATGACAAAACACCGCTGTGTGGTATTAGTCAGTTTGAATCCGATATACCCACCTCACCGTTGGCTCGGGCATGGTGTCACCCCACGCTAAGTAAATAATACAAAAAATATCAAAAAAGCAAGTTTCTTAAACCAGTTCATAGATTTAAACATCTAAAGACTATTTGTTTTTGGCAGATCCGGATTTTGACCTTGAAACGGCATCATTATATATTATTAGTTATAACTAATTTATAAATAATGTATTATATTTGGTATGAGTTGTATTGTATGAATTGTATTGTATGAGTTGCTAACTGCGGCATTGGGGCAACCTGTAATGGCGGTTGGTAGATTAAAATAAATAAATAAAATAAAAATAAATAATAATAAAATGGCTATTTTACAAATATTATGTATTTTAAAGTTTTATGTCATGATATGTCTGTGGTGTGGTAGTGAACGCAACTGCTCCGCAAGGGGCGTGGGTTCGATTTCGGCTCAGTGGAAATATTGATAGGCATGAATATGTCGATTTGCATTTGTCTAATTATTTCAGTGCCTCGAAGAGTCGTCGGTCCCGGTTGCTATATGAATAAAGAAAAGAGTCACTTAATCACTTGGTTCTTGATAGAATTGTTGACACACATATATATTTACGACACGTCAATTTGACTTCACCTCGCCTGATGGTAGGCTGAAGGCAAAGTCATAGGAAAGAGGGTCAGCATTACATACACGGACCATGTTAACAATGGTGGCACTCAGCTTGACGCCTCGTCAAAAGAGGATTATCGTCGCAACACCGCGTGACATCCACCGGTCCCACTAGTGCTGCGAGAGAGTGAGAGTGACATCTCATAGTAAATTTGAAAAAGAAAAATAAAGAATGTGAAAACTTCGTATTGACCTTTATTTCAATCGGTAGACTGCCTGTGAGATCTCTTGAGATTAAGCCGCTCTTTCGTAGAACCACAAGTAATTTTCGTACAAAAATTAAAATTCACCAAATTCAAGAATCATTCGACCAAAGAAATCCTTGGAGCCGTCTTTGATGAGTTGCGATCAAATATTTTGGTATTTGCGGCGTCAAATACTTTTATATTAAATATGGAGTTGATCTCCGTTGACAACTGACACAGTATGCGAAAATAATAAAGATCGCGAGCAGGTCGAATAGTTGAGGAGGTGATGGCATGAAACTGTTGAACTATCGATTGCCACTATTAGGTCACAGAGTTGAGATGAGTGTCAACCACTTAGAAACTTAAGTTACATTATTTTTGTAATCAGACCCGTAATTCAACCTGTTTTTGTCTCTTAATACACACACCGGCAGAATTGGCGGAACAGAAAAAAAAAGGAGAGTATAAAATAGTTAGCTTTATTTTTCAACAAATAATAGGTAAACATGAAACAACACCTTACTTAAAGTTTAATAAAAAAAAAACTTAACTAAACAAAATGCATTTTTCTTAGATTTCGTAGTGACAGAGAAACAGTTGAAATCTTTAGATTTTATGACGGTTTAAAATTAATTAAATGGATGTTTAATAACTAGTGTTTCGCCCTCATGCCCTGATAAAGGTTTCCATCCGTCTGGGCATGCTGCGTAAAATCTAAAAAAAATGCATTTTGTTAAGTTATTTTTTTTTTTTTTTCTTTAAGTATTGTGTTGCAAATTAATGTCAAAACATGTTAATTTAACTGTTGTTTCATGTTTAATTATTATTTGTTGAAAAACAAAGCTAACTATTTTATACTCCGTACAAATAAACAAATACTACACCATAAGAGATTATTTTGGTAATCTATAATAAAATCTTGATATAGCCGAAACGATTAGCAGTAGATAGTAAAAAGAAAGAAGATGTAAGTAGAACTATTCATAATATTGTTAACATTACCCTATCTATAGGCCGCAGTAGCCGCGATATATCAGGTACGTCCAGTGCCCCCTGGGTCAGTCGGGGTGCGAGGGATATGCACGATAGCTATCTCACCTTCGGCCTTGCACTGCGAACCACAGACAGCGTGTGGTTTAGTCGGTTCCAGCCCGACATAACCTCCCCCTCTGGCTCCAGCGCGGGTAGGACCCGTGGGGATTTCCGGCACATTAAAAAAAGGTAGGTCCGGTGCTTATCTGTTACCTAAAGTGGTATACAAATTAAAAAAAAAAAACACCAATCTAGGTATTTCCCAGCGAGCCATTTATTTACGTAGTCACTAGAACTTACAAAAATAGTTTTAATTTTTAGAAATTACATGAGCAAACCTGCCTCCCTCTCCCGAGCTATAAGAATAATTCCTCCTTGACAGCTGATGGCTGGCGTCACCTTTTAATAATGCCTAGTTGTCGTCAGTCAAATCTCTGTAAATAAATATAGGAAAGGAATATTATTAATTCGTTCTTCGTAAAGTTTGTCACAATGGACTTTCGAGTTTTGAACCTTGCCCGAGGTGATTTGAAGTAATATTGTATTATTGGTACAGACTTTGTGCTCTGAACGACTTAAAGTTAGGAATCAATATGGGTCCTTCCTTGTGAACTATTTCTTGGTTTGTTATCCATACTGATATTATAAATGCGAAAGTAACTCTGTCGGTGTGTCTGTCTGTATGTTACGCTTTCACGCCTAAACCACTGAACCGATCTTGATGAAATTCTTTACAGAGACAGATTAGAGCTTGAGAACAGACATAGGCTACCTTTTATTGCGAAAATGGGGGTTTAAGGGGGGGAAATAGGGGATGAAAGTTGGTATGATATCAATATATTAGTTGTTGTCAATATATTACTTTAATACTTGTCTAAACTATCTGAATCCATACTAATATTATAAATGCGAAAGTAACTCTGTCTGTCTGTCTGTCTGTCTGTATGTTACGCTTTCCCACCTAAACCACTGAACCGAGCTTGATGAAATTTGGTACAGAGTTATATTAGAGCTTGAGAACGGACATAGGCTACCTTTTGTTACGAGAAAGGGGGTTTAAGGGGGGGAAATAGGGGATGAAAGTTTTTATGAAAGTTTGTCATTTCTGAAGATATGTTAATGAAATTTGGTACAGAGGTAGATTAGAGCTTGGGAACGGACATAGGCTACCTTTTATCGCGAAAAGGGGGGTAGAAGGGGGGGGGACTAGGGCCTTGGGATGAAAGTTTGTCATTTTTGAAGATTTCCTGATGAAATTTGGTACTGAGATAGTATAGAGCCTTTAAACGGACATAGGCTACCTTTTATTGCGAAAAGGGGGGGCGGGACTAGGGCCTTGGGATGAAAGGTTGTCATTTTTGAAGATTTCCTGATGGCATTTGGTACAGAGATAGTTTAGAGCCTGGAAACGCATATAGGCTACCTTTTATCGCGAAAAGGGGGGTAGAAGGGGGCGGACTAAGGCCTTGGTATGAAAGTTTGTCGTTTTAGAAGATTTCCTGATGAAATTTGGTACAGGGATTAATTAGAGCTTGGTAACGGACATATGCTACCTTTTATCGCGAATAATGTGGTAAAAGGGGGGGGGGGGGGATAAGGACTAGATAGTTAGTATGAAAGTTTGTCATTTTTGAAGATATCCTGGTGAAATTTGGTACAGAGATGGATTACAGCTCGAAAATGGACATAGGCTACCTTTTATTGCGAAAAAGGGAGTTGAAGGGGTGGAATAGGGCTAGGGTATGTAAATTTGACAATTTTGAAGATATCTTGATGAAATTGGTATAGAGGTGGATTAGAGCTTGGAAATGGTCATAGGCTAAAAAGGGCTAAAAAGGGATAGAAGGGGGAGGGGAATAGGGCTATGGGATTAAAGTTTCTAATTTTTCAATGGCACAAAAAGGGTGAATATGGCATAAATAGAACAAAATAGAAATAAAATAGAAAACAATTCCTTCAAAAATCAAGCGGTTCGGTGACTCTTTCCATTGTCGCACCATTAAGACCTATAATTCCTTGCCAGCTCACGTGTTTCCCGCTTCCTACAGTCCCGGGTCCTTGAAGCGGGTAGTGGAAAAGCATCTGATGAGGCTGTCAAGCTGAGTGCCACCATTGTTAACATGGCACGTGTATATAATGGAGGCCCTCTTTCTTGAGACTTTGCCTTCAGCTTAACATCAGGCGAGGTAAAGTCAAATTGACGTGTCCTATATAAAAAAAGTAAGAATTTCTTTTAAGATGTCCTCATGAAATTTGGTACAAAGGTGAATTAGAGCTTCGGAACGGACATAGTCGAGTAGCGAACCAAATATAGAAGCGAGTGGAGAGGCGAGTAGAGATTGTTATAGGGACGAGTGGTTAGGCGTGTAAAGATCGAAAGTGGAGTAGAGTCGACTATAGGGGCGAGTAGATATGCGACTAGAGAGCCAGTGGAGAGGCGAGTATAGAATCAAATAGAATGCATTAAAAGGTTGAGTAGAGAGGCGAATAGGGAGGCGAGTGGAAAGATGAATGTAGTGGCGAGTAGAGATCGAATAGAGAGTTGAGTAGAGGTGCGAGTAGATAGGCGAGTAGGGAGAGTCAAGTAGAGAAGCGAAAAGAGAATCTAATGGATGGGCAAGTAGAGAGGCCAATGGAAAGGTGAGTATAGAGAAGAGTACAAAGTCGAGTAGAGAGGGGAACAGAGAAGTCAGTAGAGAGTCGAGTATATATTCAAGTATAGAGGCGAGCAGAAAGTCTAATATAAAGGCGATTAGAAAGTCGAGAACAGAGGTGAGTACATAGTCGGGGACAAAGTTGAGTAGAGAGGCGAATTTAAAGCTCAATAGCGTCGGATCAACACTAAGCGAAAACCGAAATCCACGCGGGCGGAGCCGCGTGCAACAGCTAGTACGGATATAGAACCGTCTTATGTTATAAATATGTATGCAGATGTTTTTTATACCACTTAGTTCGCAGACAAGCAGACAGCCTATCTGATGGAAAGCGGTTACCACCTGTGGATGTGTGCAACACTAGGAGAGTCACAATCGTGCTGCTGACCCTGTAAGAAAGTTTCTGTGCCGTCAGTGTAGAAGACAAAGCACGACAAGCCTTAAGTCATCCCACTGACAGCACAGAAACACAAAGTACCTATTGAAATATACTACTACGTGGTAAATCGGGCATTGTGTGTAATACCCGGGCATTATGATAAATATGGGAGTTTAAATAATCGGACTCAGGTTCATGACGACTCAACTACGGTTCATGTATCGATGGGTGGCGGACCACCTCTCATACCTTTGAGGATGCCGTAAGGTACTGTGGAAAAGTACAAGTGTTCCCAATTTATCATTTGGTCCATAACATACTTACTCATCCGGATTCTAAAACCCTATAGCCTTAGAGCGTTTTCACACTCATCCGATATCCGATATCGGAGGAAGTCAAATGTATAAGATATGTGTCTGTCTTTCACATTGTCCGACCCGATATCGGATATCGGAGCCAACACCACTGTGTTGCCCCGATATCGGATCACAAAAAGACTAATAATATAATTATCATGGAATGATAATTCCGGATAATGTAAATAATTAAGTACTGAATACAGGACACTAAATCAGCGACTGCAAGCAATTTTCGACCTTAATGACATTTTCTTAGTTACGTGTCTGTTCGCGTTCAATGATGACGCTGATTACGAATATATGAAAAAAAATCGATAGGGTGTCATGTCAATAAGGTCGAAAATTGCTTGCACTATTTTTGCTTTTTTTCATCGCTAGCATCCCTAACTAATCTGTGCTTTCGAGCAAATGGCCGTATCGGGCCGATTTTATCGGATAAATAAAAAACAACACAAGGTGACGGCTATCGGATGTCGGCTATCGGCGTCCGACACCGATATCTGGTATCGGATGAGTGTGAAAACGCTCTTCTAGCTTCTATGCTTTGTCAAAACCACTTATAGTTTGACCCAGAATATGCTTAAAGTTCAATTAGGTATACAATAAATTTACAACGCCACTCATACAAAAGATAGCTTCATAAATATAGAAACGAATTCCGTAATAATAACAAATCACACACGAAACAGACAGTTCCATGTCCCATTTCCATCGAAAACGGATCAGGGGAAATAAATGGGTGCCTACAACCCATAATATTTTATGGGCCACTATCCAAAGGTCCACTGCGTACATCGGACCATATTGTGGCCCCTTTTATTTATAACATAGTGCTTTTATCTCCGTGACAAAATAAGCAGATAATATAATAAGCTTCATTCGCTCCGTGAACCTAGGTATAGGTTTTAAGATTTTTCGAAAGCGGATTTCGAAATCGAAGCCTTAATCTTTTTTCGAAAGTTATAGTATAGTACATAATAATATTATCTCTTTATCGTTTGCCAAGAAGGAAAAAATATAATTTAAAAAATACATTGTCGATACCCCGTTTAAATTAAAGTGAAAATTAATGATCAGACTAAATAAATCGTGTAGTTTTAAAAGTTGGTACAGTTTGAGGTACCCATATAAACATACTAAAAGTTTCCGAAGGTGGTACCTGAGGCGGAGGTGGGGGAGGGGGGAAGGTCCCTTTTTTAGTTTTTTGCTTGTACATTTAAAACTACTAAATATACCTCTTCTGTTATTTCTACATTATTTATAGGAAATTTTATGTAGATAACATTAAATTTCCTATAAATATATATATAATAAGTGTAAAATACAAAAGGTTGAATGTAATAAAGCTTATTAATTCGCGATAAAAATCAACTCGGCTTGACTAAGTAAAAGTAAAGGTAGTGAATCGATATTTAATAATATCAGACGTGAGTACTGGGTTGATTTTGTCACGAATTAAAAGCTGTTTTACATTATTTTGACCTCTCGTATTTATTCATGTATTAATCATACAGTAATAATATAATAATAATGTAGAAGTAACTAAAGCGATATTTTTAATAGTTTTCAATATACAAGCAAAAAACTGAATAAAGGGACCTTCCCCTCCCCTCCCCCCACCGCCGGCTAGTGTACCACCCTCGGGGACTTTAAGTATGGTCATCTGGGCACCTTAGGGAATAACTGTACCAACTTTCAAAACTACGCGAATTATTCTGATTTCTTTAATCTCCCCCCGTTATGATCTCACTGTTCAGTCAGCATCATTAAAATGTCGCTAACAAAAGTACTCAAAATAGTCCAAATACCAAAATTCCAATTTTATAATGGTTATAAGAGTACTCAAATAGTTGTAAGTATCCAGAGTTGCTTAACTATCTTAACAATCGGTCTTCCAGAATTATGTCAGTAATGCCCATTTTCACTAAACTAGAATAAAGCATCGCCTAACTAGGAAACTCTTATCTGTAGGCATCGCCTAAGCTGATTTGTCTGTTTCACCAAACCTTTACCTCTAGGTAATTCCTTACAAGGCAGTTGCTTAGCTAGGTGACATTTGTCTATGCTTTCGCGTCTTATGTTGGTAAACTGTCCATTGACGTTTGACAATTTGGTACCTATTTTCATTTTAATTTCACTGTGATTTTCGCCATAGAGAAAGATTGAATTGAATTGAATTCACTGTGATTTGGATATTTTATTGAAAATGTATAGGAAACGTGCTCCAAATTTTACGGAAGAAGAAAAGATGAGATTTTTGAGGTTAATACAAGCAAAAGGTCGTGCTACAATAACTTGAGTTAAACCAATATTTAAGTTTTAAAAGCATAACAAACTCAATATAATTGTGTGGTATATAGGTGTAAAATTATAACCTCAAGATTAATAAAAAAAAGTAGACACCTTTTTTTTTGTAAGTATATAAATTACATAACTATGTACCTAATGTTTAATTAATTTTTTGAAGCTTACCGGTCACTATCAAACTGCAACTCCTCATCGATTTGATGTAAAACAGACAACACAGTGGATTTGGACATCCTATACCTTCTAAAAAAATCTGTATCGTCAAATTGTTGGAAATTATTGATCCTAGGTCGAATTATTCTGTGTCTTGTATTGACACGTTGCCCCAATTCATCAATAAAGTCCAAAAAATCCAAAAATTCTGGTAAACTCATTATATCAAGGAAAATAAATTACAGCAAATCAGTAAATTTCAATGAACGCCTACAATCTGTCATATAAAGGCGATGCTTAAGAGCAAAGCACAGCCTAAACCATGTCCTAACTTTAAGCGTCACCTAACGGCGCTAGTTATTTCCTAACGGTTAGTGAAACGTATTTTTGTCCTAGGCGACTCCTAAATATTTGGGCATCAGATTTAGGCGATTCCTATGTTTAGTGAAAACGGGCGTTAGTAGAGTATTCATATTCATATACACAATCACGCCGGTCGATGGTATCCAAACAAATATAATTTTCTTACTAATGCTAGTTGATAGTTCATGGCTTATGTAACTGTCAACTATAAAAAAATACAAAAGACATTATCAATTGACACATTTTGTATCTTTTTCTTACTCATATACCCATCCCTTATTATCCCGCCATTGTGTGAAAGGGATGGCTTTACAAGTAAGAAAGGGATACAAAATGCGATTAAATGACAATGTCTAGATTTTTTGAAATTATGATTGACTGGATACCGTCGACCGGCGTGATTGTGTATATGATTATGAATACTCTACTCACTGACATAATTCTGGAAGACCGATTGTTAAGATAGTTGGGCCACTCTGGATACTTACAACTATTTGAGTACTCTAATAACCAATATAAAACTGGGATTTTGGTATTTGGATTATTTTGAGTACTTTTCTTAGCGACATTTTAATGATGCTGACTGTACAATCTATTCCAGGTAACCATTTGATGAAGAATCTATAATGGCAGTTGAAAGTCGTTAAAATTGGAATAGCCAACAAACTAACAGAAAGAGACAAAATTAAAAAGAAATATTCAGTATATTGTTATAAGTACCGTCTTTCTATAACTTAGGAATGTACATTCTTTTATTATCATGTTTTTATAAACCTACCTATTGTTTATTCAGAACGTGACAAATGTATCTACAGTACATTCATCCACAAATTACCTATTTTAAATTGACATCTTAAAAAATGCCGCAGCTAGGAAGTGGTATTAAACTTATCTTATGTAGAATTATTATTGACTAGCTGTTGCCCGCGGCTCCGCCCGCGTGGTTGTCGGTTATCGTTTAGTTTTGAGTCAATGCTATTGAGCATTACATTTTTCTAAAATAAAAGTAGCCTAAGTTCCTACTTTTAACATCGGCTACCTGGCAATAAAAGTCCCATCAAAATCGATCCAGCTATTAGCCGGAACAAACAGACAGATAGACCGACAGACCAACAAAATTTGTAAAAAGTGTTATTTTGGTGTATGGTACCGTATTATATTCATATATGCATGTTATTTCAATACTACAAACAAACACTCCAATTTTATTTATATGTATAGATGTCAATTAGAAACATTCAATAAAACTCTTTGACATTGACTTTACCATTAAAATCTTGTTAGTTTAACAATTACACTCTTATAAAAAAATAACAAGTCTTGAATATGTTGCTCCAGGGGCCATCTTTCCTTTGACAGCCCATTACCAATCTGACATTATTATTCTACAAGAGCTATGGGAATATCAGCAACTTTTTTGTTCTTTGTCGTGTGATGTCTGAAGGTCTTTGTGAGGCCAAGTACACTTATTACGTTGACAAAATAACATTAAATATTCTTACAACATATAAAGGTATTCAGCTAGTATTTAAACAATTCTAGTTTAATGCAGGGTTCACACGGATAACTAAAAGCGGTCGATTTTTGCCGCGCGGCGAAAATCAACTAACATGGTACGATTAAATTGCAAGTGATTAAGACAACAAGTGCCACAGTGGCTGGTGACTTAAATCGACCATGTAAGCGAACAGTTGCAGGCGGCACAAACACTTATTCTGTTCAACTTTTCCAAAACAATGACCGAGCAGCGTGTGATTATAAAGCGACCACACACCATAGCAGCAAATGTACGAAACGTACGTAAATTACAAAGCAAATGCTTCCTGACTTTGACATCTTTCTTGGCAATTTGCCATAGACATGCCCCACAATTTGTTCTGCTTTGCTGTGTACCCCCCTCAGTCACCTGTGTAAATAGGCTAGCAATGCAACTAGCGACTAGAAGCACAGCAAAAATCGAGCCGTGTATACCTCTCTTAACTAATCTCATTAAAATACTGTGTCAAGTTACAGAGTAAATATTGTTTCATCAATATTTAAAATCTTATAGCTTCGTTGTATATTTTTCATATATACTTATTTACTAAGACTAAACTTCATCGATAAATTGCCAATTGCTACGTTGAATGGCAATACCTATTACCTATTCTTTGTTCAAGATAATAACCAGCCTTGTGGTCATGACTTTTTAAGTAGATTTTTTCATATTTAACCAAATAAATGCTAAAAAATGGTCCAAACATGCATTTACCACATATCCACAGGAGTAAAACTTATTAACTGTCTTATTTATTATAAAACTCTTCATCTAAATCACGCTCAAGGTACATATATGGAAGTTATAAGCACCTAACTTGACATAAGAACAAAAGTTGAAATATACTCTGTATGCGAGTATTTGTTCACATAATCTGGGGCTTACCTTACAAACCTTTTTCCAAAACCTCTAAGGTGTTATATCATTTTTTAAATCTTAATTTCCTTTTCATAGTGTGTTTCGTACTCAGAAAACTAGTGTTATATTGTTAAAATGGATCTTAAGTATCGCTCAATATAGTGGATATGTCGCCGCCAACTAGCTTCATCAGCCGTAAAGTTTATTACAACATTTAATAACCTGTCTGGCTAATTCTAGGCCTTTTGTAAGATGGGGCAGCGTCCCAAAATAAGACAGAAAGTTACATAAATATATTGATATACTCGTAACTGTAAATTTCTAAGGTGGTAGGCAGAGATGTATTCTCAGAAAATTGGTGATAGTTTTATTGAGAAAGTAACGCAATCCGACTTGTACAGGTCAGATTAGTAAGTCTATTGCGAGAGTGGAGCGGATGCTTATTTTTTATAACTATGCAAAAATAAGTCATGGTTCTAGCTGTTTGATTGAATGGCTAGGCAAGTAATAAAACGTCATCGATTCAAGCTACTTGCCTAACCGTTTAATCAAATGGCTGAACACCATTCAGGCCGCTAGTTGAACGACGCCGTTTAGAAAAAAGCCTAGGCGTTAATTTGAACGGTTAATAAAGCTAATTGGCTGCGACAGATATATTCAATTTGTAATTTACACGAGTCTTACAAGATAAAGTACACAGTCTTCCAACTCAGTTAGAGTCAGTTTTCCAGTCTAACTGTGATGCGGCTGAACTGTATTATTTTCCGTAAAGTGACAGCCATCTGACCTTCACGATCAATTGTCGATATCGAAGTTTTGTAGTTAGAATACTCGGACTTTTTAGAGCTCCAGCGGGCCTAGCATGGGCGCGGGACAAATATCTCTCTCAACCGCTTATGTCAAATAGACAGGGGACAAAGGTGTTTCTCCCCGGTAGCTAGCATGGCATCAAAGGAGATAGCTTATGTCCCTCGCTGTGACGTAGACAAGAGACTATTTCTCCACTTGCTTAGCACGGCGGCCGTAAAGTGGAGATAATTTGTCTCTTTTTGACAGATGATAGAGAGATATTAGTCTCCGAACTATTGAGGTGGGAACAAGATTGCATAAATACACAATTCAAAATGTCTCGCGGCTTTTTCGTTCTAAGTGAACTGCGATACAACAAACGCAACAACGAAAAATGCAACGGCGTATGCTGCGGGATCAAATAAACGTGTTCGAATTACCAGAGAGTGAATTCATATTGAATTTATAGGATTTCTAAAGATATGGCCCTATAGGCCCTATATGTATACAATGCATTGAACAACGTATTTTTTATAATATTATCAACCGAAATTATCGAAATTACTAATATTCCCTCTAACCCATCTAACTGAGGCGAAATACAGATTTATGCTGGAGCGAATCCAAAATAAGTTTGTTAGATTTGTGTATCCTGGCTACCCTCTGTTATATCCCACACTATTTTTGTTGGGTATGGTGGGTGTTTATAGGCTGGAGGTCAAAAGAGAAGTGGCGAGTACCACCTACTTATTTAAAATTATTCGCGGCAAAACACACAACACGGGGATACTGGAGACAGTAGGGTGGTGTGTTCCAGATGACTACGTAGGAAGACGGCGTCGCCCGCCGATGTTGGGTGTGCCACCCGCGCGCACCAATTTGTTAAAACTCGCGCCACTGACTCGCGCTCTGCATGCGCTCAACGCGGTGTCACAGCGAGTCGATATATATACGTGTAGTCTGAATGAATTCACAAAGGCAGCTTATTCTGAATTAACGTAGATATGTATGGATTAGGGTGTTAATTATAAGTTACGGCACTATCGTATTAGGGTCTACCTGTAAAGATAGTTGTCAGTGTGTGTAAATAAATAAATAAATAAAATAAATAAATAAAAAACTAAGCAAAATGGCTTGTGCTAGGAGTGGGTTCACGTCGGTAGTGTAATGGCCAGGATTCGAACCCGGGACCTCTCAATCGTAAGGCAGACTCCTTAACCACTAAGCTACCGACGCGACGCTAAAATTAATCAGATGGCTTGCCAGTACATTATAAGGTAAATAATGTTGCATTTCATAATCGACTAAAACTCTTATTTGAGCTGCTGTGCTCCTAATTCTAAAAAATATATTCTTTGTAACAAATTGTTTAGAGCGTATTCGCAGTATTCACACATTCATTCACAATAATATACTTACAACATTTTTTCACTCATTTTATTAATATTATAATAAATACTACAATAAAGATAATATTAATAAAGAATATACGATTGAGTTATGTACCGGATAAAGTGGGTAAATAAATAAACAGAAAATAAACATGTAAAAAACGTTACATGACAGATTGTATTGTCTTTCTTTTTCTTCAATATGGCGCTCTTTAGTCAATAATAATATTTTGCAGCATAATACTGATAATTTTAAAAGTCACTTTTACTCTTATAAAATATGTACGTTGCTAGGTTTTGTTAATTTTGTCGAATATTACGAGTCGAATATTTTTCGTATATTGGTAGCATTGAGTGGAGAAACGTTGTCCACGGTGAGAAACTAGTCTTTCCTCGACGGCGTGCTAGCCAAAGGGACAAAAACGGAGGGAAAGACAAATTTTTCTCCACTCCCCGGGGACTTTTTGTCTTCGTGCCATGCTAGCCCTGCAGCTACCCGTAACGACTAGCTTAAATGTTTGTAGGGCAACCGGGACAGATGGTTTAACATGCTTTCCGAGGTACAGGAATACCTTTTTTTTTACCATTTAGGTGGCAGACAAGCACACGGCCCACCTGATGGAAAGTGGTTACCGTGGCCTATGGACGTGTGCAACACCAGTGGCTACACACTCGCCGACCCTGTTAAAACAGAGTTTCTGTGCCTTCAGTGTAGAAGATAAAGCAGGACAAGCCTTTGGTATTCCCACTGACAGCACAAAACTCTCCAGTGAGCGCTGGCTAATCTACTGACCGTTGGGAACACAACACGAGGTTATTGTGGCCGCGGTATTCTTTAGGGCGGAGGTACTTCTGCAGTCGGACTGCTCAATTGGACGGTAATCCCGTCGTGTCCTACCTCCTAATATTATATACAGGGTGTAATCGTTAAGTGTGTCCAGGCGATTATTCCGTAACTAATACAGATATCAAAAAACTTTAAACTGATATCGAAAGTACGTTACCTAATGAGTAAAATGACATCAATAACTTTTTAAAAATCAAACGAGAGGTATCTAAAATTTTGACATTAAACACTCCCATATATTTAGTATGAGATTAGTAGAAAGGTTTAAGTTTCCTTATTTTAAGTGATCTAGTACCCATTTTACCTTAATCATATTTCATGATTACGTATAATATGACAATGATGATTTTCAAATAGATACATGTGTAAAATAAATATCTTAGGTACCACTTGAAATCACTACATAGTATAAAACAAAGTCGCTTTCTCTGTCCCTATATCCCTTTGTATGCTTAAATCTTTAAAACTACGCAACGGATTTTGCTGCGGTTTTTTTTAATAGATGGAGTGATTCAAGAGGAAGGTTTATATGTATAATACATGTTTAATATAGTAGAGGATGCAGCGGGAACGGGATCTGACGCCACGCGGGTGGAAAAATATTGGCGGTACGAAGTTCGCCGGGTCAGCTAGTTAGTAATAAAGTGTTTTAATATCGCATTAAGTAATTTGAGCTAACTGAAAAGCACTACAAAAAAAAGATACTCTTCTTCTTCTTCTTTCTTTTTCAAAATGGCCTCTGCAGCAAATCGCCGCAACTCCGCCAATATCAAGTTATCAATCGATTATCACGTAAATGTATTATACAGTTATTGATGGCGAGACGCCAATGTCAAGTGTACCAGAGCCACGTTAGCCACGCCAGTAAATTTGTTTCCGTGTGTCCGCCCACCACGAGATTCAGATGGACGATCAGGACGTGTGGTTGGATTTTAGGGGGCAAAGATACTCTTTGGTGTTCGTTCTAAATTCAAAACTTTTATCTCGGGTTGTTGTTCCCACCAATTTATCGTTGTTTTTTTTTATTTTCGTTAATAATCGTGATTGTTTCATTTATTGATTGCAAAATGGCATATTCCAAAAGAGAAAAGAGAGATATGCTAAAAATTGACTACAAATATGATTGTAACAAAAGTGCGGCCATTATCGCCTACAGAAGAGAGTACCCAGACAGAGAAGTCCCTTCTGGTGTACGTACCTAAAACCTTTCTACTAATCTCATACTAAATGTATGGAAGTGTTTAATGTCAAAATATTAGATACCTCTCGTTTGATTTTTAAAAAGTTATTGATGTCATTTTATTCATTAGGTAACGTACTTTCGATATCAGTTTAAAGTTTTTTGACATCTGTAATAGTTACGGAATACTCGCCTGGACACACTTAACGATTACACCCTGTATATAGACATATTTAAGCATACAAATGTTTGTACCGAGCTGAAATCGAAACCCGGAGTACGTAGCAGTCGAAAGCACTACCGCTACGCTACCGTGTATATCAGCTCTTGTAAAAAACATAATTCAAAATAGCCTTCTTTTCTAATTTTATTTAAATAAAATACAAGTTTTATCATATTTTACCGGTTACCTGATCGTACCATTTTACCAAGGGCACGCCGTGATTGCGACGGTAAGACCCATCACGGGGGAGTAGCTAGAGAGGCCACACGGTGGCCTCTCGTACCGTCAGAAGCAGGTCATTACCGGACACCATAACTTCGGGCGGTACCTGCATCTTGTAAGCATAGAGCCAACGCCCGAGTGCCATCACTGCGACGCGAGCGCTCACCGAGTGTTCGGCGTTAGAAACGCCGAGGCGGGAGCTTGTGACAGCCCTGGGGGTGGGAGTCCTCACGCTCTCCACCCTGCTCGCGGCAAACGTCCACTGCGCGGATGCGTGGGCGGCTGGCGCCTCCTGCGGGCTTGAGGGTGACGGGTGGAGCTGTTCGTCATTCCAGCAGAGGCAGGCCACGGCGGCGGTGAGCATCGTAGGCGCCCATACCGTGGGCGAGTCGGGGACCACGTGGTCCCCCCTCCCGAGGAGAGCCAGACCGAGAGGAATAGCCCTGGGTCAGCCCTCACCATCGGCCTAGCACATTTCCGTACCATTTTACCATTTGTACTTGCAACAAAGTTCTGGTATACTAGATCTACAGCCCTATTTAAACTGTTATTAGGGAAACTCGTCCACTTGGCACTTAACATGACTATTTATGTTTACTATTGGGCGTTTGTAGTAATTGGCAAAATATTTGACGTAATATGCTAACATGCAAATAATACAGACAAAAATACTTTACTTCATATAAAAATATTCATCACGTATCACATGTATCACATGTATCACATTTAATCTACTGTTAAACGTCGTGCAAAATTAAACAAAAACTGAATATCTTGATAAGTGAATGTTTTTTTTATATATATAGGACACGTCAATTTAAAATCCGTATTTTGATATTAGCTATATTTGTCAAATAGGCAACAAGGTCAATGCTTTGTCAAACACACTGTGCACATATGGTAATTGTTTGTCAAATATGTCAAATACGCAAATTCAAAGAGCCATGTGAAGTATCGCCATGAGCGAAAATGCTACGTCGCAGAAGATGCAAACACTGTTATACAATTATAATTTGCTTTGTTTAAAATCAAACTCGTAAGGTAAACTATTATAATTAACGAAATTGATTAGAGAAAACCTGATATGTTTTCTATCAAATCAAATAAACAATTAACTCTCGGCATTGACTAATGCAACTTAGGGCAGTTTAATAGTTTTTGATATTTAGTTTATATCAGTACTAGCTGACCCAGCGAACTAAGTACCGCCAATATATTTCCGCCCGCGTGGCGTCAGATCCCATTCCCGCTGCACCCTCTACTATATTAAACACGTATTATACATATAAACGATCCTCTTGAATCACTCTATCTATTAAAAAAACCGCATCAAAATCCGTTGCATAGTTTTAAATGTTTAAGTAAAACTATTATAATGAACAAAATTCATTAGAGAAAACCTGATATGTTTTCTATCAAATCGAAAAAACAATTAACTCTCGGCATTGACTAATGCAACTTAGGGCAGTTTAATAGTTTTTGATATTTAGTTTATATCAGTACTAGCTGACCCAGCGAACTAAGTACCGCCAATATATTTCCGCCCGCGTGGCGTCAGATCCCATTCCCGCTGCACCCTCTACTATATTAAACACGTATTATACATATAAACGATCCTCTTGAATCACTCTATCTATTAAAAAAACCGCATCAAAATCCGTTGCATAGTTTTAAATGTTTAAGTAAAACTATTATAATGAACAAAATTCATTAGAGAAAACCTGATATGTTTTCTATCAAATCGAAAAAACAATTAACTCTCGGCATTGACTAATGCAACTTAGGGCAGTTTAATAGTTTTTGATATTTAGTTTATATCAGTACTAGCTGACCCAGCGAACTAAGTACCGCCAATATATTACCGCCCGCGTGGCGTCAGATCCCGTTCCCGCTGCACCCTCTACTATATTAAACACGTATTATACATATAAACCATCCTCTTGAATCACTCTATCTATTAAAAAAACCGCATCAAAATCCGTTGCATAGTTTTAAATGTTTAAGTAAAACTATTATAATGAACAAAATTCATTAGAGAAAACCTGATATGTTTTCTATCCAATCGAAAAAACAATTAACTCTCGGCATTGACTAATGCAACTTAGGGCAGGTTAATAGTTTTTGATATTTAGTTTATATCAGTACTAGCTGACCCAGCGAACTAAGTACCGCCAAAATATTACCGCCCGCGTGGCGTCAGATCCCGTTCCCGCTGCACCCTCTACTATATTAAACACGTATTATACATATAAACCATCCTCTTGAAACACTCTATCTATTAAAAAAAACCGCATGAAATCCGTTGCGTAGTTTTAAAGATTTAAGCATACAAAGGGATATAGGGACAGAGAAAGCGACTTTGTTTTATACTATGTAGTGATAATGAAGTCTTTTATCGTTCTTTTACTTTGTCTATTCATTGCGGTGTCATATGCAGGTCTCAATGAAAAATACTGCAAATATATCAATGGAAGATGTAAGAACTAATTTTGTCTATTGACTTACCCTTGAGGTATTTACGAGTTTGTAGCCAACCGCATACGTGAACTGTAGACAGAGAAGAGAAGATACAGTGTATTCAGGCATATTGGGTTGGACTGACAGCTTCAGTGGGGTAGCATTAGTGAACGCGGCCGGTACGCAGGAGGCGCGTGTTCGATCGCCGCTCAATGTAAATATTTGTTCGCATGAATATCGTGCCTTGGAGAGCACGTTAAGCCGTCGGTCCCGGTTGCCATACGAACATCTATGGCAGTCGTTACGGTTAGTTAGAGCCCCCAAAAATCCAACAACGGGTCTAACTGCAACCGAAAAATATAAAATTTCAGTCAATTTCAAAGTTAGGGTGGTAATGCGGACCCCGGACTCCAAGTTGAAAGCTTCAGATGTGACTGGGATTAACGCTAGGCTGAAGAATAAAGCATATAGGGTTGGCTATAATTATTTTAAGAAACCTCTAATAAAGTAGGTATCATGACAGAAACAACCTTGATCATGAACACGTTTGCTACAAATTACCTCATATGTTTATGCGAACCCATTTCATATAGATTATGAGAATAATAAATTTTAATTAGGTATCTAATTTTATTCCAATATCTTTTTGATCATATTAGTTAGTCAAAACTTGCCTATTTGTATAAACATTACTATTTGTGAGGTTACTATTGGTATGAGACGCGGTGGTTACAGTTCAATTTCTATTCATACATTTCTTGAATTTTCATCCACTACAGTGAATCCTACTAATATGTGAAAGTACTAAGGTGAAAATGTCTAGATATTTCTTATTCAATCACTGTCAAGATACTGCACAAATCTGGCTACAATTGAGTATTGTCTTGTAGTTAAAATAAATTATTTAGCTGTACTTAGGTATTTAATTAAGAATAGTAAAAGAGTGAAAATAGTTGCATCGGTTTTTATTTTATCGTACTTATTTATTTTTAATCATCCACCTAACCTTTAATTGAAAATAATTTGACTATATTAAATATTATGACGTCACAAATCAATTTTTCAATTTTCATTATAACTTACCGTTTTGAAGTTTAGGAAAAAATAACTAACCCAATTGATTGGTAACTGGATAGATTATAGATAGATTATAGCTATATAACATATTACCTAATAATTGGCTGTTTTAACACTTTAAGTATTGAGGGTTGTGGAAAAAAAGAAAAGCGTCGGTAGCTTAGTGGTTAAGTAGTCGGCCTCACGATCGAAAGGTCCCAGGTTGGATTTGTGGCCATTACACTACCGACGTGAAACCACTCCTGACACAAGCAATTAAGCTTAGTTGGAAGGCGTTAGAGGGAATATTAGTAATTTCGGTTGCTAATATTTCATTAAAATAGAAAAAGGATAAGATTCCAACGCGGGTGAGTGAAGTCACAGGCAATAGCTAGGTTTTAACAATGATTTCTTATAACATAATCTCACTTTTTTTTTCTTTTAAACTTTTCAGGTAAACTAGAACGCCCAGAAGGTACCCATCCGTACCATTCAAGCGTCTACGTACCCTGGCACCGCGAGCCTACATGCAGCGATCCACATCCAGAATCGAAGATGAATAAAATCGCTGATTATCAATCTTGCTACTGCAATCCACCTACCGTCAGGGACCCTGCCAGTGACACTTGCGTGCACTGGGATGAGTGTCCCTAATTAGTTCAAATTGGGTTGCAGATCAAGTAATTCAGAACTCTGTTGGTAGTACAATTGGTAAAATGGTACGGTCAGGTAACCGGTAAAATATGTTATAACTTGTATTTTATTTAAATAAAAAAAGTACTTAAGTATAATGTGTAGTTATTATTCATTCATTTAATTATTATTTTAATTATTTTCTTAAATCAGAGGAGATCCTAGTAGTTCCATTCTCTACTTGGAACTTCTAAGAGAAAAAAAAATCAAGTAGTTCCATAATGGAACCAGGCAATGGAACTACTGGGATCGCCCTTAAAATTAGGTGCTTATGTAAACGTGTGGTTTCAAAATTTACGAACCCATTTAAAACCTTATTTAAAACTAAAGTAACCTAACTCACACCTCATAACGTTAGCTATCTACGGTAAGAATACCGTCAAAATTGGCGGAACTGTTTCGAAGATTACTCGGACAGAAAGGCAGACAGATGGACACACTGACAAAACATTTAAATAAATTAGTTTTTGTTAAACGTGTAGTGTACACATTGTATACAAAATAATTTTTAAAACGCATCAATTGAAAACTATTGTATACTTACATTAGATGTTTTGAGCTAGACTAAAACTAGAATATGTTGACCTCGCTGACTTAGATCAGTTGTTGTGGCCCAGCAGTCATGACAGTAGGTTGATTCGCCATCCGCTGCGCAACCGTGACGTCTCCGCTGCGCAACCGCGACGGATCCGCTGCGCAACCGCGACGTATCCGCTGCGCAATTACGACGTCTCCGTTGTTTATCCGCTCCGCTCCTTAACAGCTCGGAAACCGCTAGTATGATAAGGCCCTGAGAAGTGGTACGCTACAGTCACATCCGTCACCCAAAGTACCTCACCTGGTATTAACTACCAACAGCCAGCCTGGAACCCTAATCTCTTCAAGCAAAAGCTAGAATTACCATGCCCGGAAGGAAAATTTTGGACTGCCTAGATTTAACCTTAACAGGAAAATTTAACGAAAGTTACCTCTCATAATATACTTATGGTTCATTTCCGTACCTTGAAGTTAAGTAATCACAAACCCAAGTACAAATAAAATTATATCAATCCACCAAAACACGTTCTATTTTTAACGTCAGTTAATTAAACTTTGAACTCAACCTTGATCTTGTTTACAGTTACTAAACTCAGTTTATTACACATATCATTCAAATATAACACACATACATACATTAATACATTAATTTGAAATTTCCCGGTAATCAGTTTCCGGTCGAGTAGATTAGTGCCATGGGTGTTGTAGTAGGCAACTAAGAGGGAAATGTACGTAGAAACTAGGTACTAATCTGATTTTGATGCTCTTTTTTACCCGACTGCCAAGAAGAGTTATGTTTTTGTTTGAAAGGTAGTGGTCAGACCTCAAATCTTACCTTGATTTAATAACAATCATTGAATTGAATCAGAGAAATGACTACAAGCGACATATACGCAGGCGTAACTGCGGGCATGGGCTAGTTTAAATAAAATGACAACATTTTTAATTTTACTTTTTAATTATCAAAACATAATCCGTGAGGCAATAGTGTTATTCATTTTTATCATAATAACGTGTCTATTTATATGTTTTTTTCCTTTTTAGGGCACTTGTCGATGGTCACGCATTTTTTACTAACGGGATCCCGAACGGTAGGCTTATCGCAATAACATGCCGAGTAGTCAGCAATAGGAATTCTTTGCAACTCAGGTTCAGGGTTGTCGCAAGTAGGCTCCCAGTGCCAGGGTTCGACGGGGTTTGAACCGTAACTGTGAGTGCCCTCTGGACATTCTTCATAGCCTGAAACAAGGAAACCGTAATTTTAAGATATGTAAGAATTTATATTACTAGCTGTTGCCTGCGGCTCCGCCAGCGTGGAATTTTAGTGACGTTTTCTCAACTCTTGGGAAACTATTCTAGGGATAAAAGAAGTTCATATGTTATTCCAAATATGATCTATCGCTATACAAATTTTCATATCAATCCGTTCAGCCGTTTAATTGTAATTGGTGTAACTTTACTGGTATTCTCGCAAACGACACGACACGACGGTATTCCGTCAAATTGAGCAGTACGACTGGGGAAGTACCGTCGCCCTACAGAATACCGCGGCTATAACAACCTCGTGTTACGTTCTCAACGGTGATTAAGGTAGCCAGAGGTCACTGGAGAGTTTGCCCAATGAACCCCCGCAGCTAAGCTAAATTGCTTGTGTTAGAAGTGGGTTCACGTCGATAGTGTTACGGCCAGGATTTGAACCCGGGGCCTCTCGATCGTAAGGCCGACTCCTTTATCACTAAACTGCCGACGCTAAAAAGTTAATATTCTCATAATGTGTATTTAATAAGTTCGAACAAACGGACAAGGTGATTTGTCACAAACCTGTTTATAATCAAGGCTGTTTATGTCATGATACTTTGTTCATTATTATTAATAATTATCATACCAAGTACCTGAGTCTTTTATTAGTTAAAGAGTCGTTTTTTTTTTTAAATGACTTCTCCTTCCTACATCAAGATAGTAGATAAGCTTAACAATATTCAAAAAGCAAATTCTTTAATTCTACATAACATTGTGGGAAGTTAAGGCGAATATTATGACATTGGAAGAAAACTATTTTTATATATTTTGAATTACATTTTAAGCAGTTTTCATGCTAAATATACAAATACCGCGTTGACTATTTTTATTAATATATAAAAATAGTCAACGCGGTATTTGAATAATAAAGTTAAATCATTAACCGGACCCCGGTGCGATATATTATTTCTGACATAATTATATCTCAGGAAATTTCACCTCTGGCAACTACAGTCGGTGTGCGTTGTCGGTTCGAGTCCAATATAGAGGGATCCTTGAAAATTCTGCGCATGTTAAAAAAAACACGGGTTGCCGGCAGAAGTGCCGGTAGAAGTGAAAACTTTTTCTTTCTTCCTTTCTTCGTTATTTACAGAGAAAAAGATAAAAAGAACATACCATACCATACCACACCATACCTATAATATAGCGCCAATCATAGAACCTATCACTAATTTTTTGCTAATCTTCTGTCAGAAGAAATTAATAAATTACAAACAGACATAAATTACAAACAGAAAAAATTCTCACAAAAAGTAATCAATTACAAAAAGAAAAATAATCACAAAAAGTGTCAAAAGCCCAGGTTCGAACCCGGTACTATCTGAAACCATAAGTACTTACAGTCGAAGCGCTCACCGTTATGCTACGAAGCTTCTTATCGTATCTTGGAAAATAAACAGTCTGCTAATGTTTTGTACGCAAAGTTTTGTACAGTCAACATCAGAACGATCTTGACTAGCAAAGTACTCAAAATTATCTTAACACCCTGGACAGCAATCAGTCAACTGGAAGGCAGAACCTTCCTGCCCCTCTCGACAAGTCACATTTCGTTGGCCAGCGTTTGATAGAATAGAATGACAAAAATAATGGGATAAGACGTTTATGACATGCGTTAACGACTGTCACAGACGTCAAATCCCATACATTTGTCATTCTATTCTATCAAACGTCGGCCTGCACTGATATTTGGTACGCATTTTTAGTTCGAACGATAATAAAATAATTTAAATCAATAAAACAGTTTGGTATTAAAATTATAAGTAAGTATTAAGATCATAATGAGTACTTCACTCGCTTTGTGTAAGTATTACGCGATCAAATTTAATGCTGACTAATTTTCCGGCATAGGTGATAGAGAAATAGAAAATAAATATCGACTTACATCTGCCTTGAATATAGATGCAACCGCGGTCATGATTTTGAGGTTCTTGCTTGAATGGTGGGACAGCAGACGTCAATGCGACCAGCACAGCCGAGAAAATAATAAAACTCTTCATGTTGATAAGTACTTTCTATCAGAAACTATTAAAGTGCACTAAGTTGCATCAGTAAATACCGAGCCTTTTATATGAGTTAATTGTTCATTAGATTTACAATTTGTGTATTCAGCATTTTAATTATCGGTGATTTACTTAATGATTTCCTGTTTTAGAATAAAGCATACGTAGTAACGATGTCACGTTCAGCTCAATCATCATCATTTTCGTGTTAGTCCCTATCGCATCCCCCGAGGAGGGCCAGACCGAGAGGAATGGCCCTGGGTCAGCCGGGGTGCGAGGGATATGTCACGAGACAACCTCACCTTCGGCCTAGCACATCAACCCACAGACGGCGTGCGGTTTAGTCGGTTCGAGTCCGACATAACCTCCCCCTTCGGCTCCGAAGGGGGGGGGGGGGGCGTAGCCGTGGGGAATTCCCGCACGTCAAAAAGTTCCTATCGCATCCCGGGCTTTCACCGTAAACCTTAAGCACGTGTACTTATACGTTACTACGTGCTTAAGGTTTACGGTGAAAGCCCGGGATGCGATAGGAACTTTTTGACGTGCGGGAATTCCCCACGGCTACGCCCCCCCCCCCTTCGGAGCCGAAGGGGGAGGTTATGTCGGACTCGAACCGACTAAACCGCACGCCGTCTGTGGGTTGATGTGCTAGGCCGAAGGTGAGGTTGTCTCGTGACATATCCCTCGCACCCCGGCTGACCCAGGGCCATTCCTCTCGGTCTGGCCCTCCTCGGGGGATGCGATAGGGACTAACACGAAAATGATGATGATTGAGCTGAACGTGACATCGTTACTACGTATGCTTTATTCTAAAACAGGAAATCATTAAGTAAATCACCGATAATTAAAATGCTGAATACACAAATTGTAAATCTAATGAACAATTAACTCATATAAAAGGCTCGGTATTTACTGATGCAACTTAGTGCACTTTAATAGTTTCTGATAGAAAGTACTTATCAACATGAAGAGTTTTATTATTTTCTCGGCTGTGCTGGTCGCATTGACGTCTGCTGTCCCACCATTCAAGCAAGAACCTCAAAATCATGACCGCGGTTGCATCTATATTCAAGGCAGATGTAAGTCGATATTTATTTTCTATTTCTCTATCACCTATGCCGGAAAATTAGTCAGCATTAAATTTGATCGCGTAATACTTACACAAAGCGAGTGAAGTACTCATTATGATCTTAATACTTACTTATAATTTTAATACCAAACTGTTTTATTGATTTAAATTATTTTATTATCGTTCGAACTAAAAATGCGTACCAAATATCAGTGCAGGCCGACGTTTGATAGAATAGAATGACAAATGTATGGGATTTGACGTCTGTGACAGTCGTTAACGCATGTCATAAACGTCTTATCCCATTATTTTTGTCATTCTATTCTATCAAACGCTGGCCAACGAAATGTGACTTGTCGAGAGGGGCAGGAAGGTTCTGCCTTCCAGTTGACTGATTGCTGTCCAGGGTGTTAAGATAATTTTGAGTACTTTGCTAGTCAAGATCGTTCTGATGTTGACTGTACAAAACTTTGCGTACAAAACATTAGCAGACTGTTTATTTTCCAAGATACGATAAGAAGCTTCGTAGCATAACGGTGAGCGCTTCGACTGTAAGTACTTATGGTTTCAGATAGTACCGGGTTCGAACCTGGGCTTTTGACACTTTTTGTGATTATTTTTCTTTTTGTAATTGATTACTTTTTGTGAGAATTTTTTCTGTTTGTAATTTATGTCTGTTTGTAATTTATTAATTTCTTCTGACAGAAGATTAGCAAAAAATTAGTGATAGGTTCTATGATTGGCGCTATATTATAGGTATGGTGTGGTATGGTATGGTATGTTCTTTTTATCTTTTTCTCTGTAAATAACGAAGAAAGGAAGAAAGAAAAAGTTTTCACTTCTACCGGCACTTCTGCCGGCAACCCGTGTTTTTTTTAACATGCGCAGAATTTTCAAGGATCCCTCTATATTGGACTCGAACCGACAACGCACACCGACTGTAGTTGCCAGAGGTGAAATTTCCTGAGATATAATTATGTCAGAAATAATATATCGCACCGGGGTCCGGTTAATGATTTAACTTTATTATTCAAATACCGCGTTGACTATTTTTATATATTAATAAAAATAGTCAACGCGGTATTTGTATATTTAGCATGAAAACTGCTTAAAATGTAATTCAAAATATATAAAAATAGTTTTCTTCCAATGTCATAATATTCGCCTTAACTTCCCACAATGTTATGTAGAATTAAAGAATTTGCTTTTTGAATATTGTTAAGCTTATCTACTATCTTGATGTAGGAAGGAGAAGTCATTTAAAAAAAAAAACGACTCTTTAACTAATAAAAGACTCAGGTACTTGGTATGATAATTATTAATAATAATGAACAAAGTATCATGACATAAACAGCCTTGATTATAAACAGGTTTGTGACAAATCACCTTGTCCGTTTGTTCGAACTTATTAAATACACATTATGAGAATATTAACTTTTTAGCGTCGGCAGTTTAGTGATAAAGGAGTCGGCCTTACGATCGAGAGGCCCCGGGTTCAAATCCTGGCCGTAACACTATCGACGTGAACCCACTTCTAACACAAGCAATTTAGCTTAGCTGCGGGGGTTCATTGGGCAAACTCTCCAGTGACCTCTGGCTACCTTAATCACCGTTGAGAACGTAACACGAGGTTGTTATAGCCGCGGTATTCTGTAGGGCGACGGTACTTCCCCAGTCGTACTGCTCAATTTGACGGAATACCGTCGTGTCGTGTCGTTTGCGAGAATACCAGTAAAGTTACACCAATTACAATTAAACGGCTGAACGGATTGATATGAAAATTTGTATAGCGATAGATCATATTTGGAATAACATATGAACTTCTTTTATCCCTAGAATAGTTTCCCAAGAGTTGAGAAAACGTCACTAAAATTCCACGCTGGCGGAGCCGCAGGCAACAGCTAGTAATATAAATTCTTACATATCTTAAAATTACGGTTTCCTTGTTTCAGGCTATGAAGAATGTCCAGAGGGCACTCACAGTTACGGTTCAAACCCCGTCGAACCCTGGCACTGGGAGCCTACTTGCGACAACCCTGAACCTGAGTTGCAAAGAATTCCTATTGCTGACTACTCGGCATGTTATTGCGATAAGCCTACCGTTCGGGATCCCGTTAGTAAAAAATGCGTGACCATCGACAAGTGCCCTAAAAAGGAAAAAAACATATAAATAGACACGTTATTATGATAAAAATGAATAACACTATTGCCTCACGGATTATGTTTTGATAATTAAAAAGTAAAATTAAAAATGTTGTCATTTTATTTAAACTAGCCCATGCCCGCAGTTACGCCTGCGTATATGTCGCTTGTAGTCATTTCTCTGATTCAATTCAATGATTGTTATTAAATCAAGGTAAGATTTGAGGTCTGACCACTACCTTTCAAACAAAAACATAACTCTTCTTGGCAGTCGGGTAAAAAAGAGCATCAAAATCAGATTAGTACCTAGTTTCTACGTACATTTCCCTCTTAGTTGCCTACTACAACACCCATGGCACTAATCTACTCGACCGGAAACTGATTACCGGGAAATTTCAAATTAATGTATTAATGTATGTATGTGTGTTATATTTGAATGATATGTGTAATAAACTGAGTTTAGTAACTGTAAACAAGATCAAGGTTGAGTTCAAAGTTTAATTAACTGACGTTAAAAATAGAACGTGTTTTGGTGGATTGATATAATTTTATTTGTACTTGGGTTTGTGATTACTTAACTTCAAGGTACGGAAATGAACCATAAGTATATTATGAGAGGTAACTTTCGTTAAATTTTCCTGTTAAGGTTAAATCTAGGCAGTCCAAAATTTTCCTTCCGGGCATGGTAATTCTAGCTTTTGCTTGAAGAGATTAGGGTTCCAGGCTGGCTGTTGGTAGTTAATACCAGGTGAGGTACTTTGGGTGACGGATGTGACTGTAGCGTACCACTTCTCAGGGCCTTATCATACTAGCGGTTTCCGAGCTGTTAAGGAGCGGAGCGGATAAACAACGGAGACGTCGTAATTGCGCAGCGGATACGTCGCGGTTGCGCAGCGGATCCGTCGCGGTTGCGCAGCGGAGACGTCACGGTTGCGCAGCGGATGGCGAATCAACCTACTGTCATGACTGCTGGGCCACAACAACTGATCTAAGTCAGCGAGGTCAACATATTCTAGTTTTAGTCTAGCTCAAAACATCTAATGTAAGTATACAATAGTTTTCAATTGATGCGTTTTAAAAATTATTTTGTATACAATGTGTACACTACACGTTTAACAAAAACTAATTTATTTAAATGTTTTGTCAGTGTGTCCATCTGTCTGCCTTTCTGTCCGAGTAATCTTCGAAACAGTTCCGCCAATTTTGACGGTATTCTTACCGTAGATAGCTAACGTTATGAGGTGTGAGTTAGGTTACTTTAGTTTTAAATAAGGTTTTAAATGGGTTCGTAAATTTTGAAACCACACGTTTACATAAGCACCTAATTTTAAGGGCGATCCCAGTAGTTCCATTGCCTGGTTCCATTATGGAACTACTTGATTTTTTTTTCTCTTAGAAGTTCCAAGTAGAGAATGGAACTACTAGGATCTCCTCTGATTTAAGAAAATAATTAAAATAATAATTAAATGAATGAATAATAACTACACATTATACTTAAGTACTTTTTTTATTTAAATAAAATACAAGTTATAACATATTTTACCGGTTACCTGACCGTACCATTTTACCAATTGTACTACCAACAGAGTTCTGAATTACTTGATCTGCAACCCAATTTGAACTAATTAGGGACACTCATCCCAGTGCACGCAAGTGTCACTGGCAGGGTCCCTGACGGTAGGTGGATTGCAGTAGCAAGATTGATAATCAGCGATTTTATTCATCTTCGATTCTGGATGTGGATCGCTGCATGTAGGCTCGCGGTGCCAGGGTACGTAGACGCTTGAATGGTACGGATGGGTACCTTCTGGGCGTTCTAGTTTACCTGAAAAGTTTAAAAGAAAAAAAAAGTGAGATTATGTTATAAGAAATCATTGTTAAAACCTAGCTATTGCCTGTGACTTCACTCACCCGCGTTGGAATCTTATCCTTTTTCTATTTTAATGAAATATTAGCAACCGAAATTACTAATATTCCCTCTAACGCCTTCCAACTAAGCTTAATTGCTTGTGTCAGGAGTGGTTTCACGTCGGTAGTGTAATGGCCACAAATCCAACCTGGGACCTTTCGATCGTGAGGCCGACTACTTAACCACTAAGCTACCGACGCTTTTCTTTTTTTCCACAACCCTCAATACTTAAAGTGTTAAAACAGCCAATTATTAGGTAATATGTTATATAGCTATAATCTATCTATAATCTATCCAGTTACCAATCAATTGGGTTAGTTATTTTTTCCTAAACTTCAAAACGGTAAGTTATAATGAAAATTGAAAAATTGATTTGTGACGTCATAATATTTAATATAGTCAAATTATTTTCAATTAAAGGTTAGGTGGATGATTAAAAATAAATAAGTACGATAAAATAAAAACCGATGCAACTATTTTCACTCTTTTACTATTCTTAATTAAATACCTAAGTACAGCTAAATAATTTATTTTAACTACAAGACAATACTCAATTGTAGCCAGATTTGTGCAGTATCTTGACAGTGATTGAATAAGAAATATCTAGACATTTTCACCTTAGTACTTTCACATATTAGTAGGATTCACTGTAGTGGATGAAAATTCAAGAAATGTATGAATAGAAATTGAACTGTAACCACCGCGTCTCATACCAATAGTAACCTCACAAATAGTAATGTTTATACAAATAGGCAAGTTTTGACTAACTAATATGATCAAAAAGATATTGGAATAAAATTAGATACCTAATTAGGGCAACCACGCGCAGGGCACGCCGTCATTGCGGCGGTAAGGCCCATCATGGGGGAGTGGCTAGAGAGGCAACACGGTAGCCTCTCGTACCGTCAGACGCAGATTATCACCGGGCACGGTAGCTTCGGGCGGTATCTGCATACTGCATAGACGGCGTGCGGTTTAGTCGGTTCGAGTCCGACATAACCTACCCCTCCGGCTCCGGAGGGGTGGGTATCCGTGGGAATTTCCCGCACGTAAAAAAAAAAAAAAACAAAGGTAGAGGATTGTCGTTGAGAGACGAGTAGAATTGGATTGGTATTGTAATATAAGATTTAATAAATTAATACGGTATTATAGGTAATGTATGTATAAAGAAATAAGAGATGAGGTAAAGTAAAATATTTATATAACAAGAATTATAATTATAGATGTGTAGTAGTTCAGATAGAAATACATTATTGTTTGATAGAGTACACATGTTTTATTACTATGTCTAGTTGGAATTGAGAATTCATCACACAAGCATCCAAATATCTGCACAGAACAGAAATCGATCCCGCTCTATCGCCACAACACACCGTTCAAAATATATTGAGCTCATTTTGTTTTATAATATTGTAATTTAAAATATTCAACTTAATACACTAAGGCACATTGGAATGTGCTGAATCGTCAAAATCATCCGACGTGACATCTGACTACTACCAGAATTGCATACTGTTATCTATACTGATATTATAAACGTGAAAAAAAAAGAAGGTAACTGTCTGTATGTCTATCTGTTACCTGCGCTTTCGCCCCTATACGGGTGCCCCATATGGGCGGACACCCTGGGAGCCAGATTCCTGCCTCTGCTCCACGCGGCGCAGAGGACGATGGCCTCCAGGACCATCAGGGGGTACCGCACGATATCCTTTGAAGCGGCGAGTCTCCTGGCCGAATCGCCACCGTGGATCTGGCACTCTATCAGTTCTGAAAAGAGGCGCGGGAGATTCGATCCCGAGCCTGAAGAAAGTCGGGCCGAGAAATCCTGGCTCCACAGGGCCATGATGACCGAGTGGGAGCTACGACATGAGCAACCACGCGCAGGGCACGCCGTGATTGCGGCGGTAAGACCCATCAGCGGGGAGTGCCTAGAGAGGCCACACGGTGGCCTCTCGTACCGTCAGATACAGGTCATTACCGGACACGGTAACTTCGGGCGGTACCTGCACCTGATGTGCATAGAGCCAACGCCCGAGTGCCATCACTGCGACGCGAGCGTGGACTCGGGGCTGCACACGCTCACCGAGTGTCCGGCGTTTCAAACGTTAAATAGAATGTGGTCCCATCTCTTTCTGTTCCACAGGGCTATTCTCTAACCGACAGTGAACATTCAGCCCACAACTAAGTAGCCGCTAACGGCAATAGACTCGCCCCTATTACGTGGGACCGAAAATCAGGTTGACGAAATGTGGGTGTTAATACATCTCTGCCTAACCTTTCAGGGATATAAAGGCGTGAGTATATGTAGATTAGACCTCGAAAGAGGACCTAGAATATATTTGGCCTCGATAACCGTCATCCACGAAGGCGGAGCTGCGGGTAATAGCTTTTTATAACTTTTATAAATTATTTTTTGTTATTTGCGGGAGCGATGGTTATTGGAACATTGATCTATTTTATGCCGTAAGGGGGATTTAAGGGCGAGTAGTACGGCAACGCGTCACCCTAGTAGATTTAGACTAACTACTAATTTCATAGGGTCAACAGCATGAATGTGACGTCCTTGGTTTGTGTTGTACACGTCCATATGCTACTGTAACAATTTACCATCAGGTGGCCGTGTGTCCTTCTCTAAACGTAGGGGGTTGCATCCAATTCCCACAGTGGGACCAACTGCGTTATGGCTGGTGTAAGTCAACAGGCATCCAGGCAGATCCTTTCTAGGGTATGCCCTGGTTCCCTGGTAAAAGACTCACGTAGACAGTAGGTCGTGTGATTTAAGTCAGTTCGATTTCAACATAGCCACTGCCTGGTGAGGTGATACCCGTTAGGGGTTGTAAAAAGGCTTTTTCAGGGTGCAAGGGAAATGCTTTATGGGCAACCTAACATCGTTAAGATCTGAGGACGCGAGAGGACGTAGGATTTTAGTCGGTTTAAGTCCAATATAACCACCCTGCCGCGCTGGGTGCGATGTGTGGATTTCCTGATCGCACTAGGTCGGAAGAAGCGGCATAACCGCAGGAAAAATCTAGTTAATACAAAAACCATCGAGAGTAGGCTGAATTTCTTTCTCCTTTTTTATATAACTGAAGTGGCAAACAATCAAACGGCCCTCCAAAAGTGGTTACAGTGGCCCATGGATGTGTGCAACACCAGGGGAGTCACATTCATGCTGCCGACCCTGAAAACACAGAGAGTTTCTGTGGGGTCAGTGTAGAAGACAAAGCAGAAATAGCCTTTGATCTTCCCACTGATACCACAGAAACCAGCAAAGCAAATATGAGGCCCGATAAAGAAGGCCATTTTGCAGGAACAAGCCGACGTCTCCTACTAGCCAGTATACTAGCTGATCGATGAACGAGGTTGCTGGTTCCAATAACCATCGCTCCCGCAAATAACAAAAAATAATTTATAAAAGTTATAAAAAGCTATTACCCGCAGCTCCGCCTTCGTGGATGACGGTTATCGAGGCCAAATATATTCTAGGTCCTCTTTCGAGGTCTAATCTACATATACTCACGCCTTTATATCCCTGAAAGGTTAGGCAGAGATGTATTAACACCCACATTTCGTCAACCTGATTTTCGGTCCCACGTAATAGGGGCGAGTCTATTGCCGTTAGCGGCTACTTAGTTGTGGGCTGAATGTTCACTGTCGGTTAGAGAATAGCCCTGTGGAACAGAAAGAGATGGGACCACATTCTATTTAACGTTTGAAACGCCGGACACTCGGTGAGCGTGTGCAGCCCCGAGTCCACGCTCGCGTCGCAGTGATGGCACTCGGGCGTTGGCTCTATGCACATCAGGTGCAGGTACCGCCCGAAGTTACCGTGTCCGGTAATGACCTGTATCTGACGGTACGAGAGGCCACCGTGTGGCCTCTCTAGGCACTCCCCGCTGATGGGTCTTACCGCCGCAATCACGGCGTGCCCTGCGCGTGGTTGCTCATGTCGTAGCTCCCACTCGGTCATCATGGCCCTGTGGAGCCAGGATTTCTCGGCCCGACTTTCTTCAGGCTCGGGATCGAATCTCCCGCGCCTCTTTTCAGAACTGATAGAGTGCCAGATCCACGGTGGCGATTCGGCCAGGAGACTCGCCGCTTCAAAGGATATCGTGCGGTACCCCCTGATGGTCCTGGAGGCCATCGTCCTCTGCGCCGCGTGGAGCAGAGGCAGGAATCTGGCTCCCAGGGTGTCCGCCCATATGGGGCACCCGTATAGGGGCGAAAGCGCAGGTAACAGATAGACATACAGACAGTTACCTTCTTTTTTTTTCACGTTTATAATATCAGTATAGATAACAGTATGCAATTCTGGTAGTAGTCAGATGTCACGTCGGATGATTTTGACGATTCAGCACATTCCAATGTGCCTTAGTGTATTAAGTTGAATATTTTAAATTACAATATTATAAAACAAAATGAGCTCAATATATTTTGAACGGTGTGTTGTGGCGATAGAGCGGGATCGATTTCTGTTCTGTGCAGATATTTGGATGCTTGTGTGATGAATTCTCAATTCCAACTAGACATAGTAATAAAACATGTGTACTCTATCAAACAATAATGTATTTCTATCTGAACTACTACACATCTATAATTATAATTCTTGTTATATAAATATTTTACTTTACCTCATCTCTTATTTCTTTATACATACATTACCTATAATACCGTATTAATTTATTAAATCTTATATTACAATACCAATCCAATTCTACTCGTCTCTCAACGACAATCCTCTACCTTTGTTTTTTTTTTTTTTTACGTGCGGGAAATCCCCACGGATACCCACCCCTCCGGAGCCGGAGGGGTAGGTTATGTCGGACTCGAACCGACTAAACCGCACGCCGTCTATGCAGTATGCAGATACCGCCCGAAGCTACCGTGCCCGGTGATAATCTGCGTCTGACGGTACGAGAGGCTACCGTGTTGCCTCTCTAGCCACTCCCCCATGATGGGCCTTACCGCCGCAATGACGGCGTGCCCTGCGCGTGGTTGCCCAAGTCGTCGCTCCCACTCGGCCACCATGACCTGGTGGAGCCGGGATTTCTCGGCCCGAATATCCTCGGGCTCGGGATCGAATCCCCGCTCCCGCGCCTCCTTTCGGAACTTATATAGTGCCGAAAGGGCCCTCGCTTCCAGGATCTACGGTGGCGATCCGGCCAGAAGACTCGCCGCTTCGAAGGATATCGTGCGGTATCCCCTGATGGCCCTGGAGGCCATCGTCCTCTGCGCCGTACGGAGCAGAGGCAGGAATCTGGCCTCCAGGGTGTCCGCCCACACGGGGCACCCGTATAGGGCCATGGACCGCACGACACCCGCGTAGAGTCTCCTGCAGGAGGACTCTGGGCCCTTCAAGTTGGGCAACAACCGGCCCAAGGCATTCGCCGTGAGCACCAACTTGGGGCTCAGACTTCGGAAATGCTGTCCGAAGTCCCATCGACCATCAAGCACGAGCCCCAGGTATTTCAACCGGGGCTTGATGTCGATGGGAGTACCTCCCACTGTTAGGCTGGCTCCCGGGCCTGGCCTGCGCCGAGGGCCATGAAAGAACATGGCCTCGGACTTGTGCAGAGCCACCTCGAGACCCAGCCGCCGGATCCTGTCGACGACCTGAGCAACCGCGGTCGTGGCCCTCAGGGTCGCTTCGCGGTGCGTAGCCCCGCTCACCGTCACTAGCGTGTCATCCGCGTAACACGTGACGGTGGCCCCGTACGCGAAGTCACCGCGAAGCACCCAGTCGTAACCGATGTTCCACAGGAGCGGCCTCAGGACCGACCCCTGTGGAACACCGCACGACATCTCACGCCTACCGACTCCCGTCGAACTTGGGTATATGACGGCCCTCTCCGTCAGGTACGCCCCGACTATGCGGCGGAGGTAGAGAGGCACATCGTGGTACACGAGTGCCTCCCTGATGCAACTCCAGGGCAAGGTGTTGAATGCGTTGGAGATGTCCAAGGACACCGCCAACATCACCTCGCCCCGGGCAACCGCATCCCCCGCCTGAGTCCTCACACACATGATCGCATTCACAGTGGAACGCCACCGGCGGAACCCAAACTGGGTGTTCGCCAGGTCCGGCCCTACTCTAGAGAGATGCTCGACGAGGCGCTTGGCAATAACTCTTTCAAAGAGTTTTCCCACCTCGTCAAGCAGCACTATGGGCTGTTACCCGGACGGCTCGTCCGCCGGGCGTCCCTGCTTGCGGATGAGGACCAGTTTCCCCGTCCTCCACATCTTCGGAAACTGGCCCCGCTCCAAGCATGCGCTGAGGAACCCTCTCAGTCGGGGTTCGAGGCCGTCTTCCCCTAGAGCTAGGACCCACGCACGGCCTGGAATGCCGTCGGGTCCCGGGGCGGTGCTTTTCTTGGCCCTCAGCCTTTGCACCGCCAGCTCTAGTTCTACCCAAGTGACCTCGGGCACGTCGTCGTCAATCACCACACTGGGCGCCGTAGGCGACCGAGGCGGCGGAGCCATCTGCGGCGGAACATGTTCCGCTCGCGCCGGGAACAGGGATTCCACCACTCCTCCGAGCAGAGCCGGCTCGAGCACCTGGGTCAGCGGAGGGGCCCGGGGGCGCAGCTTTTCTCTTACCATAAGGTAAGGCCGCCCCCATGGGTCCCGCTCCAGCGTCTCCAGTAGCTCCCGGTAACAAGCGGCTTTTGACCGCTTGATCTCCGCTCGGAGGGCATTCCGGGCCTCCCTGTATCCCTCATGAAGCTCCGCCAATCGGGGCCCCGAGTCTGCGGGACGAGTACGCCTCCTACGGAATCGGGCCCACCGGCGGTGCGTGATCACGCAGGCTTGACGCAGCCTCGCGATCTCCGCATTCCACCAGTAGACCCGACGCCTCGGATTATAGGCTGGAGCTCTAGGCATACTCGCATCGCAGACACGTGTCATGGCCTCTCGGAACCACGCCGCTTCATCGTCGACATCGACAGGCCTGTCCGGCGCAATGGCCCAGGCCTGTACGATGGCGGCCTCCAGGAGGTCCTCCCGATTCAGTCGCCCCAACACCCAGCACGGCTCGCGTTGGGCCGAAATGACCGGCGCATCGCTCGGAGGAGGGGAGACATCAAACCGAACGTATCGGTGATCCGATAGTGTCTCCACCTCCGCGGCGACACGCCAGTCCCGCACGCGAAGTGACAGGGAAGCGCTCGCGAACGAAAGATCTACGATCGAACTGCGCTCCCCCGCCACAAACGTGGCCATATACGTGGCTTCGGCCCCGCGATTCTGGAGAACTAAGCCGAGAGAATCGGCCCAGCTCTCCAGAGCCCTGCCCCGCGCGTTTGTGCGCCGGGAACCCCAGGCCTGAGACCAGGCGTTGAAGTCCCCGAGCACAAGAACCGGACGAGGCGTGCAGGCATTGACGACGTCGGTCAGCCGCTCCAGCGACCGCCGATACTGCCCTATGAGTCGGTGTGATCTCGGCGTGAAATAAACGGCCACGACCGCAATCTCCCCCACCCGCGCCGCTACGATGCCATGCTCCCTTGCGATCACGACAAGGGGAGGGGCACCCGCAGCGGCGTTATGCACCAGTGCCGCCGATCCATCCAGGTCGACCACCCAGGCAGGCCCGAGGGGCCGGTGAGTGTATGGATCAGCGACAGCGGCGACGTCGATGGACCACTGTGCCATGCTCTGGAGCAGAAGTGCCTGAGCATCGACACCGTGGCCCAGGTTCGCCTGCAGGATGCGGAGATGAGGATCCATTATGTAACCATCTCCGCATCCCGCCCCGAACCATTGGCGGAACGCCCGCCTCGTGGCGGCGGCTCCCCGCGGGTGCAGGCCTTGCTGCCAACCCTATGGTCGGCCGGCTTGCTCTCCGCCGCACACCTGAAGCAGTGCGGCGGAGCTTCGCAATTACCGGCCCTATGACCGGGTTGGCTGCAGCGGAAGCAACGGTCGCCGACCGTCACCTCCGCCTTGCACTGTACACCCACGTGGCCGGCCGACAGGCACCTGAAGCACCTGTCCGTCCGAGCCTGTAGGAGCCGTACCCGGACTCCTACAACGCCGCCTACCGCGAGAATCCGCCGGTCGGCAGCCTTTTGGGCTGCTGCGATGGGGCAGCCGACAACTGTTGCCCCCTGTCCGCGACGGCCGTAGCGAATCGCTCCGACCTTAACCGCCTCCAGGGGGCAAACCCCGGCCTCCGCCGCGGTGGCCCGAATTTCATCGGCCGTGACGGAGTCGTCCAGGTCCGAAATGCGCAGTTCTGCGCACTTGGTGGGCCTGGACACCCGGACGTCGGCTGCATTCAGCGTCTCACTAAGCCTAGCCGCTATGGCATCGGCCTTGGGACCGCTTGTAGCGCCAGGGACGTGGATGAGCCGGGCACCCGTCCGAGTGTGTGTCACTTGGAGGGTCCCCGACACATCGAGGGCCCTCATATCAATGAGGCCCCTCGCCTGTTTCACCAGGTCCACGTACTGCACGCCCCTCTCCGTAGCCTCCGGTGTCATCGTTAAGACGACAGCGGTGGTACGGGGGACGCGCAGCTTTCCTGACGCTCCCTTCGCAGCTGCCAGGGCCTTCTTGGCCCTTTTGGCTGCCTTTTTGCGGGCATTCCGCCTTTTCTTGGCCTCGCCGACCACCTCCCAGCCCCCTGCCGGTACAGAGCTACTGGAGGCAGTCGGGGCCGAAACCGGTGCCAGGGCTGGGGCCCGGGCTGGGGCCGGGGCAGGGACCAAGGACGACTTCCCCTTGCCCTTTCCCTTGCCCCTGCCCTTGGCTTGGGCGCTCCCGGCCGACGCGGCGACAGTGGCCGGAGCAGCAGGCGCAGTGGGCACGCTACGGGCCGACTCCTGCGAGGTCCCCGCCGTCACCGTATGGTTGGGGCCCCGCTTTACCGCTCCGGCATAGCCCCCACTCGGCGGCGCCAGGGGCGGACGACGGATGGAGTCCATAATGGCCTCCAGACAACTCCGCGTCCACTCCTCGTGCGCCGCCTGAACAATCCTCTACCCATAAACTAATCCTGACAATCTTTTTTTTTTAAACTATTCTAACAATAGTGAAGAGGTTGGCTATAAACCTCAATTCATATCTTTCCAATACAAAATCATTACACTTGCAATTTTTTTTTCATTCGAGCGTAAATTGTGATTTTATGCCTGGTTTATAGGTGTTTGGCCTCCCACCAAGACTTAACTTAACTTTTAACAGGAGAAAGGACACTACGGTGTTGCCGACCAATTGAGGTGGCAGAGATAGGGCGCATGTACTTCCCTAGTCGGACTGTTCAATAGGACGGTAATACCCTCGCGTTGCTACATGAAACAATATTGCCACGTACATATCGCATTTTTGAAAACGCAGCCACGATCATAAACATAGTCATCAGGTTCTCGAGGAGCTGCAGATGACAGCACAACGAAAAAGAACAAAAAGGCCAACCGCGTATATTCAACTTTTAGTTGAATAACTATTTTGTCGAGTGTCATAAGTTTATAGGAATATATTGAAGCCCACATACTGTCAACTCGATAGTTGCTCGACAAAAAAGTCAAAAAGTTATATCGGTCTACTATAGCTAAAAACTTGGACAAGTATCGATCAAATATTCAATTTGTATTGCATTGTATTGATGTGCGCATACCATCGAATGAAAGAAAGTCAAAAGTCATTTGATTTTTTTATAAAGTATAGCATGTTGTTCTGTTCTGTGAACTGTTTAATTGACGTTGTTTATTGTAGCACCTTGCTTTAGGAGTTGCTGAAATAGGAATGGTCGATTTAAAAGAAAAAAACAACGATCTACTGCATTGATTGTTTGCGCTTCCATCAACTTAGTTGTGTGAAAATCGTAAGAAGTACACAACTCGAAAAACAGTTGAGTCGATGTAAAAGTTGTAAAATTGTGGTAGGCCTAAAAGATTTCATGGTGATGAAAACTTCCTGTCAAAATGTTAAAGCATTGAACTGATATCATATCTTACATGATCATTAAGTATTTAATTGCTATGCAATTTACAGTTAATTGCAGTGAATATATTTAGATTGTGAATTGATGAATATAATTTGCCGTCATTTCTGGTAATTAATTCATCATCGTCACCGCGTTAGTACCGGTTGCATCCAATTCCAATCTCTGTTGAGTTTTGTTATCGAGGAACCGTAATAAGTATTCGAAAATAAAAGTGGCCATCTTTATAAGGCGTAGCTAATGTTATAACATTCCGATATGAAAATCCCGTCAGAATCGGCTTAGCCATTTTGGAGATTACCCGTTACAATCAGACAGATAAATATCGTGAGTACAGTACAGTACCGTCACACAGTACAAAGTAACGAGTACAGTCACATGCATAGATTATAATGCTTTTATTTTACTGTTGCAAGACTCCTCCATTCAATTTATTTATAGGTATACATGTATGGTATAGACCAGCTTGTGAAGCGGTGGTGGGTTAGCAGAGCAACCCCGGCAGTGATGTTGCTCGGGTGATGGCTTCCGGCCTATACGATGCAGGTACTCACTTAAATAGCCATGTCCAGTGTGCACTTGCGTCAACCAGAAGAAGGGGCTACCATGGTGCCTCTTTAGCCATTCCAACATAACAGGTCTAACCGCCAAAACCGTGGTCTGCCATAAGCTTGTTGCCTACATAATTGCTTTTTATCACTCTATTTCCAATTCTCTTGGCCATTATACTATCAACGTGAACCCTTTCCTAGCACAAGCAATTTAGCTTAGTTCGAAGGGTTAAAGATTCGCTCTAACGCCTTAGTAATTTCGATAATTTCGGTTGCTAATATTATTATTTTTTAAATAAATAAAAATAAAATGTATTTTTTATAAAATAACACAAGGTGAGTCACAATTGAAACAAAATTAAAATAACACAAACAACATTACAAAAACTGCATAATTTAACTTATTTGGTTGCTCACGGTGGTGATAATTGAGTACGTATAAGAAACATTTGAAAATGCTCTCCAATATTGTAATTTATTGAATTCCGATTCTCTGTAATTAATCATTTACTGGATAATCCTGAAATATCCACAGCTTGTAGGATTTCATTTTAAAGTTCTGATTGTCATGATAACAATTGTGTTAGCTATGTTGGGGCGCTAATAAATAAAATTTTGCTTAATATTACATTATTTCGTGAATTTATCACATTTTAAATTATGGTAAATGCTATTCCAAAAAAGAGACGATATCAGAATACCAACTAACATAGAAAGCTGTTCAGCCGTTCTTGAGTTTTAAGGAAGTACATTTTTGCTCTTTTTTAGGCCTTTGAGTTTCAAAAATATCTTTCTTAGTACACCTCCACGCGCGAAAACAAACACACCCTTCAAATTCCAAGACCAGTAGTTTAGGCTAAGCGTTGTCTCCTCAGAGCAATAGGTTTATTGCTCTAAAGTTGTCTCTAACTCAATCAGTCAGTCAAGACTAAGAGTTTTTTATATAAACATATTAATAGGTACAGAAATGAGGTTAGATAGGAACACGAGGCGCTGTCAGTATTTTATACTTTTACCTATTCTCACCACAGAATTTATTAAAAATTTCCTGTATAAATATACCAAACCTTATGGAAAGGAGGAATAAGAGAATGGCGTCCAGACTCTGAGAGTAAGCTGTATGCAACTGGAGACCTTGGATAAAGAAGCGACCTTAAATAATGTTTGCATTTCATCATCAGTTTGGTGTTTTGAAGTCGTCACATACCAAAAGTAATTTAACTTGTTAAACAACTTTATATTTGTTTAAAATGTTATATGATCGTGTTAAACTAGTAAGCAAACAGCATAGATTTAAAAAAGGGTAGGTATTACAAACCACACGACGGAGCGGGCCCCTCAGAGTTTTATTTAATTCCTCAATCCTCTCAAATCTAGGTGGATTTAAACTCCAATGATGTTGGGGCCCCATATACCCTTGATAGGGGGCACCAATATCTTTGGAGTCTAATTTAAACCTCTTATATTTTTCCCTGGTAACACGCACACATTGGCCAACCTAATATTAAACAAAAGTGATAAAAAACAACACGATTGGTATATAAACATAAGTCGGCCTATTTATACGGCCAAACCAGTAGAGTGAATTACATCATAGATACATACGTTGAGATTAAGATTAAAATTAATTTTAAATATGAAGATGTTAGTAGCGTTGTGTGTTTTGGCGATTGTCGTGTTATCGACTGCGAAGCCTCAAGATCTGCATCCAAGAGGGTGTATCTATATTTTAGGCAAATGTAAGTCACTTAATTTACATCGGAAGAAAGCGATATATTGGACGTGACGTATCACCTGAGGGGGGCATCTCAATGGTCTTGAATCAGCCGGGGCCTGCGGGATATGTCAGAGGATAGGAGGGAACCTCGTCGGCAACTAATGAGTAGAGGCCCAAAGCGTCTGCTTTGGGTGTCCATGGGGATTTAAGAGCAGGCTCTGCTGTATAATGCAAATAAACAATTTTATTTATCAATTTTATATATTAATTATTTCCACACTTAAAAAAAGGATGTCACGTGTGAGGATAGCTCAGTAGCCTAAAGTATTCCCTTAGAAATTAGAATCAAGTTCTGTTCTGGATATTGACTTTTCCAATTTAATGCATAGGACAAAGTAAGCTTACTATATGTGTCACAATTTCATATTATATATGTTCTAGAAGTCTGAAGTGATTAATGCGGGCATTATAAGTAATGCCCGACATAATGCCCAGCTCTTTTAGGCAAAGTGATTAATTACTATCTAAACTTCATTATTTATCACACAGGGTAATCCTGTCATTATTGTAAGGCTACTTTGCAATTGGGTATTTTCCTGTAGTTAAAATAAATTATTTAGCTGAACTTATTAAATTAAGAATAGTAAAAGAGTGAAAACAGATGCGTTGGTTCTTATTTTATCGTTCATATTTATTTTTAATCATCCACCTAACCTTTAATAGTACATGATTTGACTATTAAATATTATGACGTCACAAATATTTTTTTCATACAATTTGCCTTATAACTTTCCGTTTTGACGTTTAATAAAAAGTAACTAATTTGACTAGTCAGTCAAATACCCAATTAAACAATTTGATAATAAAAAGATAAATTTGACGCGGTGCGGTTAGAGATGCCTTACGTATCAGTTCGCCTAGGATCTTTTCAAGTACGGTAAGATTTTGGACGTCTCGACTACTGGTACATTCACTCACATTTAGTTGAACTATGTTTGATTGCACTTTTGAACGATTCATGTAATGGTTATTCAAGATGTTGGTCATTTCAACTAATGGACGACTCATCTACGGGTTATGTTTGGGTGACTATGAAAAGAATAGCCACGAAGACTAATACGGGAGCTCTGCTCCGCCTTCTAACCTAATCTATCTAAGTCAGATTGCGCGAAGTGGACACGATACGCCTCGAAATGGATAGATATAGGTTAGAAGGCTAACGCTGAAGCGGATCTCCCGCATCAGCCTTCGTGGTTATTCTTTTTATAGCCACCCATACATGAACCATAGGTGAGTTATCAAGAACCTTAGAATTGAAATACCGTTCAAATAACCTTAGTTTAAACAAATTATGTTGGAATAAACCGAAAAATAATTATCATCATTGTACATTTTATAACACATTTATTTCTTTGCTTAAATGGTGATGGACAGTATGTATAATGCTCGGTCAATTTGATTATTTGAATTATTATTATCAAATTGCCATAATGAACATTATTCATAATGACCACGCATTATGTATAATGCACAATTTATCACTATGTCCATAACATAGTCACGATCTTCCAAATAGGGGTAGGCAGAGGGATAGGTAGTGCTATGTCCTGGCATGTTCTTTTTGCTTCTTTTACTTTCATAATTGGCTACTTCCTTTAGTTAACATAAATTTATTTAACGTGGCTCAGTAGTTCAATGGTCAGAGCATTCCACCTTATAAGGGACTGATTGCGGGTTCAAGTCTCGTCTGAGCATTTTGTTTTTTCCAATCTTAATGGATATTTTGAATAGTTTTGCTAGGTATAATATTTACATAATACCTACATCCTTGAAAAAACAAGTATTAACATAGGTTGTAGAATGCGGAAAAACCTAAGTATGTATGTTTCAAAAAATTAAGAAATCCTGCATTGATTTACGTCAAATTTTGACATAAAAACTGCTAATGAAAATCCTCTTCAGACATCGTTCTTGGCTATTTATTTTGCGTCGGTAGATGGCACCACAATCGATTTAAATATGGAATTTCAAAAATCAATGTTTAAAAATGATTGAAAAATCATTCAATGGTTCCGATTCGTAAGAATATTGGCAGACGGAGAATTTGAATTAGTACGGGCGTGGTCTGGTAACTCAGTAGTCGCGGGTTCGATTCCTGCCTGGACCGTTTCAATTTTTTTCCTTTCTAAATCGATTGGTATTTTATAAGAATGAATTTCGCAGTTAAGCCGGGACATCAGGCGAAGTATTATCTAAATGAAAATGATGGTTTGAAAATAATAATGTCTGTAATTAAACGTTGTCGATTAGTCACCGGCGGCTCAGTCTCTCGTGACTAAAGTATAGGTAACTACCGGCGACTAAGTGCGTAGACACCTATTTGACCTATAGGCACTTGCGACACGCTATGATGGCTGCTTTAACATATTAACTAACTTACGATATTGACCGAGTAAAACGGTCTAGTCATCTGTAGTTGAGTTGATAAGGCAGTTGATAAGGTGGTACTTAACGGCCGTGTAAAAAAGAGAGAGATAGAGCAAGCAAGCTCTGCCAAGCTCTGTTAGTACTTAACAGCCATCAGCCGGTAGTGAAATGAAAGTAACAGTCGCTGTCGACCGACTATTCGACAGTGCGGGATAGGTCTTAGGGACATACTAGATCAAGATCAAGCAGCAAAATGGTCAAATAGTTTTTAAGTGCTACATTTTAAATGTCCATCTACTTTATTACATTTAGACAAGGCTGAAAATAGTATGTAGCATTAAGTAGTATGCGATAAGAGTTATTTCTTATTATTATAAGCTTTGTCGTAATGGAATAAGATTGAATTTTCACCCGAATTAAACTGACCCTTACCGTCTTATATTTCTAGGTTACCGCGAATGCGAGGTGGGCACTCATTCTTTTTCAACAGGGTGCGGCTATAAGACCCCTGAAGCCACTTGTGATGAACCAAATCCAGTACAAGAGGATCAAGTCATCTGTGATTATTCTGCTTGCTACTGTGATGCTCCTACCGTCAGAGATACGGCCAGTGGAAAGTGTGTGACCCCCGAAGAGTGCCCCAAGAAGGCCTAAAATAATATCTGAAAATATGTTTGCTAGATATATTTGATAATGACTTTTATGTATACGCACTAGACAAAAATTGTGTGGCCCCTGTGTGGATCAGGACAAAAATTGAATTTGGAATTTGGCGTGGGACGCCAACACAACATTAATTTTAAAAAATATGACGAAGATCCTGGGTGAAAAGTAAATCAATTTTGAAATTCGAATTTCGAACGGGACGTAAATTTTAGATATAAAAAGCGGCCAAGTGCGAGTAGGACTCACCCATGAAAGGTTCCGTAGCAGCAAGTAACGTTGTATAAAAGTTCTTGTAGCTCGTTGTTACTTTGATCGATGTTTTAAGAATAGTGTACGATTTACGATTAATGACGTATAAAAAAAAACTACTTACTAAACCAATTTTCGGTGGCAGTTTACATGGTAATATACATCATATAACTATTTTCTTTAGTTTGATCATTCTCTTAATTTAGAACTTACAGGGGGTGAGAAACACATTTTACCACTTTAGAAGTGTCTCTCTATAGAAAAAAAAATGATGTTAGAAACCTGAATATCATTTTTAGAGACCACCACGTATGGGTTGGATGAAAAAAAAATAGAGTTTCTGTTCTAAGTATAGGGAACGCTCAAAATGTATTGTTTTTGTTGCTATTTTTGTGGCAAAATCTTAATGCGGTTCACAATTTACTTACTAAGTTTCAACAGCATATTTCTTATAGTTTAGGAAAAAAGTGGCTGTGATATACGGACGGACAGACAGACAGACATGACGAATCCATAAGGGAATCAATAATCCGTTTTTGTCATTTGGAACGGAACCCTAAAAATGTGACGACATTGCTCCTAGTTGAAGTGGGAATAAATTTTGAATTTGGAACGGGAGGTAGAAACTAGATTAGTTAATTTTTGACACTTATCTGTATAAGCTTAGCGGGCCTTTTTTTAGGGTTCCGTACCCAAAGGGTAAAAACGGAACCCTATTACTAAGACTTCGCTGTCCGTCCCTCCGTAATAGCCGTTATAGCTAGACAGTTGTTAGCTCCCTAATAGCTAGACAGTTGAAATTTTCACAGATTGTGTATCTCTGTTGCCGCTATAACAACAAATACTAAAAACAAAATAATAATGATAGTTAATAAAAATGTGATATTTTAGCCGTTTTTCATGCCCATTTTCAGTCACCAACATAGATCTCAAGAACCGTAATAGCTAGACAGACACAAGACAGTTGAAATTTGCACAGATTATGTATTTTTACTGTGGCTACAACAACAAATACTAAAAATAAAATAAAAATAACATTTAAGGGGGGCTTCCATGCAGCAAAAGTATTTTAATTTACCGTTTTTTGCTCGATATTAATAATGGCTACACGTAGACGCTAGAAATAATTACAAATTATTAAGATTATATATTTACTTTTAGCCTTTTTTCTGGTACGGAAACTCGCATTTGGCCGGTTTTTCAATGTCATCTGTATGTCAGTTATAAAAAGTTGTGCATTATTACTGGTAAAGTAGTGGTATTTCTGTTTTATTTAATTCTTATGTATTACCAAATGTTATGATTTACACAAATTTATTCTATAATTTTTGTATTTTGTTTTGTTTTATACAATTTTTTTCTATACTTTTACTTTTTTTTGTTTTACTCAACCAGCCTAGAAGTATACATAGTAGTATGAATATTTTTTGGTTCCGTATCATAATATCTAAAGTTACTTCAACTATATTCAAGATAACTACGGTTGATTCACATATGGTCATAACGCATATTGGACGACTCGACTACTGGTTCATACACATAATTTCGAATAAACTAAAATTATTTGAACTAACGGACGATTAATATAATGTTCATTTAAGATATTGGACATGTTGACTATGTTTGAATTACCTAACGGTCGATTCGCCTACGGTTTATTGATACTACTACTTTGTGACAGAAATAATCATTTTGTTATTAAATTATTAATAAAACGTCATTATCGTTAACACCCCGACTCAGATTACCCCGACTCGGATAGGTTAGGTTAGAAGGCTAATGCGGGAGCGGAGCGTAGCGAAGCTCCCGCATTAGGCCTTCGTGGTTATTTTTTTATAAACCACCCAGAAGTAGGAGCCCCGCGTAGCGGAGCTCCGTCGACCTTGACAGACAAGACTACACGAAGTCGGTTTTGCAACAACGTAAATTTCTGTGACAAAGTAGTAGTATCAATAAACCGTAGGCGAATCGACTATTAGGTATTTCATACATAGTTCAATCAACCTTAGCACAATTAATTGTAGTTGAATAAACCGTAGGTGAATCGTCCGTTATTTGTTTCGACCAGTAGTTATTACAAAAATATGTGAAACGATCTTTAGGTGTTTTAAACAGTAGTTTTTTTGACCGTAGTTGTCTTGAAAATAGTTAAAATAACTGTAGTTATTATAATACGTAACCATATTTTTTACGTATCTGCCATTTAAAAACCAATTGCAATATACCCAGTGTACAAACCCAGACCAGATCTTAATATGTTTTGTTAGTAAGTAGATAAGAATATTATAATGTTCATACAGACGTGTATAGAATCTACAATCACGTCTCTTTCCCATTGGGGTAGGCAGGCATCTGCAATGTAAGTAAAATGAAAAAATAAATAAATATTCCACAACATTTCACACAACGCTATCTAGACCCATGGTAAGCATAGATTAACTAGATTGTGTTATGGAAACCAAAATGCGAATAAACATACTTAGATACAGTTTTTTTTTTGTAAATGCATACATAATATACATAGAAACATCCAGAACACCTAGAGAAGTAGGTATTAAAGTTATAAAGTTTAGCGTGCAGCCTGTTCCACGGTTTGTAAAGGAGTTTGAAAAATTTGAGCATTAAGACTTAATAATATGGTAGGATGACCTCATCAAGGTCGCCGGGAAGAGCTGGATGCGGGTTGCTTTAGATCGGTCATTCTGGAAGTCTATAGGAGAGGCCTATGTTCAGCAGTAGACTGTGTGTGGCTGATATGATGATGAATATGGTAGGTATGAAACATCATTATAATGATTGAATACAACATTTGAGCATAAACAAACATGTCTTTTTTTACACTTTTATAATAATACTATCGGATCCGGCATATATCATCAGATAATTTGTGTTTGTATTTCAATATCCCCTATGAAACATACACACGAATATTTTGTTTCAGTTGGTTTAAACCAATGGAGGCGACCCCAAAATTCGTGCCCCAAAACACAAGATTATCTAAACTGATCCACTATATAGGTACCTATTGTGGTTTAACGTCTTAATTATTCTTTGATAACTAGTAGACATTCTTGTTAACGTAATATGTAAATACGGCAGATAAAAAACGGCACATTTAGGACAGTAGATTAAATATCAGTCTATTCAAACAGTCAAACCAGTAGAGTCAATTAGCTTGTTGAAGTTTAATTATGACGGTGATGGTGGCTTTGTGTATTTTGGCTGTCGTCGCCCTGTCTTTTGCGAAGCCTTCAGATTTACATCCACGAGGATATACCTTTGGAAAATGTAAGTTAATTTAAATTGAAAAAACTCAATACACAGGACGTGTCGTTTCCAGGAAGTTCAGTTGGTTTCTTGAAACTGGTAGCACGATCATGTCCCGTCCTGAATATTGACTTTTCCAATTTAATTGTATAGGACAAAATTAGCACAGGTCAGGGCCAGCACAGGCAATTAGTAAAGGTAATTGCGATGACATACGTAAATATACTCACACCTCTTTCCGAAGGGATTTGTCGCGGCGACTGCCATCTGACCTCCATATCTCCACAATTCATTGATGATATCGAAATTCTGTAGTAAGACCAGTTGTTAAACTTTTAGGGCTCCAAATACCCTTAACGATAATATAGATGTTCGAATGACCACCGGAACTGACGGCTTAACGTATTCTCCGAGGCACGGAAATATCCAGAACATTGCAAATTGACATAGTCATGCATACTTATATATATTTGCAATGAGCGGGAATTGAACCCGAAGCCCCTGCGTTGTAGTTAAATGCACTACCGCCACGCCACAGAGGCGAATTATCAAAATGCTCATGATGATTTGAAAAACAATAAGAACTAATTTGAAACTTTACTTGTAATATATTTAGGTGTACGTGACTGCGAGGTGGGCACACACGCGTACTAGAGCTGCGGCCTCAAGATCCCTGAGCCCACTTGTGATGAACCTAACCCAGTACCAAAATACCTCGTCTGTGACTATTCTGCTTGCTACTGTGATGCTCCTACCGTCAGAGACACGGCCAGTGGAAAGTGTGTGGACCCCGAAAAGTGCCCCAAAAAGGCCTAAAATATGAAAAATGTATATTTTCTGATGTATATACACAAAGCATATGACACACAACAAAACTTATGTGGTTCCTGGGTGAGGCGGGAGTAAATTTTGAATTTTGAATTTGGAACGGGACTCAGAATTTTGATAAAGAAAAAAAAAAAGACTAAGTTCTTTGGTCAGGTGGAAATAAATTTTGAATTTGGAAGGAAACGGGACGCAGAAACTAAATGAATGCATTGTGACATTTGTAAAGCAAATTCCTGAGACTTTGCCTGACGGTAAGCGAATATGAACGGTCACTTGAAATATCTATTTTAAAAAATTGGAAAATACAAATGACATTATCTGTGGGGTAAGTATACAGGAAATGCAATAAACTGAAAATACTATACTGCTATATATTACGGCAATTATTCATTACTAGCTTTTGCCCGCGGCTCCGCCCACGTGTATGTCAGTTATCGCGACCAATATATGTCCTATGTCCTTTCTCAAGGTGTAATCTACCGTTAAACTAAATTTTATCAACATCGGTTCAGTGATTTAGGCCTGAAAGACGGACAAACAGACACTCACATACGACGTATGGATTTGAAAGAAAGAAAGAAAAATGCATTTATATTGAATAGCTACAGCAGATAAAAACAAAATGGTTCAATTTTGACAATAAATTGTACATTATACATAAACTGACACAAACTCCTTAAAAATAAACTAATATACATATATTTTTTTTCCTTTTTGCAACGGCAACACTGCCCCTTACTACCATAACTGCAGTCATTACACAATGCCATGACGCAATCGAGATACTCTACACCATTGTTATGCAATCTATGGATCTATCCCTCTATGTTTTCTCTAAATTTGTAAACAACTGCATAATGAAAGAACCACAAAAAATATGCAGTGGCCTGATATACAAACAAAGAAAAATGGTTATTACATAAGTGATGTACAATGTTAAAGGTATTTTGCGCTGCGGCCACCAAAACTGGTCGCTTCTCAGCTTGTTGCTGTTCAAAACAAACAGAGCTAGGACTCGATGATATTTCCATTCCAATTAAGCAGTCCGATTGGGCTATAACCTAATACCGCCCTACAGAATACCGTGCCTGTAATAACCTCGTGTTATGTTCCGGGCGCTGAGCAAGATAAAGATAAAGATAAATTTATTTGTAGAAACATGTGTACAGATGATGTTACATGATAATGCATTGAGTTTCAACTTGCTCTGTCAATGTAGACGTACAAATATGAGTATTCGCGAGCTTTTGTATGAATACGTGACAGGCATATTAAGGTTCCTTTATCAATTACATATTTTTGGTTTTAAATCATTTGACAATCATAGTTTACTTAATTCTACTGAACATAGGTAAATTTATCTATTACCTATCGGTCAATAAAAGAATAATAGATTAAATTAATGTTAAAGGGGATACATAAAGTCCAAAGAGATACCATTACAAGTCAGAAAAAGATAGATGTCAAAAAAATACTTTTTAAGCTTTTGTCAGATTCCTAAATAAACTGATGTCAAATTTCATCATTATTTATGTCAAAGTGCTGTACCTATGTCAAATTTCATAATTATTTATGTCAAAGTGTTATATCAGATTCTCATTTCAAAATTAGTCAACGTATGTCCAAAGGTAACCAAAGCAAAACCAAAGCTCACTGAACAGTTTTAGTACTATCAGTGGGAAGACCAAAGGCTTGTCCAGCTTTGTCTTCTGTACTGACGGCACAGAATCTCTCTGTGCTTACAGGGTCGGCAGCACGAGTGTGACACCCTGTTGCACACGTCTATAGGCCACGGTAACCATTTTCCATCAGGAGGACTGTGTGCTTCCTTCTTCATCCTAGCGTTAATCCCAGTCGCATCCGAAGCTATAAACTTGAAGTCCGGGGTCCGCTTTTACCAGTCCAACTGCGGATTTGACTAAACTTCGACATTTTCCATGAAGCGACTACCATCTGACCTTCATAACCCAAAGGCGATATCGAAGCATTGCAGTTAGACCAGTTGTTGGATTTTTGAGGGCTCAAACTACCCGTAACGACTGCCATAGATGTTCGTATGGCAACCGGGACCGACGGCTAAATGTGCTCTCCAAGGCACGACCAGACCAATGCAAATACCCATATTTATGCATACAAATATTTGCACTGAGCGGGGATCGAACCCGCGCCTCCTGCGCAGCGGCCTGCACAGGACTGTATACCTCCTAAGTAGTATAAAAAAATTGTAGATAAAGTTAGGTATTGTTGTAAAGTTTAAGATTTTTTATTATAATATTTAGTTTAATTTGATTACCTATAGTGATAAATGCGTCATTTTACAATACCTAAAAAAAAACAATCTATCAGTGTCGACTGTGTTGACCTATGGACATGGCAGTACATCGCAGTCATTCGTAGATATCACTTGTTATTAACATTCAAATTAATATAATATTCATAGAAATGAAGTTACTATTTGTTTTATTAGTTTCGACATTCATGGCAATGTCATCTGCTAAGCCTCAAGAATTCTTTGAGAATCGAGAGTGCATCTATGTAGAGGGGCGCTGTAAGTATGAATTTCGTTACCTATATTTAAGTTTTCCACGGAGGATATTATCATCCTCAAAGACTCTCCCCACATCTGTTGGGCTCGGCTCCTATCTACGAAACGGTTGAACTTAATCTTAATTAATACTAAGGCCCGTAACTTGAATGCCACTCAACTGAATCACCATTTATCTGAAGATTGTATATGTCGCCGCCTACTAGCATAATCAGCCGTTAAATTGACTGCCGAGGCAGTTAACTAAACGCCGCCATTCAATTAACGGCCTGAATGGTGTTCAGCCATTTAATTAAACGGCTAGGCTAGTAGCTTGGTTCGATTACGCTTAACTACTTGCCTAGACATTTAATTAAACAGTCAGAAAAATGACATAATATTTGTGAATGGTTAAAAAAAATAACCACGCAGGCTTAATGCGGAAGCGGAGTGTTGCGTGATTTCTAACCTAACCTAACCAAGTTGGATTGCGTAGCTATCACAATAAACCTACTAACTAATTTGCTATGAATACACCTCTGTCTATCACCTCGGGGATTTACAGGTGTAAGTATGTATGTATGTATGTTTGTATGTATGTAATTTTCTACCTTATATCGAGGTAGTGTCCCATCTTACGATTGACCTAAGCATTAGCCAGCCAATTGGCTAAATGATGTAAAAAACGAGACGGCTGCATATCATTCAGGCCGTTAAATGAATGGCGCCGTTTAGTTTACAGCCTATTGAACGGCTGATTAAGCTAGTTGGCGGCGACATTTACACATTGACAAATTTGACACGTTATCTGACAGATTGTCTATACAATTTTTTCTCAGATAAATCACGAATCAGCTGAGTGACATTCCAGAATATAAGCTTTTTAATCTTTTAGTCCGAGAATCTGACAATATCGATATTGTCCGTCAAGCGACTGCCATCTAAACTTCGATATTGAAGTTCTGTGGTTGACCCAAGTATTTGAACTTTTTGGGGCTCCAACTATCTGTAACAACTATCATAGACGTTCATATGACAACCGGAATCGACGCATCAACGTGCTCTCGGAGGCACGAAGGGCCTGTCAATATTTTGAAATGGTGTGGCTAGTAGGTGTTGTTGATCCATCAAGGTATGATTCCGAAGGTGACCGCAACGAAAACTGGAGACGCACACAGCAGATAAGCATAATTCATTGCTGCTTCTCAATGGTCCCCTTTATCCGAATCAAAGTTTAACAAGTAATGTATGTGGTGCTTGCGTCGGCAGTTGTCGTATGCGACTTCGGAATAATACCTTTATCCTAATCGGTAATCACCTAACCACGAGTCTCCTTAGCATAGTACATTTTTTTATGTAACAAATTGCTTGTGGTTAAATACGGATGCATCATTCCAGCAAGTCGTGTTTAGGGTGTGAACTCCGACCAATTGAGCTACCTGAACATTTCTGGATACTTCCTCTTGTGTCTTAGGGCAATAAATTGGAAAACCATGATATAGTAATGTTACTAGCTTTAGCACGTGGCTCAACCTGCGTGGATGTTGGTTATCGCTATAATATCGGTTATCGTTGTAAATTGTAGTCTATGTGATCTTCTGATATATAAGCTATATTATTGTAAAGTTTCATTAAAATCCATTCAGTAGTTTTTACGTGAAAGAGTAACAAACACCCATCCATCAATACTTACAAACTTTCGCTTTTATACCTTACTAGCTGAACCACCTCGGCTTCGCCCGTGGCACACTTCGAAAGCCTATGGGAGGTTGCCGGATTTGTTGACATTTAAGGTTTCAGCTCCGCTCCCTTGAGTTGTAGCGTGATGATATTTACCCTATAACCTTCCTCGATAAACGGGCTATTCAACACAAAAAGATTTATTCAATTCGAATCATTAGTTTCTGAGATTACCGCGTTCAAACAAACAAACAAACTCTTCAGCTTTATAATATTAGTATAGATTAACAGGATTAGCGAAGTATGCTTTTGCTTTAAAATTTCCTTGTACATAATTATTTATTATTCACAAATAAATAATTATGTACTTCCGAGATCTTAACTCGCAAAGAAAGATCTGACATTTACGTCAAAAGTAATGTTCTTCTCACCTCTCGGCCCGCCCTGATGATATAATAAGCCGGGGAAATGAAAACTGTATATAAAATATAATGCAAATATCACTTGGTCTGAATTATGCTATTTAATGTCAAGACTTTTCTGGGAATTTTTAATTATATAAACGTTATTATTTTATACATATGTGTGTCGCAGCGAACTAGCGTAATCAGCCGTACTATTAACTGCGTAGGCTGTTTACTGAACGGCGCCGTTCAATCAGCGGCCTGGATGGTGTTCAGCCATTTCAGTAAACGGCTAGGCAAATAGCTTGGCTCTATGACGTTTAATTACTTGCCTAGGCATTTAATCAAACAGCTATAAAAATGACTTACTTCTGCATGGTTTAAAAAAAAAATCACGTATAAGAGGAACTTGTAACCTAATCTATCCAAGTCAGATTGCGCACTATTTGTCTGGGAAAACATCTCTACCTACCCCCTCGGGGGTTTACAGGTGTAAGTATATGTATGTATGTATGTAATTTTTAGACTTATTTCGGGGTGACGCCACATCTTACGAATGGCCAAGCGTTAGCCAGCCAGGTTATTAAATGTCGCAATAAACGTTCCGACTGAATATCATTCAGGCCGTTCATAGAATGGCGCCGTTTAGTTAATAGCTTAGGCTGTCAATTAAACGGCTGATTATGCTAGTTGGCGGCTATACACAATTGGGTACTTTCCTGTAGTTAAAATAAATTATTTAGCTGGACTTATTAAATTAATAATGGTAAAAGAGTGAAAACAGTTGAGTCGGTTCTTATTTTTTCGTTCTTATTTATTTTTAATCATCCATCCAACGTTTAATAGTATATGATTTGACTATTAAATATTATGACGTCACAAATATAGTTTTCATACAATTTTCCTTATAAATTACCGTTTTGACGTTTAGAAAAAAGTAACTAATTTGACTGGTCAGTCAAATACCCAATTATGTACCCATTTCCCAACAGGTCTAATCAGAGACAATTGCTCCCTATCTACATCTATCCTTACAGTATACTCCATAAACGTCCTCTTCTGTCATTTTATGCAGGCCCGCCGATTCCGACAGCATACTGTTTTGTTAATTAAATAGGAAATTTGTGACAATACCGAAGTTTCACTTAAATGAGACGATATTCTTAGCAATCCATGGATTCTCCGTGCGGGTGCGGGGTCCATCGCGTTGCTGAGTTGGGAACTCGGGACAGTGCCTGGGACTTGCGACCCAAGTGTAGGTTTAGAAGGGGCCTCTTTTGTTGATGTACATCAACACTCACCTTCACTACCCAAGTTCCCCTCCCTGCCTAACCAAATTTGATACGAACCTACTAGTGCCGCTTTAGACATTCGTCCTAGTAATGAGCTTATTGTAGCTCTCGATAAGCTCATTACTAGGACGAATGTCTAAAGCGGCACTAGTAATAATAGTCCAGAAGTTACGAATTTCCTTCGATCGAAAACTCCCTCGGTCGAAAATTATTAGCAGGAAACAAACATCAAAACTTTCGACAATACCTTTTAAATTTTAGAATAGACTTATGAATCTTATAGATAATCTTATACATTATAGAAAAGAACATAAAGTATAAACTTGAAATGCTCTAGTAGTACTGTCGAAAACCTAAGCAGTTATTCATCAAAACTATGTCTGTTAAAAAAACCTAAACAATTTATTGTTCTTTTTATTTATACAAATTAAGATACTATACCACGATCGAGTTAATTCCCGTCCTCTTAATTATATATCATGAAAAGCGAGAGTTTAAAAGTTAGTTTATTCAAATCAATTCTTTATATAACACGAAACTGTAAATATACCTATTACTTAGGTCACGGCTGATGTGTATTATCACACGCTTCTAGACTATCAAAGGGGCACTATTAGGTAATTACTTGTGACATTCAGATATACAATTATTTTCAAGATTATTATATATCAATCAATCGCCTCACCACTGATTAGTACTTGATATCAGGGAACTTTATAGCATAATTGAATTGATAATAAAGTTTCGGGCACTTACGAAAGCAATCCTAAACTGTCCACTTTAAAAATCCGACATGAGATTGTGGAGAAAAAAATAAATAAAGTCTAACTACAGAACTTAATTTCTACTAGTCGGATTTTTGAGGGCTCCAACTACCCATTCATAGAATCTGCATCAGTACCCCTAGCACGAACAACTGTCATTTTCGTATCGTAAACGTATTGAGAGAAAGGAGCATTGTGATTGGCCGGCTTCACATATATACAAGTGTACAGTAGGCAGGCAGCCAATCACAATGCTCCGTTTTCTCAATACGTTTACCATACGATTGCTATTAGTTGTTCGTGCTAGGGGTACTGAAGTAGATTAATTAACTACATAAGGAATCATAATGGCAAATATTCTATTGTAGGATTTACGTATTTCTAATATTTGATAGGCTCGCGACCACACCGTCACAGTAAGTGATGGTGGAGCATGCCTGCCTAGAAGTAACCTATTCACTCTAGTTCAGCCGCATCGCAGTTAGAAGAGATAGCTAAAACCAGCTGAATTATGAAAATACGCAGATAATGACGACAATGTAATTGAATGTTAAAATTAGTCCCATTAAATTTCTACCAAGAATTACCGTTTACACGCTTTTCACAATCTCTAAAGAAATGGCTGACAGATAAATGTTGTTACACTATGAAGGAGTTTATGACATTTAGGTAACTAATTCTAAAAACTAATTCTAATAAAACCATTTAAATTGATAGCTGTGAACATGTTTTTATTTTTTGTTATAATAATTCTGTTGACGTTATAATAATTCAGTTGACATTATAATAACTCGTTTGACATTATAATAATTCTTTTGACATTCATAATTTTAATTCGATTCGATTCAATTTGAAAGATTATATAATTTTTAATAACTAATATAATTGAAATTGAAGATTTGCATGCTTTAATTTACGGCTAAACATGTTGTAAGAACCATGTTACCATGTTTAAAGGCAAATAAATTGTTATTCTTCTATTTCTTCTAACACCAGTAGAAATTATTTACAAATTTCAGCCGGGTGGGTACCACAGTGCATGATTGTTAACATGGTACGTCTATGTAATGGTGACACCCTCTTTCTTGAGACTTTGCCTTCAGTTTACCATCAGGCGAAGTGAAATCAAATTGATGTGTCCTAAATATATTATATATATTTAAAAAAAGTAGTATACTGATTTGTTTCTAGGTGTGAGCTATTGCGAAGAAGGTACGCACTCATACACTACGGGTTGTGACCGAATACTTCCTGAAGCAACTTGCGATAAACCTGACCCTGTGCTAGAGGAAGGCGAGACTTGTGACTTCACGGCTTGCTACTGTAACCCTCCAACTGTCAGGGATACTGTCAGTGGAAAGTGTGTGAGCCTCAATAAATGTCCCAAGAAACCGTCAGAATCAAATCAGCAATAATCGATTAAAAATGAGTTATAAGAAGATCAGTAATAATTAGTTATAAGAAGGGCATTTTGCAGACGGTTATCAAGACAAATAAAATATAGCTCGCAACATGGGTTTTCGATAATAATTGGAAAATAAATACATATTAATAAACATGAAAACAAGGAAATGTGCTTTTTATTGTGTAAGTATATCTACCTTTTTTACCCAACTACCAAGAAGGTTGTTTTTCTCGCGTTTTTATATGTATGTCTTTAATATTCTATAGTGCCTCATATCGAACCACTGTATGGATTTCAATCATTCAGGTCTCAAATGAAAGGTTTTAATTGCCCAAGTGTTCTTGGGTACATAAAATATGAAAAAAAAAGCTGTATGTTGGTTTTTGGCGCCAAAATAAATGTAGCAAACATATAATTATCACTCAAATAAGGTATCAAAATGAAGGAAATTAAAAGACGATTACAAAAATATATATAATATATGTCATAGTAACAACAAAAATGTATGTTTTTTTTATTAAAAATAAAAAAAACCCGACGGATTCTGAAAAGATCGGAACAAGCTTCATAGCAGGCGATACCCATTTGCAAATCTCAAACCAGATGGAAATTAATGGGTACCGCCAGCTATAAAGCTTATTTCGATCTTTTCAGAATCAGTCGAGTTTTTTTATTTATAATAATTAAAAAAAATTTTTTTTACATAAATTCGTTCGGCTGTGTGGTTTTTGGACTACACAGCCGAATGACTACATTTAGAATTGCAGAAGTCATCACAGACTACAGGCGAAGACTATTATTTCATAGATCCGACAGGTTTCACGATAACACGGTAATAATGTGACGTCATGCTTCATTATTCCCACAGAGCTTACCGTTCCGACTTTAGAAGAAGAATATTTTAAGGAACTGCACCTACTAATAATAAATAGCAAACGTGCATGTTTTCAACTTGATATCTTTATCGTAAAACTGAAGATACGAGTAAAATATTGTGTATAATGACGCAGCCAACTATATAGCTTAATCAGCCGTTAAATTAACCGCCTAGGCTCTTTACTGAATTAAATAGCGAGGCAAATGGCTCGGATAAACGATGTTTCATTACTTGCCTAGCCATTCAATTAAAGAGCTAAGAAAATGACATATTTCTACATGGTTTTTAACAAAAAACAACGAAGGCTTAATGCGGGCGCTACACTCCGCTCTGCTCCCGGATTAGCTTTCTAACCTAATCTATCCAAGTCGTATTGTGCAGCTATCTCAATAAACTTATCACAAATTTTCTGTGAATACAACTCTATTTAACCCCTCGGGGATTTACAGGCGTGTGTATATGTATGTATGTATGTAATTTTCTATCTTATTTCGGGGTGGTGCCCCATCTTACGATTGGCCTAAGCATTAGCCAGTCAGTTTATTAAATGTTGTAATAAACGTTACGGCTGAATATCTGAATGGCACCGTTTAGTTACCTGCCTAGGCAGTTAATAGAATGGGTGATGAAGCTAGTTGGCTGTGACATATACAAACTGCAGAGAAGTTGCACAATGCCAACAAAACGGATCAACCTCTCTACAGATAGGAAATCGCCGCCGCCGTGGCCTGCTTCTGCTAGGGTGACGAGCGGCTCCACCCGTCACCCTCAGGCCCGCGCTCATGGGGGGCGGAGGTCAGTCTGCGCTCTCCGACGCCCGAGCTGTCTACAGATAGGTAGGTATCAAACTATCAGATGATCGGGAGAAAATTATACAAACCAATCTTAAGTGATCTATCAAAGGACCGATGGCCGTTGGGGAAAATAAATCCTAGAGTAGAGACAAGGTATACAGAAGGTAGAATGCCCTCTAACCAGGTGGACTGATGACCTGGAAAAGCTGGGTGGGGTGGTCTGGATGCGGTAGATGGAGGTTCGGTAGCAGTGGCGCATAGAAGCCTATGTCCAGCAATGGCTAAAATTGATTGATTAAATTTTATTGGACTTTCACTAAACTACCCAACGTGATCAAATGCTCGGTAGGTACTTACTGACCTTATACTTAATAGACAAAGTCAATGATAAATACTATAGCATTAAAGATACTTCTATGAGATCCCTGAGCCACTAAACCAAAGAAAAAATAAATTGGTAATGTCAGTATATATAGGGGCTATTAAAATAAAGTGAGGGGATTCCAAAGGTCGAGGTTCAACGTGGTCTTAGTTCGCGTACCTAAGGGTCATTGTACACGATGGCTTTTAAAGACGCTCAACAAACGCAATACAATCGGACAAGGTAGAATTTGCTGACATTTTTATACGATCTTTGCTTTTGGAGCGCCTACCTCCGCAGCCCAACACAAGCTGACGACGAGCGTTTAAGAGCGTTTTCATACTCATCCGATATACGATATTCGATATCGGTGTCAGACGCCGATAGCCGACATCCGATAGCCGAAACCTTATGCTGTTTTCACAATTATCCGATAAAATCGGCCCGATACGCCATTCACTTGAAAGCAGAGACTTGTTAAGGATGATAGGAGTGAAAAAAAAATGAAAAAAGTGCAAGCAATTTTTGACCTTATTGACATGACATGGTATCGAGTTTTTTTTTTTCTTATATTCGTGATCAGCATCATCAATTAACGCGAAAAGACATGCAACTCAGAAAATGTCCTTAAGGTCGAAAATTGCTTGCAGTCGCTGTTTTAGTCTCTTTGTGTTCCAATATCGGGTGTTGGGTCCGATACCCAATATCGGGCCGGGCAATGTGAAAGAGAGATACATATCTCATACATTTGACTTCCACCGATATCGGACGTCGGATATCGGATAAGTGTGAAAACGCTCTAACGCTATTAACATGCTCAACAAACGCAATACAATCGACAAGGTAGAATTTGCTGACATTTATGCACGATCTTCGCGTTTTTGAGCGCCTATCTCCGCAGCTGCTTCGCATTCTTTGGCTGTTTCAAGAATTTTCCAATTGGGTTTGTTTCAATACAAACGCATGCAATATGGTAATACCACATAATATTATATAAATTCTTATACAGATGCACGATCGGGAATAAAAAATGGTTATACTCGTAACTTCGAAAAGCAGGCAGGCAGCTTTTTAGTTCAGGAGTTATAACTAGATGGCGACATTTTTTTGGCAAACTTTTCTAATTTTGAAATTAACTTATCAAAAATAAAACATACACTAAACACATTATTGAGTATGTCTGAATAAAACTATAAATATTCTAATCTATATTGACTCTGCCAGATTCTGCAATAATTGTAAAAGTTAGACAGACAAAATGCACCATGCCGCTAGATGGCACAAAAATAAATAAATAGCACTATTATCACGAAATATACCAACGAGTTTTATATGCTTACATTGTCATGTACTAAGTTCTGAAATAATTTACGTGATGCTAAGTCAGCAAATAAGCGTTTTAACTTTTTAATTTCTTTAAATGCGTTTACTAGTGCCATCTATTTATTTTTGAGTATTACTAAAGATATTTTCTTAGTATCGGTACCCCATGGTAATACACACGGATAGCGTCCAGAGAAATAATAAAAAAATACTAATGCGAAAGTAAGTATGGATTTATATTCCGCTTTCATGTACAAACTATTAATCCTTAAAATAATTTGGAAAAGGACATTGACTACCTTTTATCACGAAAAAGTGATTAAAGAAGTTCAAATAAGGTATGTAAATACGTCATTATGATGAAGATGATGATGATTATAAGTTGATGAAGTTTAGTACAGACTATATTAAAGCCTGGAAAAGAACATAGGTTTTATTTGGTCAGCTTAGCATCAGTAAAAACGCCGTGTATAAAGGCCTTTAACTGAACAATTTTATGGACGATACTTACATTGGTAATGCGTCTTAAGCCACCGGGGTATGTAATGAAATATTTTTATATTATAACGATTCTATTTTTATCATAAACCTTTTATTATAAAACCAAATTTATTTCGATCTGAATTTGCATTTTAAAGGGTATTCATTCATCATTTATGCTCGTGTATGTAGTGTCCAACTTGGAATCTGGAGCTTTTTTCCACTTTGTATGGTTTCATCATCACTATGGGACTATCTATATTGGGACGTGTGTGTGTGTGTGGTGTATCCACGTGCGCGTGTGTGTGCGTGTGTGAGTGTGTGTGTGTGCGCGTGTGTGTGTGTGTGTGTGTGTGTGTGTGTGCGTGTGCGTGCGTGTGCGTGTATGTGTGTGTGTGTGCGCGTATGTGTGTGTGTGTGTGTGTGTGTGTGTGTGTGTGTGTGTGTGTGTGTGTGTGTGTGTGTGTGTGTGTATGTGTATGTGTGTGTGTGGTATCTGGTATAGAGGTAGATTAGACCTTGTGAAAGGACATAGGCTATATTTGGTCTCGATAACGGACGGGGGAGCAGCAGGCAAAAGCTAGAACATATATAGTCAAGGAATTGCCGCAAAAGAGAGAAGAACCGCCTGTAGTTTATCTGCTATATCCAAGCAATATCACGACATGTCTTATACAGCAGCAGCAAAAGACGCAAAATAGTGCGTTATTAATCAATTTGGGTCCGACATAACCGCCCTCACTGGGCAATGGTGGATGAATCAGAAGCGGTTGAGGATCAGAGGGAATCCCCGTACAAAAAAAAAGAAGAAGAATACAAATTGTGTTAAGACGTTTTTAGAAGAAGATACATTATAACTTGTACTGTATAATATATCTTCTATAATATAAGAAGACACGACAGAAGAAGAAGGGCTATTACTTCGTGTTATCCAAAATTTAAGGAAAGACTAAGGCCCGTATGTTAGTATGCCACTCAGCTGAACCTCAATTTTTTTGGGATAAGATTGTTTACGTTATTGAAAAATTTGACAGGTTTTCTGGCAGATTGTCAATACAATTTTTCCTCAGATAAATCGTGATTCAGTTGAGTGACATTCTAGAATATAGGCCTAAGTACTACTGTTCAGTCTTTAACTACTGTTAAAAGTGTATACTTATAGTGTCAGTATGTGTTACCGCTTTTTCTTTTTTTTTACATGCGGGAAATTCCCACGGAAACCCACCCCTCCGGAGCCGGAGGGGTAGGTTATGTCGGACTCGAACCGACTAAACCGCACGCCGTCTCTGGGTCGTAGTGCTAGGCCGAAGGTGAGGTTGTCATGCGACATATCCCTCGCACCCCGGCTGACCCAGGGACATCCCTCTCGGTCTGGCCCTCCTCGGGAGGTGGGGACCACGCGGTCCCCGACTCAACCCCGGTGTGGGGGGGCGCGCACCGTCGTCCTACGATGCGCGCCGCCGCCGTAGCCTGCTTCTGCTAGGGTGACGGGTGGCTCCACCCGTCACCCTCAGGCCCGCGCTCATGGGGGGCGGAGGGCAGTTTGCGCCCTCCGACGCCCGAGCCGCTTTCGGGCGCGTGCAGCGATGTCAGCGAGCCTTTCTCGCTCATCGCGCCGCGCCTGCTCTGCTGTCTCCTTCGCGAGCATGACCTGCTCGCAGAAAAAGGCACTAGCCGCCCACGCATCCGCGCAGCGGACCATCGCCGCGAGCAGGGTGGAGAGCGTGAGCACTCTCACCCCCATGGCCGCCACAAGCTCCCGCCTCGGCGTCTCAAACGCCGGACACTCGGTGAGCGTGTGCAGCCCCGAGTCCACGCTCGCGTCGCAGTGATGGCACTCGGGCGTTGGCTCTATACGCTATATCTGCGTTTGACGGTACGAGAGGCTACCGTGTTGCCTCTCTAGCCACTCCCCCATGATGGGTCTTACCGCCGCAATCACGGCGTGCCCGGCGCGTGGTTGCCCTAGTCGTCACTCCCACTCGGCCACCATGACCTGGTGGAGCCGGGATTTCTCGGCCCGAAGATCTCGGGCTCGGGATCGAATCCCCGCTCCCGCGCCTCCTTTGTGCCGAAAGGGCCCTCGCTTCCAGGATCCACAGTGACGATCCGGCCAGGAGACTCGCCGCTCCGAAGGATATCGTGCGGTATCCCCTGGAGGCCATCGTGCTCTGCGCCGTACGGAGCAGAGGCAGGAATCTGGCCTCCAGGGTGTGCGCCCACACGGGGCACCCGTATAAGGCCATGAACCGCACGACACCCGCGTAAAGTCTCCTGCAGGAGGCCTCTGGGCCCTTCAAGTTGGGCAACAGCCGGCCCAAGGCATTCGCCGTGAGCACCAACTTCGGGCGCAGACTTCGGAAATGCTGTCCGAAATCCTATCGACCGTCAAGCACGAGCCCCAGGTATTTCAACCGGGGCTTGATGTCGATGGGAGTGCCTCCCACTGTAAGGCTGGCTCCCGGGCCTGGCCTGCGCCTCGGACTTGTGCAGAGCCACCTTGAGACCCAGCCGCCGGATCCTGTCGACGACCTGAGCAACCGCGGTCGTGGCCCTCAGGGTCGCTTCGCGGTGCGTAGCCCCGCTCACCGACACTAGCGTGTCATCCGCGTAACACGTGACGGTGGCACCGTACGCGAAGTCACCGCGAAGCACCCAGTCGTAACCAATGTTCCACAGAAGCGGCCCCAGGACCGACCCCTGCGGAACACCGCACGACATCTCACGCCTACCGACTCCCGTCGAACTTGGGTAGATGACGGCTCTCTCCGTCAGGTACGCCCCGACTATGCGACGGAGGTAGAGAGGCACATCGTGGTACACGAGTGCCTCCCTGATGCAACTCCAGGGCAAGGTAGTATGTGTTACCGCGGTTCCCTCTAGTCTAGATAGAAAGTAAGACGCTCATCAGAACAAACACGCTATACATATTTTAATACAAAAAATATGGAAGTTTTTCACATTTAACCTATATACAAATCTAGTTTTTAATTGAAGAAACATTTCCTGTCAGCCAAAAACTTGTCTGCACACTAGAAAACTTCAAATATGTATATAAAGTCGACCTATATACCGCTAACAAGCCAGTATTGTAAAATAACTCATTATACTTGTAGTATATAATACTATATTAAATTAATAAGTTTTCTAAATATGAAGCTTTTAGTTTGTTTGTGTGTTCTGGCGTTCGTCGCATTAACATCTGCTAAACCTCAAAAAAGTTCACGTGGTTGTATCATTAGATTGAGAGAATGTAAGTTTACGAGATGTTTCATAACTATATATTATGGGTGTAAATACACCTCTGCCTACCCCTTTGGGAAGTTACGACTTACTTACGTATTTATATCGACACCAGAAGTATGAATTGAGGTAAGGGACAGTACTAATTTTATCAAGAAAGCAAAAAAAATCTGTTCTCATCTCAATGGTCTCTTTGACAAATTTTCTTAGAATTTCCTTCTCTTTAGAACCATACGAAAAAAAATACGTAATCTGACTGGTTTTAAAATAGTACGTCCCTTATCTTAGAATAGAAACAATAATTGTCCGATATAGTACAGAAAAGTGTACTTTTTGGTACTGGTTTTTCTAATCTGTATTAAAGTACCTAACTAACACAAAAAACATGTTAGGTCCGTTCAATCATTTTTTAAATCAAAAATCTGTCTCAGTACCCCAAAAATGTATGCTGTAAGTGACACGTTTTTAACAATACAGAAATTTCAAGTATACTAAACGATAAAGCGCAAAATTCCAAATCCAGCGATATTTAAAACCTATTATCGACAAAATGTCCCATACATTAATTCATACTTCTGGTGTCGATATCTATGTATGTATTGTTGTCTGGTGCATATTTCTGAGTGTTCCTTAACATATCGCGATTAGACATAATTTTATGTCGTGGTTTTTGTATCACAATTTGTATAGAGCTATGGAGGCACATACCTTTTTTTTTTTTTTTACGTGCGGGAAATCCCCACGGATACCCACCCCTCCGGAGCCGGAGGGGTAGGTTATGTCGGACTCGAACCGACTAAACCGCACGCCGTCTCTGGGTCGTAGTTACCAACATAATTGAAATCTAAGTCAACCTCACTTGCAAGCTGGTACACTTGCTGATCAACGGACGAGGCATTCCTCTCGCGTTTGAGAGACCAGAAAAGAAGTCAGAGACCGGGCCCCGAGCTCCACAGTGCAAGTTTAGCATGCAACACTCAGATGTAGATGATGTTCCTATTATTTTAGTTTTATTAATGTTGCAATATAGTCGACATCAGATTGATCTTGACGAACAAAGAACCCTATTTTTTTTTAAAGGAATACTAGCAACGGAAATGATCAAAATTACCATTATTCCCTCTAACCCCTCCAACTAAGCTAAATTGCTTGTGCTAGGAGTGGGTTCACGTCCGTTGTGTAATGGCCAGGATTCTAACCCGGGACCTCTCGATCGTAAAGCCGACTCCTGAACCGAGCTACCGACGCCAATAAGCTAATGCCTTGGTTTTTCCCTCTTCCTGTTGAATGATTGTCAATTTGGTATAAACCTTTAGTTCAGACAATAATACAATGTAAATTAATAAAACATTTTTATTTTCTCTTAATATCTTGATTTTATGATCTTTTTGAGACGTAGTAGTCACCTGACTTTCAGATCTTGTGTTTATTCCTATTTATAGAAGTGAATAACAAGAACCTGTGTACCAATAACTAGTTTAACTCGAATATTATTAATAATAATATTAATATACTTGTTACAATATATTACAATAATTCAAAAAGCTGCTTAGAATCAAGCTTTTCTAGTTCGAGATAAAATTATTAGCATCTGACTAAGTTTATACTGATGATTAGCTAACAGGTTTTAGGGCTAAGAATCTCATACTTGCCAGAATTTGGGAGCTTGGTCAGGAACACGGTGCACCCTTGGTTTCGAAGAGGGCAGCGCCTCTCTCCTGAAGGTAATACTGAACGATTCGAGAGTGGCATTGTTAAGAGCCGCTCGGAGGATTTTCACGAGATCTTTCTGTCTAGCAAAGCGTCATACAATAGTGATCAGGCAAGGAGCGGGCTGGTTCTCCATATACAGGCGTAGGGGTGATAGGCGGCTGTACCTGACAAACTCTACCGTCGCATCTTTCAAGGGTTCGATGGGAACATTAGAACTACCTCTATTCATCTTCCTCTTAGCCTTTTGCCAACACAGTTGGGGCCTGCTTTCTTGTCTGTGAAGCTAAACTTCGACAATTTCCGTGAAGCAACTGCTATCTGACCTCCACAACTAATGGACATTATTGAAGTTCTGTAGATAGCCTATTATGATTTTTAGGGCTAAAACTATCCGTAACGATTGCCATAGTGGTATACCGGTCTACTGTACTCAAATAAATAAGCTTTGTAACCTGACTACGGTAGAGCCAAAGGAGGGTTATGACGGTTACGTATCAATTCGCCGACGCTAATTCCAACTACGGTTGATTTTATATGTGTATGTCTTTTTTTAAGGTGTACGTGAATGTGAGGAAGGTACCCACGCGTATTCCCCTGGCTGTGGACCAAAGACTGCGGAAGCAACCTGCGATAATCCAAATCCTAAAGAAGAAAGAGTTATTATATGTGACTATTCTGAATGCTATTGCGATGCTCCAACTGTCAGGGATACTGTCAGCGGAAAGTGTGTGCCACTTGATCAATGTCCGAAGAAGTAACTTGACTTCTCAAGTTATTCGTATTCGTATATAGTTTATAGATTCCTTTCCCGTTTTCTAGAACGATACTCAGTCCTGAATCTCGCTTTATAACTAGTCTTGAGAATAGATTGTATTCTAGATGACAGTTCTAACATTGTGAGAGTCGATTCCGTTGTTCTGGAATACGGGTCTATAACAAAAGAACGCATCTGAATACACAAATTTAAAAAAAATTTGATGATAAAAAAAATATACGCCTACGTTTTGTTATGTTTTGATTAAAAACTTATTAAATAATCAACGATTCTTATCACTTGTGGATTCGTTTGTGGGGCATTTTTACCCGTTTGCAGTACATAAGTTCCCCTGAGAAACTTTGTTTGGAAATGAATGAGGTGTTATTCTAGAGTCGATATATATACTTTATCCTAATGTTTGGTATTTAAATACGTTGAGGACTGTCATAACCGTCAAAATACGTGTCAATCCCATGCATTCATAATTCTATTGTACACTAAGTCAGGCGACTAATTGCTTCTTGTCTAGAGGCAGATCCGTTAATTCGCTTGAGTGTGATAGTGTAAATAAAGTCCATTATAATATTAAGTAAATAAGTAGAATAAGTTGATTGGCAGGCTATGTATATACTTTCACTACTCCTAGTTACTCGATATAATGTCTCAGTACTAACTAAATGACGTTCTAGCCCGCTGAGTTTTTTGCCGGAGTCTTCGCAGATCGGGGCCGCGTTTCGAACCGGTGGTCCATTTGCTAAACTAGTCTAGATTTTTTTTTAACTTGACGTTTATAAGTGCCGTTTTAATGGTCTATACAGAATAAATGATTTTTGACTTTGACTTTGATTTTGAGCCCAAAACAAAATATAATATGAAAATTCCAAGGTTCAAATTTCTACAGTTTCTGCAGTGATAGAATCAGATTTTTCCGACATGAATGATCGTCAGTCCAGCTCATGGATGCTGAGATAATTTGTTACCGATGGTAACATTAATAAAGACGAAAACGCCTTTAAAATAACGTTGTCATCCAAAAATCAACGTGGGATTTCTCGGGCTACACGAGAATACTATTTGCAGGGTAAAATTTAGTGTAATAGTAGCATTTAGTCCCGGGTGAAGCCGGGACCCGTCGCGCTAGTAATCATTAAAATGCTTTTTAGGCAACTTACATAGAACTAGTCTCTGACGTCATAGAAGGTTGTTATGAACCAAAACACATTAATAAAACGTGTTAGCACTTTAACCTTTCATCTCATATCTAATATATCTATCTAGAAACAACAATCTTAGCACATAAGAATAACAATTTTTTTAGGTAAGAAGCTGTTGATAATTACTGTTATCTAGGTATACAGGTTTTGGTTAGGTAGTTACATAAAGAAACAAGAAGTAAAGAACGAAAAAATTAGAGGTTCCGAGGTCTGGAATCCACGCTCACCCCAGTGGGAGACGCTGTCGCCTGCAGCCAATTTTGGCCAAGGCTGAAATATGTCTTTAGAGAGCTACTCGGAGGCTTTCCATGTGTCCCTCTGACTAACATAGGGCACAGTCGCGATTAAGCAAGGGGCGCGCTGGTTCTCCGAGCCCAGGCGTGAGAGTGTTAGGCCACTTGTCACCCTATAGATAGACTATTTATCTTGTAAAATACTGTTTTATCAACAATGACTAGTAAAAAAAATATATTCGGCCTAATATTGCCCCAACCCTTCGGGCTAAGCTAAATCGTTTTTGTTAGAAGCGGGATAACTTCAATATCTCCTTTAGGTACCATCAAGATGTCGACGACATATGTGTAAATTAAACTGTGTAAAATTGAATAATTACACAAATAAGAAGCATTTACATACAGTCAAACTTATAAGATTATACTATTACAGTATTACTTTTCAAAAATATTGGAATGTCAATAATTAAGTCTTTATTTTAAAAAAAAAAGACGGGTTGCACTCCGGGAGTGCCGGCAGAAGTGAAAACGTTTTCTTTCTTTCTTTCTTCGTTATATACAGAGAAAAAGATAAAAAGAACATACCATACCATACCATACCTAACCTGTATATAATATAGCGCCAATCATAGAACCTATCACTAACTTTATGTTAATTTTCTGTCAGAAGAAAAAAATAAAAATTACAAAAAGAAAATATAATCACAAAAAGTAATAAATTACAAAAAGACACACATAAAGTGTCAGAAGCCCAGGTTCTAACCCGGTACTATCTGAAACCATAAGAAATTACAGTCGAAGCTTCTTAGCGTACCTAGCAAAATAAATACTCTGCAGCTAGGAATGTTGTATGACGTCATTTCGTCCTACAAAGTCGTCGAGTTTAACGCGTGATCCTGACGCGAGTATAACACTTTTTACCCATCCAAGGCCGCTAAGGAAGTTTTCACTTCAAAAAAGCTTAGTATAATAATAGGGGTTAAAGTATGAAATTGCCGTTTCATTGTAATGGGTACTTCGAATTGACATAGAACCTTCATGGTTTGAGATTTTTGAGTGAAACTTTTTCCACATGGTACCTATGTAGTTCTTCATTTAAAAATGTGCAACATTCGATTATCGACTTTCAGTTGTTTTTTTTATTCAGCTTAGACAAGAAAGATGGATACTTCGAAAAATCGAGTGATTTTTGAATACGAGTTCCGACGCGGAACTAACGCGGCAGAAACAGCTCGCAATATCAATGTTGCGTTTGGAGAGGGGACTGCTAATGAACGCACCGCGCGATTTTGGTTTAAACGCTTTCGTGATGGAAACTTTGATTTGCAGAACGAACCACGAGGAAGGCCGTCCACACAGGTGAATAACAATGAATCGAGCCAAACTACCCAGGAATTAGCTGCATGGTTTAACGTTACCTTACCAACAATATTGACACATTTGCGTCAAATCAATAAAATAAAAAAATGTGATTTGACTGATCTGCAGAAAGAAATGCGTGTTGAAACTTGTGTTGCCTTGTTGAATCGATACAGAAATGAAGGAATATTGGATCGAATTGTGACATGTGATGAAAAGTGGATTCTTTACGATAACCGTAAGCGAAAAATGCAATGGCTGACCCCAGGTGAAACGCCACAACAGTGTCCTAAAGCAAAGCTTACCAATAAAAAGGTAATGGTAACTGTTTGGTGGTCTCAGCATGGTGTTATTCACTATAGCTTTCTACGATCTGGTCAAACAATAACGGCAGATGTCTACTGTGCCGAACTCCGAACAATGATAGCAAAACTAGCAGTGAAACAGCCCCGACTCATGAATCGATCTTCACCATTATTGCTCCATGATAACGCGAGACCTCATACAGCACGAGAAACCGTTTTAACTCTACAGGAACTGCAATTAGAAACTATCCGTCACCCTCCGTATTCGCCAGACCTTGCTCCAACAGACTACCATTTTTTTCGTGATTTGGACAATTTTCTATGTGATAAAAAGTTTTCTTCTCAGGAGGCAGTACAAAATGCTTTCACACAGTTTGTCGAATCTAGATCCCCAGAGTTCTATCGCAAAGGCATAAATGACCTTCCTACTAGATGGCAGCAATGTATAGATAATAATGGTAATTATTTTGATTCAATAAATACGTTAAATTTAAAAAATACGAATTTCAATTTGTCAGTACAAATCGGCAATTTCATACTTTAACCCCTAATATTATAACTTTACTTTAAGATTCATGAACAAAAGAAATGATTTTTTTTTGTAGAACCGTTCCAAAATTTCTTAACGTTGATATCGATTGATATTTATCATTATTGCTATCAACATTATGCAACCGTGGTACTAGGGGGCCTTTTGAGGTTACTTACACCCCGGCCTTCAATACGACCCAAGACAAATTCAGGTTCTAAACCACGCTGCCAGGAAGAAATAGATATGAGCATCTAACTGACTCCTTTCTTTAAAAACCCATGATTTATTTGTTCAAAAAGTGTTTTAATTTTTTTAGTAAAAAGGTTTATACTTGTATGATTTGTCAACTGTACCTCACCCCTACATAGGACAGTTAGGCTTGGTTGTACAATACTACCTGCTAAAGTAAAAGGTTTACGTCAAATTTAACATTAACAGTAACACTGACTCTCACAGTTTCTGCTAAATTTGTTGCTCTAGTGTATTTAGTAGCTCGGTTAAAGTTATCAGTGTTGCAAGTCAAATGAGATATTATTATTAAATTAAATTAAATATTTTATTTTCGGATAATGTACAATCCATAGTTTTGTTAGTAATGCTTAACCTATGTTAGTAAGTAATTATAATTGCTTCACGTGACCGAGGCTCACGTGCTTCTCACGTGAACTCCGACCCAATGCCTCACCATCGGACAGTCTACCCTATCCGCTAGCACATTTAGAATGCCGTTGGCGCTGGTTCGGACACGTTGCAGCAGAGAAGCGATTCTTTTTCTCATGATGGCGTGGAAGCCATCGGTGTGCATTTCTGCAAACATGCCCGAGGCACTGCAGCGCCTCGGCAGCCCCAACAGCATTCTAAATATGTTGTTGTATTGCACACGAAGTGCGCTGAGTGCCCGCTGGGTATAGCTGACCCATAGATTGCAGGTATAAAAAGATTGGCAGTACGCCTTGAATAGAGACACCTTTACTTCTGCGGTGCATTTTGCAAATCTACGGACCAACATATTCCCCCGGACAGCCAGCGCCCTTCGTTCCCTCTCAATGTCGGCGTCATCAGAGAGTTTATCCGAGACCCAGTGACCGAGGTATTTGACTTTAGAAACTTGCTCTAGTGGAGAACCCCTCAGAAACACAGGTGGTATGGTGTTTACTTTATGCTCGCAGGGTTGGAAAACGAGTAGCACACTTTTCGTCGAATTGTACCTGAGCCCATGAGCCTCGGCATACTCTTCACATTTTTTGAGGAGCTTCCTGAGACCACTAATTGAGGGACTCAGCAACACCATATCATCGGCGTAACTCAAGTTATTTATCATTGTTCCGTCTATGGAGCAGCCGACGGCGGTGCTACTAAGGCCCCCAACAAGCTTATTTATGTACAGATTGAAGAGCCGAGGGGACGTCAGACCACCTTGTCTCACTCCACACTTCAACCCGTACTCGTCAGAAAGAGCTCCAGACCACTTTACAACATTTACTTGATTGTTGTACCAATAGTCGAGAATTTTAACCACCTCTTCAGGGGTATCCGTCTCAGAACGCAGTTTCTGAAATAGAAACTCGTACGACACCAAATCAAAGGCTTTCGACAGGTCCAAAAAACACGCATACACTGGCGTCTTCCTGTCAACGTAATACCTGACGGTCTGCTTGAGGCTTAGAATAGCAGCTTCGGTAGATAATCCGGCTCTAAATCCAAACTGCGCATCATGCAGCTTTACATGCTTGTTAAGGTGTTGATCAAGCAGACCGTCAAGCACCTTAGCCACAGTAGTCGCCAGCGAGATTGGCCTATAGTTGGACCCGTCGGATGGATCGCCGGTCTTATTCTTGACTATGGGTACAACCACCGTCCGCATACATTTGCCAGGTAAATATGAGTGTCTTAAACAGAAGGTAAATAGCAGAGATAACACCCTTGGCAGATGTACGCCTGCATACCTCAAGTGCTCAATGCTGATACCATCATGACCTGGGGATTTACCCCTTGTCATGTTACGTATGACTCTAGCTACCTCTTTAGCAGTAAACCCGAGTGGTTTGCATGATGACTCATTAGTTACGTTATGGTTATCAGCATTAAGCACCCGTGCATCTTGAGGACAGTGTGACCGAGGTGGGGGCTCCACCTTAAAGGTCTTTCCAAACATGTTAGCTACATCAGTCGGTTCTTTGTAGCCGTCGACATTAAGAGGAGCACATGACCTAGGATTGAGCTTGTTGGTCTCCTTCCAGAAAGATTTAAAATTCTTATTATCATGTAGTGATGCCAGAGCGTTCATTTTCAGTTGCTCACTATTTTTCTGACACCATCTCAGCCTTGACTTGAATATACGTCGCGATGTACACATATTAGTATAAATGAGACCTCTAGTTGGCCTACCATGGGACAGCCAGACTTTGTAATGATAGCGAGATTCCTCATGGACCCTACGAACGTGTTTATTCCAACCCACAACACTTTTCTTTTTTCTAAAAGACCGAACAGAGCTCTCCATGGCCGCATTACTTAAAATACTAATAATGTCATTGTAAAAAATATCGATTACCTTCTTGTGCCTACCATCATCACACATTCCGTCACAGCATGATCGTAACTCTTTTGGAAAATCTAAGACTCTAAATTTATCATTACATAACTTTTGATATCTCTCTATCTGCCTCTTATCCCTATCGCCCCAAAGTATACTATTTTTAGGTGCACTACTAGTAGCTACTATTTGCTCGTGCAGTCGATGCAAATTGCATGAGACTTCAAGTGGTAGATGGTCAGACCAAGCGGTACCATCAATTACTCTGACACTAACAATAGACTGCCTCGCCGCCTCGGTCACTATGCAGTGATCGAGCCACCGAGTACAGCCATGCACATCACTTACATAGGTATACACATTATTCATAAATTCCATATCCACACATGACCACTGTTGGTCGTTACAAAAACTTAAAAGTTCGTTACTAAAGAGTTCGTTGGGATGGGCATTGAAATCTCCTAACATTATAACGGACTCCACGTCACAACTATCTATAATAGCACTAATCTCACTTAAGCAGTCTGTGAATTCTACTAAGTTTTCCCTGCAGTCCACAGGCATGTAAACCGAGAATATTAGCACTGACCGATCAGAAGTAGATACTCTAATAGCGGACAACCGCACACTACTGCACTCTATGACGGACACTCCCTCAAACGCACTTTTTCGCCACAGCAGCGCAACACCACCATACGGCCTGCCACGCATGATTCCGCTGGAGGTGTCAATGGCTGATTTTCCAGTGAAGCCAAACGCGCCATCAATACTACTCAGAAATAACAGGTCATGCGGGAACAACCATGTTTCCTGTAAGGCAACAATATCCGCCTGCCTACATAGTGTCCTAATATAGTCTACTGATCGCTTGACAGACTGACAATTGTAAGATATTAATTTACTTATTGGCGCATCATGCATTATGTGTGATGTTTATCTCCTATTGCCAAAGCCTTTCTTTTCTTAAAATCAATAAAAGGCCGGAAGGAAATACCTTCAGGCCATAGATCCTTACTCATAAATAACTCCTGCTTATGCCTTGGTATAAAAACTTTGTACGAATCATAATCCTTTTTCTGCTTCATTTCTACCTTTTCAAGGGTGACGGAGATGTTGGTTTTACTTAAAATATAATCTTTAATATCAGACGAGCAAGTTCCCTTATCGACGTTATTTATAAACAATGGCACCTTTATATCTGCAGCTTTAAATTTACATTCTGGCTCAGTGGACGCCGTACCTTTATTACCAATAAATCTGTATTTATATTTATTTTTCTTTTGTACTAATGTCCAGCCATTTGCCTTATTATTATCTTTCCACTCACCTTCCGTCCGCACTACATCAACAAAAGACTTGTGTACCGGCGCCGATACCGCGTCATAAGCAGCTGATCCGGCCGGTTCATTGCACGTGCCCGTCGAAACCGCAGTGGGCCTCACTGCATCCCGCGCACACGCAGGCTGCATGTGCTCCGCGGTATCGCATGAAACCGCAGTAGCGGCCTCCATGGGCACCCGCTGATTGAGTGGCGATGAGGTAGATGCACAACTGCCTGCGCACGAGTGCGAGCGAGATGGGGCTCGGCGACTGGGCTTATCGGCGGCTTCACTAATGTTCATGGGGGGTAGGTTATCGTCAACAATAATTGATCTATATGATAGCCCCATCGGTCCACTGTCTTTATTTAGGCTCGCAAGACATGCACCGCGAGTACCACCACGGCGAAAATTTATGTTTCTATTATCCGAGCCGTTAAGCAATGTGTCATTGACGATGTTATCACATCTATACCAGTCGGATTCATTTTTTAATTGTAACAGCTGATCAGTGGTGGCATAAGTACTTTCAATGTGACCTAATTTGTCTTTTAACACACAGATCTCTTTTAGCAATCTTGTTACATCTACGTGATCAAACGTGACGGGCGGTAGTTTGTTTAAATCACAGGCAACAAAGGTGGGTATTTCCTCAGGATCGACCTGTTATGTACCTCAAATTCCTTAACGTTTTTCTTTGAATGTGGTAATACTAGACGTACGCTGACATTAGCTGTCAGTTCTTTTGTCAGTCAGTCAGGATGACAATCGATGACGAAAGTGTATTGTTTGACAGAATTTAACTTTAACAATTAAGAATAACCAGGCAATGGCCGGGTAAAGTTAGCGTCAAGTTTTGTCGTCATTTTAACTGTTGTCAAATGGTGCAACCTATTTTATACCTGACAACGTTACAGTAAGATGGTGCAACCTAGCCTTAGTATATATAAACAAAAATGTTTTGGTTAAATTAAATTCGTTAGTACCTACCAAAACAATGTTGATACTCGTAGCATACCAATTAATAATTTATTTATTTATTACTTTTAGGAAGGCTCATAGACTAATAACAGTAATGTATAGATTACATTGTGTTGACATATTACTAATTACAAGCTTATTATTTTATTTTTTACGTATTACGTAATACCTAAGTTATAGGCTTAGGTATTATATATTATATAAGTTAAGCGTAGTCCAATTATTGCTTCTCATTTTGCGCCTTTATATTACCAAACAAAATCAAAACCCTTTTAAAAAACACGGTTACCAATGGGTTTTTAAAGAAAGAAGTCAGATAGATTCTCAAATAGATTTCTTCCAGGCAATATGGTTAAGAACCAGAAACTGTCCGGTCCGTGAGGCTCGTCGACGATGTGGAATCTCTCAGCCTCAGGAGGAACTTCGCCTCACTGTGTGTGTTCTACCGCCTATACAATGGTTTGTGCTTAGATAAATTGTTTGACATGATGCCCACCACTACGTTCTATCATCGCACTGCTCGCCTTAGACAGAAATTCATCCGCACATATTGCGATGGTTGCGAACCGCGTGGTATGAAAGGAACTTCATCCCACGCACGGTCAAGCTGTGGAATGAACTCCCTGCTGTGGTTTTCCCAAGCGACTACAATGTGGAGTTCTTCAAGAAGGGCATTAGAAGGTTTCTTTAGGGTCGGCAACGCGAGTGTGACGCACACGTCCATAGGCCACGGTAACCACTTTCCATCTGGTGGGGCGTGTGCTTGTCTGCCACCTAAGTGATTTAAAAAAGTAATTATTGAAAACAGTATTTCACAAGATATATAGGCTATCTATAGGGTGAAAAGTGGCCTATTACTCTCACACCTGCGCTCGATGATCGGAGAACCAGCCCGCCTCTTGCCTGATCGCGACTGTGCCTTCTGTTAGTCAGAGGGACAAGTGCAGAGTCTCCGAGCAGCCCTCTGCAAGGATACTCCAGCCTCAGCTGGAATTGGCCGCAGGCGACAGCGTCTCCCACTGGGGAGAGAGGTGCTGCTGTCCCCGTTGCCCACGGTGCACCGCGTGTAGATTCCAAGCCCCGTAGCCCCGACTTTTTCTTTCTTTATGTAAATACCTAACCAAAACTGTATACCTAGTTAACAGTGTAACAGTAACTATCAACAGCTTCTTACCTAAAAAAAAATGTTATTTTCATTTGCCAAGATTGTTGTTTCTAGATGTGAGATATGAGATGAAAGGTTAAAGTGCTAACCCGTTTTATTATTGTGTTTTGGTTCATAAAAACCTGCTATGACGACATAGACTACTTCTATGTAAATAGCCTAAAAGCATTTTAATAATCACTAGCGGCACGGGTCCCGAATTCGCCCGGGACTTTTTTTTTATGCTCATATCCTGCAATCAGTCATTCCAGACTATAAACAGATGAGGTGGGTGCTTTTTGTCGATTAGGATGCTACTCCCAGTGGAGCCCACCCTTTCTTTAACATTATCTGGATTTAAGAACCATTTAGTCGTCAAAAAAATCTCGCCGCTTTTAAGCCGACGTATGGTTTCAGGCATAGTAAGTTGCCCCACTAGTTGATTTGGGTGCTTTAACAGCCTTAATTTGTAGTTGGCTCCATGAAATTCTATTTCTTCTTTTATCATGGGTATGTTCAGAGTTTCATGTACCTCTGTTGTTCTTATAAACCATGGGGCATTAGATATTTGTTTCATTATGTAGTTCTGTACTCTCTGTATCATCATTATATTGGCGGCGCTGGCAGAGCCCCAGAGCTGTATGCCATAAGTCCAAATAGGTTTCAGGATTGTTTTATATATGAGCAGTTTATTGTCTATTGATAATTTTAAGTTACGTCCTAGTAGCCAATAGACTTTAAGTTCATCTCTCTTTGTCTCGATATGTTTTCTCCAGGTAAGTCTACGATCCAGGTGCATTCCCAAATACCTTACTGTATCTTGGTGTGGTAGTTGAATTCCGTTCAAACTGACTGGAGAACAATCTTCTTTTCGAAGAGTGAACGTTATGTGAACTGATTTGGATGCAATAACGGATATCCTCAATTTGGCTAGCCATTTTTCGATTTCAAACAGGCTGCTCTGTAGAATGCGAGAAGCTTCAATGGGGCATTCGTTTGAGGTGAGCAATGCTGTGTCATCAGCGAATGTTGCAACAGTTACTCCTGGGCTCTGTGGTAGGTCGAATGTGTACAATGTGTAAAGAACAGGTCCCAGCACCGAACCCTGTGGAACTCCAGCTGATATGTTATAGAAGTTTGAAGTGCAATCATGCTCTTTTACTTGAAAAACTCTATCGGTTAGGTAAGATTTCAAGATTCCGTAGAATGTATGTGGTAATATTAACTTTATTTTGCACAGTAATCCTTTGTGCCACACTTTATCGAATGCCCGTTGAATATCTAGGAAAACTGATAAACAATATTCTCTTTTCTCTAGTGACCTTCTAATTTCTCTGCACACTCTATGTACCTGTTGAACAGTCGCGTGATCTTTCCTTAAAACCAAATTGATGGTCCAGGGTTATTGATTTTTCTTTTATGACTTGAATCATCCTCAGTAATAGCGACTTCTCCAGTACCTTTGACATTATCATCAGAAGGCTCATTGGCCTGTATGATGCGACTTCGTGAATTGGTTTTCCTGGTTTATGAATCATAACAATGGTAGATACTTTCCATAGGTCTGGGAAGTGTCCGGTTCTTATTATTGCGTTCAATACCATTGTTAGGTATACAATTCTTCAAGATGTGTGTTTAAATGTGTTTAAATGTTCCATCATGATCTTTCACTGCAACAGTTGCTAATTGTATGTGAGGTTTTTTGAATTGCGGTTGTTCATGGTGTTTAATATGTGACTTTATAATTAGGGTCGCTCCCGCATGTGCCGTACCATCTGGATGGTTTGTAGTATAGGTGATAAGTGTTATATTTACGTATATTAATACTAATATTATTAGTCAGTTGATAGTCAGACACTAGTAAAATGTCTATTTTGTGTGTATGTAACAGAACTTCTACCTCTTCAATGTTAGGAGATGGCCCGTCTAGGTTCCACGTTGCTATCTTGAAGGAAGACATTACGTCATTTTAGCCACCAGCGTTGTTATGAGGTTAATTAAGGTGCTCATTTGTTGTAGTATAAGGTCAAACTTTTCGAATTGTTTAAAAAGCATTTCTTGTATTCTATTGGGTGTGATTGTTTCAAAATTTTTCGTGTTTTGATTGGATCTCAAAATATGGGCGTAACTTGCTGTCTTTTTGGTGTTTGGATTCTTTGTACCTTTCATACAGTCTAGTTGATGACATTTAGTTGGTAATTGGTTATCAATCTTCAACGCAGGGCTAGGATTTACTGGCATCTGTTGGTTATCTTTTTTATCAGATTGTGTTAACTTTGCTCTAGTCTTCAAGTGTGCATATTTATTCGATTTCCTTGTATACCTCACATCCCTTGTAGTTAGCTGGATGTGCGCCAAAGCACAAAGCGCATTTTGCTGGAGTATTCCGATCGGTCTTAGGATAGTCTTATGTTCTGTGTCCTTGAGCACATTTTACGCAGCGGTTAGGTCGCATACAATAGTTTTTTGAATGGCCATACTGCTGACATTTTTGACATTGGACAATCATATTCCGTTTTCTTGGCTCTTCAATAGTACCTAACTGACTGGTAATTAATATACTTAATGTTCATTAAAGCTTTATTGTTGGGACTTTGTTGTATGGTTGCAAAGAATGTGGACGTAGGTTTCTTTTCAGGTCCATACTTAGCATTTATTATCTCCCCAATAATCGTGTTTCCTGTCTCCTTTAGATTTTCTTTTATTAAGCTTGTCGGCGTTTTTTTTTTTACATAGGACACGTCAATTTGACTTTACCTTGCCTGATGGTAAGCTGAAGGCAAAGTCTCAGGAGAGAGGGCCACCATTATGCACACGTGCCATGTTAACAATGGTGGCACTCAGCTTGACGGCCTCATCATATGCTTTTTCACGCTCTGCTTAAAGGACCCGGGACTGTAGGAAGAGGGAAACACGTGAGCTGGCAAGGAGTTCCAGGTCTTAATTGTGCGACAAAGGAAAGAGTCACCGAACCGCTTGGTTCTTGAAGGAATGTTCTGCACCGTATGCGGGTGACATCTCAGTCCTGCACGTGTCGTCCTGTATAGGAAAGGAGAGGGTGGGACTAATTGGAATAGCTCTTCAGAACATTCACCATGGTAGAGACGGTGAAATACTGCCAAGGAAGCAACATCTCTACGCAACTGCAAAGGCTCGAGGGTACTCGTGACCTCAGGATTTCCGATAATGCGGACTGCACGTCGCTGCAACCTGTCGAGAGCATCTAATAAGTACTTTGCGGATCCATCCCAGAGATGCGAGCAGTATTCCACGCAGGAACGAATTTGTGTCTTGTATAGAAGACACCGTTGCTCCGGCGTGAAAAACCGTCTCACTCTGTTCAGGACTCCGAGTTTACGCGAGGCTGTTTTGATGATTCTCTCGATGTAGTTTTTGTTATTTAGTTTACAGCGAACATCCATACCTAGGATATTGAGGTTATCCTGCAGTGGCAGTGGCGTGCTCTGAAGAGTGGGAAGGGGAAGGAAAGAAGATACCTTTGCTGTAAACGCACATGCCTGCGTCTTCTTGGCATTGAACTCGACCAAGTTCTCAGAGCCCCATAAATGTGGTTCAGGATCCGGTCAAGCTCAGTGTCAAGAAGCTGCCTTTTTTCCGCGATATGCGTCTGCTTATCCGCAGGACGTCCATGATAACTCCCGTGTAGGGTGCTATCATCCGCATAGCAATGAATGCTGCCGGTCGACAGCATGTCATTGATATGCAGAAGAAAGAGAGTTGGCGATAGGACAGATCCCTGCGGTACGCCGGCATTTACCTGCAAGAACTCCGAAGCTCGTCCATCACAAAGGACGCGAATACAGCGCTCTTGCAAGAAGCCGGCAACCCAGTCGCACAGTCTAAGAGGCAGACCAAAGGCTGGTAGCTTGGAAAGAACCGATTTGTGCCAAACTCTATCGAAAGCTTTGGCGATGTCAAGACAAATTGCCAATGACTCGCCGCGCTTGTCCATAGCCTCACCCCAAATATGGTTAACATACGCCAAAAGATCACCCACTGACCGTTTCGGCCTGAAGCCATATTGCCGGTCAATAATTAGGGAGTGATCTTCAAGGTGACGCATGAGCTGTTTGTTAATAATGTGCTCGAACACCTTGCACAGCACTGAGGTGACGGCTATGGGTCGATAGTTGTTTGGGTCTGAGCGATCCCCCTTCTTGGGGATCGGCTGTACATTCGCCTTTTTCCAAGACGAAGGCACTGTACCAGAGCTGTAGGACAGCCGGTACAGCCGCGCAAGCATTGGGGACAACTCCGCTGCACATTTTTGCAGAACCACCGCCGGAATACCGTCCGGACCACTGGCTTTCCGGACATCGAGTGACTGCAGTACTGTTTGGACATCGCGTTGCCTGATACGAATATCAGGCATTGCATGGTCACTGATGGGCAGTGTCGGCGGCTCCATACCACAATCATCTACTCGGGAGTTGGCCGAAAAGAGATTAACCAGCAAATTTGCTTTCTCTTGCGGCTCATGGGCCAGGGATCCATCGGGATTGCGCAGCGGGGACAGCGAAGGCTGGAAGAAGTTGCCTTGCACGGCTTTGGCCAGTCGCCAGTAACCACGGCTGCCCGTGGGATGCGCTACCAGCTTCTGACCAAGCCGAGCTATGCGCTGGGCATTCGCTTTGACATAAGCCCTCTTGCAGACCTTTGTGGCTCTGTTGTACGCCGCCTTGAAGTGGCCCACGCTGGGATCGCACGCAGCGCGCGCCCTCATCCAAGCGCGGTGCGCAGACTGTTTATGATTAACAGCCTCCGCGCACTCGCGCCCGAACCAGGGACGCGCGCCGCGTACACCGGTGACATCACTGTAGGGGATATAATATTCCATGCCCAGACTGATCTCACCGGCGATAGCAGTTGCGGCCTCAGATGGGTTCTCACCCTCAAAGCAGCGTTCAACCCACGGGACGGACGCAAAATAATCACGCAGTCCATCCCAGTCCGCTGACGAGTAGTGCCAGTGACGCCGCTTCCCCTGCGCGGGTCGTGGGGGCGCTATAATAGCACCTCGGAACGGACCAGACAATGGTCGGATTCACCTAAAGCGGCGCTCACCGAAACACTGTACTGGTCCGGGTGACTCGTCGGCAAGAGGTCTAGCAGAGAGGGCTCATGGTCGAACCTTTTTGGTATCCTAGTGACCTCGTGTACCAATTGGGTCAAGCCATGCGCAAGAGCAAATGCATGGGCGGCTCTTCCCGCCTGGGTTGTTTTGGCGGAGCCCAACCAGAGCTCGTGGTGGGCGTTAAAATCCCCCAAAGACACCAGTTCAGCGTTTGCGCATCATCTGCCGCCTGACTCAGGTATTCAAAGAGTCGAGTTGTCTCGGTATCTCCTGTATGGGAGCGGTAGAGGCACACATAGATCTGACTCAAAGAGCCATGGTCTATGTGTACCCAAAGGGTGGAAAAGGACGGGTCCTCTAGGCAGCGCAAACGGCGACAACAAACATCCACCCTGACATACACACACACCCCGGCTTTTGCGCGGAAATTCTCCTCAAGGACATAGCCGGGGTAGAGCAAGTAGGTCGTGTCATCAGGGCGGCGTATTTGTGTCTCCGTAAGAAACAGCATTGCTGGTTTCGCCGTCTCCAGGTGTTGGTGGACGGCGTTGAAGTTTGTATGGAGCCCACAGATGTTCGTGGACTCCACCTCAAATAGTGAGCCCGAGGGAGAGTTTTTAGCCGCCGTGTAGACCAATCTTCTGTTGTGCGCTGCTATGAGGATGAAGAGGGAAGGCGTGAAAAAAGAGGCGATTGTTGTCGCAGCACCGCGTGACAAAGCGTGGGATATTGGTTTTATCTATGAATGTGAGGTATGGCGAGAGCCGACGCGCCGAACGGAAGGGCCCCCGTACCCCCCCGAGTATGGTCGCCGGGCTCCCTCGTCCGGTCACCAACCGGCACGACGAGCCATATCGGGATTATGCGCGACCTGGTGTGGCAGCCTCCTAGGGTGGTTAGTCCCGGTTGGGCCCCTGTACTATGCCGCCATCAAATTTCTACCACCACTAGAGTTGAATGGTGAAGATTTTTTATTACAACTCGAAACGGCTTTTTATCTTTTCGGTTGAATGTGTGCCCAATAAGACCTTTTTCTCGTATAGTGCTTAGTATTGATTTATAAATTTCCACGTTAGCGCAATTTACGCGAAGTTGATTTTGATTGATTATTTTGTACTTGAAATCGGTTTTGTTAGCGACGCTTTCTAAGAGCTCAGTAAGCTTGGTGAGATCTTCAATTCTATACAGAATTATAGGAGGTGGTTCGAGACCTTTGCAGGGGCTTCCTTTTCATTGTTATCTTCTGCATCAACAAGCAGAGTACTGAATTGATTTGCAACCATGTTTTTTTTCTAGAGAAGGTGAGGTAACCTTGCTCCTTTTTTGGCATTTCGTAACAATGACACTCTCGGCCACGTGGGGTGATGGGCATTATCAGATTCAGTGTCCATGTTGCATGAAGTAGTATTGCTTTGAATATTAGCATCTGCTATGGAGCTTAGAGAGTCACTTCTAGATCTGGCCAGGAATAGACCAGAATGAAAAGCTTGTTGTACTAGTTGTTACTTACTTTAATACCAATAGTATTCACTGGTAAGGGGGCCTGGGTACCCGCCCTCTTACAGTCTTCGGTAACCAATTTCTCACTTACAGACCACCCGGGTCTGCAAGCGCCGGGTGCTGATCGGATCGCAAGGCAAAACATTCTCATTATTCGTACTCATATTTCATAACGATAGTTGGGAAAATAGTGTAGCACTTTCCCAAGGCACTACACATCAAAATTTTGGGATGACGCCCTAGCCTTTGATGAACCAACATCTTACCACAAGGCAGTGGTTACACTTTAATTTTGGAGTTTGTATCTCCTAGACCACTTGCCGCTCCATGGCTCACGAGGTAGGCATGACATGGTCACGCTTTTTGAAGGGATTTAATCCTTCAAGGCTTGTGAAAACCTGTGTACAGGGTATTTGCCGCCGCCTGTGACTCGGCGTTGCTGTCCGTTTAGCACCACCCAGGGGGCACATGTAGGGTGGGCCTAGGAATAGGTGGTACATCCTAATGACGTGGACAACCTCACCCCCTCGCCCGGGACTTGCTTAAAAGAACTCTAAATGTACTTTCCATTTAAACAATTGTTGTTTATTTTACTCCTCCAGTAGTGAAATTCTAAAAAATTCTTTCTTAGTCGATGATTACACCATGAAAGGTTACCTGCCAATATGTCCGAGTCAAGTTAAAAATAAAACTAAATAAAGTGTGGAAAAGTACAAGTGATATCATTATTCAATATGTGTAGAAGATTCCACCAAGTGCCATCAATCTCCAGTATAAAAAATAAAATAAAATAAAAAAAAACAAATATTCTGTAATTTTATTAATACGAAGCAATTTATTTCATGAGCATTAGTTTCTGCTATTAGTAATCAGATTTACATTTTTTTTATTTAACTTAGTTTTACAGTCAAGGATTTCTATTTTAGTTGCGTGTAATGATCTTCTGTCTATATTATTCACAGGCTTTCCTTATTTAGAGTGAGTAGCAGAAATGGAAGTACATACATACATAGCCAGCCTACCACATTATTCTACTCATTTACTTAATATTATAATAGACTTTATTTACACTATCACATTCAAGCGACTTAACGAATCTATCCCCTAGACAAGAAGCAATTCGTCGGCCGACGTAGTGTAGAATAGAATGATGAATGCATGGGATTGACACATATTTTGACGGTAATGACAGTCGTCAACGTAAACATTAGGATTGATAAATTATGCAAACAAATTAAACATTTGAGTTTGCATGAATTCGCATAGAGCTAAAATTGGTAGAGGTATTTAATACACCATAATAAAATAAATCTCAGAAGAAATCGATTGGACTTTTGCATTTTTTATTCAAGATCAAAGGTCAAAAATATTGCATTCTTGCATTTTTCCTGTAAACAGTAAGTGTTAGCGCAAAAGAAGGCCAGCCAAAGTTGTAGATCGTGTAATTACACGGTGAAAATGACTTTTTCCAATTTTGAAATCGCTGAAACTCCGAAATGGTAATCAGTACAAAAAAAGTCATAGACTAAACCTACAAAATTAGTGGCTGGCCTTCTTTTGCGCTAACACTTACTGTTTAGGTAATTACCTACAAAATTAGGTAGGTAGTTTTAGTAGGTGGTTTTAGTAGGTGGTTTTAGTAGGTATATTTAGTAGGTAATTACCTACAAAATTGGTCTATGACTTTATTTGTACTAATTACCATTTCGGAGTTCTAGCGATTTAAAAATTGGAAATAGTCATTTCTATCATACCTATACAAAATTACTTTTTCCATAGTTATGATTCATCAACGCAGAACCTGAACCGTTTGACCTATAAACTTGAAATTTTGGCAGTAGATGCTGTTTATGTTGTCAGCACCTACTAAGAAGCGATATCTGGAAAATTTGTTACGAAGGGGCTAAAATAAGGGATAAACAGGAATGAATTGAGAAAATGAATGAATACGAACTTTCATCCCATATTTTACCTCCTTAGTTACAAAATTCCCAGAAATCCTTTCTCGGTGAATGCTTGCAACATGAAAAGCATCTACTGTCAAATTTTCAAGTTCATAGAACCAGCAGTTCAGGTTCTGCGTTGATGAATCATACTATGGGGACCGTGTACTTTGTAAACATTTTACTACTTAGGCATTTTGCTGCGTAGGTATTTAACCACTTTAATATTTTGCTTCATAGGCAACGACTTTATTCAATGTGCTTCTTAGTCGACTTCACATTTCAGACATGCAGCTTCAACGGCATTTCTCACTTAAGGCAAACAGCTTTTCAGGCAAATCTTATTTTTAGGTATAATACCTGCAGTGGCATCTCGCATTTCAGGGAATTCGATCTAAAGGGAAAAATAGCTAATCACCATATTGCTATTTTCATTTATCATGCGTTCTGATACTAACCTTAATGAAATAAAAGTGAGAATAGGTATTTATAACGAATTCTAACGTGATTTATTTGGTATAGCTGTTGCCCGTGGCTCCACCCGCGTGGATGGTGGTTATCGTTTAGTGTTGAGTCAATATAGTAGCTTGCATGCAAAGTCTCAGCCTGATCGGTTTAAAATTGACAAAGTCTCATACAAAATTTCATCCCCTACTTTATACCCTTGAGGGTAGAATTAATCAAAATCCTTTCTTAGCGGATGCCTACGTCATAATATCTACCTGCGTGCCAAATTTCAACCCGATCCGTGCAGTGGTTTGGGCTGTGCGTTGATACATCACTATGTCAGTCAGTCAGTCACCTTTGAGTTATATATATTTAGACTAGCTGATGCCCGCGGCTTCACCCGCGTGGAGTTGTTTTCGATCCCGTGACGACTTAACCCTATTTTTTTTTCTCCCCGTAAGAACCATGCCGTGCTGCAAGGAATATTCTAGAAAAAGAATTAGCGAAATCGGTACAGTCGTTCACACGTGATGGCATGTCCAAGGGAAATAGAGATTCATTTTCAATATAGATTATTTCAATGAGTTATATATGCGTAAATGCTGACTAACCTAAAATGTGAGGGAAAATGTGTATGTATGTGACTGTATTATTCATAACATCTGAACTAATTTTGATGAAACGTCATGAGTGTATTTCATTATAATATCTGGGAATGCGTTCCCCTACCTATGGTTTATATTAACAATGAATCCAATAGACGGCGCTGTGAAACCAGAGCAACGTTCATAAAATACGATAGATAAAACAATTTAATTTTACTGATAATTTCCAGGTGTACAAAATTCACAGCACATTTTACTCAACGGGGCAAAGTTCGGGTTTCACACACTTGTTGGTAGCCTCTTGCCTGACAGTAGGAGGGTCGCAGTAGCAAGCTATGTAGTTGCACAGATAGCCCTCTTCCAACACAGGGTTCGGTTGATCGCAGGTGGCTTCGGGCATCTTCGGTCCACATGCCGAAGTGTAAGTGTGTGTACCATCCTCGCACGGGGGCCAACCTGGAGACAAATTATATCATTTAGTTCGGTAGTTCTTCGAGCTGCAAGTTGAGAAACTTCTATAAAATGCCAAAGTCAAGAATGATAAATGTTTATGGCAATACAATGTTTTTTTTTATGGTAATATTTTTGACATTAGGAAAAACGTCAGTTTTAAGAACGTGTCATTGTTATGTACGGTGCGATCCAGAGGTCTTGTGAATACAGTGTCTTTGTGATTTACTCGAACCCAGTTCCTATAAAACTATAGTCCACTATAATACAAGAGCGCCACAATAAATACCTACCGTGTCTGGTAATATACGAGAACAGAGAAGAAACCAAAAATAAGAGGGTATCAAGATCGTTA